>OZ012739.1:68155312-68755312 GCA_963859935.3 Lathyrus sativus | reverse complement strand
GCCCTGCTTAGGTCGACTCATATAATGTGACTTTCAAAATTTTTCTCTCAGGTGTGCTTGCGTCGACCCTCTTGTCGACTCATACTGTTAGTATATGCATTTTTCATTTTTGGGCAAGCTTGTGTCGGTGCATGGACCTGTTCATGTCGATGCACAACTTTAATTTTTGCATAATTCTACAATCGGGTGTGCTCAGGTCGACCCCCATTTTTCATAGGTCGATTGTTTGCTAGAAATGCATTATTTTTCTGATTTGTCTCATTTTCATATTGCTGTTATGTTTGTTAATTGGTCTTAGAATCATATATACTCTTTTTGGCTCATCATTTGAACATATAACAAGAAAAGTGAAATATTGACACTGAGTTTTTCTCATCACCTTTATCCTCTATCTTGCATTTTCTCAACAACTACACATAACAATTTTTGTTGATCATTTGCATCATTGAGGTGATTGTTGCACCCCAAAATTTGACCATCTGGTTCCCATATCTGGTTTATGTTTCGACGTATTTTGCATTCGCATTCGCATACTGCATGCATTGCATTTTCTCAGTCAGATTGATTTTATCGGGATTACAACCCCTGGCGTTTCAGGCAGTTCAGGCCGGTTCGAATAAGTGTATTTTGAGAATTTGTGCTCGTCCCGGTATTTCCAGATTGCGCTGTTGTTTTTAAGGACATTTCGGTGTCCGGCTTTTACCGTCTATTTCGTTAGGGTTGCGTAATTGTTCTCTAATCGATTTAATTGGCTTCCTGGGTTTTTTAGAATTTTCTCTTTTCTTTTCTAGATTTTTAATGGATTTTAATAGATTTTTAAATGAATTTTACTAGAATTTTAAATAGATTTTAATAGCTTCTTAGAGGTTTATTTTCTATTATAGAATTTAATAGATTTAAATAGGTTTGGTAGATTTTTCTATTTTAATAGGTCTAGAATTTAATTGTTTTATTTTAGAATACTATTAGATTTTAATAGAGTTTAGTATATTTTTAATGTTGCTTTTAGATATTATTTTAGGTTTTATAATATTCTTGCTTAATTCTTTTAGGATAGTATTTGATTTTTTGTTTTAGAGTAATAGATTTTTAGAAGTTATTAGGTTTTAATTTCCTTTGTAGAATGATTTCTTTTTAGATATTAATAGCTTCAGAATTTTTAATTTGATTAGTTTACTTAGTATTAATTAGGTTTAATGATTTTGACTAGTATTAGCCTTTAATTTCGTGTCAGCTTAAGTCTTAATTGAGTCTGTTTTTAATCAGGTCATTAATCCATCATTAATTCATTTAGTTTGCATCTTAATTGAGTCTATTAGTCTTTGATTAGCTTTTAATTGAGTCAGTTTTTTTAATTAGGGTTTAATCTTTTTCGTCTGGTGGGCCACTTGTCTGAAGTCTGGAGGCCCAGTCCACTTGCAGGGACACTTGGCAATATAAAAGGGGTCCCACGCGTCCATTTTTCTCTCTGCCAGCTCACAGTTTTCTGCCATCTCACTTTCCACTTCCTTTCTCTCTCCCACGCGTGTCTCTCTCTGACTCTACCCTCTCACGCGTGTCTCCCTCTTTGCATGCAACCGCCACGTGTAATCCACTAACCGACCCTTACCGCCGGCCATGCAACCTCCGCCGGAAAAGCCCTAATCGTTGCCAGAATTTGAACTTCCACCGGAAGCTGCAAATCTCCAAGAAGTTCATCCAAACTTCATCATCCTCAACGATCAGCCTCCATCAATCTTCGCTAGAAAACTCCTCATCGCCGGAATCTTCATCAGCATTCATCCATGTTCTTCAGTTCTTCATCAAGATTCATCACCAGTTCACCGATCCTCTTCAGATCCTCCATATTCATCAAGAACATTCAACATCATTGTTCATGAGATCTCTAACGATCTTCACGAAGAAATTCACATAGCTTCGTTCAGTCTTCATCCTTACTCATCAGATCTCCAGAAAAATCCTCAAGTTGCTTCAGAAAATCAATGAACACCTTCAAGCGCTACAGAACCTTCATCTCCTTGATCTCCAGATTCCAGAACTTCTCCAGAAATTGCAAGGACCTCATCAATTTGTGAGTTCCTTCAACGACCAAGAACGCCATCAGTTCCTTCATCTGTTAAGATTTTCGCTGATCTTCATCACGATAACGGTATCACCATCGTAGATCTCTGAATCTTCAACAAAGAGTTCTCCAGTTCTTCGCCAGGCTTCATCTAAGATCCATATTCTTCATCACGTAGATTCAGAGATCTAAGTTAGCAAAGAGGATCTAAGTTAGCTGAGGATCCCTCCATCCAGGTTTCTACTCTGAATCCCTCCTTTATTGTAATTTTCTTGTTGTTAGCTGAGGATCTAAGTTAGTTTTGAGGCTAGGAGGATGATTTGAGCTGGTAGATTGGAGCGGTGTAGTTTGTGATGGGTGTTGGTGAATGTTTGTGGTTGGCGAAGGGTTTGAGAGAATCAGAGAGGGCGGATGGAGAGAGTGGAAGGGGCGCCGTTAGGGTTTCAGTAGGGGAAGAGATGAACAGTAGGTAGAGAGTGGGATAGAATTAGGTTTTGTGTACTGAGGTTGAATGAATGTTGGATTCGGGCCTTAGGCCCAGCGTGTTCTTTGCTAAGCATGCCACTGTTTTCCCCATGGCACCTCCCTCTCCGTGTAGTATTTTGGTTTGGGCTTAGAGACTTTACTAATCACACCCCCTCCTGAGCCCAATATCATTTCTGAACTACAGAGTATTGCTATTCGCCACGCCTGTTTTATTTTTTAGTGGATTTTCCTTTATTTTTCATGTTTGCATATAGTTTAGTAAATAATTCATAACAAATTGAAAAATAAACATTTTTGGTTGGGAGTTTTTTCCCTATTTTCATTAGGACATTTAGAAAATTTTGAAATGATAAAAATATTAATTTCATGCATTTTATATTTTTGGTATATTTTACAATTTGATTGTTTTATTTTGCATTTTGTTTGATACTTCATTTTTCTGAATTTAGTATGAGATATTGGTGCATAATTTTTGATTGATTCTTGTGAGGTTGATTAGATTAGGGAAGTAGGTACTCTTAGTAATTTTGTCATATTTTTGTGACTAAAACTTAGATTAATTTGAGAGGTAGATAGGAGAGGTATCAGAATTAGGGTTTCATAACACTTAGGTGTATGTTGACACATAGTTTTGGGGTTTAATAGTTGATTTAGTTTATGGGGTCTATATGGGGTATAGGGTATATAGTTAGGTTCCCTTAGAAATTAATCTAGGATTTTATAGTGAGTATTACTATTTTAGTTGATTTTTGCAATTTGGTTGATATTGGTGTGTTTCCCACTTGGGATGTTGTTTTGTTTGTTGGGTTTTGGGCATTTCAATTGGGTGTTGGGCTTGGGCTTTGCTTGTTGGAGCTAATGAAGACATTGGAGATGATTGAAGACAAGGGATAGAGCTTGATGCATGAAGATTCCTCTCCTGGAAGACGGTTTGTGAAGACTTAGGAGATAGGAGAAATATGGAGAGCTTTAGATTAGAATGATTTCTTCTTGCAAACATAGAAAGCATCTTGTGCTTCTATTCCTCCCTATGACATAAAGTCCTTCTAAGGTATTCACATCCCTCCTTTGGAGGGATAAGTGGCTTATTTTGGAAGTAGAACTTTGAGGGAACCTTTCTCTTATAATGTTAAACACTTATAGGCTTCCTTTGGTTGTCAATAAGCTGTTTAGTATTTCAACTTAATCTGTTAAGTGATTCTCCTCTGGAGTGGTGGCATTGAAGATGGGAACCTCTTGAAGAATGAAGTTCATGGGAGATTGGTGAAGATAAAGCGTGTGCCTGTCAAAGAGAGTTATCTGTTGGAGTTAGGGTTTTGCTGCTGTTTGAAGCTGTCTATTTGTTGGGATTCAGTGCTTGCCAGAGCTGGGGTACTTTTGGAGACAGGAGCTTATCTAAAGCTTGGGGATCATTGAAGAGTGAAGATGTGATCTTGCTTGAAGTTGTTACTGTCAATTGTTTGCTGTTAATCAACTGTAGCTGTCAGAGCTGGTGGTGTTTGAGCTGCCTATTGTAGGAGTTGGTGTTGCTGTCAGAGCTGGTGTTGGGTTTTATTTCTTTTTCTGTATTGATTGTTGGCTTGTTCAGCTTGCCCCCTTAGGTTTGAAGTGAAGTTGTTTCACTTTGCCTATTGTTTTCCCAGGTTCGAGGTTGAGCGGGACTCCCTTGCCTCGCTTGTATTGCTGCATCTCATACATTTTACTGTTTACTGTATATCTGTTGTTTCTTTTCCGTTTATCCCCTAGGATCTCTGATTTCGTCTGTGCAGGAGGGAATTATGACAGACATTAGGTGTTAACCCATGCATGATAACATTAGGGTAGTTTTTCTTCCCATTTTCAACCCTAGGTTTTTAGAGTGTCGTTTCTCTTCTCATCTTGAAACAATCAAAAAACACAATAATCTTTCAAATATCAATAAAAAACTGTTCTTGCGTAAAAGACTGAAAACAAACATCAAAGTGTCATTTTCGTCCGCTTGGACCCGTAATCAGGAGAAAACCTTTTCAGAAAGATAAAAAACAGTCAGACAAGCTTGTGTCTTCCGTAGCCCGAACTACGTTTGCTCTGATCTTTCATGCTGTATGAAAGTACGTAGGCATAGGATGTCGTATCCTAGCGAGCAACCTTCCCCACCTTCATCCGTAGGTAGGCGAATTACGTTGACTCTGATTTCTCGTTTCAGACGGGAATACGTAGGCATAAAGTGCGATACTTTGCCGAGTCATTTTCTTTTCTCTTTTAACCCATACCCTTAGAATAGATAGAATAACAATCCGTACTAGAAAACAAGCGTGGATCCCGTCGAGTACGGCGGACGTGAGGGGTGCTAATACCTTCCCCTTGCGTAATCGACTCCCGAATCCAGGATTTGGTTGCGATGACCATTCCTTTCCCTCTTCGCGTAAGGTTTACTTCGAGCGTTTCCTTTCCCTCCTTTGGGATAAATAACGCACGGTGGCGACTCTTCTATCATAACTGGCGCCGATTTTCGCAGTAGCGACAGTGATAACTTCCAAAACATAGGATATTGTATCGAGTTTAGGTTGAGATTTCGGTGGGTTTTTCTTGAATAAAATCGTTAGGATTTTGTCCTCCAAGAATCTTGAGGTTTTGGGGGTTTTTGCAAAGATAATTTCTTCACAGATTCAGCTGAGTGAAGGTGATTGAAGAACGGGTGGTTCGTTCAATCTAGTAGCGGTAACCGGAGGATTGTGGAAGAAAGATTTGGGTTTGAATTGTGTGTGATTGAAATCAGCCAAGCTAAAGATTTGAAGATCATGGGGTTGTTCAGATGAGTAGCTTGAACCAGAGGTTTATTCAACACATTTGAGGCACTTGATTCGACTTGAATCAAGGGGAGAGAAGACATAGTATCAATATCAACAATTAGGCTTGAGTGTGTGGTGACTATTGCTTCTCTTCTACAAACTTTTGCAACAAGATAATACATGTCTCAATTCTATTTCTATAATTGGGGGCAGACGTACCCTAAGCGAGGACGAAAAGGGAACCGCCTAAACAAATTCGGTGTTGTTCTCTCTTTCTCTATTTCTCTATTTTTGAATTATTAAAATTTATGCACAATCAATCTTTCGATAATAATTCTAGTGTAGTGTAGTGCTGAAAAGTGTTTTGAAAACTCATTACAATCATTTTGATTATAATTGGAAAAATTGTGCACTTCAATTACTTAGAGAATTTCACTTGGGGTGTTTTGCACACCAAGTGTTCTACGAATTGATTGCACACAAACTATTTGTGCTTTTGTCAAATTGAGTTTAATTTTTACAAGCCACTGGAAATTGCACAAACTTAATTGATTCTAATTGTATTAATTAGCTTGCAAAATATTGATTTGTTTTCTCATTGGATTCGATATTCCATCTTGGCTTATCACATATTCAATCTTTTAAGTAACGAATCATTTAGACAACCTAGTTCCTCGGCTGCTTTCGCATAAATTTATAAACCAAATTTCTTTTAAGTGCCGACTCTATTTAGAAATTATTGATTTATTCAACCTCGCTTCTAGATCATTGTCGTCATCTAACACCCATGTCTCAAGAGCCACTGACATGATATGCACAATGATAATGTAAAAATGAACAAAACATAAGCCAGTTACAGTTAAAAACGAAAAAGGAAAATTTTGGAGTGCTACAACTGCCCCTATTCAATCAACATAAACTTGAAGGGATGATAGCAACGGTTTTCAGACGTTCGAGGTCTAAGGTGATTGAATGCAAAAAAAACCCAAAATTTTCACTCCGTGGGAAAAGAAGAAAAGGTCAATTGGACATTATTCTGGAAATGGATTTACAACCAAAGGTGAAGAGAAGATGACTCTATTGAGGAGGAAGAAATCTTAGGCAAACCACTATGCATAGGTAAAGGCCAACTATTTGGAACAAAACTCCTCTAGGGACACACATCGTCAAAGGGATTTGATGGAACGAAAACTACACCGAAAACACATCATCAAAGTGATTTGACGAAATGAAAACTACACCGAGGAAACACGTCATCAAAGGGATTTGACGGAAAGAAAACTGCATTGAAAAAACACATCATCAAAGGGATTTAACAGAAAGAAAACCGAATAAAAGAAACACGTCGTTAAAGGGATTTGACGGAAAGAAAACCGAACCAAATAAACACAACGTCAAAGGGATTTGACGGAAAGACAACCAACACCAAAGAAACACATCATCAAAGGGATTTGACGGAAAGAAAACCAACACCGAAGAAACACATCATCAAAGGAATTTGACAGAAAGAAAACCAAACCAAAGAAAGACATTGTCAAAGGGATTTGAAGGAAAGAAACCCATACCAAAGAAACACATCATCAAAGGGATTTGACGGAAAGAAAACCGAACCAAAGAAACACATCGTCAAAGGGATTTGATGGAAAGAAAATTGCATCGAAGAAACACATCGTCAAAGGGATTTGATGGAAAGAAAATCGAACCAAAGAAACACATCGTCAAAGGGATTTGATGGAAAGAGAACCAACACCAAAGAAATACATCATCAAAGGGATTTGACGGAAAGAAAACCAAACCAAAGTAACACATCATCAAAGGGATTAGACAGAAAGAAAATCGAACCAAAGAAACACATTATCAAAGGGATTTGACGGAAAGAAAACCAACCTGAACGAACACCTTTTCAAAGGGAATTGACAAAAATAAAATCGTACCAAAGAAACACGTCATCAAAGGGATTTGACAGAAATAAAACCGAACCAAAGGCACACATCGTCAAAGGGATTTGATAGAAAGAAAACTGAATCAAAGAAACACATTATCAAAAGGGTTTAACAGAAAGAAAACCGACCCGAGGGACACCTCGCCAAAGGGATTTGATGGAAAGAAATCCAGACCAAAGAAACACATCGCCAAAAGGATTTTACAGAAAGAAAACCAACATCAAAGAAACACAACGTCAAAGGGATTTGACGGAAAGAAGACCGGACCAAAGGAACACATCATCAAAGGGATTTGATGAAAAGAAAACCGAACCAAAGAAAGACATCGTCAAAAGGATTTGATGGAAATAAAACCGACCTGAAGGAACACCTCGTCAAAGGGATTTGAAGGAAAGAAAACCGGACCAAAGAAATACATCATCAAATGGATTTGACGGGAAGAAAACTGAACCAAAGGAACACATCGTCAAAGGGATTTAACAGAAAGAAAACCAAATCAAAGAAACACATCGTCAAAGGGATTTGGAAGAAAGAAAATTGACCCAAAGGAACACCTCGTCAAAGGGATTTGATAGAAAGAAAGCCAGAGCAAAGAAACACATTGTCAAAGGGATTTGACGGAAAGAAAACTAACACCGAAGAAACACATCGTCAAAGGGATTTGACAGAAAGAAAACCAACACCAAAGAAACACATTATCAATGGGATTTGACGGAAAGAAGACCGACCCGAAAGAACACCTCGTCAAAGGGATTTGACGAAAAGAAAATTGGACCAAAGAAACACATCGTCAAAAGGATTTACACCAAAGGAAAACATCGTCAAAGGGATTTAACAAAAAGAAAACTGATCAAGAGAATGTCATATGGGGATTTATCACTATCTTAACTGAAAGTTGATTCGAGCTTTCGTGCAAGGTATCAAATCTGGCTTATACTTCGCATGCATGTTTGATTTTCTTTCTATGGCATAATACTCCATATAAAATGGAAATTTTACACATTTGAGGATGCAATGCAAATGATGCTCATGAGATGCAAAATGAGCAATCTAGCAAAATAAACGCTGAAGAGACGAAGCTAACTCCATTAGGGATGACAAACTGAACTGTCTCTGGGGTCATAACCCTGCTCGAGAACCCAACCAAACTTCTATTCTACAGGCAAGTAGGAACAACAGGCGACTCCTGGGGAAAAACACTAAGATTATGATCTTCTGCCCCTCCATGGGGAGATATACTTCCTCGGTTGGGGGGAAATACCAATGACGATTGGGCTTTGACCTATTGGGAAAACCACCCACTATTGGGCCTCGATCTAGTGAAAGGAATAATAACCAATGATGATACCAACTCTACAAGGGGATGATGTCAGATTCACTTCTCTGTTGGGGGAAATGACCCAATACACCAACTTTGCTAGAGACATTACGGATCTCAATACCCTGTTGAAGAATACTACTTAGCACAGTGTTAGAAAATGTCAACAACCATTGGACTCTTACCCTTGCTTGAGATAAGAATTTCATGAAGGGACCTTATCTACTAGAGATAATTTTGTCGCTAATTGGGGAAGCATCAAACTCTCAAGGCCTTGCTAGGAAAGATATTCATTGAAATTCTGCTAGGGGAGAAATAAAAGTCATCATTGAAAAGCTTTAACTCTATTGGGGGTGCCACCTGTTGGCTATCAACATGAATCCTGCGATATCCCTTCACAATACTCTGAACCTTTGAGACGTGACTCTGATTAACCGTCTTCTAGAGAGGATAACTCTTCATGCTCTTGAAGTGGCATGTCTCAATACGAGATTTTGAAGTAACTTTTCCCCTGTCTGATTGATCTTCGAGAGATTAGATGAATCTCGACTTGATTGCCCCAGATTAATCGAACCTTAGAGAGATTTCTCAATATAACTGATCCAGATTGACTGAACTTCTGAGCATAACTTGTTTTCTTGGCCACATGCTCCTCAATATATCTATCTAGAAATTTCCTCCTAGAAAGATTAAACTTCTCGACTAACATTCATTATGTAAGCCTCATTGGTGACAAATACATGTATACAAGCGGAAAATGTTTATTCTGAGAATGATAATTCTAATGCAACGCACATGCTAATCTTGAAGTTCTTATTAAAAAGATATCACCAAACTTGTTGAACAAGTCACTAGTTAAAATATGACACTAAATTTTTTGAATGACATCATGGACATGCAATACCGACAAAGTCTTTTAGCATAACTCATGGGAGTCAGGAACGCTATCTTGTTGAAGCACGCCTTTGGAATAAACCTTGCTTCAATTAGGACTTTTAAGGGTTGAATCATGGTCTGGTTCACGGTTTCAGAAAAAGGATTTTTGGCTCAAAATTTATTTGTACCCACCCATTCTTCTCTACGTTCTCCAGTCCTATGTTTAGCTAATTTTGCACAAGCGCCCACCTTTCAAAAGGGTTATTGAATGGAAGAAGTGACGGTTAACGAACCCACAAGGTTTTCAGAGCAACAATCACCCCTTTTGTCTTTGGTGTTTGTAGTCATACAATTTTTTTTCTTTTCTAACGATTTTTCTTTTGTCATCCTTTTCATTTTCCGCTTTTCGCTTTTTCTTTGTTCCCTAATTTTACCTGGACTGATTCATTTGAATTTTTCGATTTTGAAGTCCAACGGGATGCCCTAATTTTTTCCTAAGTCACTTGTTTTCAAGTTTTTGACTTAGCTAGCTTCTTTTTTTCTTTTTCTTTTAAACAAATCGTGTGACACTGGCTGTCTTGGAAGGGTTGTGACTGTCTCATCCTTTGGTTGGTGAGGGTTGAATGTTGTAGGCTTATGATGGATAAAAGGTAATGGATCCTTAGATGCACACTCCTTTTTGAAATTTGAACACTCAGTCAAATTAGTTGAAGAATACCCTGCCATTGGGTTAGATTGAGTTTTTTTTTTATGAAAGAAACTCCTACTTCAAGGCTAAAAGGGGTTAACGAGGGTCTATCTTCCTTATATCTCCAATGTTTAGGGGATTTAAAATAATGTTTGTACATCATCAGCATGATTTCATCTGAAACCAAACCAACAACAATTATGGGTATTTCGTTTTCATCATCCTCCCTCACAGAGTTAGGCAAGAAAGTTGGTATTGTAATGCATAGAAAAATTAAATGAGTGAACACAAATGGAATACCTTAAGAAAAACATACTCATTGCATTAAGATCATCATTCAAAAACAAACAACTTTTTACATGCAATCAAAGCATTAACAAAAAATGAAATATATAAATGAAAAATGCAGTAAAGAAAACTGATGATTTCCATTGTTCAGGAGGTCTGGCTCCATCTGGACTGATTGCTTCTGATGATGTCCTCCCAGTTTCAAGTGCTCACTCGGGAGGCTTCAATTAATGTGCGGACCATCTATAGTGAAAGTAATGACCCTAGCGTCAATCTGATCTTACACTTTGTACTTGAGAACCTTACAATCTTCAGAAGAATGCCCCTGTGCCCTAGCATGGTAATCACATCGGATATTGGCATCAAATCCCAGTGGATATGGAGGAATGACTGGATTCGGTTTCTTCGGCCCTATCAATCCTCTTTTGAACAGGTCTGGCAATACCTAACTGTACAACATCGGTAGCAAAGAAAAATATCTCTCCGGCTTTCTTGACCTTTGTTGACTCTTCTGAGGGCAACTCTTTTGTTGATACTGATTTGGGCATTCCTCTTGTTCAGGTACTTTCCTCCTCAAACCTGGTTGAGGAACAGGAAACATTTGTGGACGTCGTGATTCTAAAACCAAGGACTATAAGATATGCCCCTGAATTGATGCAATTTTTGGAGAGAAAATAAGGATATCCACTTCTTTTACAACAACTGGAATAAGATTACCTTGTATGCTCATGTCACCTGACGTGAACTCAATGGCCTTTGAATCGATTAAATCCTGAACTTTATGCTGAAGAGCCCTACACTTCTAAACATCATGCCCCGGTGCCCCAGAATGAAAATCACAATAGGCACTTGCATTATAGCCTGGTGGGTCTTACCAGCAAATAGAGTTAAAGTCTGAAGTTCAACCAATTAAAGTTGAAGTAAGTGTTGCAACAACTGAGCATAAGTCATATGGAGCTTGTCAAAAATCATTCCAGGCTACTTCGGCCTCTGTACTTACCTTTTAACATTGGGGTCATCTTAGGAAACAGGAGGTAGCTGCTGACAGGGAAATTCTAGAACCCCGGGTTGTGAAGAAGATCTGCGAGGTAACTCACGATCTAGGAGAGATTCCACAGGCAAAGGAGGAATAACAGTTTCTATTGTAGTCTCAAGCATAGGATTTCCTTCCTTTCTTAGCACGTTTCTCATGACTTATATGATCAGGCCCATCTGATTATTCAGTTGATGAACTTCCTCCTTCAGCATTTTCAGATCCTAAGATAAAGCTTGCATGTCCACCATGAACTGCCCCATTTGGTTTCATACTTCCTTCAACTCTGCTTAAATCTGCTCTATATTCAACTTCTAGCTTCTTTGAAAAGTTAAGTCTGAAATTCTGAAGAAAACCATATCAGGATAACAATAACCAGCTTCACAACACATGTTATTCAAATGAATATGAAAGTGCAATGCAAATGCCATGTTCGAATATTTCCAAGGAATCTGCCTGCTTTGATTCAAGTTTTACATAGACAAACCATAAAAAATAGATAGACAACTCAACTACGAGACCAAAGCTAAGATCCTTGGAAATAAAAGGATATGTGTGCAAACAAGTTTTGATGATATGGATGTAGAGACATGGGATCAAGGCTTCCGTATGCTCTAAATAGCTGTTGTACTAGTGACTGAAGACGACCATAATTTTGTTTCAACAAGAAAACCGAAAAACCAAAATATCATAATATCCATAATACCCAGAACACCAGGATCAAAAGTCCACACTGATAGGAAAACTAGAAAATCAGGTAGGTTGAAATTCAAGATTTCCTGCAAAATCCATCCCCTCTAACATGTGGATTCTAGTCTTTAAGACGACATCCTAGCAGGTCCTCAGTATCACAGACTCTCAGGTCAAGAAATGATGATACGTTCACCATTTCTGGTTTGGAATCATCATCAATCAAGGAGGCCTCAACTGATTTCCCATGAACGATCTCCAGAGTCGTAAGCTCTTTAAGTCAACACCCTATCATCTGCACCAGATGCACAAGATAGAATATCTCCAAAGAAAACCTCGTCTGAATGTGGATTTCATGTTAACTAAACATGACCAGACGCCACACAAACCATACTACTCTCCACTCTAATCCTAAGTGTACACTCAAGCCTGGGTAGTGAGCTCATCTCTTATGGAAAAATCTCACCCAACAGCACGACAGCAGCAGAGAAATATGATAACAGTAATCAAATGCAACAATATAATGCAAATACAATAATATACAACAGATAATGCACATAAAAGCATAAAAAGTAAACACCCCATGAATAGAAATAGACAAGCGCTAGGATTGACTCGCATAGGGAACCATATTCCCCAGCATAGTCGCCAACTATCGCAACTACAAAAAACACCTGGCGGAAAAAACAGAAGAGTCTCCACCGAAAGTTATTTATCCCAATGGAGAAAAGGAAACGATCAAATAAAATCTCAAAGAGGGAGACAACATGGTTATCGCAACCAAATCTTAGGTTCGAGATTCGATTACGCAAGAAAAAGGCATTAGCACTCCCTCGCGTCCATTGTAATCAACAAGATCCACGCTATTTGTTATAATCAAAGGGTGCGTTATTTAAAGCCTACTGCTAAACAAAAATGAGAAAGGAAAAAATACAAAGGAAACTCGATAACAGGTGTGAAAAGTCTATGATATAGGAGCGATTGCGTCACATGGTCGCCCTTAGACGGGACATATGCTAAACACTCTAGATGAAGTAAGGAGAGACCCATCACTCGTCATTTCTCATATACTTAAGGCTCATGGCATACAATGTTCATTGTATTTATTACATGTTTTGATGTTTTTTTGAGAAAGAAGAAAAAAGACACACAGAAGGTCTAAGGGGAAACTTGGTCCTAATGTTGTCATGAAAAATGGCCCTAAGGTCGGGATGTGGAAGGAAATTCTATCCTAATGTTAGCATACAAAAGTGCACCTATGGCTGAGGTTAAGAAAGGACTAGCCTAATGTTATCATGCATAGATTAACTCCTAATTCCTATCCTACTCCAACTTAATCAAAATTTAAGTTGGACTAGAAGGCCTTAATGGAGCATGCAAGAACAAAACAAAACAAGGAAAACAAATAAAAAACAGTAGATACGACAGCGCTTCAGCTTCAGAACAGTAATAAAAATCTAATAAGTAAGCACAATAGCATTTAACAACTCTTGTTTCAGCATATAATAGGTGTAAAAAGAAGCAAGCAGAATGGATGCACAATTAACAGCATGCTAAAATCCAGAACAGAAGATGTGTAAAGTCATGCAGCATGTAGCATCAACATTGCAATGAAAACATATGACATGATAAGGATCAATCAAGAACATGCATTAACAACCAAGCACAAAACAAGTTTGATGCACAATTAAGAATTCAACGAGAACATCATGCTTATCCAACATAAATTAATCATTCAAACGATCATGTGCTTGCGGAATCAGAAACAAACAACGAGCATGTAATGCATATCCAGCAAGATAAACATGAAAACCAACAATAAACATGGTACAAATTATTATGCAACATAATCATCACACCAAGAATGCAATGCAACAATCATAGACATGCATCACGGGAACCAAACTTCGTGTGTCGAAGAATCACATTCATACTGTCAAGAATGATGAAACAGGTCAAAAACAATCCACATACATGCATCATATCAATCCATGAGGTTTCAAGATAAAAAGGAACCCAAACAAGCTTGAAAATGCAAGAAAAATACATCATGTCCCAATGGTAATTGATTACCAATATGTGTGTAATCGATTACCCACTTGAAAATTGCAAAAAACACGTAAAAAATGGGCAGGGTAATCAATTACCCATATTGTGGTAATCGGTTACCACTGAGACAGTGGCATAATTTCAACTTCCAAAAAGCACTTTCAGCAGCAAATGACTTATCCAATCATCCAAATGAACAAGAAATCAATTATGCACGAAAATTATGTCAGATCACAGCAATCAAACATCAATTAGATCTAACAAACACTAAAAGAAATAATCAAAACAAACAATGGATCAAATATCACCAAGAAGCCAAGGATCTACGTTGTGCAATGTAATATTAAGCAAAATTAAAGCTAGATCTAGAACTTACCAACCTACAGAGGTTAGATTTTCTTTGGTGAGTGTTGTTAAGCTGCAGTTAACAGATCCAAGCAAGAAATCCAAGGATCTATGAAGCTCTAGCAAGAAAACTTGAAGATCCACAAATAAGAAAAAGCTCTTCTAAAAGTAATTACAACAACTTAATTCAAGATCTAAATGAACTACAAAACCAGAATTGAACCAAGGATGATGATGCAATGGAGGTTTAGCTCAAGAATTCACAAATTTCAATGTACAATTTGTGAAGCTTTTGGCTATGGAGCTTTTGTGAGGGTTTTGGAATTAGAGGAAAGTTGAGAGAATTGAAGTGAGATGTGTAGAAAATTCAGAAAAGAGAGTGAGAGTTATGAGAGGTTTGGAGCAAAACCATTTAAATATGGTTTAGGTTTAGAATTAAATATGGTTTGGAGTGTGGGTTAGTGTGAGGAATGGAAATTAGGAATGAGATTAGGAATAGAAATGTTTGAATTTTTGGAGGAAAGTGAAATTATTTTGTGTAAATGAATCAAGTTTTGAACCAATTCTAGATCCTTGTACTGATGCACATGGAAATCACATGACCAAAATCCAATCCAAATGTTACAGTGCTGAAAAATGAACAATTTGGGCCAATTTCGCTTGGGTAATCGATTACTACAATCAAAATTTCAAATTTGGCGCCACAAGGAGAGAAACTTGTAGAACCACCCGTAACCACTTGTTCTGAGATTTGTTCTACCTATGAAACGTGTCATTTGAGATTGCACATGTATAATGCCTAGAATAAACTGTGAACTGTCTCCTGCGCTTGAAATAACCTGCTGAAAAATATAATCTGGTACTCGATCGCTGAGCAAAATAAATGTTGAAACTTCTAATGCTTGCTGCTTAAAAACTTGGAATAAAAGAAAACCTAAAGCCATATAAACAACTTGATCTCATGTCTCAAGAGCCAATGCTATGGTATGTACAATGATAATGCAAAAATAAATGAAACATAGGCCAGTTATGGTTAAAAATGAAAAATGTAAATTTTGGGGTGCTACAATAGTGGCTCAAGAAAGCTTCAGCCAAATCCTTCCAGGTCTGGATGTGTGTACACTCTAACTTCATATACAATTCTAGAGAAGCTCCACTAAGGCTATCTTGGAAAAAGTGTATAAGCAACTTTTCATCATCAGAATAGGCGACCATTTTTATGCAATAGGACCGAATGTGAGTCTTCGGGCAGCTGACTCTTTTGTATTTTTCAAAGTCGGGGACTTTGAACTTATGAGGAATTCTAACACCAGGCACTAGGCACGTGTATGCAACATCTAACCCAAAAGTGTTGAATCCTTGGATAGCTTTCATCTGCTCTTCTAAACCAAGTACCTTCTTTTCCATCTCACCAGCTTATGGTCCAAAGGCATTAATGACTGAGTCATCTCGAGAACTGTAGAAAGCATCATGATCATCCAAATCAACAGGGATCAGAATAGCACCAGTAAGGGGTGGAACAAATCCAATAGGAGGTGGGATAATACCAACAAGAGGTGGAACACCACCTACAGGAATCGGGATGGCACCACCAATAGGAGGAACTGCATCACCAAGAGGAAGAATCACACCACTAGGAGGAGGAACCACACCACCAGGAGGTGGAATGGGAGGATTGACATCATTCCTCTTAGAGACTTGTCTCAATTCTTATTGGCATCTGGAAATAGTATGCATTAATTCCATCAGTTGCCCGACTTTACTTCTCATGTTGATTATTTCCTCTCTCATAGCAGCTTGATTAAGTTCTAACTGATCCATAACATTCAAATTCGGAAAGATAAACTATATTGGTTCCTAAGTCTACATTCATCATGACTGCTTTTGCAAATGCTTTTATCTACAACAAACACAAGATACTAATTTCATACCCTAATTTTTATCCCTAAGATCCCACCTCATTTGCATCTTTAGAACCCATCAAGATTACAAACTTGGTTCTTCCATAGCCCCTCATCCTTGTTTTTGGCTTTGCAGAGATCACCAAGCACCTTTTTGTGTGTTTTATTCCTTTATGTTTATGTGCTTTATATTTTACTAACTACTAATCGAAATCCCCAAAAATATGTCTTTGTACCTTTTGTTTCTTTGCAATGTAGAGTTTTGCATCGAGAACACCAAACACGTGTTACCAGTTAGGGTTTTGATCCCTCAAGTCAAATATGATCAACCATTAGTTCCTAAGGGCTATTTCATCAAGTTGTGACCTCTAATCTCAAAGTGTTTGATCTCAAGTATTATTCAATCTCTTTTTTTTATCAAAGATATCTCAAGGTTTCGTAGCTTGTTTCTCAAGAAAAGTCAAAGGTTCATGTGTTTATTTCCATGCCTTCATCAATAAGTTACCTTAAGTTTTGATCAATATAATAAAGGTACATTCAAGGGCACCTTATTTTGAGTTCATATGATGATCCATGTGTTTTGAAATGCAAGAAAACATCAAGATCGCAATTTATTTCAAGGAGGTTTGACCTAAAAGTCAACATTTATAAGTCAAAGTTCCAAAGGGTAGAACTCCTTCAATTCTCAATATTTTTGAATGCTTATTTTTTAATATGAATCTTCTCAACATCCTCTTCAACTTCGCTTTACATGACAAGATCCAATTATGCTTGGAGGATCATCAAATGTTTGGAGCCATTATAGGTCATTTGTGGACTTAGTGAAATTTAACCTATTTTCAAGTGACTTTTTCTCAACTTTCAAGAATCATAAATTCTTCAATTTTCAACATATGGATCTCATTATTTTTGCACAATACTCTTTTTGATACTCTTAACAAGATTTCTTCAAAGGTCTGTTAGCTCCTAAATTCGACGCCTCAGTTAGAAAGAAGCCATTTAAGACAAAAAGGGTAAAAACAGGATGAGACCAAAAGAATGGTCGAAAGAAGCGAAATAGCTAAATCGAAGAACTCACCCAGAAGCCAAGAGTTAGACCGCCTGCTAAGACGAATGGTTTGTCAAAGTATTTGAAATTTGAATATTGGAGGGAACGGTTTTGCTTGTGGAAAATTGAGGGAGACACGTGTCACCTTATGAGTAATAGATCCATGCATTTGAGACAAGTGGCGGAAGGAGATTCTGGTGGAGGTTATGAGAGGTTATTTTTTTTGTTACTATAAATAGGGTGTCTTAGGCATGTCCAAAGTGTGTTGTAATTTACTATTGTACAAATTACTCTTGAAGCTACTCCAAGTATCCGAGTGTAGAGAAAGCGAGTATTGTAAAAGAATGTACGTGATGTAAACACACCATCTTTTAACTTAATGTAATTTACTTGTTTACTTTAAGTTTTACGAAGCATTTTATTATATTTATTGTCTTTATCCTTTCTCCTCCTTACCTTATTTTTTCTCTTCCTATGCAATTCTTTTCTCTTCGTCCTCAATCTAACTTTACCTTTACCAACAAACTTTCTTCTCTTTTATTAGAAGCCTCACTTTACCTTTAAATTAACCCGTAGTCAAATAGATGTTCCTTTAGGATTCTTTCATCCCAATACTGTTCGAGTGTGGAACTTGAATAAATTCTTAAAACCAAAAATAAATCTTTTAGCACATGTCCTAGGATCAATCTGATCGATCCTGTGAGTCCCCAAAGTTAGATTTGGAAGATCAGTGGTTGTTTTCCGATTTTCAAGGGAAACCAAATGGCACGCCCAGTGGGACAGTGCTAGAGAATCTATTTTATAAAACTAAACTTATAAAAATTCTGCAGTTATACTGGTCCCTTTTCGTGAGAAGGTACATTTTTATGTTACTGAGAAGTGGTAAAATTACCGCTATAAACGAAGAGACGCGGTTAAGACGAAGCAGTAAGAACATGGTTACGGATACAAACCATCCAGATAACTCCAACCAACAAGGAGACGGTTCCATCGAAGGAATAAGAGACGAGGGAGTCCCCCCTCCGATACCGTCGACTGGAGAACAAACGGTGCTTCCTGTGAGGCCAATGCCGACGTCATCAGTACTTGGGGTGGGGTCGACAGTGATAAGACCTTATACTCAGCCGGTGTTGGAATACATTGGTCACCAAACATCGAATCCTCAGATCTTGTTAGGAGGAAGTTCGACGTCCAGGTAGTTTGTGCCCCCTGGTTTTTCACAATCACCAAGAAACCCCTCATATGGGATGCCCATTACTATGATGCAAGGGCTCCAAAGTGCACCTCCTATATTCTCAGATCAGGCGATGGCTTCGCCGCTACAAGGATCAGGGTTAGGTGAAAACATGGGCCGAAACCCCCAGAGTTTAGGGTATTCGACGCAAGGCCCCAATTTAACCAACACCTCAGTTGCTTGTTTGAGACAACAGATGGATGAAAGCAACCTACAGATGGTTCAGACTTTGTCAAAAACTATGGGTGAAATATTTCAACCATTAATCCAAAATACAACCCCGACCAATCAACAATTGGCGGTACAATTAACAAGATTGGCTGAATTTATGGGGGTACCTCCCTTAACCAGAAACCAAGCCGCGGTAGCGGATGTCCCACGAGACAACTTGGCGAATATGGTAGAAGTCGACGTAGGAAGCCAAGGAAGGATAGTCTCTCCAGTAGTCGAAGGGCTTAGGGAAGAGCCTTTGCAAAACCAACCTCGTGGCTTGGGAGAAAGAAATCCAGGAGTGGTGGTTGTGAATCGAAACCAATACGCAGATAATGTAGTCCAGTGTGTTCGTCGAAACAACATAGCCGTAGACAATAATCTAGCGGCCATGGTCGAGAGAATTATGGCCAGAAATGGGTTAAATACTGGTTTTACCAGGCCAAACTACACTTCACCTATAGTAGACTATATCCTTCAGGCGGAGTTACCTCCTAGGACGAAAGTACCTAAATTCACTAAGTTTTCAGGAGATACGACGGAATCCACTGTCGAACATGTGGCTCGTTACCTAATCAAGGCTGGATAGCGAACGAAGAAAGCCTTACGATAAAATACTTCCCAAGTTCTCTTACTAAGAACGCCTTCACCTGGTTCACGGCGCTTCCCCCTAACACGATATGTAACTGGACCCAGTTAGAACGTTTGTTTCATGAACAATTCTATATGGGTCAGACTAAAATTAGCTTAAAGGAACTAGTTAGTGTGAAGCATAAGTTCTTTGAACCAATAGAGGAGTACCTTAATAGGTTCCATTTGCTTAAGGCCAGATGCTTCACGCAGGTCCCTGAACATGAGTTGGTCGAAATGGCCGCCGGTGGTCTCGACTACTCTATTAGGAAAAAGTTGGACACCCAGTACCTAAGGGACATGGCCTAATTAGCTAATCGAGTTCGACAACTCAAAAGACTCAAAGATGAGAAGGCTAAGTTTAATAAAAATAAAAAGGTAGCTTTTGTCGAATTTAATGATAACGTCGAAGGTCTGTGTGATGAGTCTATGAGTTTCGACGATGGCGAAGTGGACCTTGCTGAACTCAAGCAAGGACCACCTTACTTGTGTAAAGTATTAGCTCCCCCACAAGGGAAGAGTTATGTCGAATCTGAAAAGAATGATAGGTTCCCAAAGAAAACATATACCTTCGACATCACAAAATGTGACGAAATCTTCGATTTGTTAGTTAAAGATGGACAAATGATAGTGCCTCCTAGCGCCAAAATGCCGTCCATAGAACAAAGGAAGAAAAGAGGGTTTTGTAAATATCATAACTTCTTGGGTCATGAAACATCTCAATGTTTCCTTTTCAGGGACCTCGTTCAGAATGCGATCCAAGAAGGATGTCTAAAGTTCGGAGAGAAAGCTGGTGGCCAAATGAAGGTCAACACAGATCCTCTGCAAACGACAAACGCAAATTACACAGAGCCAGTCGAGGCTAATATGATCGAATTTGTCAACGGTTACGACTTCTCAATCGAAGTAACAGAGGCTGCTGGCAATCCCATAGACGAAGCTGTAATGGTGAAAGTTACCATCAGCTTCGGACAAGAGAACTGTGTCGAAATGGAAGTTGATAGTTGTGACCAGAGGGATGAAACCAAAGGCCCAAGCAACAATCTGGGTTGGGAGATAGTGACCAAGGAAACAGCTGATGACTTCGTTAAGATCGATGAAGCCACCAAAGGCGTGGAGTTAAGATTGAAGAAGCTTAATCTGGCCAAAGAAATTGAGATTAACATGGTTCAAATCACTCAACATGAGGAGGTAGCGGATAGTGAGTCAAACTACCAGGAAACACACACAAGGGGAGCCTACCCAGAGCAGGAGGAATCCATCGTTTCTTTTCTTCACCGCTGTCAGGAGAAGGGTTCTAGTGTGATGCTCTGTCCCCGATGCAGCGCCATATTCGACAAAAAGGTTGCATAAAAGCTGGAAGGGACACGAAGGCTGAAGCAAGAAAACGAAAGGCCAAGATTTGACCCTCGAGGAAGCCTTCAGAAGAGATCTGACCCTCGCATAAGGCCTCCGATGAACAAGCCCACTAGCTTTAAGCCCAATGCTGAGGCCACTGATGGAAAGGGGATGAAGCCCAATGAGAACAAGCAGCAAGGGCAGAAGAGATGGAAAAATTTCGAAGTATAACTAGGATCTTCGTTAAGCTATCGAAAAGAATTTCAGTCCTCGAAAGCTGCTCATGTGTCAGAAAATTACAAAGGGAAGAATCCCATGTCTCGATCTCAATGGAGACGTGAGCAGAGAAGAAGAAAAGCACATAGAGAAGGTGCTAATAAAGACCAACCACAATCCAGCACCAATATTCCCATTCAACAGAAGGGTCGAACAGAGGCTTTTGGGAAGACACCTGTAGGAAGAAAGTTGTTTCTAACACAGGTCGAAGAACATAGAAAATCGGTCGACGATGAAATGAACGATAATTTTGATGAAGATTCTGATGATACGTTGGATATTTTGGTCAATATAGTATCAGTAATGCCCAGGGAATTCGACAGGGTTTCAGTAGTCGAGAACTCAGACGCATATACGGACTGGGAAATAACGGCTCATAAGCTGGTATGCTATTATGTGATGAACAACGGCTGCGTCGAGGAGCAAAACGCTTTCTTTGAACGGCCAACGGAGGCGATGAAAAACCATCTAAAGCCTCTTTATATTACAGCACAAATAGAGAAGGTCCCAGTTAACAAAATACTGGTGGATTGCGGCGCTACGGTAAACTTAATGTCGCATTTTCTGTAGAACAAAATTGGGAAAAGTGAGACAGACACCAAGTCACACAACATGGTGCTATCAAACTATGAAGGAAAAGCGGGTTTGACCATAGGGGTCATTCAGGTGAATGTCACGGTCGGAACCATCACCCGCCCGACTGTCTTCATGGTGGTGGAGACCACTGCCAGTTATAATCTATTACTTGGAAGAGAATGGATCCATGGAGTGGGGGAAGTACCATCGTCGATGCATCAGAGGATCGCCATCTGGAGACCAGATGGTATTGTCGAAAACATCGAAGCAGATCAGGGGTACTTTAAGGCACCTATAAACCATATTGATAGAGGACAGTTTGACAAACATTTGGCCGGTATAGGGCCATGTGAACCTGCAGACTTCGACTTTACACCTAATGACGAAGTGTATTGCTCGTTATATCTGCATCCTGTCAAAGGGTTCCGATGGGACAAGGAAGTTCCAGGCGAAAGGTTACCATACCTTGGAGAACTTCCCATAGACCCCACTGGCTATGGAAGTGAGTTCGATGATGATGACTGAAGTCGCAGCGCTTCGAAGGATTTCGGCCTACGTGGCCGAAACTAAGCTACAAACGGCCTTGGAGGCCGCTAATAATGAAATGGCCAAGGGAGCCAATGAAAAATCCAAACAAGCAGGTCCAGTTGGGTATTTCAACCCTGAGATTCAATACGAGGGGCAGAGACTCGACGCCATATATGACGATGAGCCTTTGGGTTTTGAGAAAGATCCCTTGGCCAGCGACGTTAAAATGTTGGCACAAGACCCACTTGAGGAAGTCGACCTGGGAGATGGAGTGATTAAAAGACCAACTTATATCAGCGCCAATCTCGACCCCCAACTTAGGGTCGAGACCATCCAGTTGTTACAAGAATACAGGGATTATTTTGCTTGGGACTACGACGAAATGCCAGGTCTAAAGAGAGATCTAGTCGAGCATAGGCTACCAATCAAGCCTGGAAAAAAACCAGTCAAGCAGAACCCAAGGCGCTTCGCCCCTGAGATCCTCTCAAAAATAAAGGAGGAAATCGAAAGACTCCTCCGATGCAAATTCATCCGTACGACCAGGTATGTCGAATGGCTAGCAAATATTGTACCAGTCATAAAGAAAAACGGATCGTTAAGGATCTGTATAGACTTTAGGGATTTGAATTCAGCAACCCCTAAAGATGAATATTCGATGCCAGTGGCAGAAATGTTAGTCGATTCAGCTGCTGGCCACGAATACCTTAGCATATTGGATGGATATTCTGGTTACAACCAAATTTTCATTGTTGAGGATGACGTTCCTAAAATGGCGTTCCGTTGCCCAGGGGCCTTAGGCACTTACGAATGGGTAGTGATGCCTTTTGGCCTAAAGAATGCTGGGGAAACGTACCAGCGGGCGATGAATTCGATTTTCCATGACTACATTTAGTCCTTTATGCAAATTTACATTGATGACATTGTGATAAAATTTGTGTCAGGAAAGGCTCATGTGGAACGCCTGCGCAAATCTTTTATGAGAATGAGGAAATTTGGCCTCAAGATGAATCCCCTCAAGTGCGCATTCTGTGTACAAGCAGGAGATTTTATGGGTTTCGTAGTCCACAAGAAGGGGATAGAAATCAACCAAAACAAAACGAAGGCCATCATGGAAGCGAAAGCGCCATCCAACAAGAAGGAACTTCAATCTTTGCTGGGCAAAATAAATTCCCTAAGAAGGTTCATATTGAATCTCAGCGGAAAAACACAAGCCTTCTCGCCATTGCTTCGAGCCACTAAGGAGAAGTTCGAATGGACGAAAGATCAGCAAGAGGCTTTCGACAAGATCAAAGACTACTTGACTCATCCCCTAGTCCTTGCACCCCCATGTCGAAACAAAAACATGAGATTGTACATAGCAGCGTCAGACAAAACTCTAGGGAGCATGCTTGCTCAAGAGGATGAAAGTGGCGTCGAAAGAGCCATTTACTACCTTAGTAGAGTTTTAAATGATGCAGAAACTAGGTATAGTGAGATAGAGAAATTATGCTTATGTTTGTATTTCTCATGTATGAAGTTGAAGCAATATATAAAATCAGTTGATGTTTACGTGTCTTCGCATTTTGATGTTATTAAGCACATGTTGTCTAAACCTATTTTGCATATTCGAATTGGTAAATGAGCATTAGCATTAATTGAGTATTCATTGACTTATAGACCGTTGAAAGCGGTCAAAGGGAAAATAGTGGAAGAATTTATTATCGACCACTCCATAAATGAAAATACCATGAACTTTGTTGAACTAGAGCCTTGGAAGCTATACTTTGATGGGTCTAGTCACAAGAATGGGACAGGCATAGGTCTATTGATCATTTTGCCTGACAAAATTCCAACAAAATTCAAGTATAGATTCGAGGGCCTATGTTCTAATAATGAAGCTGAATATGAAGCTTTGATCGCCAGACTTGAAATTTTGTTAGAATTGGGGGCAACCCAAGTCGAAATAATGGGAGATTCAGAGTTGGTTATAAAACAGATAACAAAGGAATACAAATGCGTTAAAGAAAATCTCATCATGTATTTCGTAATAGCCAACAGACTACTAAAAAAATTTGAAGTCTGTACTATTCGACACATACCACGAATACACAATCAGATAGCCAATGACCTGGCGCAAGTCGCCTCAGGATATAGGGTCTCGAAGGAGAACTTGCAAGAGGCAATCAAGGCCAGAGGTAAGGTGGTATCCGTGGGCTTGAGACCATCAGACTTGGAAGTCACAAAATTTGGCTACGCCGACGAGGAAACCTTTGAGATTTTTACAGTCGAAGGTCTGACAGACAAAGATTGGAGGAAACCTCTGGTCGAATACCTTCAGGACCCTTCAGCGACTACAGAGTGAAAGATAAAATACCAAGCACTAAGCTACGTCCTGTTGGGGAATGAGTTATTTAAGAAAACTTCTGAGGGAGTTTTACTCAAATGCCTCAGTGAATCTGAAGCATACTTGGCATTGTCCTCAGTCCATGGTGGGACATGCGGAGCGCACCAAGTGGGCCATAAGATGAAATGGTTGCTGTTTCGCCAAGGGATGTACTGGCCCATGATGCTGAAAGATTGCATCGAGTTCGCCAAAGGTTGTCCGGAATGCCAAATTCATGCTGGCATACAGCACGTCCCAGCAAGTGAGTTGCATTCCATAGTCAAGCCATGGCCATTCAGAGGTTGGGATTTAGACCTTATAGGAGAGATTCGATCTGCGTCTTCCAAAAACCAGAAGTACATTCTGGTAGGGATAGACTATTTTACCAAAGTGGATCGAGGCTATACCTCTACCGAAGGTAGACCAAGAAGATTGTATCGAATTCATTCAGAAGTATATCATCTACAGGTTTGGCCTACCAGAGACAATAACGACAGACCAAAGGTCAGTATTTACGGGTAGGAAGATGCAGGAGTTTGCTAAAGAAATGGGATTTAAACTCCTCACCTCAACACCTTACTATGCCCAGGCCAATGGTCAAGTCGAAACGACAAACAAAGTAATAATTGGCATGATAAAGAAGCAGATTGGAAGCAAGCCTAGGAATTGGCATAAGACATTGGATTAAGTCCTATGGGCATGTCGAACATCCCCGAAGGAAGCAACCAACACTTCCCCTTATCGACTCACTTTCGGCCATGATGCAGTATTGCCAGTTGAGATACACATACAGTCAGTAAAAATTCAAAGACATCATGAAATCCCTCGAGAGGTTTATTGGGACATGATGCTTGACGAGCTAGTCGACTTAGATGAAGAGATATTAAAAGCTCTAGAACTCTTGAGAAGACAAAAGAGAAGAGTGGAGAAATCATATAACAAGAAGTTCAAAGCGAAGACTTTCCTGGTTGGAGATTTGGTATGGAGGGTAATCCTGCCTATGGATCGAAAGGTGAGGTCCCTAGGTAAGTGGTCCCCGAAGTGGGAAGGACCATTCCAGGTATCGAAGGTGTTCTTCAACGGGGCATATGAAGTGACAGAGCTGAGTAAGGATGAGAGAGTATTAAAAGTAAATGGCAAATATTTAAAGAAGTATAAGCCTGCACTTCGAGAGGTGAAAATATCAACAGGATAATTGTCAAAGATAAAGCGAAGCCATAAATGGTAATTTAAAGTATGCCAAAATGGCCCAATGTCTTACAAACAAATAAAAAATGGCTCATAAAGGCCAGTATAATCTGCCCTATTACAAAAACCCAACAAATCAAAAAGGAAGATTCGCCTACATCTTAAGGTAAGTCGACTTTTGAAGTTTGAGACGGCTTTGGCACTAAGCCTTATCTGCCCTCAGTTGGGCAACTTCAGATTCCAAACGACGGGCTTCTTCAGCATAGGTGACGGCGTGATCAAGCTCAGCTGTTAAGGAGGAGTCGTCGAAGGAAGATAATTCAGCGTTCCTTCTCTTAGCCTTCGCTATCTTGCCACGGAGCTTTTTAATCTTCTGTTCCCAGCAGGTGATGTTCGCCTCGTTAGTCAGGACCTCTTGTTTATTTTTCTCCTTTGTTTCTTCCAACTCAGAAATCTTCTCCTCAGAGTCGACAACAGCGCTCCAAGCGGCAGCTTCGCTTCCAGCCTTCGTCTCAATCTCACCCTCAATCTGGGGAAACAGTCGATAGTCTTTATAAACCTGGTCGATCAGGGTATCAACCTCTTGAATAACACTTGCAGCCTCAGGAGTAAGGGATTTAATGTCCACTTTTTGAAGAAGAGCTTTGAGGGGAAGATGGCTGGCAGGGCCCATCTGCAGGAGGGTAAAAAGATCCCCTTTGAAGATCTTTTGCTTAACCTTGTCGAGGGCACTATCAGTTGGTGGCTTTGAGGTTTGCCCCTCGGAAGTCGAAGCATTGGGAGTACGGATAGAAGAATGACTTCTCCTACTCAACAAAAGTTTAATGTATTGTCGAGGGTTGGAAACCTTCAACGCATCCAGTTCGGCGGAAGTAAGTTGAGCTTCGCCTGGGAAGATGTTCGTTGGAGTATCCTTTGGGGTAGAAGAAACAGGAGTCTTTGTTGTTTCAGCAGTTGTAGGTTCTTTGACAGAGGTGTCCACAATTTTCAATTCTTTATCTTGGCTGTCCTTTGCTTTGTCGCCATCCTCCTCCATTTCATCCCCAGCGCCTTTGTCACTGGATTCATGCAATTCAGGCTTGAGCTTAGCATGATCCTCAGTGGCTTGATCACCCTCAACAGCCTTTTCATCCACATCTACTGTCTGACCCAAAGGAAAGTTGGTCGTGTCAGCCAAAGTTGTTTTCCCCTCTTAAGCGCCAACCTCATCGTCCACTGTAATGGGATCAACCTGAGGATTGTCGTCTTCATGATCAGAACCGTCAGTCTGAGACTGCTGGGTAGTGGTCTTTGTAGGAGATGGAGGGGTTGTGAAGGAATCAGGTTTATTAATTTCACCAAGTGAACTTACACCAGAACCCAAATCAGAAGTGCGGATGATAGGTAGGCTCACCTTGGCTATTCAAGGGGTAGAGCGACAGAGGAACCGGGGTGGGATTAGATCGTGAAGTTCCAGCATCATCCTAAAAAGGTGGACATTAGAAAGAATGAAGACTAAAGGACCAGTGCAAAGACCCAAGGAAAGATAGATGCACAACATACCTTGACAGTTTCGTCAGCGGGACTCGAATTGTCACTTTCCATGGGGACAGTCGCTTGGATCGAAGCATCCCCTAAGGGAGTTGGAGTAGGTTCTTGAGGAGGATTGGTAGGTTGAGGTGTGTTGGTCACAACAAGAGCAGGTGGAGCATCAGGAGCATCCACATCATGGATAATCTTTCTTTTTCTTTTCACTTGAAGATTCTCACGAGGAGACTCGTCTTCGTCATCAGAATCAAGAATAACTTGGGGAGAAGCCCTTTTTAATCTTCTTTAAGGGGTAGGTGGTTTTCGACTAGCCTGAAAATAATATAAAATGGTGAGATTGATTAAGGAGATCGAGATAGTAAAAAGCCGTGGAAGGCTACCTTTTGACCTTCGTCCTTGACTTCAGTTCTGGCTGTTGGGGAAGCATGTTTCGGAGCAACTGAAAAAATAGATGATACTTAAAACAGTTAGCAACAATAAAGCTCAGAGAAGGAAGTCCAAATCGAAGGGGGATGAACCTTCAAGAATGTCAGATTCGATGCGAACATCTTCGATACTGACATGAAGGTGCCCTTTAAACGTATCAAGTGTATGTTTAGTCGGGACCACCCGCTGTGCCTTGGGCTTAGACTGCTGTCGAAGAATTTTTATAGCGTCTCCACAAATAAACCAATCTAGAAATGGAGGGGCAAGATCCACGCCAAAACCAGCGGTTGGTAGTCGAGGGACTTTTTGGGGGAAAAGTTTAAAGACAACCTCATACCGTTTCTCGCGGGGAACAAAAGAGGGAATCTTTAAAGCATCTAGTTTTTTGGAAAAATTTTCTTTCAAAGTGACAGCAGCCTCGCGGATGGTTCGACTAACATCATCTGGTCGATAGGCAGTTTCGAAATACTTCTGGAAGGCTTGGACCTCTTTGATATGAGTAGACGTACCTTTCTTGGTTTTCTCCTGCACATCAATGAAAGCTTGGTCAATCAAGCGAGTAAAACTAGGAGCATCAAGAAATTCTGAGGTGTAATGTTTCGACCACCAGTCATAGAAGTTTTGGGAGCAAAAGTAAGAAGGTTCAAAGTGAACGGGTGTGAGGTAGCACTTGTGAGCATGGTGTTCCAGTTGCGTCGAACAATCCATAGGAGATAGCACAGTAAAAGGAAGGATGATATGGGACTTCTTGTCATACAGGAATTTGGGCAAGGTTTGAATTAAACTGAATTGCCTGGACACCAAGTTGGGTTGATAGGCTAGCAAGCTGGAATGACCTTTTACAAGGTTTAGTTTGTGAATCAGTAGGCGGGGAATGAGGAATCTCTCCCAGATCAGATTTGACTCCTCCTCGTGTTTCTTTAAGGGAGCAGGGAAGGGTCTAGTAAACTATTCTGGCCCACATTTTCGTTCTGCGAAGGGAGCCATTTTTGCGGTAAACTCATGCTGTTTTGCAAACATATGAACAAAGCTGGATAAATTAGACCGAAGGGAGTGGCCTTCCTCGCTAGGAGTAAGTTGAGCCAAGCGAGGCCATTCGACTCTTCTCTCAGCAACTGTAGGCGAACGCTCATCAATTTCACCTTTGTTGGGAAGGCTGTGCTCAAAAGTGGCATTAAGCCACAGCTGAAGAAGCCAGAAGGGGCCCGACAACAGTAAGTTGCCATGGCTGTTAGGATCTTTCAATTTACCCGCACCTTCGCCTAAGGCTTCATAGAGACTGGCCAGGATCATTTAACTAAGGCAAACGCCTCTCTTCACATGGAGCTGGTTGGCTAGGACCAGATACTTCCGCGTCACCTGCAACGATTTGGTACAAAATACACAACGGGACAACCACATGGCCAAAAAGGCTATATGTTCTTCATTGTCAACAGAGGTACTAGTTTTATTATGGTAGCGTTGGACAAAAGCTGTATAAGTATGTTTAGTATTGGCAAAACCAATGATGTCATGACTATCAGTCTCGGGATCATAAACTAAGCCGTAGGGTTTTAGGCCTACAATGGCATCTACATCAAGTAGAGTGGGGGTCATCATTCCACAAGGAAGGTGGAAGGTGTTGTGAGTTCTGTCCCAGAAGAATAAGGAGGAAGTCAGCATGAGAGGGAAGTACGAAGGCCCTACCTTCGACATCATAATCAGATCGTAAATCCCAGTGTCCTTCCACTCCTGGGCTTTTACCTTCTCTATTTTCGTCAGCCAGTTGAGATAGAGTTCAGAATCTTTGAAGTAGGGAGTGGCCCTAAATAATCTGGCCCCATCATGAAGATACTTAAAATCTACGTCAAAAAGGCTCAGGCTATCAGGACCGTCAGTGGAAATTTTATTAAAGTCTTTTTGCCCTAGGGGTTTAGTGGTCCTATAAGAGGGGAAGAAATCTTTAATGGCAGAGTAGTCGAGACCTGGAGGGGGTAAAGGCCCAGACATGGCTAAAGGTCTCCCTGTAACAGTAACAAGAATGATTACCTGAGATTCGTAAATGTGGCGTTTCTCCTCCGTCAGGGGTTCGCGGATGAACTGTTGATTCTTTACCACCTGGGGGCCGCTCAAGCTAGAAAAGGGAGGAAGTGTTGATGTAGAAGTTTGCCCTTTGGGTTGTATTTTCTTCTTCTGATGATCAGCCATTGTTAAATGAAGTAAGAGTTTGTTGGTTGGAAGTAGAAAATTAGAGGAAAAGCAAGGAAAGTCGTGAAGAATTAGAGAAGTTGTAAAAAATGAAAACACCAAAGGGAAATTACTTATATAGTGAGTGGAAGACTGAAAGTTTCCATCATTAAGCGGCTAGAGTGAGTGGGCCACGTGTGTTGCACCCCAAAATTTGCTCAACCTATTTCACCTGGGTTATGTTTCAATTGCATTGTCATTTGCATACTAAGTCATGTACATAGTCTAATCATTTGCATAACATAGCATAACAAGGCATCTAACAAGGGTTCAAGTGCCATTTTCATCATAAAGAGGCCCATCAAGGGGTTTTATTCAAGATCAAGACCATCCAAGTAATCAAGAAATGAGTTGAAGCTTTGAGAAGTTTGAAGGTCAACCAGTGGATTTCTCTCCCAATCTTGGGGATATGTTGAAGATCATCAATGAGTGTGTGAGCCATGGAAGGTGTACAAAGATCATGGAATACCTAGAGGGTCATTTTGAAGATGAGACAAGTCATTGATACAAGTACAAGAGCCAGAGTTGAAGTACAGTCAACTAGGGTTTCATCTGGGTCAACCCTAGGTCAAATGGTTGATTGGAGAGCATCAAGGCTTAATGAAAGGTTATGGAATTCATGAATTGATATGTTTATACATGTGTGGTGTTGTGCCAAGGATAAATCAAAGAGAATCAAGAAGAAGAGGAGTTACTAAATTAGGGTTTCAGTGTAAAAAAACCCTAATTTAGGCCTAACTTCCAAGCCAGATAAGTCAAAATGCAAGCTTCAAATGAATTCTTGGTCAACATGAAACTTGTATAGCTTCTCAATATCTTTAATTTGAGTACTAGAAGTCTTCAAGAAGATTTGTAGAACTCAAGTTATGGTTCTTGCAAATTATGGGTCATCAGAGGACACTGAAATTTATCTGTGAAAGTCACTTGACTTCCAAGCAACTTTTTCCCATCAAGGAGTTTTCAAATGGATTCTTGGTCAACATAAGAGTTGTAGATCTTGATCTTAGATTTAATTTGAGTACTATAAGTCCTCAAGAGGATTTGTAGAACTCAGGTTATGGTCTTGGCAATCCAGGGGTATTTTGGGAAAGTTGAATTACAAGTCATTTTTCAACATAGGTCCAAATCTCCATCTTCCACTCTTCAAATGGAAAAATGTTCAACATGATATGTGTTCAAAATGATGTTTTTAGGCTAGATAAGATGTCATGAGAACTTGGAATGGCTTGCTTCACAAAATCATAAAAATGGCCTAAAATGAAGGTATATTTTAAATGAACCAAAGTTGGAAATTAGGGTTTTTGATCTACACAACCAAACCAAGGCATATGACATACCATTTTGATTGTAAAAATCATTTTGAGAACATTGACATTGCCACAATTTTGATTTGAGGGTTATTTCAAGGACTTGCTTTGTAAAAGGCTTACTTGAATCATGAGGCACCATTGCAAAACCACTTGGCAAGGCAAATACAAGGCATTTTTCCATCCATACACCTCTAATATCTCATTTGGAGAGATTTCAAACTCAGAATAAGTACAATTGCAAGCAAAATCATGAGTTGGTATGAGTACATAGCATGATGTGAGATCTCATGACATGAGAAGAGGATTTTCTCATTGGATCAATCTAGATCTTTCTAGAGTCCTCCAACACACTCTATATATGCATATGAAATGATCCCAAGCAAGATTTGGTGAGAATTAAGGGAGAGAAGAGAGTTTGAGATTTGAAACTTCCATGTGCAATTCAGAATCGGTTACAAGCTTTTACACCATTTCAATCCAAAATTTTGATTGTTATAGCTTCCATTGATGCTAGTGAAGGTGTGCAGATCAAGATCATAGCAAATTGGTGGCTGAATCGAGTTCTTGCTCTTGGATTTTCTCACCTGCAACTCAGAATCAGTTTCTATAATCCAAGCAGTTTCGAGTGTTTCTTTTGCATACAGAAGCTAGATTACCATCCATTGAAGGTGTCTGGAACTTCTCAGAGCTTGATTTGAAGGTTTTGTGTCTCTGGTCATCAAGAATTCTCAGGTATGCACTTTTCAATCCACAGCATAATTTAAGTGTTTTCTTTAGGAGTAAGGTGGTTAGATAGCTTGCAATTGGTCATAGGAAGCTTTTAAGTATTGATTGGTGAAGTTTATATGCAATTAGTGTGATGACACAAAATTTGTTCATGCTCATATCGTGCTGTTCTTGAGGATATAATCATAGTTTGATGGCTAGAGATGAGCAGTGAAACGTGGGGATGAGATTGAGCCACTCAATTTCATGTTTGGTGAGATTTGGTTCTTGAGTGATTTTCTGAGATTCAATCGTGTTTTGAGCTAGGTGGTGTTTCAATATGTTTAATTGCCATGGTTGAACTCAGTGTGAAGTTTAGAGCATGTTAGGCTTTTTAATTTTTGCATTTGATGGAGATTTGATGAGATACAATTGGGAGGAAGAGGAAGCTTCAAACTCTGCTCAGCCATGGCCTTTCCCTCCATGAGAGTTCAAAGGAAGAAGACGATCTGAGCACCCTTGGATCAGAGCAAGACTTTGACTGGAATCAAGATCCAACGACCACGTTTTGTTTTCAGTTTGTGAAGGATTTCAGAGTTATCAAAGTGCAGCGTTTCATTAAACGCTGATGCTGGGCTTAAGTGAACTTTATGATATCCACACCCCTCTCCCAGGCCCAGTCAAGAAATGCACGTGTTTTTGTTACTTCCTGCACCGCGAGTTTTTCTTTTTCCTTTCTATTTTTCATTTTTATTTTCTGATTGCATAGTGGGCCTTATGCGCGTTTCTACCCCCACCCCCTTCTGGGCCCAGTTACTGAAATGAACCATTTATAATTGCTATTCGCCACACACATTTTCCATTTTCTCATATTTTCCCATATTTTCACACATTATTTTAATTTCTTTGAAAATTCATAATAAATTGGAAAATCAACATTTTTGTATGGGAGTTTTTTCTCCATTCTCATAATTGTCTCAAGAAAATTATAAAAGAATAAAAAATATCATTCCATGCATTTTTCTATTTTTGGTTTATTTTTTTACTTTTAATAGCTTTTATTTCATTTTCATTTGATACATGCTATTTGCTGAATTTAGTATGACCATTTTATTTTACATTTTTATGCCATTCTTTTTGCTATGATTAGAGTATAGTATTAGGTTCCCCTTGGAATTTTATCACATTTTTGTGATTTAATTTTAGTCAGTTTTGAATAAGGAACTTTAGGGCGCTAGAATTAAGGTTTTAACTTGACATAGGTGCATTTCAACACATAATTATTAGGTTTTTAGTTTGATTTAGGCCTTGGGGTTTATGTGGGGTATAGGGTACACAGCTAGGGTCCCTTAGAAATTAATCTAGGATTTTGTAATGAATATTTCCATTTTATTTGATTTTTGCAAGTTGATTGATATTGGTGGGTTTCCCTCTTGGGAAGTTGTTTGTTTGTTGGGTTTTGGGCATTGCCATTGGGTGATTAAGCTTGTGCTTGGCTTGAGGAGTATGTGAAGAATTTGAGGATGATTGTAAACAAGTATTTATGCTTGGAGCTTGTGCTTGAAGATTGCCTGATGAAGGCTTAGGAGATAGGAGACATAGGGAGAGCTCTAGAGTAAACTGACTTCTTCTGTCAAACATAGAGAGCTTCTGGTGTCTCTATTCCATCCTATGATACAAGGTCCCCTAAAAAGAGATCCATCTCTCCTTAGGAGGGATGTAGAGCATGTTTTGATTGGGTAGAACCTTGAGGATACCTATCACTTGTTGTGTTAAGATCTTGGTGATTTCCCTGGGTTATCATTAAGCCTCTTAACAGTTCAACTTCCTCTATTAGTTAATCCTCTCTTGTGAGTGTTTGCCTTGAAGTTGAAGGCTTATTGAAGCTCAGAAATGCATTAAAGACTGGAGAAATGAAGCTTGTGCCTGTCAAAGCTGGATATCTGTTGAAGAGCAGGGTTTTGCTGCTGCTTGAAGCTGTTTGTTGTTTGGGTTCATTGATTGCTAAAGCTGAAGATTATTGGAGATAAGAGTTTATCTGAAGCTTGAATATCATTGGAGAGTGAAAATGGGATCTTGCCTGAAGGTGTTGCCGTCAAATTTTTTGCTGTTAATCACCTGTAGCTGCCAGAGCTAGTGCTGTTTGATATGCTTGCTGTAAGAGCTGGTGTGGCTGTCTGAGTTGGTATTGGGTGTGATTTTCTTTGCTGTATTGTCTGTTGATTTTCCCTTAGGTTTGAGGTGAAGATGTTTCACTTTGCCTATTGTTTTCCCAGGTTCGAGGTTGAGTATGATTCCTTTGCCTCGCTTGTTTTGCTGCATCTCATGCATTTTACTATTTACTGTATATCTGCTGTTTCTTTTCCGTTTATCCCCTAGGATCTCTGATTTCCTCTGCGCAGGAGGGAATTATGACAGACATTAGGTGTTAATCCATGCATGACAACATTAGGGCAGTTTTGATTCCCCTTTCAAACCCTAGATCTTTTAGAACTTCTTTCTCTTTTATCTCAGAATAATTAAAAACACAGTAATAAGGATAATCGATGTCGTACGCTACGAGCCTTAAGCTATTTGAGAAAGGTTGCTGGAGGGTCACTCTTCAGTAATCTGATTGATTAGTGTGTTACCCTTAGGGTGACATACGACGTAGTCACTCTCAAATCATAGTCTCTAGTGCGTCAGAGATTGCAAACATCATAAAAAACAGTTCTTGCGTAAAAGACTGAAAACAAACATCAGAGTGTCATTTTTGTCCGCTTGGACTCTTAATCAAGAAAAACCCTTTCATAAGGAGATAAAAAACAGTCAGACAAGCTTGTGTCTTCCGTAGCCTGAACTACGTTTGCTCTGATCTTTCATGCTGTATGAAAGTACGTAGGCATAGGAGGCGATATCCTAGCGAGCAACCTTCCCCTCCTTTCCAGTAGGTAGGCGAACTACGTCGACTCTGATTTCTCGTTCCAGACGGGAATACGTAGGCATAAAGTGTGATACTTTGCCGAGTCATTTTCTTTTCTTTTAACCCCAGACCTGTAGAATAGATAGAATAACAATCCGTACTAGAAAACAAGCGTGGATCCCGTCGAGTACGACGGACGTGAGGGGTGCTAATACCTTCCCCTTGCGTAACCGACTCCCGAATCCAGGATTTGGTTGCGATGACCATTCATTTCCCGTCTTTGCGGTAGGTTTACTTCAAGCGTTTCCTTTCCCTCTGTTGGGATAAATAACGCACGGTGGCGACTCTTCTGTTCAGCCGGCGCCGATTTTCACAGTAGCGACAACTGGCGACTCTGCTGGGGATCCTTCTTTTTGCAGTCTCGCCCTGTTTTTCCTAGCTGTCTGGGCCTGTCCCCAACAGCCGGCGACTCTGCTGGGGACAGGAATATCCCCTATGCGAGTCAATCCTAGCGCTTGTTTTCCCGTCATGGGTGTTGTGTAGATTTACTTTTCTGTCTTTACTTTCCGCCTTTTATTATCAGCCTTATACTGTTATTGCTGTTGTGGGAAGGGATGATCTGTTGAGAGATGAGTCAGACCTGGGCTTGAGGTTACACATAGACTTAGAAGTAGAGAGTAGTGGTTAGCCTGCTTGCTTAGCTCGCACCAGCTAGCCGCGAAATTTACGCTCGGACGAGATTCTCTTTGATGCTTCTTGCCTGGCCCTTAGGGCTCGACAAGTTGTCTGACCCGAGGATTGTCGACTCTGGGGACCTATCAATTGGGATTCCACTAAGTGAGGCCGCTTCAAGGGATGATGATGCCACACCTCCTGGGTATCGTATCATCGCTCTTGAAAGTTTGTGACGTTGAACCCGCATAGGATGCCATACCTTGTCAGATTAGGTCCATACCCGTGAGTGGGAGGGTTTTTGCAGGAAACTTGACTTCCAGCCTACCCGTTATTTTGGGTCTTCTCTTCAGAGCGAACTTACTCAGTCAGCAGCGCAGCAGTATTCAGAGATTGTGGGGGCTGTGATCCCGTGTTTGCTGCATCTTGCATTACATTTGCATAAACATTTTGCATCATATTGCATATCATTCTCCAGCTAGCCGGAGCTCTTATCCAGCCGTTGTTTTGATTCTGAAGGTGATTCTCCGGTGTTTGGTTTGAGCAAGTGCTGATTATTAGAAGACAACCAGGGGGTTGAAGTAGGTCGAGGTAGATTTGAGCAGAATCAGTCAGTTGAAGGTTGTTGGTAGCTATGTCAGAGAGCAGCTTCCAGTTTGTTGATGCCTTGTCGGGTTTCACTGTGACATCCAATCCTTTGTATGGTTCTATGCATGACGAAGACGTCCCGCAAGTAAACAACTTTACTGCAACTCAACTTTTACAGCCTTCTGTTAAGGACCAAGGTCTACATGAGCCGTTTATTGTCCGAAGTGAGCGTTCTCCTTCTGTTGATACCTCATATCATCAGGGTGTTGTCTTTCGTGCGCTGAATCCCCGAAGAGAGGTCCCGATAGCCAAGACCGAAGACCCGAGAGCTCTTGAGTATGCTAGAAGATTCCGAGCGGTGGAAGGAAAAGTTAAAGCCTCGAAAGGTAAAGATGTTGTTAACCTCTACGCGAAAGACATGTGTTTGGTTCCTGGCCTAGTGTTACCTCCGAAGTTCAGAGCGCCGAGGTTTGAGAAGTACAGAGGGGATTGATGTCCGAAGCAACATTTGGTGATGTTCTGCCGAAGAATGACTTCGTTTGTGCAAAATGACAAGTTGATGATTCACTGCTTCCAGGATAGTCTGAGTGGGGCATCTCTGAGTTGGTATATGCAGTTAGGGAGTAATCATATCCGATCATGGGTGGATTTAGCCAGAGCTTTTCTGAAGCAGTAAGATTATAACCTAGACATGGCTCTTAGTCGCATGCAGTTGCAAGAATTGTCTCAAGGGAACAATGAACCTTTCAGGAGGTATGTTCAGAGATGGAGAGAATTTGCTGCCAGAGTGAAGCCGCCGCTCCTAGACCGAGAGTTAATGGGCATGTTTGTAGACTCCCTGCAGGGTCCGTATTTCAAAAGAATGCTTGGAAATGAACCAAATTTCTATGAATTGGTAAGGGCAGGAGAACGCATTGAGCATGGCGTGAAAATTGGAAGAATTCAGAATGTTTCAAGCAGTCAGGCTAGTGAAACTGAATCCCTCTGTAGCTTCCAAACTGAAGAAGGAATTGTGCTCAATGCAATCATGACAGATGTTGGGTATTCTCGAGATGAATCAGTGAAATCTGTTGGTTCTTCATCTTCTCAGCGGTCGGTATCTTCTGTGTCTCTCTATTTTGGACAGACAATTGTGCCTAGGGCACCATATCGGGAGCTTTATGTCGCTTCTCTTGCAAATCATCGAGCTCGTGGCCGAGTTTATCAGAATCAGCGGCCGAATCAGAACAGACCTCGTAACAACTTGGAACGATGGAATGCTCCTTCCCACCCAGTGCCTATGCCGTATAGCCAAATTCTACCATCTTTGATCCAAAATTCTTTGGTGGGACCTAAAGCTCTTAAGCTTGTCCCAGAGCCTTACTCTCCTGGGTACAATCCCCACGCTCAGTGTGGTTACCATGGCGGATCCCCGGGACATTCAACTGAAGATTGTAAAGCTTTTCAGGCAAAAGTACAACAGTTGATCGACCAAGAGTGCATTTCCTTTCTAGAAGGAGTTTTGTTTGTGCCAACCTCTCAGCTGTCTAAGCTCGTAGATTCAGAGGGTCCTTTTCAAGAAGCCAGTGGTCCAGACAGGCGAGCGCCCTCAGCATTGGCAGTCCTCATACTTCTCTATCATTTGCATTTGTAGTTTCTTTTCTGTTAGTTACTACTTGCTGTTAAACATTGTTTGTTTGGAATGGTAATATTGATAAAGTGACTATGCATTTTTCTGAATTAATCATGTCGCTGTCGCTCATTTATTGCATTGCACTGACACTTGCATTTTATTCACTCCACGTTGTCACTGTGATTAGCAAAGATTGTAGGGAGGATGACGAAACTGAATACTCATAACCGATGATCGTATGCTTTCGGATAAAACCTTGCCGATGACGTACAAGGCATTGTTTCAAATCCCCCAAACACTGGAGATATAAGGAGTTAGTCCCTTGTTAACCACTTCGAGCCAAGAAGTAGGAGTTCCTTTCGGACTTTTAAACCCTCACATCTTAACCCGGGGCAGGGTAGTTGTCAGTTAGCTTGACCAAGTGTTCAAGTCTTATAGAGGAGTGTTGCCTTTCGAGAACCAATCGCAGTTTAGTCCTCTCAAGAGGTCGTACCTCGTCAACCACAATGGTTAAATCTCACCAATCAGGAGTAAGACAGTTGCAGTCCTTTCGGAGCAATCAAGATAACCAGTGTCACACGACTTGTTCCAAGAAAAGAAAGAGAAAGCCCGCTAAGTAAAAGAAATGAATAGCTGGAAAGCTAATACTTAGGCAAAAATCAGGGCATCCCGCTGGACTTCAAAAAAAAAATCGAAAAGAACTCAAAAGGAGTCAGTCCAGGCAAAAATTAGGGAATTAAAAGAATGAAAAAGAAAGGATATCAATAGAAAAATCCTCGAACAAGGAACAAAGTCGTGTAGATATAGACACCGAAAATGAAAAAGGAGTAACTGTCACTCCGAAAAACCTTGTGAGTTCCTTAACTATGGTTCTTACCATTCAACATACCTCTCGAAGAGGCGAGCGCTTGTGCCAAGTTAACTGAACATTAGGATCAGAGATCATCACGTAGAAGGGGTGGGTACAAATCGTAATTTGAGCCAAATATCCTTTGTTTCACGAACCGTGAACCCGACCACGATACAACCCTTAAAAGACCTAATTGAGGTAGGGTTTATTCTAAAAGCGCATTACGATAAGGTTGAGTAACCTGACTCCTTCTTGATTTGCTAATCATATCCTTGTTGTACTTTTCACGGATCACATCAGCACTACGTTTGAACTTTGGTTCATTCGTCACTCACAATCATGACATGTAAATGAGTGACAGCACAACTTTTTTCAAAATCAGCATGAACACTGCATTAAAATTACCATTCGTGAATAAACAATTTTACTTGCAGGTCAGTAGTTGACATGAAGGAAATTACAACAGGAAATAATCAAATAGGACTGAACAATTCAGCGGTCTGGATCAGAATGGTGAATGTTGAGAAACCCTGTGAATCCGGGGCATTGATTTCCAGTGAGTTCGGAATCAGTTGGTCTGAGTACAAGTCCTGAAGCATCAGTTGATTATGGGACAGTTTGTTTGAGAAGCAGTTGATCAGAAGCGAATCTTCTCGAGACCCAATCAGGGGCAATCATCCAGAATGCTGTGATTTGAGGACAGATCCTTCCAGTGTGAGATCAGATCAGGTTAAGTCGCTTCTACGCTCATTCAAGGGGAAAATCACTTCAGAGATGGTGAAGCCAACCATGTTGAGAGTTGTTTGATTGAGGGTGAATCCTTTCGGGGTACGGATGCAGGGGCAGGCCATCCTAAGGGTGCAAAAGTTATTCCTTATTCGAGAGGCACTTGATTTGAAGTATCTCTCTGAAGTTCAGAATGCTGGGGCAGTTCATATCAAACCATCAGGGTACAAATTTTCAGATTTCCTTTTTAGGACTATCCCACAAAGGTCCCACAGGCTGGGGCATATCAGAAGCGAAGGATTTGTTCTTCTCCGTGTTATCAGAGTTACTCAGAGCTACTTGAGCAGATTCAGCTGATCTTCAGGTTTGAGACGAATTGTCGGGAAATCGTGTTACCGTCTATTGACCCTTCAACTGGAAACCGTGAATTCAGACAGGATGTTGTCCAGCGTCAAGCGTGTATGACCCATCCCGGATGGCCTAAAAGCCCAATCCATATTGGCAATCGCTGTAAGGCCCAATCCGTGTTGGCGCATCATTTCGAAATCCAACCCTCGTCTGTACGCAGGAAGACTCCGTCTGTTTTCCCCAGCAAAGTCCAATCTTCATTGGCACGGGTAAGCAATCCCCGACAGAAGTCCAATCATACTTGGCACGTTCGGTTACCCCCAGTAAGGTCAGCCATCCAAAAATCAGTTAATCTGGGGCAATTAGGTCGAGATTTGGCAAATCTCTCGCGGCTATGGGCACTGCTCCACGAATCAGTCGATCAGGGGCAAAAGATTATTGCAAGACTGGGACAGGTCACCCCAAGGGCACGAAAGCTATTTTGTTGGCACACCTCTTCGTGGTTCGAGAGGCAGAAGTGGTTCATGTCTGGCCGTCGGGGTACAAAAATTGTAGGGTCTTTTTCAAAATTGTTGCCGATTCAGGGGCAAGCCGTTGCGAGGTGGTCTCATGAAAAACTTTTTCCTTTCAAAACGAGGTGTCCTAGAATTCAAACTGGGGCATGTTGGTATCCTGGGGGGAAAATTTCCAAGAAGGTGGATGGAATTCGTATTCCCCAGCCTGAGTCTCGGGATAAAGGACCTGACGTTATTTGACGCTATTCTCCATCAGATCGTGCCTCATCCCCAGAAGTGGAGATGACGTTATCCCTTACCGAAGGAGGGATTATTTTCCCCAGAAGAGTATCCTCATGGAAGTTGTCCAAGGGATATCCCCAGCCATTCAAAATCAGTATCCCCTGCAGAGGTTGCACTCCCTAGAGATTCGAGTATGTGAAGGATCAATCCCCAGCTTGGAGGATTCCCGCAGGGTTTAACCAAGTCATAGTTGGTTCAGAAGGATTATTCCCATAGAAGATGGTTTTCTCCCCGCAGGTCGTCATGCCTTCGTCAGGATGATTATCCCCAACGGAGTGGTAACTCCGAGTTTGTAAGCTGTGTCCAGACAACATCGTTTCCTCCATAGGGATTTCATCGTTCCCCAGCTGAGTCGTTTCTTGCTCAGTCAGTTTACTTTCCCAAAGAGAGTCGATTCTTCCCCAGTGGAGTTACTCTCCCCAGCAGGTGTTCTTTCCTCCCAGTGGAAATCAAAGTTTAATCTCCTCGGCAGAGTTGGTTGTATGCCCGACATTTATTTTGGCCGGAGGACTTTATGATACCCGTTCATCCCCAACATGGTGATATTCGCTCTCAGCAGCTGTGCTGAAGCAAGCTTGTCAAAGTTTCCCCAGTAGCTTGAGCCTGCATTTGCATTTGCATATAGTGTCATATTTGCATCTACCCAAAAACGCGTAGCATATCCGTGCTGTACGGAGCATTACGCCATTGTCAAACATGCGCATTTTGAAACATAGGCCAGGTTGGTTAACCTTTGGTATCCAAGTGTTGTTTCCCTTGCAGGTGGAGAGAGCTCTTGCTCAGATCAATTACCAAATATTAAATGTCTCAGCATGAGACACGTGGCGATAATGTTTGCCTTGTCATTATTCCCCACAGAGTTGCTTGCTTAAGTTTCTCTTACCCCTCCAGCGGAGTATTTCTTCAAGATTGTTGTTATGACGTTATCAAAAGGTTTCGCGAATCAAGTTGTAGAAGCTGCCGCCTATGTCGAAGTAGGTGTCTGGCAGTTTGAGTTCAGAAAATCCCCAGTAGAGTCCTTTTCAGATTTATTGCCATGTCAGCATTAAAGATTGAAAGATTGGACCATTATGTGTTACCCATTTGACTGATGGAGTTAGCTACTGCAAAGATAGGCAGAGGAGTTGTATTCAAGAGTATTTACCCGTAGCGATGGCGGTGTTATTTCCCTGTAGTGGTGATAGAGAGTTATTACCCGTAGCGATGGCGGTGTTATTTTCCTGTAGTGGTGACAGAGAGTTATTACCCGTAGCGATGGCGGTGTTATTTCCCTGTAGTGGTGACAGAGAGTATTACCCGTAGCGATGGCGGTGTTATTTCCCTGCAGTGATGGCAGAGTATTACCCGTAGCAATGGCGGTGTTGTTTACCCGTAACGATGGCAGTGTTATTTTCCTGTAGTGATGACAGAGTATTACCCGTAGCGATGGCGGTGTTCTTCTCCTGTAGTGATGACAAGATTATTTCCCGTAGTGGTGGCGGTGGTATTACCCGCAGCGATGGCGGTGTTATTTTCCTAGAGTATTTCCCGCAGTGGTGGCGGTAGTATTGCCCGTAGTGATGGCGGAGCTCTTTTCCTGTATCGTTGGCAGAGTTATGTTTGTTGACAAAAGTAATTCCCCAGTGAAGTCGTCCAGGTTCAATGGATGGATGGGGTTCCCCAAGCAGTGGTGTAGTTTATTTCTGCGGTTGGCAAATTTCCGGGTTCTTGGTATTCAACTGTCTCGTACCTCGAATGTTTGAAGGCCGTTCGCTCTTCACCCAGTCGGGTCCAAGCCGTTTGAATAGGGGCAGCTGTTGCACCCCAAAATTTGCTCAACCTATTTCACCTGGGTTATGTTTCAATTGCATTGTCATTTGCATACTAAGTCATGTACATAGTCTAATCATTTGCATAACATAGCATAACAAGGCATCTAAAAAGGGTTCAAGTGCCATTTTCATCATAAAGAGGCCCATCAAGGGGTTTTATTCAAGATCAAGACCATCCAAGTAATCAAGAAATGAGTTGAAGCTTTGAGAAGTTTGAAGGTCAACCAGTGGATTTCTCTCCCAATCTTGGGGGTATGTTGAAGATCATCAATGAGTGTGTGAGCCATGGAATGTGTACAAAGATAATGTAAGACTTAGAGGGTCATTTTGAAGATGATACAAGTCATTGATACAAGTACAAGAGCCAGAGTTGAAGTACAGTCAACTAGGGTTTCATCTAGGTCAACCCTAGGTCAAATGGTTGATTGGAGAGCATCAAGGCTTAATGAAAGGTTATGGAATTCATGAATTGATATGTGTATACATGTGTGGTGTTGTGCCAAGGATAAATCAAAGAGAATCAAGAAGAAGAGGAGTTACTAAATTAGGGTTTCAGTGTAAAAACCCCTAATTTAGGCCTAACTTCCAAGCCAGATAAGTCAAAATGCAAGATTTAAATGAATTCTTGGTCAACATGAAACTTGTATAGCTTTTCAATAGCTTTAATTTGAGTACTATAAGTCTTCAAGAAGATTTGTATAACTCAAGTTATGGTTCTTGCAAATTATGGGTCATCAGAGGACACTGAAATTTATCTGTGAAAGTCACTTGACTTCCAAGCAACTTTTGCCCATCAAGGAGTTTTCAAATGGATTCTTGGTCAACATAAGAGTTGTAGATCTTGATCTTAGCTTTAATTTTAGTACTATAAGTCCTAAAGAGGAATTGTAGAACTCAAGTTATGGTCTTGGCAATCCAGGGGTATTTTGGGAAAGTTGAATTACAGGTCATTTTTCAACATAGGTCAAAATCTCCATCTTCCACTCTTCAAATGGAAAAATGTTCAACATGAGATGTGTTCAAAATGATGTTTTTAGGATAGATAAGAGTTTATGAGAACTTGGAATGGCTTTCTTCACAAAATCATAAAAATGGCCTAAAATGAAGGTATATTTTAAATGAACCAAAGTTGGAAATTAGGGTTTTTGATCTACACAACCAAACCAAGGCATACGACATACCATTTTGATTGTAAAAATCATTTTTAGAACATTGACATTGCCACAATTTTGAGTTGAGGGTTATTTCAAGAACTTGCTTTGTAAAAGGCTTACTTGAATCATGAGGCACCATTGCAAAACCACTTGGCAAGGCAAATACAAGGCATTTTTCCATCCATACACCTCCAATATCTCATTTGGAGAGATTTAAAACTCAGAATAAGTACAATTGCAAGCAAAATCATGAGTTGGTATGAGTACATAGCATGATGTGAGATCTCACATGAGAAGAGGATTTTCCCATTGGATCAATCTAGATCTTTCTAGAGTCCTCCAACACACTCTATATATGCACATGAAATGATCCCAAGCAAGATTTGGTGAGAATTAAGGGAGAGAAGAGAGTTTGAGATTTGAAACTTCCATGTGCAATTCAGAATCGGTTACAAGCTTTTACACCATTTCAATCCAAAATTTTGATTGTTATAGCTTCCATTGATGCTAGTGAAGGTGTGCAGATCAAGATCATAGCAAATTGGTGGCTGAATCGAGTTCTTGCTCTTGGATTTTCTCACCCGCAACTCAGAATCGGTTTCTATAATCCAAGCAGTTTCGAGTGTTTCTTTTGCATACAGAAGCTAGATTACCATCCATTGAAGGTGTCTGGAACTTCTCAGAGCTTGATTTGAAGGTTTTGTGTCTCTGTTCATCAAGAATTCTCAGGTATGCACTTTTCAATCCACAGCATAATTTAAGTGTTTTCTTTAGAAGTTAGGTGGTTAGATAGCTTGCAATTGGTCATAGGAAGCTTTTAAGTATTGATTGGTGAAGTTTAGATGCAATTAGTGTGATGACACAAAATCTGTTCATGCTCATATCGTGTTGTTCTTGAGGATATAATCATAGTTTGATGGCTAGAGATAAGCAGTGAAACGTGGGGAAGAGATTGAGCCACTCAATTTCATGTTCTTGAGTGATTGTTCTTGAGTGATTTTCTGAGATTCAATCGTGTTTTGAGCTAGGTGGTGTTTCAATATGTTTAATTGCCATGGTTGAACTCAGTGTTAAATTTGGAGCATGTTAGGCTTTTTAATTTTTGCATTTGATGGAGATTTGATGAGATACGATTGGGAGGAAGAGGAAGCTTCAAACTCTGCTCAGCCATGGCCTTTCCCTCCATGAGAGTTCAAAGGAAGAAGACGATCTGAGCACCCTTGGATCAGAGCAAGACTTTGACTGGAATCAAGATCCAACGACCACGTTTTGTTTTCAGTTTGTGAAGGATTTCAGAGTTATCAAAGCGCAGCGTTTCATTAAACGCTGATGCTGGGCTTAAGTGAACTTTATGATATCCACACCCCTCTCCCAGGCCCAGTCAAGAAATGCACGTGTTTTTGTTACTTCCTGCACCGCGAGTTTTTCTTTTTCCTTTCTATTTTTCATTTTTATTTTCTGATTGCATAGTGGGCCTTATGCGCGTTTCTACCCCCACCCCCTTCTGGGCCCAGTTACTGAAATGAACCATTTATAATTGCTATTCGCCACACACATTTTCCATTTTCTCATATTTTCCCATATTTTCACACATTATTTTAATTTCTTTGAAAATTCATAATAAATTGGAAAATCAACATTTTTGTATGGGAGTTTTTTCTCCATTCTCATAATTGTCTCAAGAAAATTATAAAAGAATAAAAAATATCATTCCATGCATTTTTCTATTTTTGGTTTATTTTTTACTTTTAATAGCTTTTATTTCATTTTCATTTGATACATGCTATTTGCTGAATTTAGTATGACCATTTTATTTTACATTTTTATGCCATTCTTTTTGCTATGATTAGAGTATAGTATTAGGTTCCCCTTGGAATTTTATCACATTTTTGTGATTTAATTTTAGTCAGTTTTGAATAAGGAACTTTAGGGCGCTAGAATTAAGGTTTTAACTTGACATAGGTGCATTTCAACACATAATTATTAGGTTTTTAGTTTGATTTAGGCCTTGGGGTTTATGTGGGGTATAGGGTACACAGCTAGGGTCCCTTTGAAATTAATCTAGGATTTTTTAATGAATATTTCCATTTTATTTGATTTTTGCAAGTTGATTGATATTGGTGGGTTTCCCTCTTAGGAAGTTGTTTGTTTGTTGGGTTTTGGGCATTGCCATTGGGTGATTAAGCTTGTGCTTGGCTTGAGGAGTATGTGAAGACTTTGAGGATGATTGGAAACAAGTATTTGTGCTTGGAGCTTGTGCTTGAAGATTTCCTGATGAAGGCTTAGGAGATAGGAGACATAGGGAGAGCTCTAGAGTAGACTGACTTCTTCTGTCAAACATAGAGAGCTTCTGGTGCCTCTATTCCATCCTATGATACAAGGTCCCCTAAAAAGAGCTCCATCTCTCCTTAGGAGGGATGTAGAGCATGCTTTGATTGGGTAGAACCTTGAGGATACCTGTCACTTGCTGTGTTAAGATCTTGGTGATTTCCCTGGGTTATCATTAAGCCTCTTAACAGTTCAACTTCCTCTATTAGTTAATCTCTCTTGTGAGTGTTTGCCTTGAAGTTGAAGACTTATTGAAGCTCAAAAATGCATTATAGACTGGAGAAATGAAGCTTGTGCCTGTCAAAGCTAGATATCTGTTGAAGAGCAGGGTTTTGCTGCTGCTTGAAGCTGTTTGTTGTTTGGATTCATTGATTGCTAAACCTTAAGATTATTGGAGATAAGAGTTTATCTGAAGCTTGAATATCATTGGAGAGTGAAGATGGGATCTTTCCTGAAGGTGTTGTCGTCAACTTTTTTGCTGTTAATCACCTATAGCTGCCAGAGCTAGTGCTGTTTGATATGCTTGCTGTAAGAGCTGGTGTGGTTGTCTGAGCTGGTATTGGGTGTGATTTTCTTTGTTGTATTGTCTGTTGATTTTCCCTTAGGTTTGAGGTGAAGATGTTTCACTTTGCCTATTGTTTTCCCAGGTTCGAGGTAGAGTATGATTCCTTTGCCTCGCTTGTTTTGCTGCATCTCATGCATTTTACTGTTTACTGTATATCTGCTGTTTCTTTTCCGTTTATCCCCTAGGATCTCTGATTTCCTCTGCGCAGGAGGGAATTATGACAGACATTAGGTGTTAATCCATGCATGACAACATTAGGGTAGTTTTGATTCCCCTTTCAAACCCTAGGTCTTTTAGAACTTCTTTCTCTTCTATCTCAGAACAATTCAAAACACAGTAATAAGGATAATCAATGTTGTACGCTACGAGCCTTAAGCTATTTGAGAAAGGTTGCTGGAGGGTCACTCTTCAGTAATCTGATTGCTTAGTGTGTTACCCTTAGGGTGACATATGACGTAGTCACTCTCAAATCATAGTCTCTAGTGCGTCAGAGATTGCAAACATCATAAAAAAACAGTTCTTGCGTAAAAGACTGAAAACAAACATCAGAGTGTCATTTTTGTCCGCTTGGACTCTTAATCAAGAAAAACCCTTTCATAAGGAGATAAGAAACAGTCAGACAAGCTTGTGTCTTCTGTAGCCCGAACTACGTTTGCTCTGAGCTTTCATGTTGTATGAAAGTACGTAGGCATAGGAGGCGATATCCTAGCGAGCAACCTTCCCCTCCTTTCCAGTAGGTAGGCGAACTACGTCGACTCTGATTTCTCGTTCCAGACGGGAATACGTAGGCATAAAGTGCGATACTTTGCCGAGTCATTTTATTTTCTTTTAACCCCAGACCTGTAGAATAGATAGAATAAAAATCCGTACTAGAAAACAAGCGTGGATCCCGTCGAGTACGACGGACGTGAGGGGTGCTAATACCTTCCCCTTGCGTAACCGACTCCCGAATCCAGGATTTGGTTGCGATGATCATTCCTTTCCCGTCTTTGCGGTAGGTTTACTTCGAGCGTTTCCTTTCCCTCTGTTGGGATAAATAACACACGGTGGCGACTCTTCTGTTCAGCCGGCGCCGATTTTCGCAGTAGCGACAACGTGTATGCTTGGATGTGGGATGGCAGAGGTAGTAGTTGCAATTCACGTCCCCGAGGGTGGAAGGGTGATGATGGCCCACGATTTTGTTGAGTCCCGAGGAAATAGCCATGATGATAGTGACGTCATAACACGTGCATCAAGGTGGCGGAACAGTAGCTTGTGTGTTAATAGCTATCTCTCTTTTTCTCTTTCATCCTCTTTCAACTTCTCATACTGGCATTGGTGGAAAGGAGTATCAGGCGACACTCATGGGGGCAAAGAGGCGTTGAAAGCCAGACGTTGTCAAAAAATGTGCTTTTCCACAGTCGAAGTTGAAAAGACATTTTTGGGGGGCAATTTGTTAGCTCCTAAATTCGATGCCTCAGTTAGAAAGAAGCCATTTAAGACATAAAAGGGTAAAAACAGGATGAGACCAAAAGAATGGGCGAAAGAAGCGAAATAGCTAAATTGAAGAACTCACTCAGAAGCTAAGAGTTTGACCGCCTGCTGAGACGAATGGTTTGTCGAAGTATTTGAAATTTGAATATTGGAGGGAACGGTTTTGCTTGTGGAAAATTGAGGGAGACACGTGTCACCTTATGAGTAATAGATCCATGCATTTGAGACAAGTGGCGGAAGGAGATTCTGGTGGAGGTTATGAGAGGTTATTTTTTTTGTTACTATAAATAGGGTGTCTTAGGCATGTCCAAAGTGTGTTGTAATTTACTATTGTACAAATTACTCTTGAAACTACTCCAAGTATCCGAGTGTAGAGAAAGCGAGTATTTTAAGAGAATGTACATGATGTAAATACACCATCTTTTAACTTAATGCAATTTACTTGTTTACTTTAAGTTTTACGAAGCCTTTTATTATCTTTATTGTCTTTATCCTTTCTCCTCCTTACCTTATTTCTTCTCTTCCTATGCAATTCTTTTCTCTTCGTCCTTAATCTAACTTCACCTTTACCAACAAACTTTCTTCTCTTTTATTAGAAGCCTCACTTTACCTTTAAATTAACCCGTAGTCGAATAGATGTTCCTTTAGGATTCTTTTATCCCAATATTGTTCGAGTGTGGAACTTGAATAAATTCTTAAAACCAAAAATAAATCTTTTAGCACATGTCCTAGGATCAATCTGATCGATCCTGTGAGTCACCAAAGTTAGATTTGGAAGATCAGCGGTTGTTTTCCGATTTTCAAGGGAAACAAGTTCAAAGTCAAATTATGCTTAGAAGGCCATGAAATTCATTGATACATTATAGGTCATTTCAGCCATTTGGACTTAAAAAATTTCAAGTTTGGTTTGCTAGATTTATGTACCAACTTTGACATGATTTTAATCATTTGCAAAAAGAATTTGATGTAAAAGCCTCTTATACAAGGTTCCCCATTGATGCAAACACGGTGACTTGGAACTGAAGTCTTGCACCATGATCAGATTTTTGCTTCAACTAATCTTCAATTACAAGTCAAATTAGCACATGAAATGCATCTAAACATGATCAACCAAGTTTCCTGAAGTTAATTGAGTGGAAAAACACATGGTTTCGTTGAGTTTTGAGCTGATTTCAAGTCACACTTTTGCCATGATGAGGGTGTACACGAATTCACCAAATTTCTACTCAATTCACTCCTCTCAGCATTCCATCATCCTCAGCTATAAATAGAGGTTCATTCTGTCGCGGTGAAATTTTGATACCAAACTATTGATTAGTTTGAATCGTTAATTCAATTTGCAACCGATCTTTGATTTGTCCAAAGGAAGGGATAAATATCAAAATTCCCACAATGCAATGCAAATGTAAGGTTTAGATTGTTTAGGTTCGGGGGTTGGTTAAACTTAGGGAAGGTACTAGCATCCTAAGTTTCTGTAGTACTCTACAGGAACCTCTTGTTTTATGCTGTTTATTGCTAAGTGTTATCTGCTTAAAGGATTAGAGACCCTAGTGGTTTATTTCTAAGTATACTCGATAAGATGTCGCATCTTATGCCTACATATCCTTACGGGCGTGGAATCAGAGTACTTGTAGTTCCCCTAAAGGGTTAGAGGAGATCTTTGACTGTGGTCAAAGTTCCTACGGGTTTAGGGTAGTTGTTTTGATTGGGTTTAGGAAAAGAGATGAGTCTTCATGTTAAGGGAGATGTAACCACCACAAGTGTAAAGGGGGTTGTAGGAAAATAGTCTTTGCATCCTCTTAAGAAAAGGGCTTAAGTACTCGGATTGTTTGACGAGTATGCCTTTATCACTCTTAAGGCAAAGTTCCTACATGTTTGATTGTATTATTATGGGGGTGGAGATTATATCTCACTTAAGATGATTAACATCTATTCTCTATTGTGTTTGAAAAAGTTGTATAGTGTTGATTGTTTGTCTAAGTTGTAGAGATAATGGTCCTTCCTATGGGGTAGGATCTATCTTAAGCGATCAACTTGAATGGAATCAAGGATCGTGGGGAAATGATGCAAATGACGTGCACTACACACAAGTGTTGACTCATGTGTAGGTTTTTCCTTTGGACGAAATGCAGTGCGAGAATGTAAATTGCGATAAATAAATTGCGGAAATAAAATCATACACATACGCATGAAAGCGCTGAAGTGTGTGTGAGAGTGAATGTGTCGTGAAGTGCACAATTGATTTTGTATTCTGCGCTGTTGGTTGATTTTAACTGTTTGACTTGATTTTAGACGAGGTCGAATTGTTTTTTAGTCGATTGATTGAGGTTGATTTTGTGAAAATATTGTTATCAGTTTTAATAGAAATTGATTTTATTGATTGAAATTTATTTAGGTGATGCCAAGTATAAATTAAGTTTTAAGTTTAAAATAAAATGTTACAATAGTTTAATTATAAAAACTCAAGTGAAATGATTACTTAAATGATATTAGTTTGTTAAAAATAATATAAAAGGATTATTTGTATTTCTAAAATATTTTAATGAAAGGCAATTGGAATAGATTATTTATAAATGTTTATTAAGTCTATTTTAAATAGAAAGATCCAAAGTTAATTTGATTAGAAAAAAAAACTTAATTTATTAATAGGTTGATTTGAAAGAGTTTACTAGTTTGATTTGGATTAAAAAAATGATTATAATTAAATATATAAAATTGATTAGAATTGGTTAATTAATTTATTAATTATTTAAATAAAATGAACTAATGATTATGTTGTAGTCTAATTAAGGTTGAGGGGAAATTAAACGACGATTAGTTAGTATTGTGATGATTATACGTGATTAGTGTGATTAGTGAGTGATTAAGCATTACAACAAAATAATAAGAATAATAAAAAAAACAAACAGAGAAAACCCTAATTCCCAGGATCGGCCCCAAATTCCCCTGCGTCTCCCTCGTTTCTCATCTCCGTTTTCCTCTCCTCTTCGATCTTGCTTCTGCTCTTCTTTCTGCCTTACTTGATTCTCTCCGTCCTCTTTCCTGAAATCTCAAAAAAACAAGTCAAACAAGACAACATGTTTTACAAGACATAACTTACCGTGCGATGGTGCTTGTGGGTCTCCGGCGGGACGATTCTCGAAGTGGTTTTCAGAGATGGATTTCAACGATGCTTCGTGTGGGTGAAAGGCTTCGGAGGCGGTAGATCGCGGAGTTTTGTGGCGAGCGGCGAACTAGGGTTTCACGGCGGACCACTTTGAAGCTGATAGCGGCAGAGCTCGAGAGGTAAGCTCTTAACCTTTTTGATTTACGAAATTTAGGTTTTTTGGATTTAGGAGTTTGGGGATTTCTATGTGATTTTGTGTTAGGGTTTGGTATGTTTTTTTCTTTCTCTTAATCTCCTCTTTCTCGGATCCAGTTGTGGCTTTTTATAGGCGTTCTGAAAATCTTGAATTATCTTTGAATTTGAATACGGATGATTCTTGCCATTACTGGTTTTAGAAATAACGTCCTTGATTTTACGGGAGTTAATGAACTTTCCATTTCCAATTTGATGTGTCTGGTACTTGCTTTTTCGTTTTGGAAAGAAAATCAATATGTACTGTATGTTTGGATTTCTTTGATTCTTGTCATTGAACTGATAACTTTCCCTCTTATGATTCTGCAGAATTATCAGTGAGTACGTGGTTCCTCAACCTGTCTTCTTCTGAAAATCCTCATGGTGCGACTTCAACTTGTGTGTTCATACCTTGTTCCTTTCTAGTCACCAGGTTATCTTGTCTGCAGCAAATCCTTATTTGGAAACCTTGTTACTGTTAGTATCAAGTAAGACTCTTGTGGCAATCTTCCTAACCACCTATTTCTTTGTTTCATGTGCACACATGGTGAGGATAAATCTTGGATAAACGGTCACAACACAACCGAGGCTGGAAGCGCATAGACATTAAGATGATTCTTCCCCGATCAAAGGGAAATAGCAGAGGCAACCTGTATATCGACGCCTAAAACCGAGATAAGTATCCTTCCAATTCTGGTTGTTGCTCATGTCCTATCTGTTACTGTGTTGATTTTAAAATGTGCCGTAAGTAGTTGTAACCTGAACCAACACTTTGCTTACTTAATTAATCTCTTGCTTCCTAACTGTGGTCTAATGAATCTTGCTCTGCAGGATGGTGATGGTTTCTTGGTTGTCTGAGATACTAGCTCTTTCTTTCGTCTTTTGAAATGCCAGACAGTAAGGCTCCCTTACAGCAAATGTTGTGCATCAAAGCTCACGCTGTAGCAAATGATACCTGTTCCCATCTTGTGACGGGGTTTATATTTTTTTACTTCATTAGAAAGGGCGTACCACTGTCACTGGTATGCGCATTTCTTCTTTGTGGGTTTTAATTAAATGTGCTTTGTTATCGTCACGTTCGGAAAGGTTGGATGATGGCTTGAATTTGGTGTTTGATACAGGTCAATTGGTATTCTATCAGGTAAGCCGTCATTTTGAGATTGTGCTTAGTTGTCGGCGAACGAATTCTGTATTTTAACTTGATTTCCATGCTCTCTGCAGTAACTGAGATTGTGTAGCTTCTCGTCGTGACTTTCCATCTCGCAGTACATCTTAACTCGTGCAACAGTCGCGTTTTCCTCGTGCTCAAGAGAGATGACTCCATCAAATGCAAAAATCAGCTCGAGGGCTCCACCAAGGGAATAAGACTATTCAGGGACAAGTTTGGAGAGAAGTCTCAAAGTATCCAAATCTTCCAGTATGTGGCCCTGTTCGTTTGTTACAAGTAGTAGGTAAAGAGCTTCTAATGGTTGGTAAACATAGCGCATATTCTCAGTCCTAATATATGTGTGTTATTTTTCAGTGCATATCAACTTGGGAGATGCTGCTAAAAGTCCCTCAATTCTCATACGCGACATATCTGCAAACTGTCTAGAAACTAGCACTTTACCAGACTTGATTCAGTAGTGCAGATTTGATTTTGTTTCTGTTAGTTGAGCAGGTGTTAGCTTCGTCGGTAACTTGGTATCTCCTTTTGCTCTTTGTTCGGTTACGAGTACCATGTTGAGTTGACAACTTATTCTATTTTACAGGTGAACTTAGGAGAGGCACAGGAAACCTCGTTGTCTCCAGAGGCGTGCATCTCTTCATAGACTAGTAAGTGGTATTTATCTCTGATATCTTCTGCATGAGCACAGGTTTATGACATGGATTTTGTAAGTATTGCTATCTTGCAAGGTCAACATGAGGTGGCGAGTACAACGCGAAACCGTGGATGCGTATCTTACTCTCTTAGCTAGAAATATGTCCATCACTTGGGATTTGTAGTAAACTCCTTCATGGCAAGATCAAAGTCTGAAATATGGCAGAAATTGGGTCCTGATTACAGTGAGTGAATATCTTTGCCAATGGTTCTCATCATGGTTCTGACTTCTATATGGTTTTTTTTTAGAATGTTGTTGTCTGTTGAGTTGCATTTCTTTTGGTGCAGCTAGCACTCCGAAGATCTTGTCTTTGAGTACCCGCGTGGTTCACTGAATACTATGGTGGAGGTTTACCAAATTGCGGAACGGAGGCTTGCAGGGGGGCGTCCAACTTCTGTTACAGGGTAAGTGTTGCAGGTTTTAAAAGTAAGTGAAGGATCGGACACATTTGAAGTATGTATGGAAATGGATGTATTATGGAGTTATGTTGGTCTTGCTGCTTATTCTTTTGTTGTGGAATTATGTTATAATGTTGGCTTGTGCTCACTTGCAGGTTAACCGTATTACCACCGTGGAGTTCGCCGAAGCCGTGGCTGATTGTTCTTGGTGATGATTGACATGATGAAGTGATTTGGCTGTGAAGCTGTTTTCCAAATTCAGCATGAGTACTGGTAGAAGCGGTGGCATGGTAAAAAAAGACGTCCCTCCGTGTTCGTGTTGCTACTGCTTTGTGGCTGCTCTTAATTTCTTGGAATTCACGCTTTGTTGAGTCTTCTGAATCTTCCCTTGAAGGTTAAGAGGTAAAGAAAACATTTGAGCTTTGACAACCAAAGTCCTAAATTGAGGCGAGACCGCTTGGAGTTGTATCATGTGTCGAAAATCACTTGATATCTTTTAATGTTCTGCAGGGAGTTATCTTGCCACATTTTTACTTGCAGCCGACGACCAAAAGCTGTGAGAAATTAGTGAAGCGACTGAAGGCTTGTAGCGACAAGATGCTCCGACCATAATCGACGTCGGCTGAAGCCTTAACTCTCCTAATAACCGATGAATACGTTTTAATGGCGTGTTCGTCCTTGCCATGGAAATGAATAATGTTCTGCAAGATCAGGCCTACATTTTTGTCTTACAAGAGAATACAAGCATGGATATGTACTTTAAGAAAAAGTTTCCGTGGCGGTAAACTTTGTTCAGGTCTTTTGTAACTGCTATATTTTGAAATTGATGTTAGGAATGACTAGTTCATACAGCTTGTAGAAAGTTAGGAACTTGATTTTAGTCATTAAACCATAGCTAGTGATGTATTTGGTTTTAAAACTTGGCATCACACGCCTCATGTTTTTTGTTGTTTTCGAAACCTTGTTTAGGGTGTAAAGATTGTTATTTATGAGAAAAAGGCTGGATTATGCTTGTTTGCCAATTGAATAGGTGCAGGCACACTTCCGGCTGTCCTTGCATTGAATGGTGCTTATGCAGGTGAATTTTTCCTGATTTAGCTATAAATGTTTAAGCCCTACTGGTTTCTTGATGATATCCTTTATTGTTGCTGCAGGTTTACAGATCAATGACATTTTTTTAGCTCGAAGGTCTTTGGGATTAGCGGTTAAGGCCTCTTGTTGGACTAGATTCAAACAAGTTGTGGATACCGACGACGGGGCGTATGCTGCAATGCTGCTGTTGCTAAACATTTTAACCTGTGTTATTTCAATTCCATCTGGGTTGTTCACTGAAGGGCGGCATGTTAGGAGCGGTGGGGGATTGCTACCGTCGTAACTCCAATTTCCTCCATTGATTTCCGTTTGCAGGTTGTTTTCTGAACTTATGTTGAGAAATTTAGTTCCGTTCTTGATCTGCAATAACTATCCTACCAATCTCTTCTCCTTTTCAGATTAATTTGTTCAATTTGTTGTGACTGCTCATAACTTGGAGTGCTTCTTTTGAACCCAGGTGCAGCCGTATTTAAAGAACATGAGAAGTATGACACGAGATAGTATCGGAGGTCTTTCATTGCTCTTGATTTCCTACCAGAACTTGAAATTTTTTCGTGTTGGGAAAACGTACTGATGGAACCTCTTAATTCTTATCCTGAAATGCAGTACTGGAGTAAGATCCTGGTTACAACCCAAAGCGAAGCGCCCGGTTGGCGGTTTGGCTGTTAGGGCAAAGTAGTAGCAGCTTGAAGATTTTGGGAAAGTGGCATTGCAGCTGGTTACACCATGTTGGAAAGTTTTAAATTGTAATCTCTAACTGTCTCCTCTTTATACTCTGCAGGTCTATCTTACCCATGCTCATACAACCTTTTCTCTGTAACAATTGAGCACTTGATTTCTTCAGCTCATTAAAGCTATGGTGATTGAATCAATAGCGCTAAAGATCTCTGTCGCTCTTTCCGCAGGAACTGATAGCAAATAGACTGGCGTATGTTCTTTAGCATCATCAAGAGCACACGACCCCAGAACTCGCTCTCCACGTATCTCCAGAACAAGACGATGAGGACGGTGCTCGTCCCAGGTGCGAGGGATAGAAACATAGGAGTGAGTAACTGAGTTGAAAATTCACATCTCTGTTGATACATTTGCAATATCTCTTTTGAGAAGTTGTCAATTCTGTATGGCATATATCATGAAGCTTGGAAAACTTGGAGTGAGGATCAATTGAGCTTGAAGTGGAGTTTTGGAACCTATTGTTATTTTCTTGAGCCCTGTATGACTTTGAAAAGGAAAAGGACGGCTTGTAACTCTTAATTAGATAATGATATGCTATTGTTACTGTTATATATCATGACTTAAGTTATGGCTTTCGTGTGTCAATCATTCGAGACAACTTATGTTGCTTCAATTAATTCCAAATTCCTGGCTAAAGAACTCCGAACATGGCTTTGCGAAATAACCCACACACCTGCCTTAATTTTTAGCAGCTCATCTCTTCAGTGCAAATGAATCCACAATAACTCGTTCTATAGTGGCTTGAATTGAATAAATTTGAATCTGGGCTCGAGTTATCTTGAAATTCTTATCCATTATCAGCAATTTGCACGAAATTGAATCTTAAAGAAAAACCTACAAACAACCTTCTTTCTCTTTATGAAAAGCTATGAGGAAAGTGACCCAGGATTTCCAATAATCAAAGGTCACACTCTAAAGTGCTTGACTGTAAGAATTTATACTCGACATTACTGTAGCTGCATGAATTGGTTAGCCAAAAAAATATATTAAATTAAGGTCAAAATAAAAAAACGCGAAAATAGGTAGGATCTTGCGGTCACAAATTAGGGTGCAACACATTCTACCTTCACTATTAAGCTTTTGAGAGCCAGAAAACCCCCTGCTCCACCTTCATTTTTTTTGCAAAAAAGTGAGCTATCCTGTTTCAATTTCTAGCTACTCTCACTTTAATTTCTTGATTCCTTAAGCTTCAACCTGTTTCTCTGAAGCTTCTGCAATAAATTCCAAGCTCTAAGAGTCCCTGAATTACTCCAACCAAATCCAGTTTCAGAGTTTCTCAAATATTTTTTGGACAAGGTAGTTTGAAGCTCCATTTTCACTCAAACAAATTACCACAATGTTCCTTTGCTTGCTGAATGTTTCCTATAACCTAGATGGTGTTGATTATTCTTGTCCATCATTTTATTTTATTTTTGTGTTTTTGTATTCTTCTGATTTTTCTCAAAATTCTCTCTACTCCTTTTCAATAAATGAAAAGGGAGAGTATGGTTGAGTTCATCTTGATGAGACAGTTCTAATGGTATAGGTCTCATGTTCTATCTTTATCATTTTTGGATTCTCTGGTGGAGGCTCACCTGAGAAAATGACTGGAGAGGGGGGACGATGATATAATGTGTCTTCCATGCTGGCTAATTGTTATATTTCTATTGGTTGGACTCAAATACGTTCTGGTGCTATTTCTGACTTAATTTCCACCATACATCCTCATCTTAGGAGCGTGGGATCTGCCACGTCAATTAATGAGGTTTAATCCTACGCTACTCATTTTTTCTCATTTTATTTTATTTTATTTTTTTCTTTTTAATTGCACTTTTATTTAAAAATTCACAGTAATTCCATTTTTTATCCAAAAAATACCAAACTAATTTCTAAAATTTTCTTTTATTTTTCTCTTTTTGATGATATTTTTTTACATGTTTTTTTCATTTGATATTTTTCATGATTTTTCTCTTTTTCAAGCATTTTAATTAGTTAAAAAATATTTTTAAGCATCCAAAAATTATCAAAAAAATTTCATAGCATTCTTGCATTGTTTATGACTTGTGTGATTTTTTTTTATCATTTATCATTTGATTTGATGCATCATTTGCATTTTCATTTTAAAAATTATTTTCTTGCAGATTAATTTATTGTATTGTATTTTAATATTGTTTGACCTTTGTTGACTTCTGTTGGCTTGGATCTTAATAGATTTGACCGTAGTGTCGCTACTGCGAAAATTGGCGCCGGCTATGACAGAAGAGTCGCCACCGTGTGTTATTTATCCCACAAGAGGGAAAGGAAATGCTCAGAGTAAACCTAACGCAAAGAGGGAAAGGAATGGTCATCGCAACCAAATCCTGGATTCAGGAGTCGGTTACGCAAGGGGAAGGTATTAGCACCCCTCACGTCCATCGTACTCGACGGGATCCACACTTGTTTTCTATCTAAGGGTATGTTTACTATCTACTCTAAAGGTCTGGGTTAAAAAAGAAAAGAAAATGACTCGGCAAAGTATCGCACTTTATGCCTACGTATTCCCGTCTAGAACGAGAAATCAGAGTCAGCATAGTTCGCCTAACTACGGGTTAAGGGGGAAGGTTGCTCGCCGAGATATCGCATCTCGTGCCTACATACTTTCATACGACATGAAAGATCAGAGCAAACGTAGTTCGGGATACGGAATACACAAGCTTATCTGACATTTTTTTATCTCCTTATGAAAGGGTTTTCCTGATTAAGGGTCCAAGAGGACAAAAATAGAGTTTGAGTGTTTGTTTGAATCTTTTACGAAAGAATTGTTTTTTAAGATGTTTGCAATCTCAGTCGCACTAGAGACTATGACCCAGGAGTGAACGCTTCGTATGTCACCCAAAGGGTACCACACTAACATCCATATTACTGGAGAGAGACCCTCCACCAACCTTTTCCCAGATAGCTTAAGGCTCGTAACGTACGACTTCAATTAACCTTATTACTGTGTTTTTGAATTGTTTTGAGATGAGAAGAGAAAGACACCCTAAAACTATGGTTGAAAGGGAATCTACCTACAGTTATCATGCATGGTTTACCAACCTAATGTCTGTCATAATTCCCTCTTGCACAGAGGAAATTAGAGATCCTAGGGGAAAACAGCAAAAGAAAACAAGCAGTAAATAGTAGACAGTAAAATGCATGCTATGCAACAGTACAAGCGAGGCAAGGGAGTCCGGCTCAACCTCAAACCTAAGAAAACAACAGGCAAGGGGAGACAAGCTCCACCTCAAACCTAAGGGTAAGCAACACAAGCAAACAGACAATACAACAAAAGTAAAACAGAAGAAGCAGCCCAAGCAACAACAACAGATTTCTACAGACAACAACTTCAATACTCAACAGCAGCTCTAAACAACAAATCCTCTTGACAGCAAAGTTGACAGCAAATGGCTTCATCTTCAAGCTAGCTCCTACCTACAAGCTTCTTCAATTCTTCATCTTCAAGCTCTAGCAATCTCCACAATAAGAGAAATCATCATTGAGATCAAGTTACAATGTTAGGAAACCTGATGAAAACCAAAGGAATTCATCTGGAACCAACATTAGAAAGAAAGTGCATCCTCAAAAGTTCTACTCATTAAGGCATGCCACTCATCCCTCCAAAGGAGAGATGGAGCTTCCTTAAGAGGACTTTGCATCATAGGATAGGATAGAAGCAAACAATGCATTCTATGTTTGATGAAAGAAGAAGAACTAGTTCTAATGGCTCTTCCTAAAACCCTAATCCTCTAAGCTTCTAAAAAGCTCCTAAAAGAGGAAGAAATCTTCAACTCCAAGCTCCACAAGCCAAGCTACAACAGCTACAAGATGTCCAGCACTTCCTCCAAAAAGGAATTCGAGCATTTCAAGCTCCAAAGTCACCAACAAGACCAAACAAGCAAGGTACCAAAGATGGAACACCAAATACACAACCAATTTGCAAAATATACCTAAAATAGAAAACTAAATTGTAAAAATCTAATAAAACTCCTAGGGGAACATGCATGTTTTTACAATCTACAGTTCAAATATTAAAGCCTAATTCAACTTCTAGGTCCACTAAACAATTCCTAAGTTGAAACGTGTCAAGGTAAACCACAAGTTTGGGAAGGCTCTAAACATCTCACCTAAAACAGAACCTATAATTGTTGAAAAAATCTAATAAAAATCCTAAGGGAACATGAACATCTAACCTACAACATACTCAAAAATCAAAGCCAGATTCAATACCAAAAGGTCACACCAAAATCAACAAGACAGATGGACAAATATGCAAGAAATAAAGAAATAAACAAAATGAGAAAAATCAAATAAAATTGAAAAAAAGCATGAAAATGCAATTTATTGATCCCAGAAAATCAAAAATTTAATCAGGAGTATGGAGATATTTTAAAAATATTTTTTGGATCAAAAATGGATTTATTGTGATTTTTAGAATCAATTTGCATTTAAAATAAAACAAAATGAAAAACTGAAGAAAATAACGTGAGCGTTGGATGAATTGACTGGGTAATCTGATCCAAAGGCAGAGGGCGCGTCCAGGCAGGCATCCCAGTCACACGCTGACTGGGATTAATGAAACGCATCGTTTTGGTTTGGAGGCAAATCCTCAGATCAAATGTGAGCCACACGATCTAGATACTAAGTCAAACTCTCAGACTCATCCAATGGCTAGAACATCATCTTTTTCCTTGGAACTCGGGCGAGGGGAACAGTCTTCGGTGACTCTCACGGTGGAAACAACCGTCTTCTCCGGTGAGATGGTGGTTTCAGGTGATCAAAAATCAACAAATCTTACATCAATCTCTCCAGAATTTCACGTAGATTCCAAATCTCATGTTCATTTTCTCTAGATCAAGCTAGGTTTTCAAATCCGATTCAAAGTTCAAATGACACTCCAACATTGATCATCATCAAACTCTAATCTAATTGCACAGAAATGTTCATCACGCTTCCTAGTTCATCATGATCTATCCAAATCATCTTAGTTCTTCATGATCAAGCTAAACCGTGCCTCAACAGAAATCACAAGTCATCTTAATTTGTCTCTAATTGTCCAAAATTCTGTCCAGAAACGATCTACTCCTTATCTAGATCCTAACCACATATGCAAATTGATCTACATCTTCCTACAATTGTGAGAAATTTGAAGGTTACATACCTGGTGTAGGTCTTCAAATTGATGTAGTTAGAGCATGATTCCAACTCCAAAAGTTTCCAGAATCACTCAAGGATGCAAGAGAAAGATATTGTAAGCTTCAATTTGCTCTGAATTGGCCTGGAAATGAAATCACGATTTCAACTTGCTTGCTTGAAAATGAACTTGCTATCTCTGCTTCAGCCACGAAAACTGCACCAAAATGATTCTGAAATCATCAAAGAACTTAAATAGAACATGTTCATAGGCTTTTTGAATCCAATTGAAGCCCAATCCAGCCATTTCAAATTTTTGTTTTCCTCTTCAAAATTTCACATGACAGTCACGAATTGGCCATGGAAATTGTTCTAGAATCTTCCCTTTCAATTGTAAAATGCCTTGTGAATGCATTCAGACCAAAAGGAGCACTTGAAATGCCTTGGTGAATGTTTTGGATATGTAACTTGCACATGAAGCAATACCATTGTAACTTGAGAAAATTTTCCTAAACTCAAAAATCAACCAATGTCATTGTGTTTAAAATGAAATTTACAATCAAAATGAGCACTTATTTGACGTGTTTTGGTCACTTAACCAATTATTTGGATTTTTCAACTTTGAATCCTTTGAAAATCTTCTTTTTCAAGCCATTTCAAACCAAGTCTTGCTATGAGCCCAATCAATCCATCATGACTTCTCGGCTAGCCTAAAAACCCCATTTTGAACAAGTTTCATGTTGAACAAAAATCCATTTGACAAGTGCAAGTTGGAGATTTTGACCTATGATTGAAAATGGCCTATAATCTCACTTTCCCAAAATACCCCTGACTTGTAAACCTCATAACTTGAGTTCTACAAATCAGATATAAGACCTCTAGTACAATTTAGAAAGATAAGATCATGAGGAACAACTTCTATGTTGGCCAAAAGTTCAGGTGAAACCTCCTTCTAGGTCAAAAATAGCTTTGAAGTCAGATGATTTTTACAGACAAATTTCAGAGGCATCTGAGGACTTGTAACTTGCCTGAATCATAACTTGAGTTCTATAAATCCCCTTGAGGACTTCTAGTACTCAAATTAAAGGTATTGAGATGCTCTACAAGTTTCATGTTGGCCAAGTATCCATTTGAAACTTGTATCAAGACTTATGTGGTCTTGAAGTTAGGCACTAAACAGGGGATTTTACACTGAAACCCTAATTTAGCAACTTCCCACACTCCTGACTTTTCTTGACTTGATCTTGGCACAACACCACAAATATCCCAAAATATCATTTCATGAACTCCATGACCTAAAAGTAGGCTTTGATACTCTTCAATTGCACAGTTGACCTAGGATTGACCCAGATGAAACCCTAATTGCTTGCACCTCAACTGTGGCTCCTGCATTTGACCCAATGACTTGATTGAGCTCTCCCATGACCCTCTAGGAATTCTATGAGCTCCATACACATCCTCGTCTCATATTTAACACCTCACATCCCTCTGATGGTTTTCAATTGATCCTCAATTTAGGAGAAAAATCTTCAGGCAAGCATCTACACTCTTAGGCACTCAAACCACCTCCTGATGCCTTTGATAATGAAATGAAACACAAACCAAGTAAGAAAAGAGGTTGGGAAAATTTTGGGGTGCAACACATAGGTATCATCAAAATCAATGGATCTTGGATGTTGATAGGGTGAAAAACCTAATACACAAAGATGGATAATTGATTTTGTGCTAAATGTTTTAGGAGTATGATGTTTATATCATATCTCTAACATGTATGGTACATAAATTGTTATTGATCGACCTCCCATAGTATGATCTTACTTATAGATTGTACTACAATTGCTTAACATAGCGCTAAATTTGTCCCTAATCGAAAAGTGGTCATATTGGTCCATTCTTAGATACGAGTCATCTTAGTCTAGATGTAAATCTCTTATCTTCATAATATGTAGTTTCTTTTCCGTCTAAGAGAGCTAGTGACATACTTGTTGATTTTATCTAAGTTGGAGCCCTTCTTAAAGGATTATGCAAAGTTCTAACACATTGTTGGGATGATTAGTTGAGTAATCTACTTTAAATGACAAAATATCTTCTCTAACACTAACCTTTAATTGTACTAACTTTACTTTATGTCTTTTATTTTTATGTTCATTTACCTTTATGCTTCTTTATTTTATGCTCTTTACTTTTATGCTTATCATTATCATATCATGTTATTCATCTTGTTTATGTTTATGCCTTTTTCACTTTGTCCATTTGGACTTTCTTTTTCTTTTAAGACATTAATAAAGGTCTAAACATCTTGAAAATCTTAATGTGTTCCTTGGACTATTTGGTGACTATCATTTGCTCAGGGAGTTTGGACTTAGATTTAGGTTCTTTGACATATGCTTTACATTATTATCTTGAGACCTTGGATCTTATTTGGCATTTTGAAACCTTTAGAGCCCTCTTATGAAGACTTTTGCTTGGAGACTTGGTTTTCATTTGATGCTTGGTTATCTCTCTGCTTGATTTTCTCTGTTTGTCTTATTGTTTATCTTAGTTGCTTAAGTCCAAGGGATGAGAGTTTTGACTTGTTATGTCAAAGGCTTGTATCTTGGTTAGATCTTCCTTAGCTTTTATTTTATGCTTTAGGATAGTCTCTTCATCTCCTCCCCTTCTTAAGTTTTCAAAATCTTCTCTCTATTTCAAAACCTTATTATTTCAAACTAGAACCTCTTTCACAATAAACCTTGACTTTGTCAAGTGTATTTTAAAACTCTTTTTATTAATAAATTTTAATCAATTTTAAACATACTTTGACCATCTTCAAAAAGAATTAAAAAATACTCAACCCATTCAAGTCATTTTGTGCTTTTGTACACTTTTTTCCTTTTAACTTTTTCATAAGGTTTAGACATGAGTCATTTTCATAGTTGAGACGTAAATCTCCTATCTCCATAGTGATGGTTAATGTTGGTTCTTTTCTGCTTAAGAGAATTAGTGGCATACTTGTTGATTTTATCCAAGTTGGAGCCCTTCTCATAGTGATGCAAAATTCCATTTGCATACACTTATAAGTGACTAGTTGTGTATTCTCTTTAAAACGACAACTTGTGTTATCCACTTTAAAATCAACCATAACACACCATTTTGGTTAATTTTATCATGAACTATGAGGTTTTGATCCTCCATTGCACTTTGTGGGTACTTAGGCACAAGGCTCAGGAAGTCTTGTCAAACACAAAATTATAAAAAAAATACTTCTCATCTCCACCATCTTTTGCAAGCAACACCTTTATAAGTCAAACACTAGATTTTCAAAGAGGTTCCAATAAAGTACTATAAACGTTTTGGGTACTAACACCTTCCCTGTGCGTAACCAACCCCCTACCTTGTCTCTGCTTATTTGTTCTTGTTTTAGAACTTCTTTGGGTTTTGTTCGCTCTTTTCCCTTTCCTTTGGATAAAAATAAAAATGCAGCGGTGACTCTTGTTTTATGAGTTAAGTTAATTAATAGCTTAATCTCAAATTTTCCCGCTACAAAAAAATGGCGACTCTGTTAGGGAGTAGTCCCAAGTGGGTATATCATATCTTTGTTTATTTGTGTTTATGTTATATATGTTGTTTGTTGTTGCTTGTTTTATTTTTTGTGCGTGGTGATATCTAAATGGTGAGATAAGTACTAACCCGGACTTGAGAGCACTTATGATAGGAGAGTGGTACAGTCTTGTTCAGCTTGCGTGGAGTAGACCTTACTAATCTGACTTGAGATCCCCCGATTAATGGATACCCCTTTAGGATTACTGATGTCATACGAGTAGTCATATTCGACATTACTTTTTCCGACATAGAAGTCCGAGAAGTTGAGGACCTTAGAACCCTTTAACCCATCTTGGCCTTATTAGGACGTGGTGTGGTGGATATTCAGTTGTAGAGTTAAATTAGTTGTTACGCAATACCACACTCAGACGAGTTTCTCTTAAGAATATTGTTGGCTAACGAGTAGTCGTTTAAGACGAAAATATCCAAAATATAGAATCACGACTTTGGGAAATTTTTTTAACCTTGTTTTACATGTGGATATTAACCTTACTACATACCATTATGGGTGATTCTAACCCTTGGCTCCATGCTTGTGACTCAAAACCCTTGACCTTGTTTATGATCTTGTTCGTGCTTGTTGCATCATGCATTCATGCATTCATAGACATATTGTTTCAATCAGTTTTCAAAGATCTCAAAGATTTTCCTTTACAAACATCACAAATTTTATGATTATGGACATTGGAAGGAGGAATACTCAGAAGTACAGTTTCCGAGCTTCTGATCTTAGAGATTTGAAAAATCTAGCATCCTAGGTAATTGATCATGCAGACTTCAAATCTCGTCATGGAAGACTCTTGTCTTTTCTTTCTACCAACATTGAAGACAAAATTCTGAATACCCTTGTGCAATTCTATGATCTTGTTTCCGATCCTTTACATTTCTTGATTATCAGCTTTTGCCGACCTTGGAGGAGTACGCTTATCTCTTGGGTATACCAATTTCTGATGAGGTTCCTTATACTGGTTTAGAGGAAGTTTCCAAGTCCTAAGTTATTGTTGCAGCCTTCCATTTGAAGAAATATGATATAGATGCTAACCTTGTGGTTAAGGGAGGCATTAAGGGGCTGACTTCAAAGTTTTTGGTTGAGAAAGCTACTTCATTTGCTAATGTTTTTAGCACATTGGCATTTGAGGATATTATTTCTTTTCTTATCTTCCGAATAGTCTTGTTCCATAATATTGACAACTTTGTGGATGTTAACGCAATTCAGATATTCTTGATAGGGAACCCCATTCCAACTTTACTTGGAAACACTTACTTCTCTATTCATCATAGGACTTCTAAGGGGAATGGTACCATTGTTTGCTACAAACCTCTATTGAACAAGTGGTTTATTTCGCACTTGCCATAATCATCTGCTTTCAAGAAGAATAAGGGTTGTTTAAGATGGTCTCAGAGGATCATGGCCCTTACTCATACTGACATTACTTGGTCTACTTCAGTGTATGAGAATGTCCAGTTTATTGATAGTAGTGGCAAACTCTCCAATGTGCCTTTTCTTGGCACACAAGGTGGAATTAACTACAATTCGAGTTTAGCGAGACGTCGGTGTTGCACCCTAAAATTTGCTCAACCTTATTCACTTGGTTTATGTTTCAATATCATTAGCATTTGCATATAGAGTCATGTGCATAGTCTAATCATCTGCATAGCATAGGCATAGCAAGTCATCCAACAGGGGACCAATCATTATTCTCATCTATATGAGCCTATCAAGAGGTTATTATCCAAATTTAATCTCATTCAAGTCATCAGAAAGAATTTGAAAGCTGGGAAGTCAATAGATCTAGCAAGCGCATCCATCTCCTATCTGAGGGTATCTGGGGATCATCAAGGAAAGTGTGAGTTGTGGGCTGAGCATGGGGAGTATCTAGACATCTTGGAGGACTTAGAAAGTCATTTGGAGAAGGAGACAAGTCATTGGTGTAGTCACAAGTATTGCAGTTGAAGACAGTCAACTAGGGTTTCATCTGGGGTCAACTCTAGGTCAATTGACTGATTGTAAGGCATTAAGGGCTATTGGAGAGATGTGGGGTTCATAATTTGACATATAGAAGAGGATATGGTGGTATGCCAAGAAGAATTCAAGAGAAATCAAGGAGAAGAGGAGTTTCTAAATTAGGGTTTCTGTGTAAAATCCCCTAGTTTAGGTCAAATTTCCAAGCAAGATAAGTCAAAATGCAAGCTTCAAATGGATCCTTGGCCAACATGAAACTTGTAGAGGATCTCAAGACATTTAATTTTAGTGGTAGAAGACATCAAGGAGATTTATAGCACTCAAGTTATGGTCCTTGCAAGTTACAGGTCATCTAAGGCATCTGAAATTTTGTCTATGAAAGTGACTTGACTTCCAAGCAATGTTTACCCCTCAAGGAGATTTCAAATGAATTTATTGTCAACATAAGAGTTGTTCCGCATTGTCTTAGCTTTCTAGAATGGTATAGTATGCCTCCATATGATTTATGGAACTCTACTTATGGTCTTGGCAAGCAAAGGGTATTTTGGTCATCTGGTGATTACAGGTCATTCTTAGCCTATGCCTAAAACTCATACAAGGAAGCTTCAAATGAAAAACTTCACAACATCAAAGTTTCTCAAAATGCCATTTTAAGTCTATAAAAGAAGTCATGAAAGTTTGTAAATGCATGAAATGAGACTTGACCAAAGTTGGTGGAAAATGACCTAAAAAAGGCATATAAGTTGAAAAAGTTGAAATAAAAAATTGGTTTGAGAGATCTACAAATCCAATATGGGTCATCCAATATACCAAATTGATTCCCAAAATCATTTTAAAGACATTGGTTCAGCCACATTTTTGAGTTTAGGCTTAAAAATTGGACTTCCTTTGTAAATTTGTTTCTTGCATCATAAGGCAACTTGGTAAAACTTAACACAAGGCAAGGAAAAGCTTGGTTTTTCATACATACACTCCTAATATCTCATGAAAGGAGATTTTAATACAAGTTTACAAAGGGGCAAGCATGAGATAAGAGATCTTCAACATATCATCAAATGAGAACTTCCTTGAAATTTCCACAAGTTTCTAGAATCCTCCAAGAGCAATCTAGAAACTTCTCATTCTGTTAATCATCATCTATATAATGAAATGAAGCCATTTGTGCAAGGGGTTGGTGCATTGAAGGAGAGAAAAGAGAGAACTTCATAGTTGCTTCCATTGTAAGAAAGTGCAAGAATCACCATAATCTTCCATTTCTGATCACTTCTTTTCTTCATTCATCATCCATTGAAGTTTGTGAGTGGGAATGAGCATGGAGCAAGGTCCAACAATGGAGGATTGAGGAGTTAGGGTTCACATTGCAAGAAGGCATATCAGAACTGCAGCCAATAATCCAAGCACTTTCCTCCCAGTTTTTTGCAAACAGAAGGATCTTCATCATTTAGAGATCATCCTCGAAGGGTTTCAAGCATTGGATCCACCTGCAACTACCTCTGCCATAGCTGCTAAGCAGGTTAGTGATTTCTTTCATATCTCTACATTTAGATGCTGTTAGGTTAGATCATGGATGTAGGATTGTTAGGGTTAAGAAGATGAACATGTACCCTCACTGTTATGGCCATTAGAGGCAGTTTGATTAATGGTGATGAAACTTTGATGATCAAGAACTCCTGAATTAGGGCAAGAGAATGTTAGATCTTTGGCTCAGGATACTCACCATAACCTATAGATCATTCTAGGGTAGTTTGAGCAAGAACTATCATCATGCACATCAGGTGCAAATCAGTGGTACCATGATCTTCCAGCTATCGGATTCGATTATGCATTGAGATTCAGCAAAATCTAGGGTTAGGATCTTGTAGAGGGTGAAGAGTAGAGCAGTTTTGGTCTTAAGGTCGTGGCATTTGGTTGAGGGAGGAGAGAGAACGAGGGACTTGAAGGTTCATGCATGGAAGAGAATTCTGAAACCCTAATGGCATTTTGGAGAAGACAACTCAAGGGCCGTTAGATCTTTCTCTCTATTTGACTTGTTCATCTAATCCAACGACTCCAATTTGATTTCAGAAACGGAGGGAAACTTAAGCTGCAACGCAGCGTTTTAATTAATGATGAATCCTGGGCTCAGAAAATTTTTGATATTCGCACACCCACCATCAGACCCAATTGGAATTGCACGTGAAAAGTTACTCAGGCACACCCCCACGCGTCTTTCTCTTTTTTGTTGTTTTTATTTCGTTTCTGATTAGTGAATGGGCCTTGCCATAGTGATATCTGCACCCCTGGTTCTTGGCCCAATGGAGAATACAACTGAGCGAGTTGGCTATTCAGACCCCCCTCTCCTTTTATTTCCTATTTTGTTATTTTAATTTCTTTAATATTTTCTCATCTCTAAAAAAATCATAAAAAATAGGAAAATTGAGATTTTTAATTCCTTCTTTTTGCTATAGGTCCATTATTCTGTCTAGAAAAATACCAAAAAATAAAATTGACATTTTATTTCGTTTTACTATTTTTCATACCTTTTTCTTGTAAATAGCATTCTATTAAGTTTAGTTTGATACTTAAATTTGGTAATTTTTGTTCTAATAGATGCTTTAGCATTTTTAATCCCTTCTTTTTAGGTTGATTAGTTTAGACATGTATCTTGCATATACAATTTAGTTCCCATTTTTAGGACTTAATTTTAAGTGTTTAGTTTAGGTGTGAATAACATGAACAAAATTAGGGTTTAAGTGATAACATAGATGAAGTAGTTCATTTCCCTTAGGATTTAGAGATTGAAAGTTTGGGGTATGGGACTATAGGGATTATGGGTAGTTATTAGATCCCTTAGAAATTATTAGGGTTCCCCTACTGCTATTAATATACTGTCTATATTTGTTTGACTGATGTGGTGTGCCCCCTGGGGATTATTGTCTGTTTGTGTGGGGTACTGGGATTGCTTGGGGATTGGGAGAGCTGAAGACTTGTGATGATGAAGCCATTGAAGATCCAGAGACTGAAGTCCAACTTCCAGAGTTGAAGAGGAGATTCCTGCTAGCATCTGTTGAGGAGACTAGGGTTTAGGAGCTAGGCAGAGCTCTAGATTAGAAAGCTTGTTTCTCAAACATGGAATGCCTTGTCTGCATCCATCCTTTCCCCATGATTCAAAGTCTCTTTCAAATATCCACCTCCTTCCTTTGGAAGGATCAGTGAATGTATTTGAAAGATAGAACTTTTGAGGGAAAATTGTCTATATAATGTTAACAGTTAATGAACCACCCTTGGTAGGTAATTGACTGTCTAACATTCTTTCACTTCATCTTGTTGATTGATGTTCATCCTGGAGATTGAGACTTGAAGAAAAGCCATTGCAGATGGAAGATTGATGATCAAGACCTTGATGGAAAGCTGTGTAGATGGAGATTGATGTTTGCTGAAGCTTGTAGCTGTTTGGAGATTACTTGAAGACAGATGTTGATGCAGAGCTGCTGTGGCTGTTTATTTTTGCTGTATTTCATTTCTGATGTATTGATTGGTTTTCTGGACTGTATTGTTTGATGTTTAACCTGTTGGGTTGAAAGTGAATCCTGTTCACTTTTGCCTATTGTTTTCTAGGTTCGAGGTTGAGTGAGACTCCCTTGCCTCGCTTGTACTGTTGCATCCATGCATTTTACTGCTTTATTGTATATATGCTATTGTTTCTGTTTCTTTTTATCCCTTAGGATCTTTGTTTCTCTCTGCGCAAGAGAGGAGCATGATAGACACTAGGTCTTAACCCATGCATGATAACATTAGGTTAGTTTGATTCCCTTTGCAACCGTAAGTTAGAGTTCTGTCTCTTCTTTCTCAAAACTAACAGAAAAACGCAATAAAATTTCAAATACAATAAAAGACACTTCTTCCGTAAAAGAATGTGAACTCATCAAAACGTCATTTTTGTCCGCTTGGACCAGTAATCAGAGAAACCTTTTTCAGAAGGAATAAAATCAACCAAGACAGACTTGTGTCGTGCATGGCCCAAACTACGTTTGCTCTGATCTTTCATGCTGTATGAAAGTACGTAGGCATATGATGCGATATCCTAGCGAGCAACTTTCCCCTCCTTTCCCGTAGGTAGGCGAACTACGTTGACTCTGATTTCTCGTTCCAGACGGGAATACATAGGCATAAAGTGCGATACTTTGCCGAGTCATTTTCTTTTCTTTTTAACCCTTAACCTGTAGAGTAGACAGAATAACAATCCTTACCCGAAAACAAGTGTGGATCCCGTCGAGTACGACGGACGTGAGGGGTGCTAATACCTTCCCCTTACGTAACTGACTCCCGAACCCAGGTTTTGGTTGCGACGACCATACCTTTCCCGTGTTATGCGAGGTTTACTCTAAGCGTTCCCTTTCCCTCCTGTGGGATAAATAACGCACGGTGGCGACTCTTCTGTTCAGCCGGCGCCGATTTTCGCAGTAGCGACAGCTGGCGACTCTGCTGGGGATCCAACGTCCCCTGGCTGCTGAGAACTGCGATAGTTCTTATGCATTTGGGATCCAACGTCCCTTAAGAGAGTCAATCCTAATGCTTGTTTTCCCGTCGAGGATTTTGTATGGATTTATATTTCTGACCTTTATTTTCGGCATTATATTGGTTATTATTGCTGTATTGTGGGGTGTGACGGGTGTTCTTTGATTGAGAGATAAGCCGGACCTGGGCTTGAGTGCACCTAGAATTAGAGTAGAAAGTAGTGGGCACGTGCCGGATTTGCTTGCATTAGTGTCTAATGAAATCTACACTCGGACGAGGTTCTTCTGGTTGGCTTCTTTTTCTACCCTTTAGGTCGAAGGGGTTGTTGGTCAGCTGAATTGTCGACTCCGGGAACCGATCATTTGGAAGTTGGCTAAGTGAGGCCTCTTCAGGATTTGATGATGCCACTCCTTCTGGGAATCGTATCATCAACCCTGAAAGTCTGTGACGCCGACGACCGCATAGGATGCCATACCTTTGTCAGTTACTAGGACATCCACCTGTGAGAGGGTTTGGGGTTATGCAGGTAACTAGACCTTCAGATACCGGTTATTTCTTGATCCGAGATCCTGGGTATTTATGGAGAGTTCTGAGGTCTGTCAGAGGCCAGTTGGAGAGTTCTGAGGTCTGTCAGAGGCCAGTTGGAGAGTTCTGAGGTCTGTCAGAGACCAGTTGGAGATGTGATTTGAGGTCTGCCAGAGACCAGTTGGGGTTATAGTTGGAGGTCTGTCAGAGACCTCTGTTGGAGCTTTGTTTTAGGTCTATCTGAGACCGGGGTTTGAGGACTTCTATAGAGTCTATCTGAGACTTCTTGATATGGTTCAGGCTATCCAGCTACGGCAGTTGGTCCCTGTTGCATGTTACTCACATTGCATTGTTTGCATACCCATTATCATTGCATCCCATTAACGTGTGTCTGTGCTGTAGGTGCATTTGCATATCCTCTGATTCTAGTGCCAGGACTTCCGAGTATTGATTATGGCTGGTTTGAGGAAAACAGTTGTGTATAAGCTGCCGACACCTGATATTACTCCTTTGCTTGGTCTGATATCTCTTGTTGACGAGGAGGTTAGGAGGAGCTTCAGAATGAGTCATGGGAGATTACTGAGATTAGTCTGCAAGCCCACTACTGATGAGATGAACGGGCTGTACACCTTGATGCAGTTCTATGACCCCGCATTGAGATGTTTTACGTTTGCTGACTTCATTCTGGGGCCTACCATTGAGGAGTACGTGGAGTTTACTGAGCTACCAGTGCAGAACAAGGTTCCCTTTATTCACTCTGCTGCTGAGCCCAAGTTGGAGGACTTAGCCAAGGCCTTGCATATGGACGCTGCCGAACTGTTAGTGACTTCTTGGCTTGGGGTTTCAGGTTTCTCTCTTGATTTCCTGGTTGGCAAAGCCCAGGAGTATGCCAAGAACGGCTGTTGGGTGGTTTTCAACGCTATTTTGGCTCTATGCATTTATGGGATTGTGTTGTTCCCTAACTTGCCCAATTTCGTAGACTTGGACGCTTTCCATCTATTTTCTGCCGGCAATCCAGTGCCAACGCTGATCGGAGACTTCTACCACTCCTTGCACTACAAGAATGAAAACAGAAGGGGAAAGGTTGTTTACTGTTGTGCTCCTTTGTTGAATATGTGGTTCAAGAGTCATCTTCCCATGAAGGGATCTTTTATAGAAAGTGCAACCACAGCTAGCTGGTCAGAGCGCCTGATGAGGCTATCTTCCGAAGACGTTGAATGGTTTGATAGAGATCTGCTGGGATCTGAGCTTATCTTCAGTTGTTCTGGGTACCCTAATGTCCCGCTGATAGGAAGAAAAGGGTGTATCAACTACAACCCATCCTTGTTGGTCCGTCAGTTCGGATATGCGCTGAAGAACCCGCCAAAGGAGGAAGAAGTACAGGAATCTCTGTACTTCACCGGTGATTTGAAGGGGGAGTTATTAGCCAAGCTGCAGCATGCCTGGACGCGTATTAACCGAAGAGGGAATCCATTGTTAGGGAAGAATGACTGTCAGGCTTATGCACCTTACAGAGTTTGGATCCAGGAGAGAGCAAGTCAGTTGCGGATGCCATTTCCAGATGCACCAGCCCTTGTTCCTATTCTGGTAGCAGAGCCAACTACTATTTCTAGGGAGGCCTACGAGCAAGTTGTGAAAGAAAAAGAAGCCTTGATGAAGATCAACGAAGGGTTAGAGCAGGAGCTAGCCCAGATACGCAGCGAGAAAAACAAGGCCGTGCATGCTTTCCGACAGCAGATTGAGCTAATGAACAGATTAGGGGCTGAGTTGACTGAGGAGAGGAAGAAGCGCGAACGTCTGGGGCAAGAGTTCAGAAGCTCCCATGACATGCTTGAATCCAAAAAGAAAGCACTTGACATCGCTCACCGAGAGATCTCTTCTTGCAATAAGACCTGGAATGCCACGCTCACCAACAATAAGAAGAGGGAAGATAAGTTGAAGCAGCAAATCTCCGACCTCGAAGAGCAGTTGAAGTCCAGCATCAAGAAGTGTGAAGAAGAAGTGATGACCAGGTATAGTCTCCAGAATGCACTGAACAAGGCCATCAAAGGTAGAGATGAAGCTGTGTCTCAGAAGCGTAAACTAGAGGATCGCTTCGGAGAAGGGGCATGGGAGGAAACTGCTAAAGATGTGCGACGTGTTTTCAAGAAAAGGAACCAACTTGTTGAAGGGCTGCTTACCCAACCAAGTCATCCGGAGACCAAGAAGTTGCTAGAGGAGTACCAGACTTATGGGAGTGTTTGATCATTTCATGTATTAGTTTGTATGCTTTATTTGCATAAGTGCTGACCATCACCAGGATTGTTGGTTGAGGTCATGCCTTCTTATTGTACTCTCAGTGATATTGTATTCTTGGCTCATTGGTTCTCTGCAATATATGAGGTTTTCTGTGATTCAACTCCGATCTTTGTATTGCTAGCACTGGCACCTTAACACTAGAATCGGGGAATGAATTTCCCTAATGCACAGACACACACATTGCATTGCATTCATATTCATATTACATTACAGGTAATCATTGGATAGTATCTTATTTCCTGTTTTGAAGCAGGTACTTTCAGGATTGCAGATCAGCACCCGCACCGCTATTCCACCCGCACCAACTGTCGAAGAATCATGGATCAAATGCAGAACGAGATGCAAGATGTGCGCGAGAAGCTAGCTCTCTTTATGCAGACCATGGAAGATATTGCAAAAGGTCAGGAGAATTTGCAAGCCATGGTGCAGCCTCTGTTGGTCAGAAACGCCGGTCACGGTAACGAAGATCATCAGTCTGTACGAGTCGATATTGTTCAGGGAGAGGGCACTCCCACGCCAGCGGCTCCACCTGTAGTCAATATACCTGCTGCTAATGTCAACAACGCTATCGCTGCTGGGAACGGTAACGTCGGAGTTGGGAACGAGACTGTTGTCCATAACGTTGGGCTTGGTGATGTCAACCTAGGAGATAATATGGGAGGTAACGGTTTCGGCAATGCTGGATTCGGGTTCAACGATCAGGGATTTGATAACGCTGGGAAATATGGTTTCAATGCTCAAGGCTTTGGGCAAGATGGTTATGGTGTGACCAATCAGGGTTACGGAGGTTTCGGGAATGGAAACGGCGCTGGGTTAATGGCTTTTGGGCCTGCTGGAGGTGTTCAGGGATACGGCAACAGAGGCCGAGGCCCGGTGATGAATCAGATCAGGGTTGGCCACAATAATGGATATGATGGGTATGGAGCTGGGAATGGTATGTGGCAAGAAGATCAGCAGGAGGACGCTTTCTCCGGCGGAGGTTTCGAAGGGCCGATGGATGACTCCCAGAAGATCAGAATGCTAGAAGAGCAGATGAGGGGGGTCCTGAACGAAAGTGTTGTGGGCTTAGACATGTCAACAATGGGTCTGGTACCTGGCTTGAGGGTGCCAATCAAATTCAAAGCTCCTACGTTTGATAAGTATAAAGGGGACACCTGTCCGAAAGTGCACGTGCGGGCTTATTACAGAAAGATGTCTGTGTACTCAACTGATGAGAGAATGCTAATGCATTTCTTTCAAGATAGTTTGTCAGGCCCTTCCCTAGAGTGGTATATGGGATTGGAGCCAACTAATATCAAGACATGGAAACAGCTAGCAGAGGCATTTGTAGCTCACTACAAATATAACAGCGACTTGGCGCCCAATCGGGTCCAATTGACAGGGCTGTCTCAGAAGAAGGGTGAAAGCTTTAAAGAGTACGCGCAAAGGTGGCGCGATATGGCTGCCAGGGTCCGTCCTCCTTTAGAAGACAAGGAAATGAATGACATGTTCATCAGCACATTCACAGGCATGTTTTATGACAAGTTGTTTCACACATCTTTGGCTAGTTTCTCAGACTTAATTCTGATGGGGGAAAAGATTGAGAACAACATTAAGCAAGGCAGGTTCCAGGCAGAGGAATCAAATGCATCTGGCAGCAATAGGAAGGCTTTTGGTGGGCGCCGTCAGGGCGAGGCAAGCACAGTATTTGGAGGCCGAGGCAGAGGTCGGAACCAATACCATCAGCCGCAGCAGGTGGCGAGTGTTACTATCCCATATCAGCAACAACCATTTCAACAACAACAACCGTTTCAGCAGCAGCCAATGCAACAACAACAGCAGCAACAGCAGTAGCAGCCACAACAGGGGGCACAGCAGGCTCAGCGAAGATTCCAGGGTGGTAAACCAAGAAGAGTGTTTGAGAAGCCTCCCTCAACGTACGCAGACTTATTGCAGACATTGTTGGGTTTGAACCTGGTAGAGAAGAGAACTCTGGCACCGATAACGGGAACTCCTCCGTATGGCTATGATGCAAGCAGGCACTGTGAGTTTCATTCTGGGGCTCCGGGCCACGATATAGAGGGTTGCCATGCTTTTAAGCACGTTGTGCAGGATCTTTTGGACAATAAGACTATCAATTTCGGAACGGCAGGTCCGAATATAGTGCAGAAACCCATGCCTAATCATGGGGCAAACGCCATTCTGACTGAGGAAGGGTTGAATCTGATTATGAGTGTCGATGATTTAAAGACGCCGCTGAGCGAGATAAAAAACAAATTACTGCAAGGGGGTGTTTATCCAGGATGTGACGAGTATTGCTTAGAATGCTGGACCCTGGCTGGGGGATGCGATGATTTAAAGAAAGGCATTCAGGCTTTAATTGATGACGGCACATTGCAGTTTGACCGAGCAGCAATCAAAGAGCCCGCGGGGGCAGTAGCAGATAATCAGAGTGATGTGGCCACTGTAACGATTCCTCGAAAGACAATCACTATAACAGCACCGGCTCAGCGACCACCGATCACCATAACTAAGGCCGAACCAATCCCGTACGAGAGCACAAAAGCAGTCCCATGGTCATATGGGTTGGAAGTGTATTGTGACAGAATAAAGATTGATGTTAATAAGCAGCCAGCCGAGACTGTGGACAACGTTGTTGGTTCAGGAGGTATGACAAGGAGTGGTAGGATCTTTATATCACCTGAGGTGGAGGCCGAAAGACTGGCAAAGGGGAAAGGAAAAGGGGTTGAAAATGTCCCAGTGCAGGCAAGCGAAAGAGCATCGGCATCGAAAGATGTAGAAGAGTTCATGTGTTTGATTCGAAAAAGTGATTACAAGATTGTGGAGCATCTGCAGCAGACACCGTCCAAAATATCTATACTGTCATTGCTATTGTGTTCTGAAGCTCACAGAAATGCATTGCTGAAAGTCCTGGATACTTCCTTCGTACCCCAAGACGTCTCCGTGAATCAGCTGGAAGGAGTGTTGGCACATGTAAACGCCGGCCATAGCTTGGGCTTTACCGACTTCGACTTGACCCCGAAAGGGAGAGATCATAATATGGCGCTGCACGTATCTGTCGAGTGTAGAGGATCAGTGATGTCGCATGTATTGGTTGACACCGGATCGTCTTTGAATGTGCTGCCCAAGAAAGCAATGATGAAGCTGGATGTCAGAGGAATCTTGTGCACGCCCAGTGACTTGGTAGTTAGAGCCTTCGATGGCACGCGAAGAACAGTCTTTGGGTCGATAACATTGCCTCTGCAGGTAGGGCCGGAGGTGTTTGCGAAGGAGTTTTATATCATGGATATACAGCCTGCATATAGCTGCTTGCTCGGAAGACCCTGGATTCATGGGGCTGGGGCAGTCACGTCTACCCTGCATCAGAAGTTGAAATATATGGTCGGAGACAGTGTAGTCACTGTATGCGGAGAAGAAGACATCCTGGTCAGCCATCTGTTGTCATTTAAACATGTGGAGGTCGACGGAGAGATCCACGAAACACCCTGCCAGGCATTTGAAGGGTTGTGCATCAAGGACAAAGGTCCCGGGCCGAGCAAAGTGTCAGAGATAGCCGTCTCGTCGTATAAAGAAGCTCAAGCTCTGGTGGAGGCAGGAGAAGCAAAGGGCTGGGGCAAAGTGCTGGATATTCCTGTGAAGATGGACCGGTTCGGGCTGGGGTACCAACCGTCGTCGTCAACACCTGCTGTGGGGGTACCCCGTTTCAGAGGGCCAATAACCATCTCTGCCAGTAGAGTATGTCATGAAACCATCAATGCCGCGTCGGAGTCTGACGAAGGAGACAGCGACTGTGATATGGATGCCTGGATTCAGCCAAGCACGCCAGGACAGGGATTGTGCAACTGGTCTATTCAGGAGTTTGTTCCTGTGACTCTTAAACAGTAATGCTTTGTTTTATTAATTGTTGAACAATCTGATGTCTTGCCCGGGGCATTATGATTTGCTTAGGGCTGTGTTGTTATGAACATTGCGTGTTAATCATTAAATAAATGGCGTTTTTTCATGTGCAAATATTTCGATCTCTGTCTTTCTTGTTTTGTATTTTTTCAATAAAATGGCAACGTGGTTATTCGCTTTATACGCATTTTGAAGCACTTAACCATTCCTTTTACAGGATAACAGTTTCAGATGACATCCTTGAACCACCTATGGCTCGTCCCGACTTTGAGCACCCGGTATTTCAGGCCGAAGAAGAGGTTGTCGAAGATAGCGACGTTCCTGAAGAACTGTCTTGGTTGGTGAAGCAAGAGGAAAGGGTCATTCTGCCTCACGAAGAGGTCATCGAAATTATCAACTTGGGGGCGGAAGGGGTTGAGAAGAATGTTCGTATCGGAGCCGCACTGCAGAGCGATATCAAGCGAAGACTGGTTGAAATGCTCAGAGAGTATAGTGATGTGTTCGCTTGGTCGTATGAAGACATGTCAGGGCTCGATACAGATATGGTTGTGCACCGTCTGCCGTTGAAAGAGGAGTGCCCGCCGGTCAAACAAAAGCTTCGCAGAACTAGACCAGACATGGCAGTAAAGATCAAAGAGGAAGTTCAAAAACAGTGGGATGCTGGTTTCCTGGCTGTGACAAAATATCCCTCATGGGTTGCTAACATCGTACCAGTGCCAAAGAAAGATGGCAAGGTTCGAATGTGCGTGGATTATAGGGATTTGAATAAAGCAAGCCCAAAGGATGATTTTCCACTTCCTCATATCGACGTGCTAGTTGACAATACTGCTCAATACTCCGTATTCTCCTTCATGGATGGCTTTTCAGGCTATAATCAGATTAAAATGGCGCCAGAGGATATGGAGAAGACTACTTTCATAACGCCTTGGGGAACATTTTGCTACAAAGTGATGCCCTTTGGTTTGAAAAATGTTGGGGCAACGTATCAGCGTGCGATGACGACTCTTTTCCATGATATGATGCATAAAGAGATCGAAGTTTATGTTGACGATATGATTGCCAAATCCCAGACGGAGGAAGAGCATCTGGTGAATCTGCTGAAGTTATTTAAAAGGCTTAGGAAGTTCAGGCTGAGACTGAACCCTAATAAATGCACCTTCGGGGTGAGATCGGGTAAACTGCTGGGGTTTATCGTCAGTGAAAGAGGAATAGAGGTCGATCCTGCTAAAATAAAAGCGATACAAGAAATGTCGACGCCTAAAACAGAGAAAGAGGTGCGCGGGTTTTTAGGGAGGTTGAACTATATCGCTCGGTTCATATCTCATCTAACGGCCACGTGTGAACCACTGTTCAAGTTGTTGAAGAAGGATCAGGCTGTGGCGTGGAACGAAAATTGTCAAAAGGCGTTCGACAAAATAAAGCAGTATTTGCAGGAGCCTCCTATTTTGATACCCCCAGTGGCAGGGAGACCCTTGATCATGTATTTGACAGTTCTTGAGGGAAGCATGGGTTGTGTTCTCGGTCAACACGACGAGACAGGAAGAAAAGAGCATGCGATCTACTACTTGAGTAAGAAATTTACAGATTGTGAATCTCGATACTCAATGCTTGAGAAAACTTGTTGCGCGCTAGCCTGGGCCGCCAAGCGTTTGAGGCAGTACATGCTGAATCATACAACCATGCTCATCTCGAAGATGGATCCTATCAAGTATGTATTCGAAAAGCAGGCGTTGTCAGGGAGAATTGCCCGTTGGCAGATGGTCTTGACTGAATATGACATCCAATACGTCTCGCAAAAGGCTATAAAGGGGAGTGTGCTGTCGGAGTACTTGGCTGAGCAGCCTATTGAGGATTACCAATCAATGAGGTTTGATTTTCCTGACGAGGATATCATGTACCTAAAGATGAAAGATTGTGAAGAGTCGTTGCCAGACGAAGGGCCAGAGTTGGGTTCCAAATGGAAGATGATATTTGACGGAGCTGTGAATGCTTACGGTAGCGGAATAGGGGCAATCATCACTACGCCACACGGGTCGCACATCCCGTTTACTACCCGATTGACCTTTACAGTTACCAACAATGAGGTCGAATACGAAGCTTGTATAATGGGGCTTGAAGAAGCCATTGATTTGCGAATCAAGAATTTAGACGTATACGGAGACTCAGCTCTGGTGGTGAATCAGATCAAAGGGGAATGGGAGACACGTCAGCCTAATTTGATACATTACATGAATTATGCAAGGAGATTGTTGCCTTTCTTCGACAAGGTTGAATTGCATCATGTGCCGCGGGCCGAGAATCAAATGGCTGACGCCTTGGCCACTTTGTCTTCCATGTACAAAGTCAACTTCTGGAACGAGGCCCCCAGAATCGTTATCTCTCGGCTTGACAGACCAGCTTTCGTATTTGCTATTGACGAGGCATCCGATGATAAATCGTGGTATTTTGATATCCTTAATTTCCTGAAGAACAAAGAGTATCCGGCTGGGGCATCCAGTCAAGATCAGAAGACTCTCAGGAGATTAGCGGGTAATTTCTATTTGAATCCAGATGGCGTCTTGTACAGAAGGAACCACGACTTGGTGCTATTGCGTTGCGTAGATGAAAGAGAGGCAAAGCTGCTCATGAAGGAAATACACGAAGGTACCTTTGGTACGCATGCTGGTGGGCATGCTATGACGAGAAAGCTGCTGCGGGCAGGTTATTTTTGGCTGACTATGGAAACTGATTGTTTCAAGTTTGCGAGGAAGTGTCACAAGTGCCAAATCTATGCTGATAAGATCCATGTGCCTCCGAGTCCTCTGAATGTGATGTCATCGCCATGGCCATTCTCGATGTGGGGAATCGATATGATTGGAAAGATCGAGCCGACAACTTCTAATGGGCACCGGTTCATTCTAGTGGCAATCGATTATTTCACCAAGTGGGTGGAAGCGGCGTCATATGCAAATGTAACTAAGCAGGTGGTGGCCAGATTCGTCAAGAGAGATATCATTTGCCGATATGGGATCCCCGAGCGGATAATCACGGACAACGGTTCAAACCTGAACAACAAAATGATGAAGGAGCTCTGTCAGAATTTCAAGATCGAGCATCACAACTCCTCCCCTTACCGACCCAAGATGAATGGCGCTGTTGAAGCGGCCAACAAGAATATAAAGAAGATCGTTCAAAAGATGGTGGTGACCTATAAGGATTGGCACGAGATGCTACCTTTTGCTTTGCACGGTTATCGTACGACGATACGCACATCAACCGGGGCAACCCCGTTCTCGTTGGTATACGGAATGGAAGCAGTGCTGCCATTGGAAGTTGAGATCCCTTCTCTGAGGGTATTGCGAGATGTTCAACTAGATGAGGCAGAATGGGTGAAAGACAGGTTGAACCAATTGAGTTTGATGGATGAGAAGAGGATGGCTTCTCTAGCATACGGTCGTTTGTACCAGAGCCGAATGAAGAAAGCATATGATAAGAAGATACATCCGCGAAGCTTTCAGACGGGCGACCTTGTGCTGAAAAGGATTCTCCCACCGCAGGCAGATCAAAGGGGCAAGTGGACCCCCAACTACGAAGGGCCATACGTTGTCAGGAAAGTCTTTTCAGGAGGAGCTTTATTGTTGTCTACTATGGACGGTGAAGACTTTACGTCGCCTGTGAATTCAGACGCAGTTAAAAAATACTTTGCTTAAAATTGACCCGCTGGACAGAAAAAAGAGAGTCCAGGCAAAAATGGGGCATCCTGGCGAACCAAAAACAGAATGAAAGGTTCGGGCAAAAATTAGGGATAAAATTGAAAAGAATGTACACCCGCGAAGTTGAAAACCCACACTGGGCGGCTTCGGCAAAAAGGGGTATCCCGGTGAACTGAAAACCCGTAAAGGGCGGTTCACGCAAAAGTTAGGGATTTGAAAAGCAAATGACTGCGGTCCGAATTTGATACTGCATTGAACATTGGTGCGGGATAATATGCCTGAGGAGTCGATTATCAGACACAATCTCTTCGGAAGTATGGATACCGGGGAAGCATTAAAGTCGGATGAGTCATGGGAGGATCAGTTCGTGGTGTTCGTCTGCACCTCGTTGCCGACATGTGTACAAATTTAGTTTGTCAATATATTTATGCTTCTTGTGCATACTTGTATGTTTGCTTTGCGTAGCTTCCTCTTTTCAGGAGTTACATCCCGTGTACAGAAATTCCGCCCATTCAGGGGCCCAATCAATAAAATATGTTATTCAGTACTTGATGTTGGCTCTTTACTGTTTTGTGCATGATAAAGCGCCTAAGTTTACTGAAACTAGCATGTGTATAACATCACTGGCCCTTGCCGACAATTGCTAAAACCTTGAATTAACTGAAAATAACGTCACTAACCTGAATAAAGGTAGTTGCATAGGCGTGTCTTGGCTTGTTTCTGTTGTTGCAGGTTTCATAGCCGTACGAGGAAGATGATCAAAAGATTGCAATAACGAAAGACTCGACCCCCCACACAGGTCATGCATGTTCTTCCTGAAGAAGGATCGAACTCCCCAGCTAGCCGTAGCTTATCCAAAGGGCATGCTCCAGCAAAGTCGTTTATCCTCAGCAGAGTTTGGCGATTCCAAGATTACAAGGTTGTATTCAGACAGTGCCTCTTAAGCAGAGTGGTTTAGCCACAGAAGATTAATATGTGTGAGCTGTATTCAGGCAGCTTACCTTTCCCCGCAGGGTCATCTTCTCCCCCAGCGGAATCCTCTTCTCAGCAAGTGTTTTCCTCCCAGTGGAACTCGAAGATTAAGGCTCTCCCCGGCAGAGTTGGTGTGGCGCATTGGCATTTATTTTGTCAGAATACCATGTGATATCAGTTCACTCTCCAACGGAAGTTCAATCGTACCAGGCGCATCTATTACTCTCCAGCAGAGTTATATTCCCCAGCAGGGTATTACTTCAATGAGATGTTTGGTTCAAGTTCCCAATTTCTCAGCTGAGTTGACTTCACTCTTCCAACATTTATTTTGCTGGAATAATTCTGTAGTAGCTGGCTAGCCCCAGCGGAGTTGGCATTATCTTCAGCATTTATTTTGCTGAAGCAGCTTCTGTACCCAGCAGTTCGAGTCTGCATTTGCATCGGCATATTGGCATCGGCATATAGTGTCATACTTGCATCCACCAAATAAAAGCGTAGCATTTCCATGGTGAATGGAGCATTGTATCGCTATCAAACATACGGATTTTTGAAACATAAACCAGGTTGGCTAACCGTTTGTTTCAAGTATTGTTTCTCTTGCAGGTAGAGAGAGATCTTGCTCGGATGAGGTATCAAGCATTCGAGGTCTCGACGTGAGACATTCAGCAAAGTGTCAGCTTCGGCATTATTCCCCACAGAATTATTTGTGAACTTCTCGTGTTTTCTCCCCCAGAGTGGGTAGGCAAGATTTCTCCTCACTCTCAAGCAGAGTTATTTGTCATTAAAGGGTTTCCCGAACCGGAATTTCAAAAGGCCACCGCCGGTTATCAGAACAGGCGTCCGGAAGTTTGGTTTCCAAATATCCCCAGTAGAGTCCGCCTCAAAGTGGCTGTAACGTCAGTGATAAGAAGTTTGTGGACCAATGGAAGGATGAGTCCTGACGAGGACGATTTTATTGACAGGTTTTCTTCGTGCTAGAAAAGTGGGGATCCTAACATGGACAGATTGATTTCCTTAGTTTGACGACATGTGCTAGTCCTAACGTGGACAGGTTCAATTTTTCAGAATTGTTGTCCTGACGTGGACATTTCTTCCAGTTTGACGGTATGTGTTAGTCCTAACGTGGATGGATTTGATTTCTTGGTATTGATTAAAGGTGGAGTCCTGACGTGGACAAAAGTGGGTTACTCCTCGTGTTGGTATCCTGACGTGGACCATTTTATTTCCAGCAGATAGCTTTATTCGTAATGGTGAAATGTGCGTCCTGACGTGGACAAGTTGGTAGTTCTTTGTGATGACAAAACGCGAGAGTCCTGACGTGGACAAATTTATCCTTCTTCATGTTGTTGGCAAAGTGGGAGTCCTGACGTGGACAGGTCTTATTTCCCCAGCAAGTCGAAGACGCGCAAGTCCTGACGTGGACAAGTTTATTTCTTCAGCAGGATTGAGATATGAGTCCTGACGTGGACAAGGTTTTATCTCCTCAGCAAGTCAAGAGTTGAGTCCTTACGTGGACAAATCAAGAAGCAAGTTTATTCCTTACGTGGAAAGGTTGAGTCCTTACGTGGACATATCAAGTTGGAGCCCTTACGTGGACAGATCGAGAATTTTATTCCTTACGTGGAAAGGTTGAGTCCTTACGTGGACATATTAAGTTGGAGTCCTTACGTGGACAGATCGAGCAAAAATGTGATTCCTTACGTGGAAAGAAGTTGATTCCTTACGTGGAAGAAAAGTGGTTTCCTTACGTGGAAAGAAGTTGATTCCTTACGTGGAAGAAAGGTGGTTTCCTTATGTGGAAAGATTGTATTCCCGACAGGGAAGATTGGAGTCCTTACGTGGACAGATAAAGGAGTTTATTCCTTACATGGAAAAGTTGAGTCCTTACGTGGATGAATCAAGACGATAGATGGTTTCCTTACGTGGAAAAGCCATGTATTCCTAACGTGGAAGGGTGAGTCCTAACGTGGACGGAGTATTCGTAACCCAGAGAGTTTAGTCCTGACGTGGACAGATCTATACGAAGTCTTAGCCCTAACGTGGACAGTGTTATTCCTAACGTGGAACGGTGTTATTCCTAACGTGGAAGAGTTTGTTCCTAACGTGGACGATTCATTGAAATGCGGACGAATTATCCCCAGCGAAGTTGCCGAGATTCTTCTGGAGTCCTAACGTGGACGGGTTTTAGTGGAAATTTCTTCGTGTTGATGGCAGATGGAGTCCTAACGTGGACAAACAAAATTTTATCTCTGGTATGATAGAATCTTTTTCAGAACGATGAAAATAATCCCCAGCACGGTCGCTACGAGATCAGTGGGTTGCTGTAAACAGTCAGATCCAGGCAGTGGATGTCGTTCCCCCAAGCAGTGGTGTAGTTCATTTCTGCGGTTGGCAAATTTCTGGGTTCTTAGTATTCAACCGTCTCGTACCGCGAATGTCTGAAGGATCCGGGCTCTTCACCCAACCGGGTCCAAGTCGCTTGAATAGGGGCAGCTGTTGCACCCTAAAATTTGCTCAACCTTATTCACTTGGTTTATGTTTCAATATCATTAGCATTTGCATATAGAGTCATGTGCATAGTCTAATCATCTGCATAGCATAGGCATAGCAAGTCATCCAACAGGGGACCAATCATTATTCTCATCTATATGAGCCTATCAAGAGGTTATTATCCAAATTTAATCTCATTCAAGTCATCAGAAAGAATTTGAAAGCTGGGAAGTCAATAGATCAAGCAAGCGCATCCATCTCCTATCTGAGGGTATCTGGGGATCATCAAGGAAAGTGTGAGCTGTGGGCTGAGCATGGGGAGTATCTAGACATCTTGGAGGACTTAGAAAGTCATTTGGAGAAGGAGACAAGTCATTGGTGTAGTCACAAGTATTGCAGTTGAAGACAGTCAACTAGGGTTTCATCTGGGGTCAACTCTAGGTCAACTCTAGGTCAATTGACTGATTGTAAGGCATTAAGGGCTATTGGAGAGATGTGGGGTTCATCATTTGACATATAGAAGAGGATATGGTGGTATGCCAAGAAGAATTCAAGAGAAATCAAGGAGAAGAGGAGTTTCTAAATTAGGGTTTCTGTGTAAAATCCCCTAGTTTAGGTCAAATTTCCAAGCAAGATAAGTCAAAATGCAAGCTTCAAATGGATCCTTGGCCAACATGAAACTTGTAGAGGATCTCAAGACCTTTAATTTGAGTGGTAGAAGACATCAAGGAGATTTATAGCACTCACGTTATGGTCCTTGCAAGTTACAGGTCATCTAAGGCATCTGAAATTTTGTCTGTGAAAGTGACTTGACTTCCAAGAAATTTTTACCCCTCAAGGAGATTTCAAATGAATTTATGGTAAACATAAGAGTTGTTCCTAATTGTCTTATATTTCTAGAATGGTATAGTATGCCTCCATATGATTTATGGAACACTACTTATGGTCTTGGCAAGCAAAGGGTATTTTGGTCATCTGGTGATTACAGGTCATTCTTAGCCTATGCCTAAAACTCATACAAGGAAGCTTCAAATGAAAAACTTCACAACATCAAAGTTGCTCAAAATGACATTTTAAGTCTAGAAAAGAAGTCATGAAAGTTTGGAAATGCATGGAATGAGACTTGACCAAAGTTGGTGGGAAATGACCTAAAAAAGGCATATAAGTTGAAAAAGTTGAAATAAAAAATTGGTTTGAGAGATCTACAAATCCAATATGGGTCATCCAATATAACAAATTGATTCCCAACATCATTTTAAAGACATTGGTTCAGCCATATTTTTAAGTTTAGGCTTAAAAATTGGACTTCCTTTGTAAATTTGTTTCTTGCATCATAAGGCAACTTGGTAAAACTTAACACAAGGCAAGGAAAAGCTTGGTTTTTCATACATACACTCCTAATATCTCATGAAAGGAGATTTTAATACAAGTTTACAAAGGGGAAAGCATGAGATAAGAGATCTTCAACATATCATCAAATGAGAACTTCCTTGAAATTTCCACAAGTTTCTAGAATCCTCCAAGAGCAATCTAGAAACTTCTCATTCTGTTAATCATCATCTATATAATGAAATGAAGCCATTTGTGCAAGGGGTTGGTGCATTGAAGGAGAGAAAAGAGAGAACTTCATAGTTGCTTCCATTGTAAGAAAGTGCAAGAATCACCATAATCTTCCATTTCTGATCACTTCTTTTCTTCATTCATCATCCATTGAAGTTTGTGAGTGGGAATGAGCATGGAGCAAGGTCCAACAATGGAGGATTGAGGAGTTAGGGTTCACATTGCAAGAAGGAATACCAGAACTGCAGCCAATAATCCAAGCACTTTCCTCCCAGTTTTTTGCAAACAGAAGGATCTTCATCATTTAGAGATCATCCTCGAAGGGTTTCAAGCATTGGATCCACCTGCAACTACCTCTGCCATAGCTGCTAAGCAGGTTAGTGATTTCTTTCATATCTCTACATTTAGATGCTGTTAGGTTAGATCATGGATGTAGGATTGTTAGGGTTAAGAAGATGAACATGTACCCTCACTGTTATGGCCATTAGAGGCAGTTTGATTAATGGTGATGAAACTTTGATGATCAAGAACTCCTGAATTAGGGCAAGAGAATGTTAGATCTTTGGCTCAGGATACTCACCATAACCTATAGATCATTCTAGGGTAGTTTGAGCAAGAACTATCATCATGCACATCAGGTGCAAATCAGTGGTACCATGATCTTCCAGCTATCGGATTCGATTATGCATTGAGATTCAGCAAAATCTAGGGTTAGGATCTTGTAGAGGGTGAAGAGTAGAGCAGTTTTGGTCTTAAGGTCGTGGCATTTGGTTGAGGGAGGAGAGAGAACGAGGGACTTGAAGGTTCATGCATGGAAGAGAATTCTGAAACCCTAATGGCATTTTGGAGAAGACAACTCAAGGGCCGTTAGATCTTTCTCTCTATTTGACTTGTTCATCTAATCCAACGGCTCCAATTTGATTTCAGAAACGGAGGGAAACTTAAGCTGCAACGCAGCGTTTTAATTAATGATGAATCCTGGGCTCAGAAATTTTTTGATATTCGCACACCCACCATCAGGCCCAATTGGAATTGCACGTGAAAAGTTACTCAGGCACACCCCCACGCGTCTTTCTCTTTTTTGTTGTTTTTATTTCGTTTCTGATTAGTGAATGGGCCTTGCCATAGTGATATCTGCACCCCTGGTTCTTGGCCCAATGGAGAATACAACTGAGCGAGTTGGCTATTCAGACCCCCCTCTCCTTTTATTTCCTATTTTGTTATTTTAATTTCTTTAATATTTTCTCATCTCTAAAAAAATCATAAAAAATAGGAAAATTGAGATTTTTAATTCCTTCTTTTTGCTATAGGTCCAATATTCTGTCTAGAAAAATACCAAAAAATAAAATTGACATTTTATTTCGTTTTACTATTTTTCATACCTTTTTCTTGTAAATAGCATTCTATTAAGTTTAGTTTGATACTTAAATTTGGTAATTTTTGTTCTAATAGATGCTTTAGCATTTTTAATCCCTTCTTTTTAGGTTGATTAGTTTAGACATGTATCTTGCATATACAATTTAGTTCCCATTTTTAGAACTTAATTTTAAGTGTTTAGTTTAGGTGTGAATAACATGAACAAAATTAGGGTTTAAGTGATAACATAGATGAAGTAGTTCATTTCCCTTAGGATTTAGAGATTGAAAGTTTGGGGTATGGGACTATAGGGATTATGGGTAGTTATTAGATCCCTTAGAAATTATTAGGGTTCCCCTACTGCTATTAATATACTGTCTATATTTGTTTGACTGATGTGGTGTGCCCCCTGGGGATTATTGTCTGTTTGTGTGGGGTACTGGGATTGCTTGGGGATTGGGAGAGCTGAAGACTTGTGATGATGAAGCCATTGAAGATCCAGAGACTGAAGTCCAACTTCCAGAGTTGAAGAGGAGATTCCTGCTAGCATCTGTTGAGGAGACTAGGGTTTAGGAGCTAGGCAGAGCTCTAGATTAGAAAGCTTGTTTCTCAAACATGGAATGCCTTGTCTGCATCCATCCTTTCCCCATGATTCAAAGTCTCTTTCAAATATCCACCTCCTTCCTTTGGAAGGATCAGTGAATGTATTTGAAATATAGAACTTTTGAGGGAAAATTGTCTATATAATGTTAACAATTAATGAACCACCCTTGGTAGGTAATTGACTGTCTAACATTCTTTCACTTCATCTTGTTGATTGATGTTCATCCTGGAGATTGAGACTTGAAGAAAAGCCATTGCAGATGGAAGATTGATGATCAAGACCTTGCTGGAAAGCTGTGTAGATGGAGATTGATGTTTGCTGAAGCTTGTAGCTGTTTGGAGATTACTTGAAGACAGATGTTGATGCAGAGCTGTTGTGGCTGTTTATTTTTGCTGTATTTCATTTCTGATGTATTGATTGGTTTTCTGGACTGTATTGTTTGCTGTTTAACCTGTTGGATTGAAAGTGAATCCTGTTCACTTTTGCCTATTGTTTTCTAGGTTCGAGGTTGAGTGAGACTCCCTTGCCTCGCTTGTACTGTTGCATCCATACATTTTACTGCTTTATTGTATATATGCTATTGTTTCTGTTTCTGTTTATCCCTTAGGATCTCTGTTTCTCTCTGCGCAAGAGAGGAGCATGATAGACACTAGGTCTTAACCCATGCATGATAACATTAGGTTAGTTTGATTCCCTTCGCAACCGTAAGTTAGAGTTCTGTCTCTTCTTTCTCAAAACTAACAGAAAAACGCAATAAAATTTCAAATACAATAAAAGACACTTCTTCCGTAAAAGAATGTGAACTCATCAAAACGTCATTTTTGTCCGCTTGGACCAGTAATCAGAGAAACCTTTTTCAGAAGGAATAAAATCAACCAAGACAGACTTGTGTCGTGCGTGGCCCGAACTACGTTTGCTCTGATCTTTCATGCTGTATGAAAGTACGTAGGCATAGGATGCGATATCCTAGCGAGCAACTTTCCCCTCCTTTCCCGTAGGTAGGCGAACTACGTTGACTCTGATTTCTCGTTCCAGACGGGAATACGTAGGCATAAAGTGTGATACTTTGCCGAGTCATTTTCTTTTCTTTTTAACCCTTAACCTGTAGAGTAGACAGAATAACAATCCTTACCCGAAAACAAGCGTGGATCCCGTCGAGTACGACGGACGTGAGGGGTGCTAATACCTTCCCCTTACGTAACCGACTCCCGAACCCAGGTTTTGGTTGCGACGACCATACCTTTCCCGTGTTATGCGAGGTTTACTCTGAGCGTTCCCTTTCCCTCATGTGGGATAAATAACGCATGGTGGCGACTCTTCTGTTCAGCCGGCGCCGATTTTCGCAGTAGCGACAGTCGGCTTGGTTATATGTTGAAGGATAAGCCTAATAATGTTTTACTAGAGGGTTTATTTTTTCAAGAAGGGAAAGACTCTCTTAGTTTGAGGATAAGAATGGCTCATGCTTGGCGCAACATTCATAGGAAGGGTAAAGGAGATCTTGGAAGACAAGTTTGCATTACCTTGGAACCTTATACACTTTGGGTGAAGGAGAGAGCTAAGGAGCTTAAAATTCCTTACGAATTTGAGAAGCCCATGTCTATAGTGGTTGCTACACCATTCCCCATTCCTTTTGATGATGTGAAGACTTTTCAAGATGCTTTGGCCAAGATAAAGGAAGAAAAAGATATGTGGAAAGCGAAATTCCACACTTCAAACCATGAGAAGTTAGAGTTACAAAAACAGATGAAAGAGAAAGATGATTTGATTGAGTTGTTTGAGCAACATGCTGTGAAGAGACATGGAGAGGATTTATTTTTCTCTACTATTTCATCATCTCATTTTCCTACTTCCAGTTCTTGGAAGGGTATTATGGATCAACTCGTGTTAGAAAGACCACCATGAAGGACAACTATGAAAGGGAGATCAAGAGACTCCGAAGGAAGTATCTGTAGTGGTAAAATTTATGAGTGTAAGCTATTGATTAACTTAACTCATAAAGCAAGAATTACTACTGTGCTTTTATTTATCCAAAGGAAAGAAAAAAGAGCGAACAAAATCTAATGAGTTCTAAAATAAGAATAAATAAACATAGATAGGGTAAGGGGGTTGGTTACGCAAATGGAAGGTATTAGCACCCAAAACATCTATAGTACTCTATAGGAACCTCTTTGAAAAATCTACATTTTTTGTTTGAAATGTTTGCTTCAAAGAAGAAATTAGTTTTTAACATTTTTGTGTGTATAGAGAGACTTCTTGAGCCTCATGCCTACATACCCACAAAGTGAAATATAAGATCAAAACCCCGTAGTTAGTGGTACAAATAACAAATTTGGTTTGTTTTGATTGATTTTAAATGAAAAGACAAGTTGTCATTCTAAGGAGAAAACTACAACTAGTCACCCACAAGTATAATAAAACAACATTTGCATCACCTTGAAATGGAGGATTTTTGCTTGAATAAAAATCTATAAGTCTATCACTCAGCATCTAAGTGGAAAATTCCAACATCGTTAATACTATGGGGAATAGGAGAATTATATCTCAATTGTGAAAATGACTCATGTCTAAACTTTATAAAAAGTTTTAAAAGGAAAAGTGCACAAAGGCACAAAATTTTGAATGAGTTTAAGTGATTTCTAAAGTTTTTTTGAAAAGGTCAAAGTATGCTTAAAGTTGATGAACATTTATTAAATAAAATGAAGTTTGAAAATCACTTAACAAAAGTCAAGGTTTATTGTGAAAGAGGTTATAGTTTGAAAACAAGAAGGTTTTGAAAATGGGAGAAGATTTTGAAAATTTAAGAAAGGGAGGAGATGAAGTGATTATCCTATTACATAAAATAAAAGTCAAGGACGAAGAAAGATCTAACCAAAAGAAGATAGAAAACCCCATGGCATTAGTCAATCAAGAATTCCCTCCTTTGGATTAAGCCTCAAACAAGCCAAATAAGAAAATGGACATCCAAGCATCGGATGAAATTATAATAACCAAGATAGGTCTTGAAAAGAATCCTTAAGCCAAGGGTACCAGATGAAGTTTAGGATTCAAGGTATCAACTTCCAAGCAAGGGTTAAGATCCTAACTTCTAAGTCCAAGGTCCAAGTTCAAACATAAGATCACAACGGTCTGAGATTAAAAGAACCGAGTTTTTTTTAAAGTGTTTTGATATTTATTAATATCTTAAGATCCTAATGAACAAATCAGAAAGAGAATAAGCATAAACATATATGTCCAAGTGGACAAATTGAAAAGCAAGATGATAATATGATATGAAATGCTAAAAGTAAAGGAATATAATAAATGACAAGAAATAAAAAGCAAGAATTAAATGACACAAAGTAAAGTTCGTGCAAAAATATATTTAATAGGTTAGTATTAGTGACGAAGAATATTTTGTCTTTTTTCAGAGAATATTCGACTAATCATCCATAAGCATGAAAATATGAATTTATACACCATTAAGAGAAAGACTCTAACTTGGATAAAATCGACAAGTATGCCACAAGCTCTCGTAAATGACAAAGAGACAATCTATTTCACACCATAATATGGAGAGTAGGAGGCTGACAATTTCACTTACAAAGATGACTTAGTTTTCGATTCGGGATAAATGTAGCGCTATGTTAAGCAATCGTAGCACAACCCATAAAGAAGGTCGTACTATGGGAGGCCAGTAAATAACACTATTTATGCTAATAAATGCTAGAGAAGTGACATACAAGTCACTCTCCTAAAGCTTGTCACACTAAAAGAAAAGAGGCAGCGGTCTCATCTTAATCTAGATTTTTCATCGATTAATCAAAGGCAATCTATCACTATTCCAAAGCATGGAGAACGATCCAAATGACATTCATCCATAGATTTGAAATATTGAAGATTAAACATCCTTGAAAAATAATAATTCATGATGTATAGATTTCATTGACCAAAAGGAAAAAAAAAAGAAGAAGAGAACAACAAGACACAAAATCAAAACCAAATTGAATCAAAGGATGAATCAAGTTATCATCTACATCATTCAACCATCTTGGTGGATTAGGGTTTTCACTCCATCAACACTCAAGTTTCAATGATGTTGATGAAACTTATGATCACATTACCTAGGATTCAAGAACCAAAAATAAACAAACAAAAATCAATATATCAATAAGAAAATAAAATCAAGAAAAATATCAATTAAAAGATTTTTCAAAAGAAACTTCAAACAAAAAGAAAAAAAGAAAAGATCAACAAAAGATTTAAAATCTAAATCAAAAAGTCACTAAAAAAAATTAGTAAAAAAAAGTTTGAATTAGAAGAAAACTTTTTTAAAATAAAAAAAATGAGAGGGAGGTATATGTAGAAAAATGATGGTGGTGATAGAATACTAAAACACACGGCCCGCCCAATTGAACAAGGTGATACACTTCTTTTTTAAACAAAACCAAATAAAAATGAATCAGAAACAAAAAAATTTCATCATCTTCTTCTTCTACTTCACACGGCCAACACTATTCATCATTCAAGCTAGTAATTCAAAACTCAACCGAATCGGAGCGGTGTGATACAAATTTAATATGGTTGTGATCGGAATGAAGAACTGAACACAATGGTATAATCAATTTCAAGAAATATTAACAACTGATGCAAATCGGAAAAGCCACAAACACCTCAAACTACCTTCAGATGGCTCAGGTAATGAGATTGAAACTTTCTTCTTCTTTCTCCTAATCTTCTTGTTGGTTTTTGGTTCAATTTGAAATGAATTTTAAGAGAAAAAAGTATGAGAAGAATAGAAATGAAAACGGTTTCGCAGTGAACTTTTGAGTGGAAAAAATAGCAGAGTTTTAGTGGCTTTTTAACCTTGAACAAATGAGTGAAAGGCTATTTTATTTATAGATGAATGAGTGAGATGAAGATTTGCCGTTTTTATATTTTTTCTCGCGTTTTGTTTCAATACGTGCGTGACTTAAATCTAAAAATTTCATGTGCCGTTTTGCTTGTTCATTCTCCACGTTTTGAGTTTGTTTACATGTTGTTGCGTTTTCATGTGATGGAGTGTATTTTGCGTGACGTCGTTTTGTAATGAAGTTGTAGCTTTCATTTTGATCTTGTAGTAGCTTGTTGGTATGGTGCGCATTTTTCTCACGTGCAGGTGTGTGACATAGACACTGGCTTGGAATTCTTAGCAACTTGCAGGCTTGGCTTGAACGGCTTTGTGGCCTCACGTTGGTATCATGGAGGTAGCAGCTTGTGCAGAATTTGGACATGGCTTTGGCTGGGCTTTGGTGGCTTACTTAAAGTTGAGAGTTTGATGAAGATGGGTCGAGTAGTAGCTTGTAAAATAGTAGCATGAGGTTTCAAGGCTTCTGTTCATGAAGGTGGGTTTGTAATTGTTAGCATGTAGCAATATGGGTTGTGTGAATTCAAAACTTGTCAATCCGACATCACTTTTTTTTTGTATTTTTGTACGATGGGCTTTGATATATTCTGTAATTCATGAACTCGTTTTTCTTTTCAAGTTTTTGTTGTAAGTGGGTTGTAAGAAAAGAGATGGGCTTGTATGATTTTTTTTGTTTTGTTTGTAATTGTGATGATATTTTGTAATGGCCTTATGGTTTAAAAGTGGTTTAGAACATGGATGATAAAATAGGGATATGGGTTAAAAATTTATGAATTGAATATTGGATATTAAAAGTGGATAATGGAATAAAATGGATAAGTAAAGTGAAAAATGAAAATGGATATTGGATATTAAAAATGGATAATTTGGATTACTTTGGAAATGGCGAGGGATAATATATGGTTTTAATAAAAATGGATATGCACCTCCACCAATACTTTCTAGTGACACGACCATGAAATCATTAAAATTCACTGATGCACTAAACTGGTCATAAACCAATCTTGACTTTTTCAAACAAATCTCTGATGAAAATGAATGAAGTTACTCCCGAACCATTGAATAACTTGCAATTGAAGTAATGACCATTTGAATCAACTTGAAATTTTTCATAATTCTTTGAATCTCTTGATTAATAAATTTTGATCACTCTTTGGGAAAATAAATCCACAGATGAACACAATTTATACTGATGGATTTATTTGATCCTGATTTTGAACAAGACTTCGTATGAATCATTGCTTGATAATCTGATGATTCCTCACAAGACAAACTTGACCTTGGATATGTAACACCCCCTTTCTACACCCCCAATTAAACAATTAAATCATTTAGCACTTAATAAAATTTTCATCAGAGTATAAATTAACACATGGTATAAAAGAGGCACGTCGTATTAACCAGGAAATTCAAAACACATACAACACCTGCTCATAAAGATATGCAACAAAGGGTAAATCACCACAAAGGAACTTTGTCCTTAAAACCCACATATTAATATTTAGAATAAAAGCGGAAACATCTAAACATTGAATCACTTCATTCATATAAACATTATATACATCAACGATTTTAATTCAAGTCATAAGTTATGTTTACAAAACGTTCACCAGCAGATACATACACAAATGTATCACAAAAGAATCAAAACAATTCCTAACTACCCGGTGCTACATATCAGAGCCAACCGGCCAAAAAGAACGAAGCCACGCTTCACAAAGGACCTCCAGCAAACCTACTCTGCAATGCCTCATAGAGCATCATAAAACAGCAGAAGGGTGAGAAACATTATCATAACAAACAATGCATATAATTATATATCTATATACACCAACATAGAATACACATAACATATTTCTCACCGCAACTCATCACAATTCATCACATACCTCACAATGTATATCTACACAACTAAGCATATTCACCAATCATGCTTCACAATTCACAACATTTCCACATAACCATTTACACTTATGTTTACTTCAACAATTCACATAAACATACACAATTATGTTCATTTCACCAATACATCATATGAAGATGATAATGCAACTCATAGAGACCGACTCACGACTCTATGCAGATGCAAATGCGGTACGGACTCATTCAGCAGGTTCAATTGAAGAACCAAATGGAACCATCGCTCGTTACCGAAGTAACTCCCCGTCGGGCCTACGATGTTCACCCATCGCTCACACCCCACATGGGCACACGATGTTTCAGGATTGCTCACACCCCACACGGGCACACAATCTGATTGCTCACACCCCACAAGGGCACACAATCGTTCTGCAGATTCTCCACAGAATCAAATATAAACCATCGCACATACCCCACAAGGGCACACGATCGTTTCTGCAGATCCTCCTAGGGATCAAAAATAAACCATCGCTCACACCCCACAAGGGAACACGAGGTTTCTGCAGATCCTCCTACGTGGGATCAGACACACAAGAATGCAATCATGATGCTTCACATGCAAAACGACTCCACACACTCTTGAAATACATACATATCACAAATATATAATCATACATTCTACACATCATACAAGTACATACAATTATGCACATTCACATCAATCTCATCATGCATTTTCATTCAATTCAAACAAATGCATAAAATTGCCAAACGACCACATTCCACACTCCACGATTCACAATCTAGGATTCACGCCATACGGCTACCCACAATATTTCATATCACAACATACAACTATGCATAATAAGAAAGGATTAATCATACTCGAATCGAAGAATCGACATGGAAGGGAAAACACAAGAAAACAACATGCTGACACGCTCGCTACCTTGCTCGCCTGGCGAGCTCCTAGCGAGTGCTCGCTACCTGTTCGCCTAGCGAACAAGCCCGCAAAGGCAAACAGAAGCCACTGACTTGATTCGCTACCTCACTCGCTCAGCAAGGACCTAGCGAATGCTCGCTACCCCCTTCGCTACCAGCGAAGAACAACAAAACCATTATGTCCAAGTCTGGGACCGTTTGCTACTGGCTCGCTACAGCGAATGCTCGCGACCTGCTCGCCTAGCGAACTTGCTAGCGAGGGTCTGCGAACTCAGAATTTCCCACTGTCAAAATCGCCCAACCCTTCCAAAATCAACTGATTCTCACCAAACCAGTTCCAACCACCTTAGTCTAACCTTCCCCGACTAAACTTTACCACTTATTCTCATTTTTAACCGTTAAAACTCGGTTTCTATCGATTAAATCAAATCCAACCTAAAAACGGAAAATGAGCAAAACTCTCCCCAACCCAAAATCAAACTAATAGAAACATACATAATCATACACATCGAAAAAATAATAAAGTTTCACACCCTTACCCGATTAAATCGAAGCTTAGAAGTTGATTCTTGATGGTTCTAGGTTTTTCTCCTCTTCCTCCTCTTCTTTCCTTTCTATTTCTTTCTCTCTCTTTTCTTTTCTCTCTATTTCCACTTATACTCTTTCTATTCTATTTCTCTCAAATAACAACTAATTAAGGATTATCTAAAACACCCTCTAATTAATTCCCAAAACTCTCTGAATAATAAAATAACATAATATGTACACATATGATATTAATATTCAAATTTCACAAATATAATAATAATCAATCAAAATAAATCAAAAGACTCAACAAAATGGGAAATTCAGAATCGGGCATTACAACTCTCCCCCACTTTAGAAATTTTCATCCTCGAAAATATTACCTGATCCAAACAATTCCGGATTCGACTCTCGCATATTACTTTCCAATTCCCAAGTCATGTTGCCTTCCACAGCACCTCCCCATGCTATTTTCACAAGCGCAATATCCTTGCCTCTTAGCTTTTTAATTTCACGATCCAAAATCCTAATCGGTAAAACTTCAATCGTAAGATTATCTCTTACTTCAACTTCATCCATAGGAATCACATGTGACGGATCCGGAACATACTTCTGAAGTTGCAAAATATGGAACACATCATGCAAATTCGAAAGATTCGGAGGCAACGCCACACGATACGCCACAACACCCACTCATGCAATAATCTGATATGGACCAATAAAACGAGAAGTCAACTTCTTTGACTTTAAGGCACGACCCACACCCGTAACTGGTGTAACTCTCAAGAACACATGGTCGCCCTCTTGAAACTCAAGATCTTTCCTTCTCTTGTCATGATAACTCTTCTGTCTACTCTGAGAAGCTCTCATCTTTTTCTGAATAAATTTGACCTTCTCCGTCGTTTGTTGTACCATCTCCGGCCCAACAACCGACTTCTCACCAGTTTCGTGCCAACACAAAGGTGTTCGACATCTCCGACCATACAAAGCCTCAAATGGCGCCATACCAATACTTGAGTGAAAACTGTTATTGTAGGTGAACTCAATCAACGCTAAATAACTATCCCAAGCACCACCTTGCTCTAGTACACAAGCACGCAACAAATCCTCCAACGACTGAATCGTCCTCTCGGTTTGACCATCTGTTTGCGTATGGTAAGCCGAACTCAATCTTAGCTTAGAACCCAAAGCCTTTTGCAAACTCTCCCAAAACGTTGAAGTAAATCTAGAATCTCTATCTGATATAATACTCTTAGTAACTCCATGCAACTTCACAACCACACAAACATAAATCTCGGCTAACTTCTCCAAAGGATAACTAATATCAATCGGAACGAAATGAGCAGATTTAGTAAGCCTATCAACAATCACCCAAACAACATTATGACCTCTTTGCGTATTCAACAATCCCGTAATAAAATCCATCGATATACTATCCCATTTCCACTCTGGAATATCCAAAGGTTGCATCAATCCACTAGGCTTCTGATGTTCTACCTTAGACTTTTGACAAGTCAAACATGCATACACAAACTGAGCTACATCTCTCTTCAATCCGGACCACCAAAATATTTTCTTCAAATCTTGATACATCTTATTCGCTCCCGGATGAATACTTAAGTTACTCTGGTGTCCTTCCTCCAATATCATTCTTTTCAACTCCACATCATCGGGAATACAAATACGACCACGAAATTTCAAAACTCCAAAATCATCAACCTTGAAATCCTCATTCTCATTTGTCATCAAATCAACAAACTTCAGATCCAACTTCTGCTTTTCACATATGGTTGCAAGAAAATCATTTGTAATACGAAGCATACCAAGTCTCACACTTCTCGGCGTTATTTCATAAACCAAACTCAAATCTCTAAAGTTCTCCAAAAGTTCCCATTCTTTCATCATCAATGTAGACATGTGCAACGACTTCCGACTTAAGGCATCGGCCACCACATTTGCCTTACCCAGATGGTAATTCAAACCAAAATCATAGTCTTTCAAAAGCTCTAACCACCTCCTTTGCCTCATATTCAGTTCCTTTTGATCAAATAAATAATTCAAACTCTTATGATCACTAAAAACTTCAAATCTTGCACCGTAAAGATAATGCCTCCAAATTTTCAAAACAAACACCACGGCCGCTAATTCCAAATCATGCGTAGGGTAATTCTTTTCATGCACTCTCAATTGTCTCAAAGCATAAGCTACAACTTTTCCCTCTTGCATCAACACACCACCCAAACCTGTCAAGGAAGCATCACAATAAGCCACAAAAGGTTCCGTAGGATTCGGAAAAATCAAGACTGGCGCTGTAGTCAATCTTCTATTTAACTCAATGAAACTCTTTTCACAATCAGCATCCCAAATAAAAGTCTTTACCTTACAAGTCAACTGCGTTAGCGGAAGTGGCAACATCGAAAATCCTTCAATAAACCTCCGATAATAACCTGCCAAGCCCAAAAAGCTTTGAATCTCCGTAACCGATCTAGGAGTCTCCCATTGCATTACCGCATCAATCATGGATGGATCCACACTAATACCATCATCGGAAATAATATGCCCAAGAAAACTCACCTCTGACAACCAAAATTCACACTTTGATAGCTTAGCATACAATTTCTTCTCTTTCAAAATCTGTAACACAATCCTCAAATGCTCTTCATGCTCCTCTTGAGACTTAGAGTAAATCAAAATGTCGTCGATGAACACAACCATAAAACGATCCAACTGCTCATGAAAAATATGATTCATGTATTCCATAAACACACCCGACGCATTAGAAACTCCAAATGGCATCACAGAATATTCATAATGACCATACCGTGTCCTAAAAGTCGTCATTGGAATATCCTCCTCCTTAACCCGAATCTGGTGATAACCCGATCTCAGATCAATCTTGCTAAAAACACGCACTCCAACTAATTGGTCCATCAAATCATCGATTCTTGGAAGCGGATACTTATTCTTAATTGTCACCTTATTCAATTGTCGATAATTAATACATAACCGCATACTCCCATCCTTCTTCTTTACCAACAATACCGGCGCACCCCAAGGAGAAACACTTGGTCTTACAAACCTTTTGTCCAACAAATCATTCAACTGCTCCTTCAGTTCTACCAATTCCGATGTTGACATACGATACGGTGCCATCGAAATCGGTCTAGTACCGGGAACTAGATCAATAGAAAATTCAACTTCTCTTTCCGGCGGTACATCCGCAATCACCTCCGAAAACACTTCTGGAAAATCACACACCACTGTAAACACCTCAAGCTCAACTCTTCTCTCCACAGACAACGATGCAAACAAGCCGACCAACTGAGCTTCGTCCGCTAAAAGTTTCTTCAACTCCTTAGTGGATAGAAAACTCTCACCTTCATCATCTCCCAAAGAAGGAAAACTTACTAACTTGTGATAGCAATCTAAATGAAATCTATTAAATTGCAACCAGTTCATACCCAAGATCATGTCCAAACCTTCCAACGGCAAACACACTAAATCCATAATGAAGTCTTTACCATACATGGTCAAAGAACAACTTACACACACCAAGGAAGTAGTTACCGACCCCGAAGCAGGAGTCTCAATAACCCGAATCTGGTGATAACCCGATCTCAGATCAATATTGCTAAAAACACGCGCTCCAACTAATTGGTCCATCAAATCATCGATTCTTGGAAGCGGATACTTATTATTAATTGTCACCTTATTCAATTGTCGATAATCAATACATAACCGCATACTCCCATCCTTCTTCTTTACCAACAATATCGGCGCACCCCAAGGAGAAACACTTGGTCTTACAAACCTCTTGTCCAACAAATCATTCAATTGCTCCTTCAGTTCTACCAATTCCGATGTTGACATACGATACGGTGCCATCGAAATCGGTCTAGTACCGGGAACTAGATCAATAGAAAATTCAACTTCTCTTTCCGGCGGTACATCCGCAATCACCTCCGAAAACACTTCTGGAAAATCACACACCACTGTAAACACCTCAAGCTCAACTCTTCTCTCCACAGACAACGATGCAAACAAGCCGAACAACTGAGCTTCGTCCGCTTAAAGTTTCTTCAACTCCTTAGTGGATAGAAAAATCTCACCTTCATCATCTCCCAAAGAAGGAAACCTTACTAACTTGTGATAGCAATCTAAATGAACTCTATTAAATTGCAACCAGTTCATACCCAAGATCATGTTCAAACCTTCCAACGGCAAACACACTAAATCCATAATGAAGTCTTTACCATACATGGTCAAAGAACAACTTACACACACCAAGGAAGTAGTTACCGACCCCGAAGCGGGAGTCTCAATAACCATGTCTCCACTCAAAGAAACCATGCACAAACCCAAACACTTAGCACACTCAAGAGAAATGAACGAATGAGTCGCTCCAGTATCAATAATAGCAACTAAAGGCATATTATTAATAAAGCATGTACCTTTAATCAAGCGATCCGCATTAGTAGTGTCTGAACCTGCTAATGTAAATACTTTTCCATCCGACTGAGCTTGTTTTGGTTTGGTACACTTGGTAATAATATGACCAACTTCCCCACATTAAAACACTTTACCACATTCCTTCTACAACCAGAAGTGGCATGTCCAAGACTTCCACAATTAGCACACTTCTCCACAGACTTCCCACATTCAAAAGATTTGTGGCCCATCACGCCACACTTGTAACATTTGACCGCACAAGAACTTCCTCCTCCGGGTCTCCTATCAAAGTTTCCCTTATACTTGCCCTTATCAACAGGCATCACATAAGGTCAACTCCTTACTTATTGCTTGCCTTTCTTCTCACTCAAACTCTTATAATGAGTAGATCGAGCCCTGCTATCCTCTTCAAAAATCCTACAACATTCGGTCAAGTCCAAAAATCTTTGTATTCTTTGGTATTCCACCGCTTACTTTATCTCAGAACGCAAGCCATTCTCATACTTAATGCACTTAGAGAACTCCGCCGTAACCGCCACATAATGAGGATGAAACTGAACTAATTCCACAAGCTTAGCCGTGTAGTCCACCACAGACATATTGCCTTGTTTCAGCTCAAGAAATTCAATTTCCTTTTTCCCCTTTACACTCTCAGGATAATACTTTCTCAAGAATTCGGTGCGAAATAAATCCCAGGTTATTTCTTCGTCATCTACCTCAAGAACTTGTCTCATACCGACCCACCAGTCGCCGGCCTCTTCTCTCAACATGTGAGTTCCAAGTGTCACCTTGTTTCCTTCAGCACATCCCATAACTCTAAAGATTCTCTCAATCTCCTTCAAACAGATCTGAGCACCGTCCAGATCAAACCCCCCCTTGAATACCGGCGACTAATTCTTTCTAAACTCATCATTAGCGTTCTCATTCGGTGCACCTTGCACCGCCCTAGCCGTAGCCTCCAACGCCGCAGCCATAGCATTGTCATTACGACCAGCCATATTCTGATGATTCTCAAAAATAAAAACAAGGTTAAACAACCGTTCAACCAACACAACCACAAGACAGACACAACTGACTCAACACTGGCTCTGATACCACTTAATGTAACACCCACTTTCTATACCCCCAAATAAACAATTAAATCATTTAGCACTTAATAAAATTTTCATCAGAGTATAAATTAACACATGGTATATGTCATACCCCAAATTTTGACCCCTTAGATCTTCATCATCATTTTAGGATCATACTCATTTGATTATCTAACCTTAACCTGTTTCAAGTTTGTCTTTGTCAAGATACAGGAATCAGGGTTCCGTACAGCCGAAATCGAAGTTTCGAGGGTTAATCAGTCAACGTTTTGGATTGGTTCTCCTTGAAATAAGTCTCCACATCATCAAGCATACTCCATGGGATCAAGTATGAGTTCAATTTGAGGTTTTCACCCAAGAATCAAGAACAGTGCAGTTCAAAATACTCGATTAGGGTTTTCGAGCAGGAAAAGTCAACTGTGGTTTGAATTTTGATTTAAAAGGTGTTACAATGGTGGGATCATGGTCCATAAAGTTAATAGGGCTTGGTAAAGTCTACTCAAGAAGTTTCAAAGCCTCAAAAGGCCCGGAGCATCAACAGTCGACTCGGTAGTCACCGATCGATCGTTTGGTTGACCGAAAAGTCAACTCTTCACTCATAAGGAATTTTACCTCAAGATGTGAATCAAAAATGTTCCTAATGACATATTTCACCTACCCATTAAATTTCATGACTATTGGATCAAGGATTGAGGAGTAATCGCAAAAGTCGGGAATTAGGGTTTCGATAGGGGCAAGACCATAACTCCTTAACCACACATCCAATTGAGTTGGTTCAAAGCTCATTGCAAAGCTCTTGACAAGTCCTACAAAAGTCCAAAAGTGGTCCATCAGCAGAAAATGCATAGATTTGGAGTTATGACCAAATTCATTACAAGAGGGAAAAGTAACTTAGAAAATTTTCACTTTTAGGTTATTTTTTCTAGCAACTTTGAGAGGTTTTTTGGCCAAGTTACTTTGGGAATCTGAAACTCATGAAAACGTGAAGGGTTTAGAGCTACATTAGGGCTTTCCAAAATGTACTAGAGATCCTCCATAGCCCTTATGAGCTGAGAGTTATGGATCCAACAAGATGAGATTTCAAGGCTTGAATCCAACACTTTCAATTTTTCACAAATTCATCCTTTGATCACTTGGCCTATCCTCAGCCCTTGGATCATGTTTGTATCTGATATTTAGAGAGTATAGTGAAGGAAAATGCAGAAGAAGTGAAGGATTTGAAGGAATAGCAAGTTGCAAGCAAGTGGCATTAAAATAATCAAAGAATTTAAGAGAGGAAAGAGAAACTTTTTGGCTCCAAACTGTAGCAGCTGTGACATATGCACTCTATGCCCTATTCAGTCATCTCATGTATCTCATTCCACTTGATTTTCTCCTCACATTGAGCCAAGAGAGTGATGTATGCAGCTGCATCAAGATTTTGTACATGATTTCTTCAAAATCTCCCTCCAAAAGTGCCAAACTTCAAATCTGCCCCAAACCTCTTCATGGCCTATAAATAGAACCTTCCTCCACTCTATCTTACACACCAGAGCCATCCTAAACACAAAAAACACATGGTTCTCCTTCTTTCCCTCTTTACTTGAAATTGAAGAAATCTCACAAAATCACCATTTTTACCAAACTTGCATCTTTCACACCAGAACCTTCTCCAAACATTATACCACTTCAAAAACCATGTACACACCCTTAAAATGACCCTCTGAAGCTGTTCCCACCATTGGTTTCTCCAAAAAATATTTGGATCAAAAAGTCAACTGTTCACACACCATAGTTTGACTTTTGTGCATCTTTCATATCAAATCACTACACAGATCCGTTTCCATCATTTTGGCACTTTAGACACCTCATATTAATGATATTCTAGCTGTCTAAAACCTCAAACAACAGCTGGAAGTGAATTTACTCCAACTGTCCACAAACTTACATTTTTCTTCAAGAAGAAGCAACATTCAAAGGAAAGAAAGATCTTTGGATTTCTTGGCAGCTGTCTTGCTATTTGAGGTCTACAAGAGGTAAGTGACCTCTAAAACTTACTCTTTATCACATATGTATGGATTTGGTTTGTTGGATAAGTTAGACATTGTTATGTTGTAAATTTTGTTACCAAAACTGTCTTGGAAATTAAAGTTTGTCTCATTTCCAATTGCTGTTTGTGTGGATTAAACTGTCATTTAAATCTTGCATTAGGACCGTTGTTTAATGTTTGGTATGGTTATGCCAAAGAGGTTGTATTTATGTGCTAAGAAGTTCATATTGTCATGAGAACTTCAATATTTGATCATTTGGCATTATAGTGATCAAGCTACCACTTTTTATTTGTAAAGTTTATCAATTCATGTTTTGTTGCTGTTGGAGTTTATCTCATTGCCAGCTATTACTTGTGTGCATTGATGACTGACTTTAGAATCTTGCATTAGGGCTTGTTGTTCATTTAATATTTGTTGAGATGAGTCTACTTGGCTGTTGATAGCACAAGACTCTGGTTGTTGGTTGTTCTTATGCATTGAAATAACCAAAGTTTTCAAAGGCATTGATTGGCAAATATGTGGTATTATAATGATCAGGACTGTCATTTTGTAGAGTTTGTCAACTCATGACCTGATTACTGTCAGGGATGGTTTCACTTTTATATTGCTAAGTTGGCTGCCATATTTCAGTGAGCAATGTGTGTGTTGGTTTAGCATGTTGGTTGTAGATGACTGTTTGAATTTTAACTTATGTCAAGCCTACCAAGGCAACATGTTCATGTCTGCCAAGTTGTTGGTTTTTGCTGCCAAGGCCTTTTCCCATAATAAAACTTGTTTTAAGAAGTAACTGTCCTCTCATGGGACTTTGTGGTGACTGTTGCTGAATGTAGAGTAAAATCACATTCTACTTGCATTTGTGAACTAGATTTAAGCTTGTTACCATATATGCATAAAAGAGCTTATGATAAGAGAATCCTTGGCTGGCTTGAGTTGGTGCTGAAATCTGCTTTGGTTGGTTTGTCAATCTCATAAGTCTTTATTTTGATTTGGAAGCTTTATGTGCATGCATTTTGCTTTTATGGAGATATGATTGAATGATGTATTGGTTTCTGTCCAAACTATCTTGAGGTTTCTCAGCCCAGTTTCATTACCACAACTTCAAAACCACAAGTCATTTTGCACTACAGTTTGGATTAGAGGTCCATGGGTGTTAAGATCATGATGTGCTTGAGACCCACTTATAGGCCTGGTGTTAAGATCATGATGTGTTGTTTAGTTGATTCTACTGCCAACTGCCATGTTTGTTTGCATTTGCCACTGCCAGAATTTGATGTCTCCTGCTGAAATTGGCTTATTACTGTTATTTAGAGCTTTGCTTTGTTTTTGAACTGATATTGCTAGTGCTAAATTTGTGTTCATTTTTGAAAGTGTATGGCTGCTGTAGTATGTCTTGATAATTGTTTCTGTTCTAAATTTTTCATTTCTGTTTGATTTGTGGCACAATTTTGTTATGTCTAAAAAGCCATGTTCGATGGAATTCAACCTTGTTGAGATACCACTGCTATAGATTTCAGCCCACTTTGGACTTGGCATTTGTGAGGCTGTACAAACATGTTACTTTATTCATTGCTTGTTTGTTTTGAGATTGACCATACTCTACCTCTTTCAAATCCTTGAGGCTTTTTGCAATTTGTGTATGTTAGGATGCAACTTTTGGCTTTAGTAGCTTGTGTGCTGTCATGGCAAGATCTGTCTTGAACTGCTGGTTCCACTTTCATTATTGCTCATGTGAATTGATAACTGTCATGTAGAGTGCAATTTGGATGTCTGTTGGTTTATTCCATTAATGAGTCATTGGAAATGTTTGATTGTTTTGAATATGACCTACTGCATCATAACCTGTTCCAACAGCCTTGAATTTTCAAATTATGTTTGCAACAACATATCATTCTTTGTTTCAATCTGTTTCTAATTGATCCTTGGGTCTAGAATCAATAGTTAACATGATTAGAGTTAGCGTGTGATGTATGCCATGACCACCTTTATTGCATCTCAACTTCCATTTTGCATTTGCTATCGAGTTCCTCTTTTTGTGCATGATCTTGAAAATTTGTGAGCACCATCTTCTTCCTTGATTAATTTCAAACATGTTAGGCTTTGAGTTTGTGAAATTTGATGCGGTTTTAATGAAGTTTGAATCCAATCCGTTTCTACCATTTTTTCTTGAGTTTTTGCCCAGTTATGCTTGCCTCGTGAGGTTTATTTATTTTTAGGGGTGGCTTAATACACGGATGTATTTCCACCCCAGTGGTTGTAACCTATGCGCTAAGTACCTTGCTTTCCTACATGTCCTAAGTTCGATCCCTGGTGGATCAACTCTTTTGTTTTTTCATTTCTTTTATCTTGTTTTAATAATTTTCTCTTTCTTTTCCATTGAATGAACACGCGCGCGCAGTGGTTGATTTGGTAATGTTTTAAGTTTGTAAACTAAGGGTTATGGGTTCAACACCTTCCATGAGCATTCTTTTTTTTACCATTCTTTTTGAAAAGTGCTCTTAATGTTGTCTAGTTTCACTTAATGAGAAAATATTTCAAAGATGTTCATGTTTGTGATACTTTTTTCCAATTGAAAGTTGTTTATCCTTAAGGTTGTTTACCTTGCTTCTTGTTGAAATTTCTTTTAAGCCATGCTTGAATTATCTTGTAATATTTGTTTGTGATTGATTCCCTTGTGGTCGTAACCATATACTTTACTCGTCCATGCTTGCCTATCGTAATACGCTTGCATGTTTTTTACTCATCTTTGCTTGCCTATCGTAATACGCTTGCATGTTTTGGTCATAACCATGTCTCTTATGTTCATTATGTTTGAATGTTTATACTTTGTTAAGTTTAGTTTCCCCAAGTGATGGAACTCTTTAGTTCTCATCCAAGTTGCCTCCCTTCCTATCCTTCCAAAGGAAAGTCTCTCTGTTGACCTTTAGGTCATAGATAGCTCATCTCCCTCCCTCGACTTTGTCAAGTCATCTACACTTAGTTAAGCTAGAACCTGTCCTTTAGACTTTGCTTAAGTCTAAGAAGCCTACCCTTGTTAGGAGTGCTCTTTCAATTAGAACTTAGGATAGAGTTTGTCAACTCTATGTAAGAATCATGGAGATGATTACTTACTTCCCTTTCTTGAGTGTTCAACTTAGATCTAGAGAGTTTTCTAAAACTCTACACAAGCATTGTTATGTTTGTTCCCCTTGGAACCTTGATCATAATCAAGTGTTCTTCAACCCTAGTGAGGTTAAGTACGATTGCTCTGATTCTATCCTAGTTAGGATACGTAGGCAGAAGACGCGATGTCTTTGCGAGCAAACTTAGTATATATATCTTTAGGTTTTAACCTACACATTTTATCTAATTCATAGAAAATTTTTAGCAAAACTTAGCATACAAACAAACAAAAGGTCCCTGTAGAGTACTACAGATGTTTAGGATGTGAAATACCTACCCTAGGCATAACCAACCCCCGATCCCCGAATCTCTTAGCGTTGTTGTTACATGGTGCAAAAGGTTCTTTCTGTCTTTAGACCTTTCCTTTGGATAAATTAAAGACCAATTGTGAATTCAAAGAACTAAAGGTTCAAGTTAATCAATAGCTTGGTATCACGATTCTCACCGCAACAGAAATGGCGACTTCACTGGGGACAACTTAAACTTGAGGGTTTAGCCTATTTTATCTTGATTGTGTGCTATATTTGTAAACATTTGCTTTGCATGTATATTTGTATATATTTGTTCGTGTGTTGGATATTGGGACCTTTGAGTGGTGAGATGGTTCTATACCCGGACTTGAATGCAATTATGATAGGATGATGCTATATTTAAGAAGGCTTATAGGGAGTTGATTCTCGACCAAGCTAACTTGAGAAACCACCGCTCAGTGTAGGCCCTCTTGAAAGTTTAGTATTGTTGAACGAGTATTCGTGAAAACAATGCTACTTTCGACGAAGGAGCCCGTGACACTGTGGACTTTTAGATTACATTCTACCCCACTTTGGCCTTACTAGGACGTAGTGCGATGGCTATAAGGAATAATTTCTGAAATAGTTGATACGCGATACTACACTTGGATGAGACTCTCTTGAGAATATTATTGATTACCAAGTGATTTGGGAAGTTGATAATATCCGAAAGATGGGTTGATGACTCTGAGAACCGTTTAGAACCCTGCTCTACAGGTTTGAAAATCCATATTACACACCTTTTGGGGGATGGGTAGACCTTGGATCCACGCTCGTCCTTTAAACCTAGGCTTGTGTTTGTGTGCATATGTGTGATATTTGCATTACCTGTATTTGTGCATTTTTGCATTCATAAACATCATATCATAAAGTTTCATGGAACTCAGACTTTTTTTTGTAAACATCAAGGTTGTTATGGACAGTAAAAGAAAGAAATTTGAAGTACACTTACAAGAGTCTTAACTTGGATGACCTAAAGAGGTTGAATACCTTGGTGACAGATCTAGAGGGACTCAAGAGCAGCTATGAGAAACTGTCATTATTGTTGGATAGTGGACTATCTCTCCATGTTTCTCCAGTTCTTGATACAGTCTACCATTGTTTCACTTTCCCGATTACCAGCTAGTACCCGCACTAGAGGAATACTCTTATTTGGTTGGATTGCTCATTCTTGACGAGTCTCCTTGCTAAGGCTATACATTTGAGAGTCGCTTCGAACAAAGCACAACAAACAGAAGACGCTTTGAAGCACAAGATCATGTGGTTGTCGAAGAAAATGCATAATTTCAGAAACAAGTATAGTTGAAGAATGACGAAGTACTCTCTTGTAAGAAGAGGAAACCATCAGATGATTTATCTTCACTTAGTCCTCAATCGACTCCGTGGAAGATAATTGTAGATAAGCTTATTCTCGAGAAGTCCCAGATGGAAGATGAGATTAAGAAGCTCAACACGAGGCTGTCCAGAGAACCTCTTTAGGACTTTTGTTAGCTTTTATTTAGCTTTATGTTTAAGACTCTTGTAAGAAGTACTGACATGTTGTAATTCAAACTGTTGGTTAATGAAAAGAAGTTTTTGGTATATCTTGATGTATGTAAATATTTTGAGTTCCATGAAACTTTTTGCATTGCATGAGCATGTCGTCACATTTGCATTTGCATTTGCATTTTTCAGCCTTGAGTCTCATCTTCCTCTTCCTGTCTCTAGAGGGATACCTAGCACACATTCTGGACCAATGGAAACAATGAACGAGCTTTTGAAAGGACAAGAAGCCTTGAAGGAGGAAATTAGAATCCTCAAAGGTCAGATGAATTGGGTTTTGGAGACTTTGTAGAATTTGATGAGGAATGAGGGGTATTCTCCCCCTATTGCGCCTAGAAAGGTTGTCAGTCCGTCGCTTTCAGTGACTCTTCCAGCTCAAGGACCTCCTAAGTTTCAACGGTCAGACCGTCGTCAACCAGCATTTGGGCCTGCGCCAAAACGTCATCCTTATCAGGTGGTTATCAAAAGAGCATCTCAGCATTCATTGGCTGCTTCCCCTCAAGGTTCTCGAAGCAAGAACATGAATAAGAAGAATCCTGTCAAAAGGAACAGGGCATGCTACAAGTCAGTTCCTGTGCCGCTAAGTAAGCTTTATCCGCTACTAGTTTAGAATTCGTTGGTGACTCCACGAGCTCTTAACCTTGTGCCAGGACCATGGCATAATGCAAACTTGACTTATGAGTTTCACAAAGGGGCTGAAGGACATGAACTAGACACTTGTTTGGCGTTAGGATATGTTGTGCAAGAGCTAGTCTATGACAAAGATCTGATCTTTGAAGAAGATCACACAGAAGTTGAATGCAAGTACCATACTGGAACAATGGGGCATCTGGTGGAAGAGTGCAAAGGTTTTGGGTTGAAGGTGCAAAGTTTGCTGGAGCTGCTAAAACCTCAAGAAGGTAAACCAAGTACCAATGTCTCAGCTCTTGAAGCAAAAGGCAAAGGACCTACGAGACCCCTCATAATTCTATATCACAAGGAGCATGTGGTTGTTGAAGGTGTTTCCTCGTTTTGGCCTGGAAACTGAAGTTGTTAAGTCAATTCTCCTAAGCTGGCTGTATTTTGATTGTTTTAGTTTTTTCAGTTGTATTTTCCTTGTTGTTTAATTTGAATTGCTTGTAAGCTGTTGTTCATTTTGAATTGGCAATATTAATGAAATGTTTGTGCACCTTTTGATTAAGTCCATTCGTTTCACTCTTTCTCCTTCCTTTTATTGTTATGAGATGACAAAAAATACAAAAATTTCTTTTCTCTATTAAACTGTTGTTTAAAGCAAAGATTGGGGAGGAGGATGAAAACTATATCCATATCTGTTGTTGATATGCTTTCAATTCAACTTTGCCGATGATGTAAGGCATTGTTTCAATCCCTAAACACTGGAGAAATAAGGAAGATAATCCCTCGTTAACCCCTTCGATCCTAGAAGTATGAGTTTTCTTTCTTTACAAAAAACAGAAACCTTAATCTCAAACCTGGGGCGGTTAGTTCTAGGTTAACTTGGAGATATGTGCATACAAGACATTTTTCACATAAAAGTGATGCATTCAGGTTTTCCTTCGCACAAAAAAAAAACAAGTGTCAAAGTTCAAAAGACGATGATGGTTCGCCGTAGCCATTAAACTAGGTAGTCACCCCCTTTCTCGAAAAAGAAGAAGAAGAAGAAGAAAAAAGAGAAAATTGAAAGGCCCGCTAAGTCAAAACCTATGAAGGGGACTTAGGCAAAAACGGGGCATCCTGCTGACTGTATATCCAAAAGAAAACAGTTCAGGCAAAAGTAAGGGATAATAAAAAGAGGAAATCCTTAAAGCTTTCACTTTCAAAAATCCTCAAATAGCAAAAAGCTATCAAAAACTGTAGGGGAGTTGTGACTACCTTAGATTTGTGAATCACCACTAACTATCATCAGTTCAATTCTTAAAGCCTATGGGAACCTGAATGCATAGTTTGAGTTGACCGAGCGTAGGATTGGAGTTCATCATGAAGAATGGGTGGGACCAAATAACTTTGAGCCTTTATCCTTTGTTTCATGAACCGTGAACCAAGCCACGTTACAACCCTTAAAAGACCTAATTGAGGTAAGGTTATTTTGAAAGCATATTACATCAAGGTTGGATAACCTGACTACTAACGATCTTTGATGTTCGTGTGTGTTCATCACTTTATCCATCCTCGGTAAGATGGTTGGATCGCTTTCATTTTGATCACTTGATCACTCCGCCGTGTGTGTTTCATCAAATATTGTTTTCAAAAGTTTGCATAAATTTTTGCATTAAGATTTCCAATTTTTAATGAACAATATTGTTTGCTAGACAATCCAATGTCGAAGGAATCCCAACAAATGCTGTCAGCTAGGTAATTGGATTTGATAAAGGAAGCCCGACCAGGGGAAACTAATTTGAAGGATTGGTTAATCATTGGTCACAACGTTCAGCTAATCAAAGCCGACCAAGTCGAGATTAGATTAAATCTCTCAAAGACCGTTGAACTGGGGCAGTTACGCCGAGATTCGTGAGTCTCTCCAAGAGTTTGAAGATATTGAAGCATCTTGTATGTCAATTCTTCTGTAAAATCCTCTTGATGATTTCTTCTTGCAGACCGTGTGTTCTGGGGCACATCGTTTGAGGTCTTATAAACAAGTTGTTTCCTAGCTCCTTTCAAGGCCATCCACTCTAGACCGGTTAATCAGAAGCAATCAAGTCGAGATTAGATTAATCTCTCAAAGACCGTTGAACTGGGGCAGTTACATCGAGATTCGTGAGTCTCTCCAAGAGTTTGAAGATATTGAGGCATCTTGTATGTCAATTCTTCTGTAAAATCCTCTTGATGATTCCTTCTTGCAGACCGTGTAGTCTGGGGCAGAGAAATTGAGAGATCATTTATTACAAGGGTCGTTACTCGTTATAATGATCACTATGCAAGATAGAATACAAAGCTATTTGGTTCTTATATCGTCTTCTGTCAGTTCCCCAATAAGTTATTACTTCAGTTGATATTGGTAGTCTCCCATGGATTCCTCCTCCAACAAAGAAACCAGACTCATTCTGCCAGACTCTCAGGTGAAGCATGACGTTATATCCTGAGTGGAGTACTATTTTCCCCAAAGAAGGTTGTAACCTTGAAGTAGAGTTGTGTGATTCTACATGGTCATCCCCGTTGATGTCCAATTTTGGTGAAGTTGGCTGGGTATCTGTGTTGAGATGTTTATTTCATCTCCTGTTTTGTTTTGTCTGTTTTGGCAGCATAAACATAAGCATGGCATAAAGCATATGCATAGCATCCATACATTTTTGCTATCTCTGGTTATTACATGTTCCTATTTCACTTTGGTGTTTTTTCACCAAGTGACTGGGTTTGTTGTCTCTCTCCAATAGAGTTGTCAGCCCTTAAGCATAAAATGTCCATTCTTTCTCAATTCCCCACAGAGTTTAATCCTCATGGATGATGGTTGCTTCAGTTATATTTTTCCATGATTGGATAAGATGTGTCTCCATTAGAGTTCATTTCTCAATGGTTGGAGTCTTGTTTGACAGTTTCTTTCTAGCTTGGTTTTAGATTGAACTTTGGTCCCTGTCGGTCGCCGAACCTACTTGGACGTGCATTTATTTTGCACTATCTATCTAGAAGAACACTTCGTGTTGCCTTACAACAACAAGTGGCCATCTCCCGTGAGAAGCTTATCTTAGGGACGTTGAGGCATGGTTGTGACCAACACTGTTTGAAAAATCCAGTGGATACTGGAATAGTTAATTTGGAGGTGACCGATCATATATCAAGTAAGACCCGTTGGTAATTGGCATTGAGAAAATCCATGGATGACAAATATTGACAATTTGGTGGTGTATTATTCCAAACTAAGTCACGATAGTTTGATTCCAAGTTCAGGTTGTGTACCTTTGGAAGTGTTTGTTTTCATCCCAAGTTCAAGTTACGTACCTTTGGAAGATGTATTGTTTTCTATTCCAAGTTCAGGTTGTGTACCTTTGGAAGTGTTTGTTTTCATTCCAAGTTCAGGTTGTGTACCTTTGGAAGTGTTTGTTTTCATCCCAAGTTCAGGTTGTGTACCTTTGGAAGATGTTTGTTTTCATCCCAAGTTCAGGTTTCGTACCTTTGGAAGATGTATTGTTTTCATTCCAAGTTCAGGTTGTGTACCTTTGGAAGTGTTTGTTTTCATCCCGAGTTCAGGTTGTGTACCTTTGGAGATGTTTGTTTTCATTCCAAGTTCAGGTTGTGTACCTTTGGAAGTGTTTGTTTTCATCCCGAGTTCAGGTTTTGTACCTTTGGAGATAGTGTTTGTTTTCATCCCAAGTTCAGGTTGTGTACCTTTGGAGATGTTTGTTTTCATTCCAAGTTCAGGTTTTGTACCTTTGGAGATAGTGTTTGTTTTCATCCCGAGTTCAGGTTGCGTACCTTTGGAGATGTTGGTTCCTATTCCAAGTTCAAGTTGTGTACCTTTGGAGATGTTTGTTTTCATTCCAAGTTCAGGTTTTGTACCTTTGGAGATAGTGTTTGTTTTCATCCCGAGTTCAGGTTGTGTACCTTTGGAGATGTTTGTTTTCATTCCAAGTTCAGGATTTGTACCTTTGGAAGTGTTTGTTTTCATTCCAAGTTCAGGTTGTGTACCTTTGGAAGTGTTTGTTTCCATCCCAAGTTTAGGTTTTGTACCTTTGGAGATGTATACTTTGGATTCCGAATTCAGGAATTTCCAGAGACTTGAATGTTGCATTTGCATGAAATCTTTGATGTATCCTAATGCTTTGAGGATATTTGACTTTTGTTCCTAAGGTTTTGAGGGATATATCTGTACTTCCTGTTTGAAGAGTTGGCCGTCACCAAATCATTTAAAGAGCCCAGTGGTTACTGGTATTGCCTAAATCCATTTGTTATTAATACCGTAAGTTGGTCGTCACCAGTGTTCCCAACAAAGCGTTGCTTTCCCATTTGAGTCTCGGAGATCTAGTGGGTACTAGCATCCCCAGTGCGTCTGGTCTTGTTCCTAGTCTTTTCCTGAAGATCCCGTTCGAACTCTTCGTTATAGGAAACTCCTCATTTGGTTATCTCCAGTGAAGTTTGCGTCTCTTTTCTTTTGTTTCCCCGGTGGAGAACTGCCTCCTTCCCCAGTGAAGATTTGTCTTCCCCGGTGGAATTTGCGTCCCTTGTGTGAAAGATTCCCCCTGAGCAGCATCTTTAGTCACGTTTGAACTATTTTATTTGTTTTTCCTTGGATCTTTCCCCAGTGTGTTGGGTCCCCCATGAGTAGTCACTCGCTGTATTGCCGTTCTTTTGTCTTTGCTCGTGTGTCTGCATCTGTCTTGCATTCAAGCATCATAAAGCATCATCTAGGTTCATGGCATATTCACATTTTTCCTTTTGCATACCATCGGATCTAAGGGACAAAATTTTTGGTTCGCTATATTTAAATACCTTTCACTATGATTCTATGAGGATTGTCATCTCTCATTGTCATCTAGTGAAGATATTTAAATAGGGGCAACTGTCATACCCCAAATTTTAACCCCTTAGATCTTCATAATCATTTTAGGATAATACTCATTTGATTATCTAACCTTAATCTGTTTCAAGTTTGTCTTTGTCAAGATACAGGAATTAGGGTTACGTACAGCCGAAATCGAAGTTTCGAGGGTTAATCAGTCAACGTTTTGGATTGGTTCTCCTTGAATTAAGTCTCCACATCATCAAGCATACTCCATGGGATCAAGTATGAGTTCAATTTGAGGTTGTCACCCAAGAATCAAGAACAATGCATTTCAGAATACTCGATTAGGGTTTTCGAGTAGGAAAAGTCAAGTGTGGTTTGACTTTTGATTTAAAAGGTGTTACAATGGTGGGATCATGGTCCATAAAGTTAATAGGGCTTGTTAAAGTCTACTCAAGAAGTTTCAAAGCCTCAAAAGGCCCGAAGCATCAACAGTCGACTCGGTAGTCACCGATCGATCGTTTGGTTGACCGAAAAGTCAACTCTTCACTCATAAGGAATTTGACCTCAAGATGTGAATAAAAAATGTTCTTAATGACATATTGCACCTAACCATAAAATTTCATGACCATTGGATCAAGGATTGAGGAGTAATCGTAAAAGTCGGGAATTAGGGTTTTGAAAGGGGCAAGACCATAACTCCTTAACCACACATCCAATTGAGTTGTTTAAAAGCTCATTAGAAAGATCTTGACAAGTCCTACAAAAGTCCCAAAGTGGTCCATGAGCAGAAAATGCATAGATTTGGAGTTATGACCAAATTCATTACAAGAGGGAAAAGTAACTTTGAGAGGTTTTTTGGCCAAGTTCCTTTGGGAATCTGAAACTCATGAAAACATGAAAGTTTTAGAGCTACATTAGGGCTTTCCAAAATGTACTAGAAATCCTCCATATCCCTTATGAGTTGAGAGTTATGGATCCAACAAGATGAGATTTCAAGGCTTGAATCCAACACTTTCAATTTTTCACAAATTCATCCTTTGATCACTTGGCCTATCCTCAGCCCTTGGATCATGTTTGTATATGATATTTAGAGAGTATAGTGAAGGAAAATGCAGAAGAAGTGAAGGACTTGAAGGAATAGCAAGTTGCAAGCAAGTGGCATTAAAATAATCAAAGAATTCAAGAGAGGAAAGAGAAACTTTTTGGCTCCAAACTGTAGCAGCTGTGACATATGAACTCTATGCCCTATTCAGTCATCTCATGTATCTCATTCCACTTTATTTTCTCCTCACATTGAGCCAAGAGAGTGATTGCAGCTGCATCAAGATTTTGTACATGATTTCTTCAAAACTCCCTCCAAAAGTGTCAAACTTCAAATCTGCCCCAAACCTCTTCATGGCCTATAAATAGAACCTTCCTCCACTCTATCTTACACACCAGAGCCATCCTAAACACAAAAAACACATGGTTCTCCTTCTTTCTCTCTTTACTTGAAATTGAAGAAATCTCACAAAATCACCATTTTTACCAAACTTGCATCTTTCACACCAGAACCTTCTCCAAACATTATACCACTTCAAAAACCATATACACACCCTTAAATTGACCCTCTGAAGCTGTTCCCACCATTGGTTTCTCCAAAAAATCTTTGGATCAAAAAGTCAACTATTCACACACCATAGTTTGACTTTTGTGCATCTTTCATACCAAATCACTACACAGATCCATTTCCATCATTTTGGCACTTTAGACACCTCATATTAATGATATTCTAGCTGTCCAAAACCTCAAACAACATCTGGAAGTGCATTTACTCCAACTGTCCACAAACTTGCATTTTTCTTCAAGAAGAAGCAACATTCAAAGGAAAGAAAGATCTCTGGATTTCTTGGCAGCTGTCTTGCTATTGGAGGTCTACAAGAGGTAAGTGACCTCTAAAACTTACTCTTTCTCACATATGTATGGATTTGGTTTGTTGGATAAGTTAGACATTGTTATGTTGTAAATTTTGTTACCAAAACTGTCTTGGAAATTAAAGTTTGTCTCATTTCCAATTGCTGTTTGTGTGGATTAAACTGTCATTTAAATCTTGCATTAGGACTGTTGTTTAATGTTTGGTATGGTTATGCCAAAGAGGTTGTATTTATGTGCTAAGAAGTGCATATTGTCATTAGAACTTCAATATTTGATCATTTGGCATTATAGTGATCAAGCTACCACTTTTTATTTGTAAAGTTTATCAATTCATGTTTTGTTGCTGTTGGAGTTTATCTCATTGCCAGCTATTACTTATGTGCATTGATGACTGACTTTAGAATCTTGCATTAGGGCTTGTTGTTCATTTAATATTTGTTGAGATGAGTCTACTTGGCTGTTGATAGCACAAGACTCTGGGTTTTGGTTGTTCTTATGCATTGAAATAACCAAAGTTTTCAAAGGCATTGATTGGCAAATATGTGGTATTATAATGATCAGGACTGTCATTTTGTAGAGTTTGTCAACCCATGACCTGATTACTGTTAGGGATGGTTTCACTTTTATATTGCTAAGTTGGCTGCCATATTTCAGTGAGCAATGTGTGTGTTGGTTTAGCATGTTGGTTGTAGATGACTGTTTGAATTTTAACTTATGTCAAGCCTACCAATGCAACATGTTCATGTCTGCCAAGTTGTTGGTTTTTGCTGCCAAGGCCTTTTCCCATAATAAAACTTGTTTTAAGAAGTAACTGTCCTCTCATGGGACTTTGTGGTGACTGTTGCTGAATGTAGAGTAAAATCACATTCTACTTGCATTTGTGAACTAGATTTAAGCTTGTTACCATATATGCATAAAAGAGCTTATGATAAGAGAATCCTTGGCTGGCTTGAGTTGGTGCTAAAATCTGCTTTGGTTGGTTTGTCAATCTCATAAGTCTTTGTTTTGATTTGGAAGCTTTTTGTGCATGCATTTTGCTTTTATGGAGATATGATTGAATGATGTATTGGTTTTGTCCAAACTATCTTGAGGTTTCTCAGCCCAGTTTCATTACCACAACTTCAAAACCACAAGTCATTTTGCACTACAGTTTGGATTAGAGGTCCATGGGTGTTAAGATCATGATGTGCTTGAGACCCACTTACAGGCCTGGTGTTAAGATCATGATGTGTTGTTTAGTTGATTCTACTGCCAGTTGCCATGTTTGTTTGCATTTGCCACTGCCAGAATTTGGTGTCTCCTGCTAAAATTGGCTTATTGCTGTTATTTAAAGCTTTGCTTTGTTTTTGAACTGATATTGCTTGTGCTAAATTTGTGTTCATTTTTGAAAGTGTATGGCTGCTATAGTATGTCTTGATAATTGTTTCTGTTCTAAATTTTTCATTTCTGTTTGATTTGTGGCACAATTTTGTTATGTCTAAAAAGCCATGTTGGATGGAATTCAACCTTGTTGAGATACCACTGCTATAGGTTTCAGTCCACTTTGGACTTGGCATTTGTGAGGCTGTACAAACATGTTGCTTTATTCATTGCTTGTTTGTTTTGAGATTGACCATACTCTACCTCTTTCAAATCCTTGAGGCTTTTTGCAATTTGTGTATGTAAGGATGCAACTTTTGGCTTTAGTAGCTTGTGTGCTGTCATGGCAAGATCTGTCTTGAACTGCTGGTTCCACTTTCATTATTGCTCATGTGAATTGATAACTGTTATGTAGAGTGCAATTTGGATGTCTGTTGGTTTATTCCATTAATGAATCATTGGAAATGTTTGATTGTTTTGAATATGACCTGCTGCATCATAACCTGTTCCAACAGCCTTGCATTTTCAAATTATGTTTGCAACAACATATCATTCTTTGTTTCAATTTGTTTCTAATTGATATTTGAGTCTAGAATCAATAGTTAACATGATTAGAGTTAGCGTGTGATGTTTGCATGATCTGAACCTGCCTTGTTTATGCCATGACCACCTTTATTGCATCTCAACTTCCATTTTGAATTTGCTATCGAGTTCCTCTTTATATGCATGATCTTGAAAATTTGTGAGCACCATCTTCTTCCTTGATTAATTTCAAACATGTTGGGCTTTGAGTTTGTGAAATTTGATGCGGTTTTAATGAAGTTTGAATCCAATCCGTTTCTACCATTTTTGCTTGAGTTCTTGCCCAGTTATGCTTGCCTCGTGAGGTTTATTTATTTTTAGGGGTGGCTTAATACACGGATGTATTGCCACCCCAGTGGTTGTAACCTATGCGCTAAGTACCTTGCTTTCCTACATGTCCTGAGTTCGATCCCTGGTGGATCAACTCTTTTGTTTTTTGATTTCTTTTATCTTGTTTTAATAATTTTCTCTTTCTTTTCCATTGAATGAACACGCGCGCGCAGTGGTTGATTTGGTAATGTTTTAAGTTTGTAAACTAAGGGTTGTGGGTTCAACACCTTCCATGAGCATTCTTTTTTTTACCACTTGTTTTTTTTATGTTTTCTTCACAAAAATCAAAACTTCATAACTTTCTCATGCTTCATTATTTTTAATCCATTCTTTTTGAAAAGTGCTCTTAATGTTGTCTAGTTTCACTTAATGAGATAATATTTCAAAGATGTTCATGTTTGTGATACTTTTTTCCAATTGAAAGTTGTTTATCCTTAAGGTTGTTTACCTTGCTTCTTGTTGAAATTTCTTTTAAGCCATGCTTGAATTATCTTGTAAGATTTGTTTGTGATTGATTCCCTTGTGGTCGTAACCATATACTTTACTCGTCCATGCTTGCCTATCGTAATACACTTGCATGTTTTTTACTCATCTTTGCTTGCCTATCGTAATACGCTTGCATGTTTTGGTCGTAACCATATATCTTATGTTCATTATGTTTGAATGTTTATACTTTGTTAAGTTTAGTTTCCCCAAGTGATGGAACTCTTTAGTTCTCATCCAAGTTGCCTCCCTTCCTATCCTTCCAAAGGAAAGTCTCTCTATTAACCTTTGGGTCATAGATAGCTCATCTCCCTCCCTCGACTTTGTCAAGTCATCTACACTTAGTTAAGCTAGAACCTATCCTTTAGACTTTGCTTAAGTCTAAGAAGCCTACCCTTGTTATGAGTGCTCTTTCAATTAGAACTTAGGATAGAGTTTGTCAACTCTATGTAAGAATCATGAAGATGATTACTTACTTCCCTTTCTTGAGTGTTCAACTTAGATCTAGAAAGTTTTCTAAAACTCTACACAAACATTGTTATGTTTGTTCCCCTTGGAACCTTGATTATAATCAAGTGTTCTTCAACCCTAGTGAGGTGAACTACGATTGCTCTGATTCTATCCTAGTTAGGATACGTAGGCAGAAGACGCGATATCTTTGCGAGCAAACTTAGTATATATATCTTTAGGTTTTAACCTACACCTTTTATCCAATTCATAGCAAACTTTTAGCAAAATTAGCATACAAACAAACAAAAGGTTCCTGTAGAGTACTACAGATATTTAGGATGTGAAATAGCTACCCTAGGCATAACCAACCCCGGATCCCCGAATCTCTTAGCGTTGTTGTTACATCGCGCTAAAGGTTCTTTCTTTCTTTAGACCTTTCCTTTGGATAAATTAAAGACTGGTTGTAAATTCAAAGAATTAAAGATTCAAGTTAATCATTAACCAGGAAATTCAAAACACATACAACACCTGCTCATAAAAATATGCAAAAAAAGGGTAAATCACCACAAAGGAACTTAGTCCTTAAAACCCACATATCAATATTTAGAATAAAAGCGGAAACATCTAAACATTGAATCACTTCATTCATATAAATATTATATACATCAACGGTTTTAATTCAAGTCATAAGTCATGTTTACAAAATGTTCACCAGCAGATACATACACAGATGTATCACAAAAGAATCAAAACAATTCCTAACTACCCGGTGCTACATATCAGAGCCAACCGTCCAAAAAGAATGAAGCCACACTTCACAAAGAACCTCCAGCAAACCTACTCTACAATGCCTCATAGAGCATCATAAAACAGCAGAAGGGTGAGAAACATTATCATAACAAACAATGCATATAATTATATATCTATATACACCAACATAGAATACACATAACATATTTCTCACCGCAACTCATCATAATTTATCACATACCTCACAATGCATATCTACACAACTAAGCATATTCACCAATCATGCTTCACAATTCACAACATTTCCACATAATCATTTACACTTATGTTTACTTCAACAATTCACATAAACATACACAATTATGTTCATTTCACCAATACATCATATGAAGATGATAATGCAACTCATAGAGACCGACTCACGACTCTATGCAGATGCAAATGCGGTACCGATTCATTCAGCAGGTTCAATTGAATAACCAAATGGAACCATCGCTCGTTACCGAAGTAACTCCCCGTCGGGCCTACAATGTTCACCCATCACTCACACCCCACATGGGCACACGATGTTTCAGGATTGCTCACACCCCACACGAGCACACAATCTGATTGCTCACACCCCACAAGAGCACACGATCATTTCTGCAGATCCTCCTAGGTATCAAAAATAAACCATCGCTCACACCCCACAAGGGCACACGAGGTTTCTGCAAATCCTCCTACGCGGGATCAGATACACAAGAATGCAATCATGATGCTTCACATGCAAACGACTCCACACACTCTTGAAATACATACATATCACAAATATGTAATCATGCATTCTACACATCATACAAGTACATACAATTATGCACATTCACATCAATCTCATCAGGCATTTTCATTCAATTCAAACAAATGCATAAAATTGCCAAACGACCACATTCCATACTCCACGACTCACAATCTAGGATTCACGCCATACGGCTACCCACAACATTTCATATCACAACATACAACTATGCATAATAAGAAAGGATTAATCATACTCGAATCGAAGAATCAACATGGAAGGGAAAACACAAGAAAACAACATGCTGACAGGCTTGCTACCTTGCTCGCCTGGCGAGCTCCTAGCGAGTGCTCGCTACCTGTTCGCCTAGCGAACAAGCTCGCGAAGGCAAACAAAAGCCACTGACTTGATTCGCTACCTCACTCTCTCAGCAAGGGCCTAACAAATGCTCGATACCCCCTTCGCTACCAGCGAAGAATACCAAAACCATTATGTCCAAGTCTGGGACCGTTCGCTACTGGCTCGTTACAGCGAATGCTCGCGACCTGCTTGCCTAGCGAACTTGCTAGCGAGGGTCTGCGAACTCAGAATTTCCCACTGTCAAAATCGCCCAACCCTTCCAAAATCAACCGATTCTCACCAAACCAGTTCCAACCACCTTAGTCTAACCTTCCCCGACTAAACTTTACCACTTATTCTCATTTTTAACCGTTAAAACTCGGTTTCTACTGATTAAATCAAATTCAACCTAAAAATGGAAAATGAGCAAAACCCTCCCCAATCCAAAATCAAACCAATAGAAATATACATAATCATACACATCGAATGAATAATAAAGTTTCACACCCTTACCCGATTAAATCGAAGCTTAGAAGTTGATTCTTGATGGTTCTAGGTTTTTCTCCTCTTCCTCCTCCTCTTCTTTCCTTTTTATTTCTCTCTCTCTCTTTTCTTTTCTCTCTATTTTCATTTATACTCTTTCTATTCTATTTCTCTCAAATAACAACTAATTAAGGATTATCTAAAACACCCTCTAATTAATTCCCAAAACTCTCCGAATAATAAAATAATATAATATGTACACATATCATATTAATATTCAAATTTCACAAATATAATAATAATCAATCAAAATAAATCAAAAGACTCAACAAAATGGGAAATTCAGAATCGGGGCGTTACAGGATACACATTGCTTGAGAAATAGCCCACTGATGTAAATAACTTGCAATTGAAGCAAACTTCTGATGGTTTGACCAAGATTAGGTCAAACTTCCATCTGATCTTGACTTGAATGATTAACCACATTTGACTCAAAGCCAGACCCTTGCCATTAATCTCCATGCAAAACCCTAAACACACAGAGAAGAAGAAACAAGCAATTGCCACATATTTTTGGTATTTTGGTTAGAAGTTAGTAAACATAAACAAACATAAAGCAAGTAAGAATAATACACATATGTTTGGTGATCTCCCTTAGAAGCAAACCTATAGAGAAGGGTAGGAGAACCAATGTTGTGATCTTGTTTGTGTATGTAATGATGAAAATGAAGTGCGATCTTAGGTTAAAATTAGGATATTACAGCTGCCCTGTTTAAGTTTCTTCTATCCGGAGATATGAAGATTAACATCTTTGTCTCAACAAGATAGAAGATACTTAAATATAGAACACCCAATTTTTGGCTCTAAGAGACCACATAATGATATGATTATGTTAATGGTATGCAAACACAAGACCTCTGTTGGGAGGAAATGCCACAGGAGACAAACAACTGCTGGAAACCAAAAGAAAAGAGAAAAGACTCTGCAGGCGAAAATAAAATAGTAAGATTCCACTGAAGGAAAATTACCAAAAGAGGGATATCCCATTCTACTAAGGTAAAGGAATCCAACTTAAATGGGAAAAAGATATCAACTGTCGGTTACTGGGAAAATAATGAAGATACTCAAACTACAAAAGAAGAGAGGTAAATTACCTTCTACCGGTCACTGGGTAGAAAACAAAGGCACTAAACCAAAAGGAAAGATTACCGACTACCAGTCACTGGGTATAAAACAAAGGTAACTAGCCAAAAAAGGAAGAAGAATGTTACTTGCTACCAGTTACTAGGTATAAAATAAAGCCAACAAACTCAAAAGGTGAAGGAACATTACCTGCTACCAGTTATTGGGTAGAAAATAATGGTAATGAACTCACATGGAAAGATTACCGAATACCAGTCACTAGGTAGAAAATAACGGTAACTAACCAAAAAGTGGAGACAAATGCTACCTGCTACTAGTCACTAGGTAGAAAAATAAAGGCAACAAGCTCGGGAGGAATGATTACCTTTTATCGGTCACTGGGTAAAAAAAGGATAACCAACCAAAAAGGATGATAAATATTACCTGCGACCGGTCACTAGGTAAAAGAAAAGGCAATATACTCAAAAGATGAAGAGAGATTACCTGCTACTAGTCATTGGGTAGGGTAAATAGAAATCACTTATCTATCACTAGGTAGGAAGAGAAAAATTACCTACTATCAAACAAGTGATAATTTTAACAAGGTAATAGACTTAGGGAAAAGATATCAACTACCTTTTACTGGGTAGGAAAAGAAATATATTATCGGCTACTTGTTACTAGGTAGCTTAACAAAGGTAATAATTTCGGGGTAATAAATATCAACTACCAGTTACTGGGTAGAAAGAGAGATATTACCAACTACTGGTTACTAAGTAGCTTAGCAAGGGTAATAAGACTCGGATAAAGGATAATCAACTACCTATTACTGGGTAGGAAAAGGAAAATAATATCAACCACCTTTACTTTGTAGCTTAAGCAAAGGGATATACTACCTACTACTGGTTATTGGGTAGCTTAAAAGAAGGTATTAAACTTAGGAGACCAAAGTTCATCCTAGGAATAAACTAGAAAGAAATGGTCAAACAAGACTCTACTCGATGAGGAAATATCTCAACTAGGGATTAATTTCGCCCAGATAATGAACTTGGAAGGAAGGCTAAAACAAACATCTTTCACGAGGAATAAACTTAGTGGAGAATTAGAAAGGATAAGCATTTTTTTACTTAAGGTCGATGCTCTATTGGAGAGAGGACACACACACACACGCTCTGTGAGGACAACAACACCAGAGAGCGGGGAAGCACCCGAAAAAAATACAAGATGTATAATGCAACAACAAAATGCTATGCACAACAAATGAATGCACATGTAATGCATATAAGCATGATTATGCTTACAAAACCAGCAAAGGAAAACTGGGGACGACCAATCACCACAGTACAACCGGATACTTGGCTAATCTCAACAAGATGGAGATATCACTAAATATCCTGCCAGGGATAAACAAAATCCATCAAAGGATTTTAATCCTACTACAAGGCTCAAATCTCCCTGGGGAGAGGAAAATAATGCTTGGGGAGAAACCCAAAGATCAATATTCTAACATCAACAATCCACAAAAGGGATAACAATATGGACTCTGCTTAAAAGGGATGGATAAATCTGCTGCAGATTGTAACCATGTAAACCAGTTATACAAACTCTACTGGAGAACAACGCAAATTTGTTGGGGATACAAAAAAAAATCTCCAAGGATGGCCATTTTTGAGAAAAGCATCATGGACTTTCCCGGGAAAATAAGAAGTTGACGTCATAGCAAGAAGTCAAGCTGCAGGGGATTTTAAAACTCACTTGTTGAGAGAAAACCCGACAGGTGACTGATATATCAACACTTTTTAGGAGGAAACGTTGCTCTATGCTCGGGAAGCAACCTAAGAAATAACATCACAACCAGAGGATTAAAACTCTACGTGAGGATTCCACATCAAGGAGAATTGGAACTTAAAACTGCTCATCTTCCTGATCACGACCTGGATGGAGAAAGGAAACATATTCAGCTAGAGAAGATCTAAATCTTAGACAGAGAACACCTAAATAGTTCTCGTCTGGGGAAAACCCAAACTGGCGTTCAACCGGGGAATATTGGATTTCATGAGTCCAACACACCGTAACAATCTGAAAGGATCCTACTAACAACCGCATGGAATGGAAAGATGAACCTTCCAGATACAAAATTCTGATTCACTTTATTGGGGAAGAGAACATGGATTTGATGAGGTCATATCCTATCTTTCACAACCAGTAGTAATAAATGCACAACCTCCGTTGGGGATCAGCAAAGATAATTCTCTGGGTACTAACAATCTTGAGGGAAACATTTTGGAATCGTGGGGATAATTAAGAAGTTAACCTCATAGCAGAAAGTCAACTTATGGGGAATTTTAAAACTTAACACATGGTGAGAGAAAACCCAACAGTTGAATGCTATATCAATACTTCTCAGGAGGAAAGTATGATTTATATTAGTCATAAAAGCAACAAACCATAACAGAGGAGGTAGAAACTTGGCGGCGGCTCATCATCAAGTTTTATCACAAAACGAGATGGGATCCAACAATCTCAATCACACTTATATACACTTGATCATGAACAGGCCGAGGAAGAAGAACCATACTCAGCTGAGGCAATTTGAATCAAGACTTAGTAGGGAAGTCCAAGTTTGAGATGCTTGAACTAGTTCTCGGCTGAGGAATGCATCAACTAAATCGAAATGCTTGGGAGATTACCAATAGACTCTACCAAGAAGAACATTGAAATCTGCGCTTCGGGATCTTACCGTTTTTGGAGTAACCATTGACATTCTTTTTTATTGTTCATGAATCAAAGGAAAATGTTTTTATAATTTTCAAAAAGCATGGTTATTTATTTATCTATTTGTTTCAAAAATTATCATAAAAAATAAATGAAATTTTGCAAACAGAAACAAAATAAGAATTGTAAACAAAGGGACAAAGTCCCGAATTTTATTGATATAATGGAAGTCCGTAAATGGCGTGACTCCATGGATCATTACAAAATTTGAAAAATGGTAAATACATGGGAAGGGTTACATTGAAATACAATGACCACTATTCTCCCTAACAACTTTGAATTCTACTGTGCTTAAAACTTCCGTTGAGAATGGTTGAATGAAAATCATTGACAGACAATGTTGCTTCAAGTGATCAAGACTGGCCGAATGCAGTTACTTGCTTCAAGTAATCCCTAAGTTTTGCCTATATTTCCCTATCGGGTTTTCAGTCTACCGGGATGATTATTTCTGTTTTTGTCTCTAAATTTCTCTTGGACCGCCCTTTCGGGTTTTCAGCCCACCGAGACGCTCATTTTTGCCTAAGCCGTCCTTTCGGGTTTTTCACTTAGCGAGTTATTCTTTTATTTTTTAGGTGAAGTATTTCTTGACTGCATTGACATTCACAGGACGAATGAACTCTTCACCATCCATAGTTGTAAGAATTAATGCACCACCAGAGAAGGCTCTCTTAACAACATATAGGCCTTCGTAATTAGGATTCCACTTGCCCCTAGAATCAGTGGTAAAAGTCGAGATATTTTTGAGCACGAGGTCGCCTTATCTGAACATACAAGGTTGAACCGTACTGTCAAAAGCTTTCTTCATTCTCTATAGATATAATTGGCCATGATACAAGATTGTCATTCTTTTCTCTTTAATCAAATTCAACTGATCGTATTTTCTTTGACACCATTCAGCCTCAGACAGTTCAGCTTCCATCAAAACTCTCGTAGAAGGGATTTCAACTTCTATCGGGAGCACTGCTTCCATACCATATACAAGAGAGAAATGGGATGCCTTTATTGAAGTGCAGACGGATGTACGATACCCATGCAGGGCAAAAGGAAGCATTTCATGCCAGTCCGTATAATTAATAACCATCTTCTGAATGATCTTCTTGATATTCTTATTAGTAACTTCAACATCCCTATTCATCTTTGGTCTGTAGGGAGAAGAATTATGATGCTCAATCTTAAACTCATCACATAATTCCCTCATCATCTTGTTATTCAGATTTGACCCATTATAAGTGATAATCTTGCTCAGAATGCCATACCGATAGATGATTTGGTTCTTGATAAACCAGACCACTACTTGCTAGGTCACATTGGCATATGATGTCGCTTCAACCCACTTGGTAAAATAGTCAATGGCCACCAATATAAAACAGTTTTCATTCGATGCTTTAGGTTCAATAATCCAAATTACATCAATGCCCCACATGCAGAAAAGCCATGGAGAAGAGATGACATTGAGAGGAGTTTGAGGTACATGAATTTTGTCAGCATAAATTTGGCACTTATGGCACTTCTTCACATATTTGCAACAGTTAGATTCCATTGTCAGCCAATAGTAACATGCCCTTAACATTTCCTTAGCCATTTCATGTCCATTGGCATGGGTACCAAAGTACCCTTCATGAATTTCTTTCATCAACATGTCTGCTTCGTGTCTATCCACGTATTTGAGCAGAACTATGTCATCGTTTCTTTTATACAACACATCATCATTCAAGAAGAAATTTCCAGCCAACCTTCTTAAAGTCTTTTTATCCTTCTTAGATGCCCCGAGTGGGTACTCTTGACTCTGAAGAAAGCATTTAATATCATAATACTATGGTTTATCATCAAAGGCCTCTTCTATCGCAAACACGTGAGTCGGTCTATCAAAACGCATAACATTAACTCTAGGCACATTGTAACACCCTTTTCTACCCCGAAAATATAATGGGAAATCATTCACATTTATCAGAGTAATATTTTAAACATAATAAAAATCACCTCCAAGGGCGTATGTTCCTCAATAATTCAAATCAAAGTCAATGCTCCATAAACAACGGGGTTTCCCCAAAATTAATCAAAAATTGCTCAAATGACAGCGGAACTCAAAAAGGCAATCCAAAGTTTTCCTTGCACAACAATATAATCAAAATAAAAAAAAATCAATAAAACATGGTTTAACTCAAAGACCCCAACCCGATGTTACACTATCAGAGCAAGACCCTCTAAGTCAACCAAAATGTCAAAAACTCTAAAAGGTCCTCGACGGCATCCACGGCTAAACCTGGTCATCTGCACGTTACCCACGTGAAGGCAACATTCAAACAGTCAGGGTGAGTAAAACGACTCATAATAATCAATATAAGAATCAATATATAAAATAGCGTCATTTTCATATCCAACATCATCTTAATCATCAAGGAAATATCAAAAAGCCATAACATCATAAATTACACCAAATTGTCACATAGGCTATCAACCCTCCATAGATCCCCATCAATAGGATCGATTCTACACAAGAACCGAAGCACAATAAAATACTTCACATTCGCACAATGGGACAGAAGCCATAAGAATTAAACACTAGACTGAAGTCCAGAATGAAGGTAATACTCCCCATACCTTAATTGCCGATTCTAAACCTTTCTCCTTTGATTCTCAGAAACCTCGCGGATCTTTTTCCTCAATCCTCTTCCTCAGAGCTCTGACCTCTATTTGTTCCCTTTTCACGGTCTAACAAGAATGAATTCTAATTTCCTCAAAATCCCTTTTTGTTAAACCTAACTTTGGGCCTTTAAAATGGACTTTCCAATTTCACCCTCACTAACTCCTCCTCAAATGTCCACTTTGCCCGTAATTTAACTTATATTTATTTAAATTAATAATAATACCAATATATTCATATTATATACTATTATTTAAATAAATAGCCCAAAATCCATAATTCTCAATACTTCATACCAACCACCGCAATTAACCAAAATTACGAATATTCCTATTTAAATAAATTAAATAAATATTCTAATAATTTTGGGGTGTTATAACTCTCCCCCACTTAAATGAATTTTTGCCCTCCATAGATCCCCATCAATAGGATCGACTCTACACAAGAACCGAAGCACAACAAAATACTTTACATCCACACAATTGAACCGAAGCCAGAAGAATCAAACACTAGACTGAAGTCTGGAATGCATATGAATGCATGATGCACACGTCAATATCATCCTCATAATAATCTTATTAGGTGCATCATCATTCATCAAAATAATCATAAGAATCACGTCATCATAGAATCATCAAAACCTCATGGAATCAACGTCCCAAATCATTACAGTTCCTCATGGGGATTCATCATGCAATCATGTATTAATATCATAAGAATCACAATTATACTCATGGGTACTCATCATACGGTAATGTATTAATCACATAGGAATCACAGCTATGCTCATGGTAATTCATCATACATTCATTTAATCACATAGGAATCACAGTTGCACTCATGGTAATTCATCAGAAAAATCACAACATTAAAACATCAAGACATCACTGAACCAAAACATAATTCGCGAAACTCTGCTACATTCACTTGCAAGTTCGCCGTACGAGTTTGGGGCAAGTGTTCTCCGTGCGAAGGATCATTCGCTGTGCGAACTTGCGATTACAGCAAAACGCTGTTACGCATGTGCACCAAAACCAGCCCAAAAGTCCCTATGATTTCCTTTCCCAATGCCCTAAAAACATCCCAAAATAATTCCTAAGGTATTACGGCGATAAAGACACAAAATCTACGACTTATTGGGCCAATCTCGTATCATATTTACGTCTCCAATTCCCATAAAATCCTTACAATTTCCCCACATTTGTTAGCGTTCTCATAATCAATTACCATATACGGTTAAAACCTCAACAACAGATTTTGGCCACGAAGGCCTAATTTCCCTTACTCCCAAATCAGCCTCAAACCTATCAGACCATCTATTCAAATCCCTCAAACTCATTAAACTCACCAGAAAGGCAACAACAATTCAATACTCAAAATCCCTAAACCCTTAAATCGACTTTAAATACATTGAATCATATATTGAAAACAATGAAGGTAATACTCGTCATACTTAAACAACCTCAAAAACAGGTTTGGCCACGAAAGCCTAGTTTCCTCAAACTCAAAAACCTCCTAAATCCTTAAATCGTCTTTAAATACATTGAATCATATATTGAAAATAATGAAGGTAATACTCCCCATACTTAAACAACCTCAAAAACAGGTTTGGCCACGAAGGCCTAATTTTCTCAAACTCGAAAACCTCTTAAATCCTTAAATCGACTTTAAATACATTGAATTATATATTGAAAACAATGATGGTAATACTCCCCATACGTTAATTTCTGACTCTAAACCTTTCTCGTTTGATTCTCGGAAACCTCACGAGGCTTTTGCCTCAATCCTCTTCCTCAGAGCTCTGGCCTCTATTTGTTCCATTTTCACGGTCTGACAAGAATGAATCCTAATTCCCTCAAAATCCCTTTTTGTTAAACCAAACTTTGGTCCTTTAAAATGGGCTTTCCAATTTCACCCTCACTAACTCCTCCTCAAATGTCCACTTTGCCCTTAATTTAACTTATATTTATTTAAATTAATAATAATACCAATATATTCATATTATATACTATTATTTAAATAAATAACTCAAAATCTATAATTCTCAATACTTCATACCAACCACCACAAATCACCAAAAATAGGAATATTTCTATTTAAATAAATTAAATAAATATTCCAATAATTTTGGGGTGTTACACACATCATTCCTCCGATTTACCATAATCATGGAGGATAAAGTTGCTAGAGCATCTGCCATTCGATTTTCTTCTCTAGGTATATGGTGAAACTCAACCTTATTGAAGAAAGTTGACAACCTTCTTGCATAGTCTCGATAAGGAATCAAATCAGGTTGATGTGTCTCTCGTTCTTTAATCTGATTAATAACTAGGGCTAAATCTCCGTATACATCAAGAATCTTGATTCTTAAATCAATAGCTTCTTCCAAGCCTATAATACATGCTTCATACTCGACATTATTTGTACAAGTGAACATCAACCTTGCAGTGAAAGGAATATGAGAACCATGTGGAGTAATAATTATTGCCCCAATACCATTGTCATATGCATTAACAGCTCCATCAAAAATCAAACCCCATCGGGATCCAGGCTCTGACTCTTCTTCAGGTAATAGTTCATCATAATCTTTAGCCTTCAAACACATCACATCCTCATCAGTAAAATCAAACCTGATAGATTGATAATCATCAATTGGCTGGTGTGTCAAATGGTTAGCTAAGATACTTCCTTTTATCGCTTTTTGAGTTCGGTACTCAATATCATATTCTGACAACAACATTTGCCAATGAGAAATCGTCCTTGTCAAAGCAGGCTTTTCAAAAATATATTTGATTGGATCCATTTTGGATATCAACCAAGTAGTATTATTCAACATATACTAGCAGAGGCGCTTAGCATGGAGTACTGAGACTCGCAATTAGTGAACTTCTTGCTCAAATAATAAATAACGAATTCTTTTTGACCAAACTCATCTTGTTGACCGAGAATACAACCCATAGACTCTTCCAACACAGTTAAGTACATAATCAACAATCTTCTTTCCATAGGAGAAGACAAAGTCGGAGGTTCAAGCATATATTCTTTGATACTATCAAGAGCTTTTTGACAATCCTCTGTCCATACACAACCCTGATCTTTACAGAGAAGCTTGAAGATCAACCCACAAGTGGAAGTTATATTGGATATAAATCGAGAGATATAATTCAAATATCCCAAGAATCCACTTACTTATTTTTCCATTTTGGGCACATGCATTTACTAAATAGCTTTTACTTTAATAATATCAACTTCAATGCCTTTTTGGATGACAATAAAGCCCAACAACTTTCCAGAACAAACACCAAAAGTGCATTTATTTGGATTCAAACAGAGCTTAAACTCTCTCGGATGTTGAAACAACTTCAATAAATACTTCATATGATCTTCTCCAATCCTCGACTTATAAATCATATCGTCCACATAGACCTCTATTTCCTTGTACATTATGTCATGAAACAGAGTAGTCATTACTCTCTGGTACTTTGCACCAGCATTTTTCAAACCGAAGGGCATCACCCTGTAACAGAATGTTCCCTAGGGTGTAATGAATGTTATTTTTTCCATATTCTCGGGTGCCATCTTTATCTGATTATAACTAAAAAATTCATCCATAAAGGAAAAGATATTCAACTTACCAGTATTATCTACCAACATATCAATGTGTGGTAGGGGAAAAACATCTTTCAGAATAACTTTATTCAAGTCTCTATAGTCAATGCACATTCAGACTTTTCTGTCTTTCTTTGGAACTGGCACAATGGTGACCACCCATTGAGGATACTCAACAGTTACAAAAAAACTAGCATCAATATGCTTATGAACCTCCTCTTTAATCTTAATAACTAAGTCGAGATGAGTTCTTCTCAATTTTTGTTTCACGGGTGGACATTCAGGCTTCAACGACAATCTATGCTCCACAATATCGATATCAAGACCCTACATATCTTGATAGGACCAAGAAAATACATCAACATACTATCTAAGAAGCTCTACCATTCTCTTAACATATGGACCAAGCAGTGCCCCAATCTTGACTTCTTTTTTAACACCTTCAGAACCCAAGTTGGCCAATTCCACTGGCTCTTCATGAGGCCGAATGGCTTTTTCCTCAAGCTCAAGCAATCGAGAAATTTCATTAGGAATCTCTTCAACATCCTCTTCTTCTGCTTCAAACACAGGGAATTTAAAGTTGAGAGAGGGTATAGGTACATTGTTTTCAATGGGTTTAATAATCAATCTACACAATAATTTATGTTTGATTTTAGAATATGAACAAAAAAGCAAGTATTATACAGATAAAAGTGATTATCAATTTTTTTTGGTTTTTTTGTGTTACCATTTTTCAGAAATAAAGCAAAAAGGAAAAAAAACATAATATGGATAAACAAAATAACATTTTATTAATGATGATAATAGTTGAAACAAAGCCCTCACAAATTCACTTTCACCTTGGACAGAGTAAAAGGATTTTTGAAAGAAAATAAAAACAAATTACTTTGAAACATGAACAACAGTAGGAACGTCAACAACGATCCAATTTTGGCATATCACTCCACGTGTCATAGAGTTGGGCGCTTCCTCCTCTTGATCATCTTCAATGATAGTAGCAATAGAGTGATCTTTAGCATGGATGAACCCAACACTACGAAAAACCCCATGAATACTCTTAAACTCTTTACGGGTTGAACCAAGCGCGAAACCTAAACCAGTTCTATCCTTGTTCTCAGCAACTTCAATGATTCGACCCCAACCATCATCTTGACCACTCTCCAATACATGTTGAGCATCTTTTAGAGAAGACATGGGCACCCCATTCTTCTTAACAGTATTATCAATGATAGAAAGGGCTTGGAACGGAGTTTCAACATCTTTGTGGGCATCAATATAAGAGAAAGATGAAATATGGCTTACCAACATGGCTTGTTCACCTCCAACAATTACCAACTTCCCATTCTGGAAAAATTTTAACTTCTGATGAAGTGTTGAGGTAACTTCCCCAACTTCATGAATCTAAGGGCGTCCAAGAAGACAACTGTAAGCAGGATGAATGTCCATTACTTGAAAAGTAATATGGAAAAAGCACAGGCCTATCTCGATTAGGAGATTAACTTCTCCAATCATAGTATTTCTCGAGCCATAAAAGTCTTTCACAATGACCCCACTGAACCTCATAGGAGTACCCTGATATGACAGTCTAGATAAAGTGGATTTTGGCATTACATTCAATGATGCATCAATATCAACCAGCACATTGGACAAAGCGTCCTCTCGGAAATTCATGGAAATATGAAGAGCCAAATTATGGTTCCTTCCATGTTCATTTAATTCTTCATCACAAAAGCTTAGATTGTTACACGCAGTGATATTGACAAAAATGCCATCAAATTGATTAACCATCACATCATGGTCTACATAAGTCTACTCCAATAATTTCTGCAGAGATTCTCTATAAACCTCAAAGCTCATCAACAGAGATATCACCGATATTTTAGACAGTGTATGCAAAAGATGATCCACCATATTATATTCACTATTTTTGATCAATTTTAACATCTCATCTGTGTTTGATTTCTGGTTTACATCACTTGATTAACCGAACTCAACAGAAGTCTTCAACTGAGCTTTATTACCCACAACATCTTCGCTTGTCTTTGACAGTACAGTAGAAAATACTCGACCACTTCTGGTCACACCACCTACATTTGCAATGGTCACGACTAAAGGAAGAGAAGGAATGAAAACCACTTTTCTATCCTCCAACATAGTAGCATTGTATTTATAGGGAACAACTTTATCTGATTCATATGGTACCGGGTCAGTAAAACGAATAACCAAAGGTGTAACAGCAGACCTCTGACTATTGTAAGAAATTACAACTCACTTTGGGATTTTAATTTGTGGAACTATGATATTCACCATATTCTCAAACTTATTTCGATTTGCAGTGACTTGAATCAAATTTTGATCAATCATCTCTTGTAAATCCCTTTTCACAATTACACACCTATGGGGGTTCACAGAACAAATACAATAAGAGGCATAATCATGTTCATAATGGCTGTATTCACTCAGAGTAGCATGCATCTCAACCAATGACCTTCAGATCCAGCGAATATAAAAAATACGATATGTACCAGGACACCCATATGTAAGAGCAAGATTTTTCTCTACATGATTATCTCTATGTTTTGATGATAACAATTAAGTATTTGTGAAAGAACCATTTTATGTTCTAATGTTTGTTATGTGCAGATCATGATAATTAAATATATAAGATCAAACAAACAACATCAACGTGTGCAGCTAATACAACATGAGAGTTACTATGTGTGACGTATCATAAAGTGCTTATGGGAGAAGCTAGTTTGCTTATGCATCTGATCATGATCAGAGAGATCCAAGGGCACTGGATATTGCAGTTGCAATGCTCCTGTGGATTCTGCTTTGAGTAGTGCATCTGATCTGAAAGCAAACAAAGCATATTGAAGAAGCAAGTATGCATTTGTATCTGGTCACGATCAGAAAGATCTAAGGATCCTGGATATTGCAGTTGCAATGCTACTGCAGATTCTGTTATGAGAAGTGCATCTGATCTGGAAGCTAACAAGCATCTCTAAAGAGTGAGTCCTCTGAAGAACTAAGTGCTGAAGACTCTGATGACTTGAAGTTCTGAAGGCTGAAAGCTCTGAAGACCAAGTGCAGAAAGACTCTAAAGACTTAAAGGTTCTAAAGATCAAGACACCGAAGACTCTGAAGATATAGTCCTCTGAAGAACTACTCTGAAGACTCTGATGACTTGAAGTTCTGAAGGCTGAAGGCTCTGAAGACCAAGTGCAAAAAGACTCTGAAGATATGTTCTGAAGATCAAGACTCTGAAGATTCTGAAGACATGATTTCTGAAGAATCAATCATGAAGATTCTCAAGACTGTTTCAGAGGAAACTTAGATCTTGGAATGCTGAAGACTGGATTCTGAAGTTAAAGATTGTGTCAGAAGAAGATTCACCCATACAGAGGCGTATTACTCATCAGATAAGTTGTTGCTATTAAATCTTATAAACATGTGCTTAAACAACTATGATGCTGAAACTTTCATACCAAAGTAGTTGCTGAACTACTCATCAGATGAATCATTAGAAAAACCAAGCCAGAAGCTGATTTGTCCAAGCTTAAATGAAATATTAACGTTACAAGAAAAGGTCAAAGAAAGTGTGTCACTGTTCTATCCAACACGTGCTTATTCTATCCGTTGGAAATGACCATTGGAATATTAAATGAACATCTATACCCTTACAAGGCTGCACTATAAAGGAAGAATATTTGATTCATTCAAATGTTAGCTAGCTAATTATAAAGTAAGAAAACTCAGTTGGTATCAGAGCCTGGTTTTGTTATTGATAGATATCAAACACCTAACAGTGTCAGATAAAGATCCAAAAGCTGTGTGAAGAAATACTATAGGGGATTTTTAACCTCTCTTACAATTTCAGTCTCATATCAGTTTTTGATGAAGATGAGTACTAAAATTTTAATCAAATGGGTTATCTTGAGCAAGTCAGTGATTAGTTGAAGTTTGAAGTTTGGAAATTTTCAACAAGAAAATCTTCTCCACTAGAGCGTGGAAGAAGATTGAAGAATCAGCTGACAAGAGAGATTCATAAGATAAGAAGTTTTCTGTTGAATTCTTATCTAGTAATACGTTTGGATAAACAACGATTCGCTCAAAAAGATCAAATCATCAGAAAGCAAGAAATCTTGTTTGCTGAAGATTATTTCTATGTGAGTATTGTTGCTACGCGAAAAATGACACAGAGTCGCCACCGGATTTTATTTATCCCAATGAGGGAAAGGGAAATAGCGATAAAACCTTTGGGAAAGGAGCATGGTCATTGCAACCAAGTCTTAGGGTTCGGGAGTCGGTTATGCAAGGGGAAGGTATTAGCACCCCCTCGCATCCATCGTACTCGATGGGAACCTCCTAGGTTATTTCGCGTGAATGGGTATTTTTACTTAAAAGTTTGCTTGCTTAAAGAAAGAGGGGTTGGTTTTATATTTTAATGCTCGCCAAGGATTGTGGCCCTTGTGCCTACGTATATTCAATTGTATGAAGTGAAGAATCAGAGCATTCGTAGTTCATGGGACTATGGTGGAAAACGGGATGTTGGGTGGACGATGCTATCGTGCGCATTCTAGCAGTTAGGTATATTGCGGCTCGCTCTTGGAGTCTTATGCATTACCTGTTTGTGGTAGAACGGACGTAACATGTCCTTGGGTTAAAGGGTATGGATGATTAAAGATGGGAAAGAAAGAAAATTATGCTCGCTAGGATCATCGCAATCCTATGCCTACATATTCTCAACATGTGTGAGAAATTAGAGCAGCCGTAGTTCGGCCACTTAAGAAATAATTGTGTATTGGTTGATTTTATACCTTGAAAAAGGGTTTTTGGATTGACGCCCTAAGGCAAAAGAAGTTTGATGAGTTGATATTGTTTTTAGGTTTTTCTTAGGGAAGATTTATTCTTGACTAGGATTATACAAAAGACTTTTGATAGAGATGAATGTCTCGAATAACCAAGTCGAGCGCCTTGTATTCAAAACATTCAGAACGAGTGTAGGAGGATTCCACTCTCATTCCTTCTCCACCACTTTAAAGTTCATGGTGCATAATTCTAATCGTATATTTTATTGTGTTTTGGATTTTTATGAGAAAAGAGAACCACTTGACGTTGGATCAAGGTTTATTGTTTGTAAAGATGTTTGAAGTGATGCGATCAAGGTCGATGGCGGTGCACAAGGCAACCAACATACAAGGTTAAAAATGGCTCGATAAAATCGAGAGTTTGTTTTTGAAAATGGTTTTTGGAATCAAAAGTCAACAAGGACAATAGCAATATTCATATACTAAAATCATACAAACATATAGGGTTAGTCGGCTTAAAAAAAAATCGAGACATGCAAAAAAACGGCACGACGAACTCCTTAAAAAAATTTTTTTTTTTAAGGTAAAAATAGCAAAAAAAAAAAAAACAAATTGATTAGTTCGTGCCGCAAAGGGTGTTTGCACCGCGAACCGAGAAAAATGGACATTCTGTTTTTTGCATGTTCGCGCCGCAACCTGAAGCCAAAAATGCAATATTTCTCTCCTTTGCTGTCTTTTGTGGCTTTCTTTCCTTTCTATTGGTTCTTAAAAATGGTTTCTTGGTTCCCTTGGGACCTCACACAATACACCTAGCACAAACACACTTAACAAATGATAATAAATGGCAAGTGCAGAAATATAAAGAGAGAAAGAGTTTGAAATGGATACCCAAGAGCTTCCTCCTTCTTTGTCAAGCTTCCACTGGTTTGGTTGTGTGTTTTCTTCCTTCTTGCTTCTATACTTTGAAGGTGCTTCTCCTCAAAGGTTCTCTATGGGTTTCTATGGAACTCTTTTGATTTTTTCTGGTTTTCTTTCTCACTCTTTTTTATGGTTTTTTCTTTAGGGTTTCTTGCTCTCTTTTTTATATTTTTTCTCAATGTCTAGTGAATGATGAATCTCTTGTTTTGCAGCCCCTCTCCTCTTCTTATCCCACTTTTTCTGCTGCCTTTTTCTGCTGTACCAAAACAATAGCTCTTGCACAAGCTTCTATTTTCAGAATTTCCATTCTTGGCAACACTTATTACCACTTTCTTGGTGCAACCCCTACCTTTTTCCATTTCTAGCATGTTTTGCTGTATTTTCTTCTGCAGCACTCTACATTGCCATCCATCCTTGTACCCATTGGTTGGTTATGCTTTGACATACTCATGTAGTCAATACCACTACCTTTTGGACAGAATTTTCAAATTCTGATTTTTGATGTGTAGATGCATCAACCTAAGTTTATCCCCTTGGTTTTGTGACATAAAATGATTTTGTAACATGATACATATTGCCAATTCTTGCATGGGGCTATTTTGGATTGCATCCATATTGCCTATGGTTGAACACACATGGTCTTGATCATATCATGGATGTTATTAGAGACTTGAATGAAGATTAGAAATAGATTAGTTTCTAAACATTACTTAGAGTTGGAAATCTTGTAACAAATGACATTCTTGCAAATGTCATGAAATTTCTCCTTGTAATATTCTTGAATCTAGTCTTGAATTCATGAATCTTGGACTTTGAATGATGGATTCTCTTATGCCATTATATAAAATAAAGTTTTGAATTATGCACTTGTGATCTTGATTCATGCTTTGCAAATTTGAACTCCACTTGACCAAGAATTTGAAACAAAATTGGATAAAGCAAACTTGAATTTGGCCTTGCATTTCATGTTCATTAGGAATATTTATCTTGAATATCCCAATATTTTCAAGTAACTTCTCCTTGAAGGAATCTACATGAGTAGACTTTCCATCTTAGATCAAAACTTAGGTGATGAACCTTTTCTCTCAAGTAACCTATGATAAGCAAATTGTCTCATATTTGAAGTGGAAAACAATGAACCGACCCAAACCTTACCTTGTGAACCCACATGCTCGATATGCAATGGAAAAATGTGTGATATAATGAATGCAGAGTATGAAAGGCTAAAGGTGAAAATGAAGGTGTGACAAGTATGAGATGTTTTCAAGAAACAGATTAGTCCACTCTTGACTTTCTCATGAAAAGCTCATTGTGAATCTTCTTGAGTAAATAAAGAAATATTGTTGGCTAGTGTTTTTGATTCATAAGAGTTTCAGAATAAAGTCTGCAGAAAAGGGATGGAACAGAGATAGTTCAAATTTTGAAGCAATGATCCTCCTGATTCAAGGGATCAGAATACTGTTGTTCTTGAGAAGCTTCAAAGAAACCTGTAGATGTTTCGTGTAAATAAGTTCACTAACTCATCATGGATATGATGTAAGATGAACTCTGAAAGTTCATTAGAAGTAGCATGGATAATTAAGTTCTGTTAACTTGAGATTTTATCTTAGTTGAACAAACTTTAATTGGTCAGATGTTATCAGACATTCTTTATCAGAAGTTCATAATGATTGGATCCTGAAGTCTAGCTGTTCAGAAAGATACATTGACTGAAGTCATTCAATCTGTTTTTAAAAGGGATTTATATCTCTGGTGTTATTCAGAATGAATAAGTCAGTAGACATCCTCTTTCAGAAGCAGATTCTCTTGATGAACTAACTCCTCTAGTTAGCTCAGTATTGCAAGAACATAATTGTCATTTAGACTGTGTCATTTGATGCATCCAAGTTTGATGATAATTGTATCTAGACCGAATCTGCATCTGTTTCAATCAAACATAATTAGAAGATAAAGCCTGATGGAAGTTAGATGCCTTAAATCATGAAGATCAGATTATATGTGCTCTGAAGATGTCTCTCAGAAATCAGATGGATGATATGTTGATGAAGATGCTGCAGAACACAACCAAAGGATTTATGATCGGCTCAGAAGAGAAATTCAGAAGATCATACTTCAGATGTTATTACTGGCTCCCCTCACAAGAACAAGAAGGTTTTTCCTCACATATTCAAGGCTAGTCAGCAAGAAGGCTTTGACTACACAGAAGACATATGCTTTTGTGACAAGGTTAGAATCCATACTCTTGTTTCCTTTGTTTGCTCAAAATAACATCAATCTAAATCAAATGAATATTAAAATTATTTTTTAAATGGTTTAAATGAAAAATAAGTACGTGTACATCAATCTTTTATTTTTGAAAATGAAAAGATTTCTAGAACACGTTTTATAAATTAAAGAAATCATTCTTTAGCCTAAAACAAACTCTCAGAGCTTGGTGGGAAAGGCTGAGAAATTTTCTTCTGGAAAATAATTTTATAAGAGGAAAGATTGATAACACTCTTTTTCATAAATCAATTAAGAAATATATTTTAATCTGACAGATTTATGTTGATGATATTTGTCTTTGGAAACAAATATTACGCTTAGAAAGGAGTTTGTTAAGTGTATGCAGGCAGAAGCTGAAATAAGCACTCTGGGAAAAAGAGAGAAAACCTTGTCAAAGAAACCCCCCTCTGCTGAACTTGATCTTAAGTTGATGACTCTGAGCTAAGAGTGTAAATATTCAGAAACATCAGAAGACTCAGAAGCAAAGCTACATAAGAATTTTTGAGAAGCAACTCTACAGAAGACTCTGAGTGCACTTATCTCAAATACTGTAACTTCAAAGGCTATGAGAATCAGATTACGCATGACTCTGAAAACGTCAACAACAAAGCTTACATCTGGATGAACTGTTTGTTGAAACATTCTCTAGAGCTAAGCTGCATAGATCTGAAGCTTACTCTGGAACTCCATCAGAAGATCTGAAGATTACTCTACAAAGAAGAAGACGGAATTTCATTAGAGGATCTGATGCAAGGAAACATTTCCATGTTTGTTCTCTCAATAAATGTTGATCAGATAAGTAGAATTGCAACTTCACAGTCTGAAGAATCTATTGTGGAAACCAATGAAATCTAGTATCTGAACCATATCAGTATCAAACCCTCTGAAGAAACACTTCTGGGCTTGATGTCATTGATTGAGTTAACATCTGTTGATGAAGATCTTCTGAGCAAAGACTAAATGTCTAAGAAGATAAAGCAGAAGTATCTAAAGCTCTAGTTCTTCATAATCAAGTTCAGATATTGAAGAAAGAACAAACTTCAAAAGAAATGTATGTAATCATGAAGAATGAAAGAATTTTATACAGTAGTCAGAATGATTACTCAAAACCGAATGCAATTAGTATTTATCATGATGCATATTGGTTATGGAAATCCAAATTGGTATCAAGGACTCAAAATTAAAGCATTGTTTCTAAGATTCAAGGCATGCTTGAATTTGATAATAAGCTTGGAAAAGGAAACCAAAGATGGGTTAGCAGAAGAAGTCACCATCAGATGATCTGATGCTGGTTGATAAAGAGCAAGATTGTCATTCAAACAGATGCTAGAAATACATCTTGGTTTGATGATAGTTTGTGATGATCAACTTCGTCTATTCAAAGGATATGTTCTTATGCTGCAAGAAGTCAGCAAGTTTCCTCAGTGCATAACCTTTTTGAAGTGTATGCTTATTATGAGAAACTAGCGTTCATCAGAAAACAAGTTGCCTGGAAGAAGATAAAGAGGCATGATCATTGGTATAAGAAGATGGATGATCAGAAGATGAAGACCAAAGGAAGAATCTGGAAGTCATAACTATTGTTCAAGATGATACAAACATCAGAGGAGATATGTTTCTATTCAAAAGAAAGGAAGTTGAAGAAGTCATTATGATTCAAAAGAAGAATGTAGCAGAAAGAAGATTAATCTATCAGAGAGTAGCCAACTAAGACTCTCATACATTCAACGTACACTCTGGGGAAAGAAGAGGTTAGTTAAACGGTAGATGTAAAGCTCTACAGAGGTATGAATTGCTCTCTTATGTATTTTACTACTTCTAGACCTGACATTCTTTCCAGTATATGTTTATGCGCTTGATTCTAATCAGATTCTAGAGAATCTCACTTAACAGTTGTTAAGAGATTTCTGAGGTATCTGAAAGGTACTACTAACATGGCTCTGTGTTACAGAAAATTAGCTGAATATAATTTAGTAGGTTTCTGTGATGCTGAAGACAAGTTGCACGCAAGAGCACATCTAGAAGCTGTCAGACAATCTGATCCTTGTTACAGCTAGAAACAACTCAAAATAGCACTCTCTACTACAGAAGAAGAATATGTTGCTGCTGCTTGTTGAAGTATCCGATGCTCTGGATAAAGAATCAGCTGGAGAACTATCATATGCATAAGACTGAAGAATTAGAACGCATTCTTTGCATATTACCCTCTCTTGGTGTCAATGATGCTCTTTTAAAGTCCTGAGCAAATCTGATGTCATAGATCATCTGAAGATTTGGATTATCTGGAAGATCTGGATAAAAGACTCAAGAAGAAGAAATTCTGTCAAATCAAACTCTGATACTTCTAAAGTATAGTGTTTTGATGTTGAAGAAATAAGATGAAGAAATATAAAAGTCAGAATGGAAAGTACTTAGAGAAAGAATAACTCTGAAGATCTCAGAATCTCAAAGATATATGAGCTTTCTGAAAAGTGAAAGTCTTGATTCTGAAAGCTCCTCTCCATCTGCATCTGCTCCATTAAAAGAGAATATGCTTTCAATAATTCCTACACCTCCTTCAATTGATATTCCTAAGGAAACCAACACAGAAGAAGTCCCTTCAACACGTCACCTTTCACACCTTCAGTTCACCTCTAAGCACTATTAATTTCTCTGAAAGTGGTTAAACTTTGATTCTGGACACTTTTCAAGTCACTAGAAGCTGAAGTTCAACTGGTTAAGGAAAAAGAAGACAAGCTAGAAAGGTTAAGAAACTTCAAACTTCTTAAATGCAAAAAGAAGCTGAAGAAAGAGATGCTGAAGAAACGAGCATTTTTAGCATAGGAAGATTCCAGAAAAGAAACTGTCAGATTGACACAAGAAGCTGTAGTTGGTTCTTCTTCTGAAACTACTCTTGCACGTTGAGAACGTGACGTTAGGGAGATTCAAGAAAATCAACAAGCTATGAAGAAAGAACAACAAGTTTTTAGAAAAAGCTTTGCTAAGTAGAAACTTGTCAACAACTCTCTTATGTGCATGCTTCAACAAATTCTGGAAAAGATGTCAACCTATAAGAATTTGGCACTCAGTTTTTATTTCTTGACTCTCTTAATTTTATTTTTTATTCCGATATAAAAGAGGGAGAAATAGAATATATTTTAAATCTTGTTTTTTAATGAAAACTCACCTTTTTGATGATGTCAAAAAGGGGGAGAAAAAGAATATGATTTTGATATAACCTAAAGAGAATGCAAAACATCAACTCTGATATAAACTGCATTTATTACTAACTATATGTTTGATGTTTTACTGAGGAACTCTGAACATGTTCACTAGGCATTCTAAAGATAGGTCAAATGAATGAACTCTGAGTTCAAATGAACTGGTTGTTCATAGAAGCAAGAATTAGTATCAGACTCAGTATTAAACTAATTGGTATCAGACTCATAATCAATTAGCTTCAAGAGACCAAGAATCAAGACTGTATCACGATATGAAGATCTAAATATCTGACCTATTGTAGCCAGGGGGAGTTCTCCCAGAAAGGTTCACAAGTCATAACATATGATATTCACCCAGTCTGAAACTCATGGGGAGTTTATCATCTGAAAGACTAGCTCTGCTTCAGAAAAGAATTGTTAAGTTGCTATACTACAGATGTTCTGATGAACAGTAGCAAATGCTTCAGAAGGCTCTGAAGTTATATGGCTCTGATACGATGTTTAGAGAAAACAAGTTCTAAATATCTAAAGATGGAAGTTCTGCTGAACTAGTCCAGATGCTGAAGACTTATGCTCTCTTATATCGTAATGAAGTATTCCTAATATTCTATTTGATTTGTGTTTTTAAATACTTCTATTTTGTAAGTCTTGGGATCAGAGAAAGTCTCTGAACAAGCATAAAAAGAATTTTTAAGGTTAACACATTCAGGGAGAGCTGTTGCTTGAAACTCTGAATATGTTAATGCTTGGTGATTACACTGTATAAAATGTTCTATCAAAATACATGTTTTTGTCATCATCAAAAAGGGGGAGATTGTAAGAGCAAGATTTGTCTCTACATGATTATCTCTATGTTTTGATGATAACAATTAAGTATTTGTGAAAGAACCATTTTATGTTCTAATGTTTGTTATGTGCAAATCATGATAATTAAATATATAAGATCAAACAAACAACATCAATGTTGCAGCTAATACAATATGAGAGTTACTATTTGTGACGTCTCATAAAGCGCTTATGGGAGAAGCTAGTTTGCTTATGCATCTGATCACGATCAGAGAGATCCAAGGACGCTGGATATTGCAGTTGCAATGCTCCTATGGATTCTGCTTTGAGTAGTGCATCTGATCTGAAAGCAAACAAAGCATATTGAAGAAGCAAGTATGCATTTGTATCTGGTCACGATCAGAAAGATCCAAGGATGCTGGATATTGCAGTTGCAATACTCCTGTGGATTCTGTTCTGAGAAGTGCATCTGATCTGGAAGATAACAAGCATCTCTAAAGAGTGAGTCCTCTGAAGAACTAAGTGCTGAAGACTCTGATGACTTGAAGTTCTGAAGGCTGAAGGCTCTGAAGACCAAGTGCAGAAAGACTCTGAAGAATTAAAGGTTTTGAAGATCAAGACTCCGAAGACTCTGAAGATATAGTCCTCTGAAGAACTACTCTGAAGACTCTAATGACTTGAAGTTCTGAAGGCTGAAGGCTCTGAAGACCAAGTGCATAAAGACTCTGAAGAAATGTTATGAAGATCAAGACTCTGAAGATTATGAAGACATGATTTCTGAAGAATCAGTCACGAAGATTCTCAAGACTGTTTCAGAGGAAACTTAGATCTTGGAATGCTGAAGACTGGATTCTGAAGTTCAAGATTGTGTCAGAAGAAGATTCACCCAGACAGAGGCGTATTACTCATCAGATAAGCTGCTGCTATTAAATCTGATAAACATGTGCTTAAACAACTCTGATGTTGAAGCTTTCATACCAAAGTAGTTGCTGAACTACTCATCAGATGAATCATCAGAAGAACCAAGCTAGAAGCTGATTTGTCCAAGCTTAAATGAAATATTAACGTTACAAGAAAAGGACAAAGAAAGTGTGTCACTGTTCTATCCAACACGTGCTTATTCTATCCATTGGAAATGACCGTTGGAATATTGAATGGACATCTCTACCCTCACAAGGCTGCACTATAAAGGTAGAACATTTGATTCATTCAAATGTTAGCTAGCTAATTACAAATTAAGAAAACTCATTACAAAGCAAGCCAGATTGTTACGAAGCAATGATGCTGATGGGTGAAGTTAGCAACATAGTTAATTAACAAGGAAAGCTTTTAAGCAATATGGAAACTACTGTTCTTATAATCTCATAGAGATTTATCTTTAGATTAGTTTCTATATTAGGAACCAAGGAGTTGTTGCTCAATACTTGCTATGTATTTAATTAGGAGTAATCTGCTTGACAAGAAGCACTCATGTAATTTCCAGCAACACAAATTCATTTTAGAATTAGTGGTTCCTCAAGTGATCTTGTGAAGATCAGAATACTTGAGATGACAAGTGACAATTGTCAGTTGTGGTAACTAATAGGAGATCTTAATTGATCGGATTCTATTAGGTGTCAGTGAACGTTATATCCTAAGGGATCCCTGAATGTGTCATAGCCTATTTGTTAGTCACTTGCAGTTAGCTTGTGCAACTGTAATCAGTTTGGTTATAGTGGATTAAGTCCTTGCGTGAGTGAGGCGAAACCACCTTGGAAGGGTGGACTGGATTAGCTTGAGAGTTGTTCAAGTGAACCAGGATATAGAATGTGTTCTTTACTTGTGTTATGCTTGATTATATATGCTTCCGTAACAAGTGAAGAAAAGAGAAAAATTATTAATAGAGCAAATACCCAATTCAAACCCCCCCTTTCTTGTGTATTTTTCACACCTTCACCATACACCATATTAACCGAGGTGTTACCATGTTTATGCAACATATTTTATTTCACATTAGGATTGATGTCTTAAAATGACAAAATATCACTTCTAACAAGCTTTTGTACTTCTTACTTTAAAGGATAAGTTTTTTCAACATCATGCCCAGGGGCTCCCTGATAAAATGCATAATGGGCTTCTGGCTTATACCACAATGGAATATCTGTAGGAAGAGCTGGTGGAGCATGGGTCTGAACCAAATTCTTCTTTATCCAAGACGGAAATAACTCAGCATATGGCATCGGAATGAGATCAAATTGTGCTTTTTTTTGCACCCGATTTTGATGATTATTTTGATGTGTTCTCTGTTGGAACTGTGCTTGATAATTCGGAGTAGCTTGAGCGGCAGGAGCAGTATTGATGACGGGTGTAATAGAAGCTACTTGTTGCTGACGATAATTACCATTATTGTTTCTTCCTCTATATCTTTTGGATCTCTCTTGAGAGATGGCATTGGTTTCTCCACCCTTTTTCTTAGAAAACCCAGCGCCAAACTTCTTTATACTTCCAAAACTACCTTCTTTGGTTAGATGTCCTTCACAGACTCCCTCTTCTAAGCGTATACCCATATTCACCATTTCGGTGAAGTCACTAGACGCACTTGCAACCATTCTCTCATAATAAAATAATCTCAATTTCTTTAAAAAAATCTTAGGCATGTCCTTTTCTTCAAGCGAAGGACTGATCTGTGCAGCAATCTCACACCACCTTTAAGCATATTCCTTAAAGGTTTCCTTCTCTTTCTGAGACATAGCGCAGAGTTGATCATGGTATAACGCCATATCTAGGTTGTACTTATACTGACAAATGAAAGCTTCTTTGAGGTCATTAAAAGTATGGATATGGGCATTATCAAGTCGCATGTACCATTTCAGTGCAACACCAGTAAGACTATCTTGAAAATAATGAATTAGCAACTGATGGTTGTCGGTATGGGTCGACATCTTTCTAGCATAAATGACCAGATGTCTTTGTGGACAAGTGTTACCTTTGTATTTTTTGAAATATGGAACCTTGAAATTTGCGGGAATCTTCACATTTAGAACAAGACATAGCTCATGAGCATTCTTCCCGAACAACTCCTTCCTTCTTAAAGCCTTGATTTCTTTTTGCATCTCTACAAACTGATCTTGAAATTCATCCACACATTCAAAGACACCTAAGCTCTCACTTGGTTTAGCATGAAACATTGGTTCATCAGTATGTGGAACAACATGCATCATAGAAGGAGGAATTGACATCACTGGTTGAACAATAATATTTTCCTTTGGCATTGATTAGTCATGTTCAGCAAAATGTTAATGTAGATCTAGTTCTTTTACCGCAAACTTTCTCAAATATCCTCTATTACATGTATCGATTCATCACTTTTCCGAGGTTGGATACTTTTATTGTGAGAGATAGTATGCCTTTGGTCAAGCACCAAATTCTGCGAGTTTGTCAATTTTCTACATTGCAGGTAATAAATTTGAACCAGCTCCTGCAACATTTCATTGTTAACGTCATAATGACTGCACTTACCCTATCGAGTCGTTATTATTCATAGACTTAGTCCCTTGTTGAACGGCTTGTTCCATTTTGTAGTGTCCATGAGTCGAAACGCCAAAGCATGAATACCTCTAAAGTCACATCTTTCTTGTTGTTCAGAATTCCTCCGTCAAATGTTTTCCCGACAACACTTGAACTCCCATATTGTTGCAATGTAAAAATGGCAAAGAAATGTTCACTATGTTTTGAATTAAAATGAGGGTGCTGCCATTTGAGAAGGAAACTCATAAAGTTGGTTATGATTTCCTGCAACTTGAGAAGGGGACCTTCCCGTTGGCAGACGATATGCAAGCCTTGGCCGGGGATTGTATCTAACTCGATTCATATCTAATAGCCTCTCAGTTTCCTCACCTCTCCTTTCATTTTTTAAAAGCAACAGTCACAAATCTATACAAGGCAGAAGTTACCCCAACACAACACCTCATAACCTCGTCCAACAACTCTTATCTTTTATCCAACAAACTCTCATTACAAAGCCTCTTGATCACAACCCAAAAGAAGTGGGATGAAGCTTAGAATCTCCTTCTCCTATTTTTCTCAAAATCTGAGCATACTCAACAACTTTACCATTCTTAATCAAATCGTCCAACACCATGTTGCCAAAAGGCATACACCACTCTCAAACCACCATTTTGTTGGAAATAAAGCCTTTTGTGTTTAGCGAAAGTGTATGGGATTATTAGAGGCTTGAATAGAAAATTGATAGATAGGAGAATTATTTATAAAAGAGAGAACTTTGTATTTTACTTGATACAAAACTGTAGAATTACATCTCTATTTATAGTACTCTAAGGAGAACTCTAGACACACTATTTCTAGAGAGTTCTTAACTCTAGGAATTCTAAGAGCATTCTAGAAAATATTACAAATCTAAGAAATATCTAGACACTCCAAACATTAAAAGAGTTTTCTAGAAACATTAATTAAAATTACCTAATCCCAAAATAACTAAGCCCAAAAGTCCAATTAATATGTTTAGACCTAAATCAAGTTTATTCTTTCAATGTCTTCCCTTAAACTTGATTTTTGAATCCAAGCATACTCCGTAGCTTCACAAGAGTTTACAACTTGAGTGGCTTGGTGAAAATGTCGACAACTTGATCTCGAGACATCACATACTTCAACTTCACATCCTTCTTCTCGACGCATTCTCTTATGAAGTGGTAACGGGTGTCGATGTGCTTACTTCTTTCATAAAATATAGGATTCTTTGCCAAAGTGTCGCAACTACGAAAAACACCCGGTGGAAAACAGAAGAGTCGCCACCTTTCGTTATTTATCCCAAAGAGAGGGAAAGGAAACGATCGAAAAAACCTAACGAAAAAAGGGAAGGACGAGGTCATCGCAACCAAGTCCTGGATTCGGGAGTCAGTTACGCAAGGGGAAGGTATGGGCACCCCTCACGTCCGTCGTACTCGACGGGATCCACGCATAGTTGTCTATCTAAAAGGGTGATTATCTATCTAGCTAAAGGTCTCAGGGAAAAAAGAAAAGAAAAGAGACTCGGAAGAGCATCTCCGCTCTGTGCCTACGTACTCCCTCGTGTAATGGGAAAGTCAGAGTCAACGTAGTTCGGCTAACTACGGGGGAAAAGGGGGAAAGGTTGCTCGTCGAGACATCGCCGTCTCGTGCCTACGTACTCTCAACAGGTATGAGAGATCAGAGCAAACGTAGTTCGGGCTAACAAGAACACCAGTTTGTTCATCTGTTTTTACCCGAGTAGGGTTAACAAGTAGTTTCAGCAGTTAGGGACAACGCCTGTTTGCGGTAGAAATAAGGGTTAACAACACTCTTGTTTATGAAAATGGTTTTCCATTATTAAGATCCCGAAGAATGAAAAAGATTTGAAGTGTTTTTATGTTTTTTAGAGAAGAAGTGTTTTGAATTTGAATTGTAACTCATGTCGCACTAAAGACTATGACCTAGGAGCGAATGTGTCGCATATCACTCAAAGGGTGTACACTAAACACTCTAGGTCATTGAGAGGAACCCCCCCAATCACCATTTCCCAAGTAGCTTAAGGCTCGTAGCGTACAACACTTGTTATTCTTTATTATGTGTTTTGAAAATGTTTGAAGATGAGAAGAGAGGCGCACGGAAGGTCTAAGGGAAACTTGGCCCTAACGTTGTCATGCAAAATGGTCCTAAGGTTAGGATAAAAAGGGGGAACATCTACCCTAATGTTAGCATACTTGGATTAAACACCTAATGTCTCTCCTACTCCCATCCTAAACGGAGGGACTAGGAACCTTATGAGGATCATGGCAAAAAGCACAAGAAAGGACAAGATAAATTCAATAACAAGTAGGAGATGCAAACATGGAAAACAAACATGCAAAGAGGGAGGAAAAGAAGTGCGGGGCAGCAGCCGCCACAAGCGCGTCTCGACCTCTTGAAAGCAAACAAAATGCAATGCAAAACAAGACATGCAAGCAAACAAACGAATACGGAAAGATGAGATAACACAAAAGAAATGCAACACACAAGCAAGGGAGGAAAAAGTGTGGGGCAGAAGCCGCCACATGCACATCTCGACCTTTTATTAATGTTGTGAAAAGAATGCACAAAGCGAAGAAAATGTGATAGCAAGCAAACATGAACATGCAAGCACACAATCACTTCGAACATCACCACATAAGTGTGCATCCGAGTGGAAAACAAACACGAGTCGACGAAGTCTCGATTAAATAATCAAAACAGCGACATATATCCCCAAAACATTTTACTTCTAATGCATCATATTGAACTATGATGATTCAACGTGAAACAGTACTCAAACAAGCAAGCAAAACAGCAAAACAGACCTGCTGGAATAGTGTTAATCGGTTAACCATATGCGTTAACCAATTAACCACCTGAAAATGTTTGAAAATTTGAAAGTTTGAGTTGGTTAATCGATTAACATATAGGTTAACTGATTAACACTGCTCCAACAGCAACAGAAAAACACTTAACAACAACTTATCACTTAGGCAAACTTCCACATGATCTCATAATCAATTGTGCACGAAATTAAACCAGCAAATCATGATTTAAACAACATGTAAACAGATTAACACAACCAAATCATGAATTAAACAGGTCGAATTAACCAACATTCAATCAAAGATGAAAATCCACATGATTAAAGCAAATAAGCTAAAAACAGATTCGGATCCAACCTTCGGAGCGGAGATTTGCTCCGGTTAGTGTTGATTCAACTGTAATTGAACATATCTGATGCTAGAAATCCGGAATACTTCAAGATCCACACCAATTCTTGTAGTAGCAATGAATATCCTTCAAGATTAATCCAAAATAAGCCAAATAATCACTTCCAACATCAATTCCAGATTCAGATCCAATTGTGTACAAAAATTGGATGAAGAAATCATTTCAATGGAGATGATGGATGGAGGTTTGAGCTCAAGAACTCATTGATTCCATGGAAAAATCAAAGAATTCAAGTGTAAAATTTGAATTCAAGTGATCAAAATTGGACCCCAAATGGCTCTGCATTGAAAATTCACGTGCATAGGCAAAATCTGCACTGGTTAATCGATTAACCATATAGGTTAATCGGTTAACACCTTCAAAATTTCAAATCTGGCCTGATTTCACTTTGGTTAATCGATTAACCATATAGGTTAACCGATTAACACATTCAAAAATTTGAATTTGGCGCCTTTTGGAGGGAAATCTACTCGTTTGCCTGTTTCTTGCTGTTTTGAGCTCTGTTCAAACTCTGAAACTTGCTGTTGAATATCATAACCATGAAAACGCTTGAGATAACTTGAATGTTGCTTTCTAAGCTGGAAAATTCCCTACAAAACAAAGTAAAATCGACCGCTCGAACATTGGGCAAAATAAATGCCCGAGCCCGATGCTCATTGTTCAGTTGCTTGTACTGAGAGTGAATTCTGAGCCACGGGAAAACCTTGATCCCCTGCCTCAAGAACGAATGCTATGCAATGCAGAAATGCGAAAATGCAAAGAAACAAAAGGCAGTACGAAAAGAGGTTGGGCAAATTTTGGGGTGCAACAGCTGCCCCTATTCAAGCGACTTGGACCTTATTGGGTGAAAAGCGAACGACTTTCAAGCGATCAAGATAAAAGACGGTTGAATACCAACGAACCCGGCAATTTGCCAACCGCAGAAATAAACTGCGAACTCTGATTATGCGTAATAATCTCTGGGTGAACTGATAATTATAATATCGACCCGTAGTCGAAAGAAACACCTGACTTCGCCGTCGAGCATTACCATCAAGTAAATGTCTGGCATCACTGGCAATCATCAACATTAAGTCAAAAAGATCATATGACATCACACAGTAGATGATGAACCTCTGACTTTGCCGTCAGACCTTTGCAATGCTTTTGGAAAAGTTCCTAACCTCGCCGTCAGGCATTTACACTAAGTTGGTAACACATCTGACCTTGCCGTCAGATACCAACACCAATTTGACATAAAGAAAAAACCCCTGACTTCGCTGTCAGGCACTTGACCTCGCCGTCAAGTGTCAACATTGATTCATTAAACCTCTGGCATCGCCGCCAGTTCGGAGAAATATCTGACCTCGCCGTTAGACACCAATCCTCAATTTGAACGGAAAATATTCCTGACTTCACCGTCAGGCACCTGACCTCGCCGTCAAGCGTCAACATTAATTTGGTAAATCTATGGCATCACCGCCAATTTGGAGAAACATCTAACCTCGCCGTCAGTTATCCGCATTAAGTTCATTTGACCTCGCCGCCAGGCATCGACATTAAATCTGTAAAAACATCTGACATCGTCGTCAGTCCTTTACCTCAAGTCGGTGAAAAAGCTAACATCGTTGTTAGTCCTCTGTTAAAAAAAATAGGCATCAAACCCCAAAGATACGGTCCTCTGACATCGCCGCCAGGCCATCGCTAAATGAAAGCGAGTGACAACTCCGAAGATCAAATCCACACAGAATATCTGACATCGCCGCCATGCATCTGTTGAACTGATACACCTCTGACATCGCCGTCAAAACCCTTGCCGGGGATAAAATAACCTGACCTCTCCGTCTGGTATCCATGTAGTTAAGAAACCTCTAACACCGTCGTCAGTAATCTGCATGGGATAGAACAAACTGACCTCGCCGTCAAGTATCCCCGCAGTTAAAAAACACCTGACATCGCCGTCATTAATTCGCTAAAATAAAGCGTCTGACATCGCCGTCGGACAACCACAAAGTTGATAAACCTCTGACATCGCCATCAATAACCAAATCATCTGACATCGCCACCAGAAAACCAAAACATCCGACATCGCTGCCGGAAAACCAAATCATCAGACATCGCCACCAGAAAACCAAAACATCTGACATCGTCGCCGGAAAACCAAATCATCTGACATTGCCGCTAGAAAACCAAAGCATCCGACATCGCGCCGGAAAACCAAATTATCTGACATCGCCGCCAGAAAACCAAAACATCCGACATCGCCGCCAGAAAACCACAAAGTAGATAACATCACTTGGCATCGTCGCCAAGCCTCGACAAAGTGGATAACATCACTTGGCATCATCGCCAAACCTCGACAAAGTGGATAAAATACTGATCGCCGCCAGGTAACCCCACAGTCGAAAATTATCTGACATCACCGCCAGATAACCACAAAGTAGGTAAACGTCTGACATCGCCGCCAGACAACCACCAAGTAGAAAAGAACTTGACATCGCCGCCAGGCAAACATCATGTTGATAAACATCTGACATCGCCGTCAGAACAATCATCATGTTGAAGAATATCTGACCTTGCCGCCAGAAAAACGTTTGACATCGCCGCCAAACAAACCTAATATTGAGAAAATACCTGACATCGCCTCCAGGCAAACATCATGTTGATAAACATCTGACATTGCCGCCAGAACAACACCATGTTGAAGAATGTCTGACCTCGCCGCCAGAAAACATTTGACATTGCCGCCAAACAAACCCAATATTGAGAAAGTACCTGACATCGCCGCCAAGCAACCAGAAGATTGATTAAGATCTGACATCGCCGCCAGAAGTTACAATCAGTTGGTAAACATAACTTGGCATCGCCGCCAAGCTGCTATAGAGTAGATACAATTCCTGACATCACCGCCAAGTAACCACAAATTCGGTGAACATCTGACATCGCCGCCAGAAAAGCCACACACATCTGACATCGCCGTTAGAAATCTACCCCCATCTGACATCGCCGCCAGAAATTTGCAAGGAACGAAACACCCTGACCTCGTCGTCAGATATCCCTGCAATTAAGAAACATCTGGCATCACCGCCAAATAATCAATATCCAATCAATAAAACCTCTGGCTTCGCCGCCAGAAATCCACGCACACCTGACATCGCCGCCAGGAACCTGCGATGTTGATAACATCTGACATCGCCGTCAGACACACACAAAACTGATAACCGTCTAACATCGCCGCCAGATAAAAAAAATGCTGATGAACCTCTAACATCGCCGTCAGAAAATCACAATGCAAATAAACCTCTGACATCGCCGCCAGATAACCACAAAAATGTTGAACATATGGCATCGCCGCCGGATAGCATGAATCTGAATACACATCTGACCTCACCTCTAGACAACCATAAAGTCGATAATCCTCTAACATCGCTGTCATACAAATGTAATGGTGGCAAGAGAATTTGGCGTCGCTGCCAGGAATCTGCAAGGAATACAATAATTTGGCATCGCCGCCAGAAATCTGCAGGAGATAAACTATCTGACATCGCCGCCAGATATTCTCTAAATAAAAGCGATCATCAAATCCAAAGGTGAAAGCTTCTGATATCGTCATCGCTAAGTAAAAGCGAGAATCAACTCCGAAGATGAAAACTTCTGACATCGCCGTCAGACACCTGCGGGGAATAAAACAACCTGACCTCGCCGTCAGGCATCCATGCAATTGAGAAACAATCTAACATCGCCGTCAGACATCTATTGCAACCAATAAATCACGAACTCAAAGTCGGATCACCGAGAATCAAACATCTGCCATCACCGACAGACAACCCGAGAGCTGACGATCATCTGGCATCGCCGCCAGAAAAAACAGAGAGCTGATGAACCAACCTCTACAAACAAAGAAATAATTTCTGAATAGAACAAATCCTTGAACCCGAAGGCCAAGATCAACCCGAAGCTGACAAACCTCTGGCATCGCCGCCAGATCAACACAAAGCTGGGAAACCCCTGACTTCGCCGCCAGGCATCAGTTAAATAAAAACAGACATCTGACCTCGCCGTCAGATCAACCCAAGCTGATAGACCTTTGAGGGTAAATCACAAAGGAACTCCGCTGGGGAAAAGAGAGAACTTGAGCAAATAACCCTGATAGGGAACCAAGTAACTTTGTCAATACCTCATTGGGAAGCACCAGATAACATGAACACCACTATCCCGGATCTTTTGCCGAACGCGTCAACTTTCCGGAGATCACCTGAAACAAAAATATAACCACCTGACTTATGTTTCACATGCACATGTTTGAATATGGCGTAATACTCCATACGAAATGGAAATGTTACGCGTTTCTGAGGATGCTATGCACGATGCAGATGTAACGGAACCGAATCAACAAAATAAATGCTGGAGATACGGAAACCATCCTGCTGGGAAGAGAAAACGACCCTGCTGGGGAGAGAACATACCAGTAAACTAGACTTAAGTTGGGGAAGCAAGCCTTGAACAGCTTCCCGAAAGAAATTTCCTGAATAACAAACGAACCTGCTGTGGAGATAGAACAAATTTGCCAAACAGTAATTCTACTCTGCTGGGGATTATGTCAAATCCTGCTGAAGAAAATGCCATGAATGACCTTCCAAACCTTCTAGAGAATAGGCGACCCTACCGGGGAAAAAGAATCACACACGGGAACCCGTCCACCTACTGGGGAATCAACGACTTTGCGGGGAATAACGATACACCTCCCGAGATTAACCATGTTCTACTAGGGACATCAACCCTGAATAGCCTGCCAGAATATAACATTCTAGGGAACAGGCACCTCTGCTGGAGAAAACGACACAAATTGCAAAGACCTAACTCCGATATACTGGGAGTACTCAGTTGGGAAAGAGATGTTTCCCCTCTGACTCCACTGGGGATAACGCAATGAGGGAATCAGCATCAACCTCTGCTTGGGGAGATGAGGAATGGACTCATCAATGACAACTTAACCTCCGAGGGGATACAAAATCACCTGCTTCGACTCTGTGGGGATTACTTACTCTGCTGAATGAGCCAATATTGCACTGCCAAGGAATGAGTGCACACAGACAATATGCTGGAGCTAAATGTGTATTAACCAACTGCTGGGTATAAGCATACACACTACCTGCTCACAACTCTACTGGGGATAGAGATACAACATCCAATTGCTGATGACAGACTCTGGTTGGGGAGAATAACCTTGCTTGAGTAACTGCCCCAATATAGTTCAATTTGCCCCAGTCTAATCTCTAGGATGAAAAGGAAAGCTTGCCATGAAACGACCTCGAGATGGCTTATCCCTGAATTTGTAACATAAAAGGATTCGTACCTAGTTTTTCCCCAGCCCGTGGGATTTCCGCAACATCTTCCTCGAAAGGAAACCTGGACTTTCTGTACCCTGCCGGTTTGGTATGAATGGCCTCAGCATTTTGAACCTCGAAGAGGTGCTCATATTAATTACCCTCTAGCCAAGAATAGCCTAGGTGCTCTTAGGGTAATCTGCCCTAACCTCGCAATGTATTTTCCCCTGATTGGAGACTTCACTGGGGATAATACCTCTGACTGCGAGAGGTTTACCGAATCTCAACCTGATTGCCCTTGTTAACTGTCTTTTGGATGGCTGACTCCCATGATATGATCATTTGGTATAGCTGGCCCCGGTGGAGTATTCAGGAATTCTGCATCCTATCCTGATCAAACGTTTCCACTGTGGAAACTTTCCTGATGTCAAGTGCTTACTCGCAAGTAAAACAAATTGTTCTGCACAAAGATATATTAATGCAATGCATATGACAGTTTTGAAATCCAAGTCTGTTCACTGGAAAAACATTTGTGACATAAAGCGAACAAATCACTTATCAGAATGTCAACACTAGTACCAAAATGTTAAAGGGAATCCTTTTAGGAGTCAGTTTCGACGCGATCTTTACCGAAGTATGCTTTCGAAACAAAACTGCTTCAATTAGGACTTTTGAATGTTGTAACGTGGTCAGGTTCACGGTTCGAAGGAAAGGATATAAAGCTCAAAGTTTATTTTAACCCACCCATTCTCCTTGATGTTCTCCAATCCTATGTTTAGCTAATTCGACACAAGCGCTCACCTCTTAAAGGTTGAATGAAAGGAGTGATGGTTCAAGAAACCATAAGTTTTTCGGAGTGGTAGTCACTCGCTTTTCGTCTTTGGTGCCTGGAGTCACACGACTTGTTCATTATAGGATTTTTTCTTTTGTAATTCTTTTCGCTTTTCTGCTTTTTCCCTAACTTTTGCCTGGACCAATTCTTTTGAATTTTCGATTTTGAAGTCCAGCGGGATGCCCTAGCTTTTGCCTAAGTCGCTTGCTTTCAAGTTATTGACTTAGCGGGCTTCTTCTTTCGATTTTTTTCTTCGTTTTTTTTTGAACAAATCGTGCGACACTGGCTTGTCTGACTTATTGAAAAGGGATTGTGATTATTTCACTCTTTGGTCGGCAACGGATAACCACTGCGGTTTTTTAGGCACAACCTCTAAAGGTGTGATTGGTCCTCGAACGGGAACACTCCTTCTGCGATTTGGACGCTCGGTCAAATTAGCTGATACCTACCCTGCCCCGAGTTAAGATTGAGGGTTTTTTCGTTTTTCAGAAAAGAACTTCTACTACTAGGCTCAAAGGGGTTGACAAGGGATTATCATCCTTATATCTCCGGTGTTTAGGAATTTGAAAAAATGCTTGTACATCATCAGCAGGTTTTATTCAAAAGCATACAATTGGAAGCTTACACCTCTTTCGATTTCGTCATCCTCCCCGGATTCTTCTTAGACAAGAGTTAGCCATCAATTAAAACATAAGTGAATACAAACGGATTTAATCAAAACATGCATATTCATTTCATTATCATCATCAATTGAAAACAACAAGTTTTACAAGGGAGATTTGCATTAAAACAGGAAAGAAACTACAAATGCAAAGAAATGACATGATAAAAAAGGGATTTCCAGCTTTAGGGAACCGGGCTTTCGAATCTTGACTTGATGCTGAGTCATCCATCTTCAGAATTGCTCATTGAAGTCAGTCTGATACTCTTCTGAACATTTGCCTTCAGTGAATTCTTCCACAACATGAACTGGTACACCCACCTGGCTGGATGAAGGGAGATTGTTAATCTGGATACCCTGGGGCGTGATCGAGAACATGTTGGAGTCCAGCAGAGTCTGAACCTGGCTCTTAAGCACCTTGCAGCCTTCAGTTGAATGTCCCTGTACCCCATCATGGTACTCATAGTAGGCGTTGACATCAAAACCTGGAGGATACGGTGGAATCACAGAATTAACCTTCTTCGGCATTATCAATCCACCATTGATCAAATTTGGCAACAACTAGCAGTATGATATCGGCAGCTGAGTAAAATGTCTTTTTGGCTTCCTTGGTCTTTGCTTGGCGTGCTGACGCGGGTGATGACGGCATGACCGTTGACCCTGGCAAGAAAATGACATTTGGTACAAAGACCCAAAAGAGTGTTGACTCTGAGCATTTGAAACATCTGGAGACTGAGTCCGAGGTATCAGGGACTCCTTTTGTTCAAGTACTTTCGCCCTCAGACTTAATCCTGGAACCGGCAACAGCTGTGGGCACGGAGATTCAGCAGTCATAAATTGCAAGGCATCATCTTGGTCCAATGCAGCTTCTGGGGTGACAGCAAGAATGTCCACCTCTTCTGTAGTGACCGGAATGAGACCATCTGCTACACTCATGTCGCCCGACACAAACTTAACTACCTTTGAATCAATCAAATCCTGAACCTTGTGCTTAAAAGCCTTGCAGTTCTCCATATCATGCCCCGGTGCCCCATAATGGAAATCACAGTGGGTACTCACATCATAACCCGGTGGTGGCTCACCAGTCAACGGAGACAAAGTCTGAAGTTTGACCAATCGAAGCTGCAGCAAGAGTTGCAACAACTGAGCATACGTCATAGGGGCCTGGTCAAAAATTCTGTCAAATTGCTTCGTCCTTTGACCATACCTCCTAGTCTTAAGATTATCTTGGGGAACACGAGGTAGCTGCTGGCGTGGCAAATCTAGGATCTCAGGTTGTGCAGCAGGTCTTCGAGGCACATCCTGCCTTGGGATAAGTTCCATGGACAAAAGTGGAACGAGCATCTCTATTGCAGATTTAGGCACCTGATCACCCTCCTTCTTCAGCATATTCCTTATCACGTCTGTGATCAGGCTCATCTGGGTCTTCAGCTGATGAACTTCTTCCCTTAGCATCTTCTGACCCTGGCACACAACCTGCATGTCCACCGTAAATTGCCCCATTTGGCTTTGGACCTTCCTCAACTCTGCCCGAATCTGATCCATTATTCTTCGCTGATTCCCCCCGAGTCGGATATTTGAACTCCTCAATCCTGAACTGAAGAAAACCAAGCAGGAATAAGAACACAAGGCCACCAAGAACAACCTGCGATGCAAATGAGAATGCAAAATGCAAAATGAAAGTATTCTCAGGGAGATCTCCCCCTTGATTCTAATTTCAATGGACAAGAATAGCAGAGATGGATAAGAACACCATGATAATCCTTCCTGAAGGTTTCAAAGACGCCAGGTTCAGCCATGGAGATTAGACCAAATAAAGGCCCTAGCTCAAGTATCGGGTCAGTACCAGAATCAAAGGGGAGACAAGAACCTTTTGAACACATAGACATGCAATGTTAAATGCAGGGTGATTATGCAAATGCAAATGCAACAGAGGATCAAGATTGTTGTGTTGTTGGTCAAGAATAACCAGCGCTCCGCTTTAGAAAGAACGTAGCACTGACATTAGGACCCCTTATACCGAGAACACAGATTCACACTGTAAAGAAAACCGGGTAGTTTGAAAGCCAAGGTTTCATGCATAACCCAATCCCTCTCATAGGTATGGACCTATCCACTGATAAGGTTCGGCTTCCTATGCGTTTGTCAGCGTCACAGACTTTCAAGAAATGATGATACATTCACCATTTCTGGTTTAGCATCATAATCTCTTGAAGAGGCCTCACTTAGCTGACTCACAAATGATCGGTCCCTAGAGTCGACAACCCTCAGATCCAAAATCCCTTCGAGCCCAAAGGGCCAGAAATAAAATCATCAAAGAAGATCTTGTCTGAGCGCGAATTTCATGGTGAACAAGTACTAGCAAAGCCAGCACATCCACCACTACTCTCCACTACTAAAGCTATGTCTATACTCAAGCCTGGGTCTGGCTTATCTCTCAATGGAACAATCCCTCCCTACAGCACATCAATATGATATACAATGCTGAAAGTAAATGCGGGAAAATAAAGTACAACACATATGTACACACCCAAAAGATAAACAAACAAGCGCTATGATTCACTCGCATAGGGAACCATCTTTGTCCCCAGCAGAGTCGCCAGCTGTCGCAACTGCGAAAAACACCTGGCGGAAAACAAAAGAGTCGCCACCTTTCGTTATTTATCCCAAAGAGAGGGAAAGGAAGCGATCGGAAAAACCTAACGAAAAAAGGGAAAGACGAGGTCATCGCAACCAAGTCCTGGATTCGGGAGTCGGTTACGCAAGGGGAAGGTATGAGCACCCCTCACGTCCATCGTACTCGACGGGATCCATGCATAGTTGTCTATCTAAAAGGGTGATCATCTATCTAGCTAAAGGTCTCAGAGACAAAAGAAAAGAAAAGAGACTCGGCAGAGCATCGCCACTCTGTGCCTACGTACTCCCTCGTGCAATGGGAAAGTCAGAGTCAACGTAGTTCGGCTAACTACGGGGGAAAAGGGGGGAAAGGTTGCTCGCCGAGACATTGCCGTCTCGTGCCTACGTACTCTCAACAGGCATGAGAGATCAGAGCAAACGTAGTTCGGGCTAACAAAAACACCAGTTTGTTCATCTGTTTTTACCCGAGTAGGGTTAACAAGTAGTTCCAGCAGTTAGGGACAACGCCTGTTTGCGGTAGAACTAAGGGTTAACAACACTCTTGTTTATGAAAATGGTTTTCCATTATTAAGATCCAGAAGGATGAAAAAGATTTGAAGTGTTTTTGTGTTTTTTAGAGAAGAAGTGTTTTGAATTTGATTTGTAACTCATGTCGCACTAAAGACCATGACCTAGGAGCGAATGCATCGCATATCACCCAAAGGGTGTACACTAAACACTCTAGGACATTGAGAGGAAACCCCCAATCACCATTTCTCAAGTAGCTTAAGGCTCGTAGCGTACAACACTTGTTATTCTTTATTATGTGTTTTGAAAATGTTTGAAGATGAGAAGAGAGACGCACGGAAGGTCTAAGGGAAACTTGGCCCTAACATTGTCATGAAAAATGGTCCTAAGGTTAGGATAAAAAAGGGGAACATCTACCCTAATGTTAGTGTACTTGGATTAAACACCTAATGTCTCTCCTACTCCCATCCTAAACGGAGGGACTAGGAACCTTATGGGGATCATGGCAAAAAGCACAAGAAAGCACAAGATAAATTCAGTCGCAAGTAAGAGATGCAAACATGGAAAACAAACATGCAAAGAGGGAGGAAAAGAAGTGCGGGGAAGCAGCCGCCACAAGCGCCACTCGACCTCTTGAAAGCAAATAAAATGCAATGCAAAAGAAGACATGCAAGCAAACAAACGATTATGGAAATATGCGATAACACAAAAGCAATGCAACATACAAGCAAGGGAGGAAAAAGTGTGGGGCAGCAGCCACCACATGCACATCTTGACCTTTTATTAATGCTGTGAAAAGAATGCACAAAGCAAAGAAAACAGGACAACAAGCAAACATGAACATGCAAGCACCCAATCACTTCGAACGTCAAGACATAAGTGTGCATCCGAGTGGAAAACAAACACTAGTCAGTGAAGTCTCGATTAAATAATCAAAACAGCGACATATATCCCCAAAACATTTCACTTCTAATGCATCATATTGAACTACGATGATTCGACGTGAAACGGTACTCAAACAAGCAAGCAAAACAGCAAAACAGGCCTGCTGGAACAATGTTAATCGGTTAACCATATGCGTTAACCGATTAACCACCTGAGAATGTTTGAAAATTTGAAAGTTTGAGTTGGTTGATCGATTAACCATATAGGTTAACCAATTAACACTGCTCCAACAGCAGCAAAAAAACACTTAACAACAACTTATCACTTAGGCAAACTTCCACATGATCTCATAATCAATTGTGCATGAAATGAAACCAGCAAATCATGATTTAAACAACATGTAAATAAACTAACACAACCAAATCATGAATCAAACAAATCGAATTAACCAACATTCAATCAAAGATGAAAATCCACATGATTAAAGCAAATAAGCTAAACACAGATTCGGATCCAACCTTCGGAGCGGATATTTGCTCTGGTTAGTGTTGATTCAACTGTAATTGAACAAATCTGATGCTAGAAGTCCAGAATACTTCAAGATCCACACCAATTCTCATAGTAGAAATGAAGATCCTTCAATATTAATCCAAAATAAGCCAAATAATCACTTCCAACATCACTTCCAGATTCAGATCCAATTGTGCACGAAAATTGGATGAAGAAATCACTTCAATGGAGATGATGGATGGAGGTTTTAAAGGTGAGAAAATACTTAGAAGGGGGGGGGGGTTGAATAAGTATGACAAATAATCAGAGATTCAAACACAGTTATTTTTATCCTGGTTCATTGAACTCAACTACTCCAGTCCACCCTCTCAAGAGTGATTTGCCTTTCTCAGTCGAGGACTTAATCCACTATTTAATCAAACAGATTACAATAGTAACACCTAAGAACAATTGTTCTTAGTCTTCTCAAGAGCTACTGATCCCAACTGGATCCTCTTAAGGAAACCTTTTACAATCAATGTAAAACTATTACAAGAGTAAGAATGCTTCTAAAAAGCTATTATCACAACTGTGATATTTCTCTTAAGTTTAAGAACAATGTTACAGCAAATAGAATATAAGAGCTTTTGAGAGTTTAGCTTTGATAAGTGATTTTTGCAAGAAATTCGTCTCTAAAGAAGATGGAGTGGACTTCTTTATATAGGCACTTAGATTCATAAAGTCTTCTCAACGTTGGAGGTTGTGCTGAAAAAGCCTGGTGCCTTTTGTCTTTACGTTGGAGGCTGTGCTAAAAAAGCCTGGTGCCTTTTGTCTTCACGTTGCAGAAACTTTCCTTAGAATGGAATGCACAGATAAAACCTTTTTGTCTGTGTTCTTGTGTCTAGCACAAAAGAGGAAAGAGCTGTTGAGATATGCCAACGGACATATTCAAATCTTCTTCACTAAGTAAGTTCAGCTATCAACATCAGAGTCTGGATCTTCAGAATCTCCAGAGTAGAGATCTTCTGGATCTTCAGAGTCTTGGGATGTTCTTCAGATTATGCTGAATCAGAGTATATGCAGCTTGTGTGCTTGAGCGTGTAGTTCTGTCAGAGCAGAGTCTTTTATATCAGATTCTCAATACTATGCAGCGCAGTATCTTTAGAGTCTTCTGAATGACTAAGCTTCTGAACTCTCAGAGTCTTCTATTCTTTAGAGGCTTCTACTTCAGAATCTTCAGTAGGCAGCACTCAGATTCTTCTGGAGACAACGTTCAGATCTTCATTTAAGATGCTCTTGAACCTTTGAAGCCTTTCATAATATCATCGTTCAGATCCAATTTTTCTCTTTAAGAATATTTTCTTTAGTACCTGTAGCAAACAGTCTAGAACAAATTTAGAGTATATAATTCTTGAATACAAAATTCATAAGTGTTATCATAAAAACATAGAGATATTACTAAGAAACAATCTGTGTTCTTACAATCTCCCCCTTTTTGATGATGACAAAACATGAGAAATTTTGTTCAATAAAAAGTATGAATTATAACTCCCCCTGAGATTAACAATCTCCCCCTGAAATGAATACTCTAATAGAAGAAAACACTTCCCTTTTTGATTAAGTATATTTCAGATTCAGAGCTTGATGCAAGAGGTTTGACTTTCAGAATCAAATCTTGATGCCAGATAATTATGACTTCCTTCAGTCAGAGCGCCTGATTATCATCTTGCTTGAATTATCTTTCAGAGTAAAGGTATCAGAGTAAGATATCAGAGTTGATTGAATACTCAGATTTGCTTTGGAAGATCAGGTTCTGGTTGGAAAAGTCTCAAGGTAACTTCAATGAATTATGTCAGATATATCAATGTAATCTGAAAGACTTAGATTCAAAGTAAGTTAATAAAATGTCTGAATTTCAGTTTTAGTAATTGCTTATAGGTTGAACAATCAGATTCTCTTTTTCTCCCCCTTTTTGTCATAATCAAAAATATTTTTAAAGACATAAAGATACAGAAGAAAAGAAGCATATAGAAGCAAAAACATCAACTTTCATTTAAACAGATCAGAGTTCACAATCAAACAGAGTCACAAAAGAACAGATAGATGCCAAAAAGCATAACAAAACAATAAGAAAACAACAGAAGCAATAACATGTGCAAAAACATCAAATAAAACTAAGTCTGGCGTGAGGCAATAAGGGTCAGAAGCTCTGTCATTTTGGCTGTTGACTCTTCTTGCTTAGATATCCAGGTCTTGATCTCATCAGTTGTCTTCTCTTGCTGTACCATCCAATCTTTTATTTCCTTGACATCATTCACAAGCTCTGTGACCACGGATGAAGAAGAAGCAGATGCAGTAGCAGCAGTGTTCTTATCAGACTGGTTCTCTTCAGAAGCTTGTTCAACCAATTCAGATGCAGGAGCCTTTGGAGGAGCAGCTTCCAGAAGCAACACAGGAGGAGGAGGAGGAATGTTCATCAGAGTTATCTTGATTAACTCTGCAAACTGAGTCTTTGCAAGCTTAGAACATTTAGCTCTAACTTTTAAAGCAACTTTGTTGAACATCCAGATGAAACGTTTCCAAGAAGCATTTGAAACAGCCGGATCCAAACTTGACAAGCACACTTCCTTAACACGAGCATACTCAGAATCTATCTCCTTCTTGAATATTTCAAACATAGTATTAACACATTATCCTAGATCTGACTGTTCAGAGGGTTTAGGATTAGGAGTGTTAACAGGAGTAGGTTCAGATGGTTGTGGTTGAGGTGGTGTTGGTTGAGATGTTTGGGTGTCAGACTGAGGGAGTTCAGTTGGTTGAGGAATGGTTTGTGTTTCAGATAGATGGGTTTCAGATGGTTGAGGGATGGTTTGGGTTTCAGATAGATGAGTTTCAAATGGTTGAGGGATGGTTATCTGAGGTGGGGAGTTGGGTGGAGTATGAAACATAGAAATGTTAACGTGTTCCTTCATAGCAATGTCAGAACGAGCTTGTTTGAGAGACTCTGGTTCAAAATCAGATGATTCAAAATCAGATGATTCACAATCAGAAGATTCTTCTGAGTGAGCAGATGTTGAAAAAATGTTAATGGATTGATTCAGGGGTTGGATATCCAGAATATTTTCAGAAAGATTTGAATCTTCTGGTGGAGCTGGTTGTTCAGAGTGTTCAGATTGAACAGTCTCTGGTTGGTTTGGTTCTGAGATGATTATATCTGGTTGGGGAATTTCTGGTTGTGGAATTTCTGGTGAAGTAGGTTGAGGGGGTTCAGATGTAGTATGAGGTTGGGGGTCAGAGGTTGTTGGTACAGAAGATGGTTGTGAATGTACTGGGGGAGATGAAGGTGGTTCAGATGAAAGGTTTGCAGATGGTTGGGGTTTAGAAGTTCTATGTCTAAGGGTTAGAGATGGAAGGGGTGAGTGAACAGAAGGGGTAGGATCAGATGTTAATACCTGATGAATAGTGTCTCTTATCTCTTCCAGAGTAGCATCTCTAGAATTGATTCTGACTTTCTTTACTCCTTTCTTCTTCTTCCTTGGAACTTCAGATTCTTTCCTTTTCTTCTAAACAGAGCCTTCTTCAGCTTTTCTCTTACTACGCCTTTCCTTCATCAGATTGGGAAATTCTTCTCCTTGTTTCTGAACAAGGTTAGCAGGTAGAGGAATTCCATTCTTCAGACAATCTGCAATGTAAGCCCAGACAATACCTTTTGGTTCATCTGCGCTGAACATTGGAAAATCTTCTACTGGTATCCTTCTGCCATTGACCTCCTCAGAGTTTATCTTCCTTAGTTTACCATTCAGCTCTGAAATGATCTTCATTCTTTTCAGAGTAAGTTCGTTTATCTCAGATCCAATGATGTAGGACAAATCCTCTGTTATTTTTGCATCTGTCAGATGCTTCACCAACTGATTCTCTGTAAGGATGTCTGAAATAAGTCTTCCCAGAGGTATCCAAGTTCTAACTTTCCCAGCTTTAGCTCTGACCTCTTCTCTAGTCTCTTTGACATGAGTCAGAAGATGACTGAAAATCAGATAGGGCAGATCCACCTTAGTATTCTTGCTGATGCAGTACATGAAGTACAGATGCTCTGTACTCACATAGTCTGGTGAGTTGGATGACTTTCTGTGAAAGATTGTACTCATAAATATCTTCGCCCAGATCCTATAGATAGGTTTCAGATCTTTAACCTTGCTTGTTGGTGTTCCAGATAAAGTAATCTCTTCATACACCTTAGCCATATCAATACGTGCAGAGGCTAGGTTTGTAACACCATCAGATTCTTTATAACCAAACAGCTGCCTGATCAGTTTCTCAGTGATCACTATCTCCTTCCCAAGGACAGATGAGTGAATGAACTTAGGACCAGCATGAGCGTGAATCCAGAATTCCTTCACAAGAGTTGGGTACACAGGACCCATCAGTCTCTCAAAATACTTCTCCCAGCCTTGAGCTTTAATGGCAGTTGTTAGGTCAAACCCATTTTCTTCTATTGATTCAAGATCAATGAAACTCTCGCACAGAATCTCAAGATCCACAACTGGAGTAAATAGAGTGCGTACAAGTTTCTTGTACATTATATTGTTGTTGGAGATTTCGGCAGCATTTGATGAAGAAGCCATTGATGAAGATGAAGATTTTGATTTGGGTTTAGGGTTTTGGTAGAGGTTGAAGAGTAAGCAAAAACGCATAAGTGTAGTGAGTGTGAAAAGTGTGAAAATAGTGTGATAGGTGGTATTTATAGAAAACCAAAAAATCAAACATTGGGCACATCAATAGACACATACGCACGTTTACACATAACATTTAATGAAAATAATCATTTCAATTTAAAGATTTGACAAATGGGGGGAAATCCAAGAAAAATGAGATTTTCAAAGCAGTACCTCAAACGTCAAATCAGTAGAGCACTCCATCTTTTCAGATTCTGAGTGACACGTGTTTGCTTGTATGTGCATCTGATGTCTCTCAAGAAATGAAACGTTTCCAATGTTCAGATCTTCTGAGTTTGTTAGTTCAGAGTTTCACACAAATAAATCAATCAAAGATAAATGAACAAATAATCAGATGAAATACTTCAGATCTTTAAACATTTTGCATCTGATAAGTTGCCTCTGATAAATATTACTCTAGACAAAAATCCATACAAATATTTTTCAGAATGAACTTAAACCTATCTTCAGCAAGGGGTTTTGTGAAAATATCAGCCCATTGATGATCTGTATCAACAAAAGCTAGATTTATTACACCCTTCTGAACATAGTCTCTGATGAAGTGATGTTTAATTTCTATATGTTTAGCCTTAGAGTGTAAGATTGGATTTTTTGACAAACATATAGCAGAAGTATTATCACAGAAGATAGAAAGATTACTCTCATAGATCTGATAGTCTTCTAGCTGACTCTTCATCCAGAGCATCTGCGTACAACATCCAGCAGCAGCAATGTATTCTGCCTCTGTAGTTGATAGTGCAATAGTGGGTTGCTTCTAGCTGTACCATGAGATCAGATGACTTCCAAGAAACTGACAGCTTCCAGAAGTGCTTTTATGTTCAACTCTGTCTCCAGCATAATCAGCATCACAGAATCCAACTAATGAAAATTCATCAGATCTTCTGTAACACATACCCATGTTAGTAGTACCTTTCAGATACCTTAGAATCCTCTTAACAGCTGTTAAGTGTGATTCTCTAGGATCTGATTGGAATCTTGCACATAAGCAGAGACTAAACAGAATATCAGGTCTAGAAGCAGTCAAGTATAGAAGAGATCCTATCATACCTCTATAGAGTTTCTGATCTACCTTCTTACTTACCTCTTCCTTACCAAGAGTGCTTGTAGGGTGCATTGGAGTCTTTGCCATCTTACTATCAACCATGATGAACTTCTTCAGAAGCTCTTTAACATATTTGGTCTGATGTATGTAGGTGCACTCTGGAGTCTGGTTGACTTGGATTCCCAAAAAGAATCTCAATTCTCCCATCATGCTCATCTCAAACTCTGCCTGCATACATTTAGCAAACTCCTTTCCAAGCATAATATTTGTTGATCCAAAAATAATATCATCTACATATATTTGACAAATCAACAGATCTTTCTTAAGAGTTTTACAGAATAAAGTTGTATCCACTTTTCCTCTGATAAAATTTTTCTCCAGAAGGAAATTGCTCAACCTCTCATACCAAGCTCTGGGAGCTTGTTTTAAACCATAAAGAGATTTCTTTAGTTTAAAAACATGATCTGGAAAGTTTTCACTTTCAAAACCAGGAGGTTGGTGGACATATACTTCCTCTTCTATAATACCATTAAGAAAGGCACTTTTAACATCCATCTGATATAGAGTGATGTTATTCTGTGCAGCAAAAGAAATGAGTAAACGTATAGACTCTAACCTGGCAACAGGAGCATAAGTCTCTGTATAGTCAATTCCTTCTTGCTGACTGTAACCTTGAGCAACCAGCCTTGCCTTGTTCCTTTCAACTTCTCCCTTTTCATTCAACTTATTCCTGAAGACCCATTTTGTTCCAATAATGTTGAATCCTTTAGGTCTAGGAACCAGATCCCAAACTTCATTTCTGGTGAATTGATTTAGCTCTTATTGCATGGCAATAATCCATTCATTATCTTTCAGAGCCTCATCCACAGATGTTGGTTCAATTATTGACACTAAGCCAAACAATGAAGATTCAGATGTTCTGAGATAGGATCTTGTCCTGAGATAGGATCTTGTCCTGATTGGATCATCTTTCTTTCCAATAATCACATCTTCTAGGTGAGATGCCTTGATTCTGGAAGAAGATCCTCTGACATTTGATCTTTCAGAAATGTGTAAGTTGTCCAATTGAGAAGATAAGGGAATAGCATCTGGAGTTGCTTCAGATTCCTTCTCTTCAGCCTTTTCTGCCTCTGAGCCTTCAGAGTTTGTGAGAATCACTTCTCTATCTGCAGAACTTTCAAACTGCTTTGGCTTTTCAGAGCCAAGCTTATCATCAAATCTTACATTAATAGATTCTTCTACAATCTGTGTTTCAGTATTGAATACTCTGTAGCCTTTAGAGCGTTCAGAATAACCAAGCATGAAACACTTATGTGCTTTGGAATCAAACTTGTTAAGATTCTCTTTAGTGTTAAGCATGTAATAAATACATCCAAAAGGATGAAAATATGAAATGTTGGGCTTTCTGTTCTTCCACAGTTCATATGGAGTCCTCTCCAGAAGAGGTCTTACAGACACTCTATTCTGAATGTAACAAGCTGTGTTAATTGCTTCTGCCCAAAAGTGTTTTGCCAGAGTTGTCTCATTGATCATGGTTCTGGCCATTTCTTGCAGAGTTCTGTTTTTCCTCTCTACAACTCCATTTTGTTGTGGAGTTCTAGGACAGGAAAAATCATGAGCAATGCCATTTTCATTAAAATATTTTTCAAAATATTTATTTTCAAATTCACCACCATGATCACTTCTGACTTTTATAATTTTGAAATCTTTTTCATTCTGGACTTGCTTGCAGAAGTCAAAGAACACAGAATGTGACTCATCCTTGTGTTTTAAGAACTTTACCCATGTCCATCTACTATAGTCATCAACAATGACTAATCCATACTTCTTGCCTCTGATGGATGCAGTTTTCACTGGCCCAAACAGATCAATATGAAGTAATTCTAGTGGTCTGGAAGTAGAAACAACATTTTTTGATTTAAAAGATGATTTTGAAAACTTCCCTTTTTGGCATGCTTCACAAAGAGCATCTGAGGTGAACTTCAGATTAGGAAGTCCTTTGACAAGATTAAGTTTATTAATCTGAGATATACGTCTCATATTAATATGTCCCAATCTTCTGTGCCAGACCCATTGCTCTTCATTAACAGACAAGAGGCATTTAACATTCTGAACTTTAAGTTCTGAAAGATTTATTTTATAAATGTTGTTTTTCCTCTTACCACTAAATAGGATAGAGACATCCTTTTGACTAATAGCTTTACAACATTTTTGATTAAAGGTAATATCATAACCATTGTCACTTAATTGACTTATGGACAATAAGTTATGTTTTAAGCCTTCAACAAGTAAAACATTAGTTATAGAGGAAAGTTTACCATTTCCAATAGTGCCAGATCCAATGATCTTGCCTTTCTGGTTCCCTCCAAACTTCACGTCACCTCCAGATCTAAGTTCTAGGTTTTGGAACATAGACCTTTCTCCTGTCATGTGTCGTGAGCATCCAGAGTCCAGGTACCATGACTGGCGTCCTGACCTTGCTGCTAAGAACATCTGCAACAGGGATTATTTTTCTCTTAGGTACCCAGATCTTCTTGGGTCCTTTAGGGTTAGTTGGTTTGTAGGTTTGTCTAAACTTCTGTTTTTCAACATAATGTTTATTCTGACTTGCCTTGGGTTTAAACACATAAGTATTCTTCTCAGAGCTTGTGTGTTTAATGTCATTTAAGTAACCAAACTTAAATTGAGAGTACAGAGGTGTCTTCTTGATGAAGAGTTTGTCAACAGATTTTGGATTACTTCCATAGGAAGATTCATATCCAATACCTCTTCTGTTGTTCCCACTAACACCATAGATCATAGAAGCCATCTTGCTTCTGTCTATGCTCTTAGTAAGGAATCTCTGAAAGCTAGAGTCATATTTTTCTAAAATGTTTTCACATGACTTAGTCTTAGATTCAGATTCTTGTTGAGCTATTTCAAAGTCATTTTTGATTTTCAGATTAATTTCTTTTTGCTCAACAAGTTCTGTCTTCAGAAGATTAATCTCAGATTCAAGACTGCTTTTCAGCTTCTTGTATTTGAGTTTAATATTATTATAGCTTTTCAGAACTTCTGATAACACTTTGATAAGTTCTTCTTTAGTAAGTTTAGCCATTACCTCTTCAGCGTCAGAGTCAGATTCAGAATCAGATTCAGATCCTGAAGTTCCTTCCTCCTGATCTTCTATGCTGGCCATCAGTGCAACATTAGCACATTCTTCTTCTGATTCAGAAGATGATTCAGATTCATCTGAGTCATCCCATGTTGCCATCAGAACCTTCTTCTTTTTGTCAAACTTCTTCTTGGGTTTTTCTCTTTGAAGTTTGGGGCAATCATTCTTGTAATGCCCAGGTTCTTTGCACTCATAGCATACAACTTCTTTCTTGCCAGATCTTCTGTGCACAGTAGATTCCTTTCTATGATCAGATTTTCTGAAGTTGTTGAACTTCTTTCCCTTGTGCTTCCAGAGTTTGTTGATCCTTCTGGACAACATGGATAATTCATCTTCTTCTTCAGAAGAAGATCCTTCAGAGATTTTTTCAATAACCTGCAAAGCTTTAGCAGATTTATTAGATTTTAAAGCAATAGATTTACCTTTCTCTTTCTTTTGAGGTTCATCTTCCTCAAGCTCAATTTCATGGCTCCTCAGTGAGCTGATGAGTTCTTCTAAAGAGATCTTGTTCAGATCTTTAGCCATCTTCAAGGCAGTCACCATTGGTCTCCATCTGGTAGGTAGACTTCTGATGATTTTCTTTACATGATCTGATGTGGAGTATCCCTTGTCCAGAACTTTTAGACCAGCAGTGAGGATCTGAAATCTAGAAAACATAGTTTCTATATTTTCAGATTTTTCCATTTTGAACGCTTCATACTTCTGTATAAGCGCCAGAGCCTTGGTCTCCTTCACTTGAGAATTTCCCTCATGAGTCATTTTAAGTGACTCAAACATTCCATGAGTTGTTTCTCTGTTAGTAATCTTTTCATACTCAGTATGAGAGATTGCATTAAGCAATATTGTCCTAGCCTTATGGTGATTTTTGAAATCCTTCTTCTGGGCTTCTGTCATTGATTTTCTATCAATTTTCTTGCCATCCTCATTTGTAGGATGTTCATAGCCATCAATGACCAAGTCCCACAAATCAGCATCATAACCAAGGAAGAAACTTTCTATCCTGTCCTTCCAGTAATCAAATTTCTCTCCATCAAACATAGGAGGCTTTGTGCTGATTCTATCCCCTTCATATTTGTTACAGTTGGATGTAGAAGCATCACCCATAATGACAAACAAATATATATCAAAGTAACTTTTCTCACTGGATCTTTACTGACACGGTTAAGTGGTAGCACACGCAGAACCGGAGCTCTGATGCCAACTGAAGGTGAGAAAATACTTAGAAGGGGGGGTTGAATAAGTATGACAAATAATCAGAGATTCAAACACAGTTATTTTTATCCTGGTTCGTTGAACTCAACTACTCCAGTCCACCCTCTCAAGAGTGATTTGCCTTTCTCATTCAAGGACTTAATCCACTATTTAATCAAACAGATTACAATAGTAACACCTAAGAACAATTGTTCTTAGTCTTCTCAAGAGCTACTGATCCCAACTGGATCCTCTTAAGGAAACCTTTTACAATCAATGTAAAACTATTACAAGAGTAAGAATGCTTCTAAAAAGCTATTATCACAACTGTGATATTTCTCTTAAGATTAAGAACAATGTTACAGCAAATAGAATATAAGAGCTTTTGAGAGTTTAGCTTTGATAAGTGATTTTTGCAAGAAATTCGTCTCTGAAGAAGATGGAGTGAACTTCTTTATATAGGCACTTAGATCCATGAAGTCTTCTCAACGTTGGAGGCTGTGCTAAAAAATCCTGGTGCCTTTTGTCTTACGTTGAAGGTTGTGCTGAAAAAACCTGGTGCCTTTTGTCTTCACGTTGCAGAAACTTTCCTTAGAATGGAATGCACAGATAAAACCTTTTTGTCTGTGTTCTTGTGTCTAGCATAAAAGAGGAAAGAGCTGTTGAGATATGCCAACGGACATATTCAAATCTTCTTCACTAAGTAAGTTTAGCTATCAACATCAGAGTCTGGATCTTCAGAATCTCCAGAGTAGAGATCTTCTGGATCTTCAGAGTCTTGGGATGTTCTTCAGATTATGCTGAATCAGAGTATATGCAGCTTGTATGCTTGAGCGTGTAGTTCTGTCAGACCAGAGTCTTCTATATCAGATTCTCAATACTATGCAGCGCAGTATCTTCAGAGTCTTCTGATGACTAAGCTTCTGAACTCTCAAAGGCTTCTATTCTTTAGAGGCTTCTGCTTCAGAATCTTCAGTAGGCAGCACTCAGATTCTTCTAGAGACAGCGTTCAGATCTTCATTTAAGATGCTCTTGAACCTTTGAAGCCTTTCATAATATCATTGTTCAGATCCAAATTTGCTCTTTAAGAATATTTTCTTTAGTACCTGTAGCAAACAGTCTAGAACAAATTTAGAGTATATAATTCTTGAATACAAAATTCATAAGTGTTATCATCAAAACATAGAGATATTACTAAGAAACAATCTGTGTTCTTACAGGTTTGAGCTCAATAATTCATTGATTCCATGGAAGAATCAAAGAATTCAATGTAAAAGAGATTTGGTGAGGGTTTTGGAGTTGGAATATTAAGAGAGAATTTGAGAGAGAATGAGATGAATTCTGAAAAATGAGAGTGAAAAATGAAGATTGGATCCCTTTGGTTTGGAGTGAATCACTTAAATATCACTTAGGTTTAGATCCAAATGAGAGGCTTGGAAATTGGTTTGTGAATTTTGGTTTGGGATGAGGAATGGGATTTTGGAGGGAAATGAAATTATGAAATGATTCTAGATCCTTCTCAAGTGTAAAATTTGAATTCAAGTGATCAAAATTGGACCCCAAATGGCTCTGCATTGAAAATTCACGTGCAGAGGCAAAATCTGCACTCGTTAATCGATTAACCATATAGGTTAACCGATTAACACCTTCAAAATTTCAAATCTGGCCTGATTTCACTTTGCTTAATCGATTAACCATATAGGTTAACCGATTAACACATTCAAAAATTTGAATTTGGCGCCTTTTGGAGGGAAATCTGCCCGTTTTCCTGTTTCTTGCTGTTTTGAGCTCTGTTCAAACTCTGAAACTTGCTGTTGAATATCATAACCATAAAAACTCTTGAGATAACCTGAATGCTGCTTTTTGAGCTGGAAAATTCCCTGTAAAACAAAGTAAAATCGACCGCTCAAACATTGGGCAAAATAAATGCCCGAGCCCGATGCTCGTTGTTTAATTGCTTGTACTGAGAGTGAATTTTGAGCCATGGGAAAACCTTGATCCCCTGCCTCAAGAAAGAATGTTATGCAATGCAGAAATGCAAAAATGCAAAGAAACAAAAGTCAGTACGAAAAGAGGTTGGGCAAATTTTTGGGTGCAACACAAAGCAAGTACTAATTTATTGTAAACACATATTCCATAGGATCTTCTTGTGCCATTTTTAACTCTTTCAACAAGTTCCTTAGCCAAATTGCATGGCAAACGCATGATGTAGCGGCAACATATTCGGCTTCACAAGTTGATAGTGTGATGATAGGTTGCTTCTTTGACATCCAAGTGAAAGTTGTATCTCCCATAAAGAACACAAAACCAGTAGTGCTCTTTCTATCGTCCAAGTTTCCACTCCAATCGCTATGACTATAGCCAACAATATCATAATTTTTAGAAGAGTAATATTGAAAGCCAAAGTTTGTTGTACCTTTGATGTATAGAAGGATTCTCTATGCTGCCTTGAAGTGAGTTGTTGTTGGAGCTTCCATGTAGCGACTTATGACTCCTACAACATAGAGAATATTCGGTCTTGTACTTGTTACGTAAGGTTGACTTCCAACCAAACTTTTGTAAAGAGTAGGATCCATAATCTCTCTATTTTCATGCTTACTCAACTTGCTGCCACATTCCATCTGGGTGCCAACTAGATTGGCATCATCCATCTTGAACTTCTTAAGTGTGAGGGCAATTCCTCATATACTATATATACACTTATGTTTAGATGATGACAAAACGCATTTATGGAAGAATCAGTTTCGAGGCAAATGCATGTTACACTTCTCATATCTCTCTTGTGTGCATACCATGAGTATCTAACTTGCCATACTCAGTCTAATATGTTTGGAAGATCTTTGGTTGAGCTTATAAGTGAAGGAGTCACAAAACTCAGCATTTTTGCAAAATTGCAGGATTTGAGTCGACCACAGGTCGACGCATGGTCGGCACATAAAACAAGAAAATTCGCACGGGTCGGTGCACGCCGACCTATGGTCGACGCATACTATGATGATTTTGAATTTGCCTAAAACTGTAGGCTATGCGTCGACGCATAGTCCTGCTATGGTCGACCATTCGCTCGTTTATGTTGTTGTTGAAGATTTTCCACTTTGGTTGAAAAAGCTATTAAGTCTGTTAGTTTGTGGTTACTATATATAGAAGGTTTTTGTTCTTTTTTCAAAAACAATTAAAATTTTGAGTCAATTGCAACCCAACAAGAAAAGTGAAATAGGTGCCATCAAATCTATTCATCTTCATCCTCAACAGTTCATAACACAACAATTACACACAACAATTCTTGCTGTGCTTTGTGGTTTATTCAAGGTGATAAGGTCTGAATCCGTCGATTGGGAATCCGGTTCGGGTTGAGTTTGTGGCAGGTTTTTCTTGAATAAAACCTTGAAGGTTTTATCCTCCAGGATTCGGAGAATTTGGGGGTTTTTGGTATGGATCATCTCTACCAACTTTCAGCTGAGCGAAGGTGATTGAGAAGCGGAAGGTTTCGTCAATCTAGTAGCGGGAATCAGTGAAGTGTGCAAGAGAGTTTCGGGTTCGATTTGTCTGTGCTTGAGATCAGCCGGGCTGAGGGTTTGAAGAATGGAAGGTTATTCAACAAAGGGGCTGTAATCGGAGGTCTACTCACAACGATCGAAGAACTTGATTCGACTCGAATCAAGAAACAAGGAGAGAAAGCATCATCAACATCAAGAGAGCTTGTTTGTATATCTTGCTTGTCTATCCTTGTATAAACGTTTCAACTCTACAGGTGATATCTATTATATTGAGCTCAATTATATTATTAGAATTGAGGGCATACGTACCCTGAAGCGAGGACGGCGGGGGAACTGCCTCAACAAATCTTTGTCTCCTTTATTTTTCTGCAATTTCATTTTTGCTTTAAAATTGAGTAATTTTAATATAAGCAATTCTATCGAAATTATGATTGGATTGAGTAAGTGCTTATCACTGTTTTGCACTCTAGTACAATAGTATATTGTACAAGGAATCTAGAGTTACTTACTCAAGTCAAAACTCACTTGGAGTGCCTCGCACACCAAGTGTTTGATAAATTGCCTACACCAAAATTCACTTGTGTTGTTTACATATTTTTTGGGCATTGTGTAACATTGGAACTAGTCCTACTAATTATTGGTATAATCAATTGATAGTGTGAATAGTGTGTTAAATCTATTTGCTCATTATCATTTCCATAAGGCTAGACGCATATTCGGTCTTCTAATAACAGTTCGTTATAGAAGGTATTTTTCCATGGCCGGTTCCGCAAATCAAATATTTTTAAAACCAATTTTTAATTGGTAGTGCCGACTGATTTTTTAATTGGGATCTATTCAACCCCCCTTCTAGATCCGTGCCATCGTCTAACAAGTGGTATCAAGAGCACCGGTTCACTTTGTGCTTCAAGTATAAGTTTGATAGAAAATGGCTAACGAACCTAAAGGGGCTTATAATAGAGCTCCCGTTTTTAATGGAGAAAAATATAGCTATTGGAAGGACTGTATGCGGGTGCACATAAATTCCGTAGATAGAAAAGTGTGGAATGTTATTCTCAATGGTCCAATGGAAATAAATATGACCAATGCGAATAATGAGATTGTGCCTAAGCCTGAAGCACAATGGACTGATGATGATGAAAAGAAATATAACTATGATTGGAAAGTCAAGAATATTTTGATCTCCTCATTAGGAGTTGATGAATATTATCGGGTTTCTCATTGTCTTACGGCAAAAGCTATGTGGGACTCATTGCAAGTCGCCCATGAGGGGACTAATGATGTTAAGCTAGCTAGAACCAACACACTAACACAAGAGTTTGATCTCTTTTACATGGAGCAAGGGGAAACCATTGTGGACATGCAAAAGAGATTCAATCATCTCATCAATAGATTGCATTCACTAGGTAGGCTAGTGGCCAATGATGTTGCTACTAACAAAATTTTGAGATGTCTTAACAGGGAATGGCAGCTGAAAGTAACTTCCATCAAGGAAGCTAACGACCTAACAATTTTGGATTTAACAATATTGTTTGGAAAGCTGCAAGAGCACGAACAAGTGCTCATTGTAACGCCCCGATTCTGAATTCCCATTAATTGTTGAGTCTTTTAATTTATTTAATTGATGTTTGTTTTAAATTGAGAAATTATATATTATTATGTGGTGTTTGCTTATTTTATCTATTTTTACCGATTCGGAGAGTTTTCGGGGAATTAGAGTAAAAAGGGCATTTTAGACATTTAGCAATTTAGTGTGAGAATTGATTGGTAAGTGTTGGAAAGAATTTGAGAGGAAAGAAATAGAGATAGAAATAGAATAAGAGAGGAAAAGAAAGAAAGATAGTAACATAAGAAGAAAAACAAGAGAAAGAAAAGAGGAGAAGAGAGAGAGAAGAGAAAGTGGAGAGGAAAACCTAGAATCATCAAGGGATCATCACCAAAGCTTGCAATCGATCGGTAAGGGTGTGAAACTCCATCATCTCTTTAATGTATATGATTGTATGTGTGTGTGTTTGGATTTTGTAGAGTTTCTACTCTTTTTCCACTTAGGTTAGAAGTTGGTTTGATGAGTAGAAAGAGGTTTTAATCGGTTAGAACTCGGATTAGACGATGTAGTTTAGTCGGGTGATGGTAGGGTTGTGCCACTGAGACTGGTTTGGATTTAATCGGTTGGTTGTGTGGAGTTTGGGCTTTGGAACAGCCATGGAAGTTCTGTCTTCGCAGGCTCGCCAGGCGAATGGCAGCGAAGCTTCGCCAGGCGAAGTCCAGCGAGCTGTAGCGAAGCAAGTCAGAAGCAAACACCCTGTCTTCGCTGGCAAGTTCGCCAGGCGAAGTGAGTTGGCGAAGGTTCGCCAGGCGAGTGTGTAGCGAGCCTCAGCGAGTAATTCCAGAATTACTCCCAGTGGACTTCGCTGGGAAGGTAGCCAGGCGAAGGCCAGCGAGCATTCGCTGCGTGGCTTCTCCAGGCGAAGGTTGGCAAACCTGACAGTGTTATTTGTTTCGCTGTTTATTCATAGCATGATTTTTGGCCGATTCAATTATGATTAATGCCTATATGAATGATTGATGTGTGAACTGTTTCGACATGTCGTGCTGTGGGTGGCCGAAAGGCGTGAATCCTAGATGGTAGAGCCAATGCTGAATCTTGAACGTTTGATAATCTTGTGTATTTGCTTGAATTGAATAGAAACGCATTGATAGGCTGATATGTGTGTAAACCATGTGTGAAATGGTGCATAATGTGAATGCATGATAGATATATGCAATGTATGTGATAAATGTAATGAGTATGTTTGTGAACATAGTATGCATTCTGTGTTGATCGATCCCTCGGAGGATTAGCATTGTGTAGCATCTTAGTATGCATTTTTGTGTTGAATGATCCCTCGGAGGATTTGCAGAACCTCGTATGATACGATGGTTACATTAGATTCCTTGGAGAATCGGTTGCATTGTGTGATTCCTCGGAGAATCGGTCATAACATGTAATCCCTTGGAGGATTGACTAGAGTATTTGATTCCGTGGAGAATCTGCAGAGTATTTGATTCCGTGGAGAATCTGCTGAATATTCGATTCCGTGGAGAATCTGATGAATATTTGATTCCGTGGAGAATCTGCTGAATACTTGATTCCGTGGAGAATCTGCTGAATACTCGATTCCTTAGAGAATCTGTTGAAATGAGTCGGTACCGCATTTGCATCTGCATAGAGTCGGGTGTTGGTCTCTATGAGTTGCATGAGTCATCTGTGTATGATGCATTAGTTGTATGAATGTAACTGTGTATGTTATATATGATTGTTTGGAGGAACATATAGTGAATGTTCATGAGCATGTGTAGAGGCATGATTAATTGTATATGCTTAATGTGGTGAGAACATAATTTGAGTATAACTTGTACAAATATGAGTATATGTATATATACAATTTTATGCATTAACTGTTATGATATTGTTTCTCACCCTTCTGCTGTTTTATAATGCTCTTTGAGGCATTGCAGAGTAGGAAGCTGGAGGTTCTTTTTGTGAAGTGATGTCTTCATTCTTTTTGGTCAATGGCTCTGATATGTAACATCTGGGTAGTTAGGAAGCCTTTTACTCCTTTGGAGTTACATTTGTTTTGATTCCTTGTGATACATTTGTGTATGTATCCGCTGTGGATATGGTTGTAAAGCATGAATTGATTGAATGGTTGTATATACTTTTATGAATGTGATCGATCCAATATTTGGATGTTTCCGCTTTTATTCTAAATATTGAGATGTGGGTTACCCATTGTTGCATATCTATTTTGAGCAGGTATCGTATGTGTTTAATTTCATGATAATGTGATGCGCCTCTTATATACCATGTTTTAATTAAACTCTGATGAAATAAATTTTCTAAGTGCCTAATTGATTTAATTGATTTATTTGGGGGTATAGAAAAGGGGTGTTACATTAAGTGGTATCAGAGCCAGTGTTGAGTTAGTCGTGTCTGTCTTGTTGTTGTGTTGGTTGAACGGTTGTTTAACCTTGTTGTTATTTTTGGGAATCCTCAGAATATGGCAGGTCGTAATGACAATGCTATGGCAGCGGCGTTAGAGGCTATGGCCAGAGCTGTGCAGGGTGCACCTAACGTGAATGCGAATGATGAGTTCAGGAAGAACCAACCACCGGTGTTCAAAGGGAGATTTGATCCGGATGGTGCTCAGATATGGTTAAAGGAAATTGAGAGGATCTTTAGGGTGATGGATTGTGCTGAAGGGAACAAGGTGAGACTAGGGACTCACATGCTGAGAGAAGAGGCTGATGACTGGTGGGTCAGCGTGAGGCAAGTTCTTGAGGTCGACGATGAGGAGATTACATGGGATTTATTTCGTACTGAGTTCCTAAGGAAGTATTATCCCGAAAGTGTTAAAGGGAAGAGAGAAATGGAATTTCTGGAGTTGAAACAAGGTAATATGTCGGTGGTGGACTACACCGCTAAGTTTACTGAGTTAGTGAAGTTTCACCCTCACTATGATGCGGTTACGGCGGAATTTTCCAAATGTATCAAGTATGAGAATGGCTTGCGTCCTGAGATAAAGCAAGCGGTGGGTTATCAAAGAATACGAAGATTTTCGGATTTGACCGAGTGTTGTAGAATTTATGAAGAAGACAGTAGAGCTCGTTCTACTCATTATAAGGGTTTGAGCGAGAGGAGAGGGAAGCAGCAAGTACGAAGCGAACCTTATGTGACGCCTGCTGAGAAGGGCAAACATAGGGGAAACTTTGATAGGAGACCCGGAGGAGGTTCCGGTGCGATCAAATGTTTTAAGTGTGGCGTGATGGGCCACAAGTCTTATGATTGTGGAAAGTTCAAGGCGAAGTGTTCCAACTGTGGGCTCCTTGGACATGATGCAGCAGAGTGTAGAAAGAATGTTGTGAAGTGTTTTAATTGTGGCGAGGTGGGTCACATTAGCCCGAATTGTACCAAACCGAAGCAAGCTCCGGCGGGCGGAAAAGTTTTCGCATTAGCAGGTTCAGACGCTACTAATGCGGCGGATCGTTTGATTAAAGGTACATGCTTTATTAATGATATGCCTTTAGTTGCTATTATTGATACTGGAGCGACTCACTCGTTCATCTCTCTTGCGTGTGCTAAGCGGTTGGATTTGTGTATGGTTTCTTTGAGTAGTGGTATGGTTATTAGGACTCCCTCTTCGGGGTCGGTAACTACTTCTTTGGTGTGTGCAAGTTGTCCTTTGACCATGTATGGTAAGGACTTCGTTATAGATTTAGTGTGTTTGCCGTTGGAAGGTTTGGACGTAATCTTGGGTATGAACTGGTTGCAATTTAATAGAGTTCATCTGGATTGCTATCACAAGTTAGTAAGGTTTCCTTCTTTGGAAGATGGTGAAAACGAGAGTTTTCTTTCCACTAAAGAGTTGAAGAAACTTTTAGCGGACGAAGCTCAGTTGTTTGGTTTGTTTGCATCGTTGTCGGTGGAGAGAAAAGTTGAGCTCGACGTGTTTCCTGTGGTTTGTGAATTTCCTGAAGTGTTTCCGGAAGATGTTGCGGATGTGCCGCCAAAGAGAGAGGTTGAATTTTCTATTGATCTGGTTCCGGGTACTAGACCGATTTCGATGGCCCCGTATCGTATGTCGGCATCGGAGTTGCTGGAATTGAAGAAGCAGTTGAATGATTTGTTGGATAAGAGATTTGTAAGACCAAGTGTTTCTCCTTGGGGTGCGCCGGTATTGTTGGTAAAGAAGAAGGATGGTAGTATGCGATTGTGTATTGATTATCGGCAGTTGAATACGGTGACAATTAAGAACAAGTATCCGCTTCCAAGAATTGATGATTTGATGGATCAATTGGTTGGAGCCCGTGTTTTTAGTAAGATTGATTTGAGATCCGGTTATCACCAGATTCAGGTTAAGGAAGAAGATATTTCGAAGACGGCTTTTAGAACACGATATGTTCACTATGAGTATACGGTGATGCCATTCGGAGTTTCTAATGCGCCGGGTGTTTTCATGGAATATATGAACCGTATCTTCCACGAGCAGTTGGATCGTTTTGTGGTAGTGTTTATCGATGACATTTTGATTTATTCTAAGTCTTGAGAGGAACACGAAGAACATTTAAGGATTGTGTTGCGGATTTTGAAAGAGAAGAAGTTGTACGCAAAGTTGTCTAAGTGTGAGTTTTGGTTGTCGGAGGTGAGTTTTCTTGGACATATTATTTCCGGCAATGGTATTAGTGTGGATCCATCCAAGATCGATGCGGTAATGCAATGGGAGACTCCAAGATCGGTTACGGAAATTCGAAGCTTTTTGGGCTTGGCCGGTTACTACCGGAGGTTTATCGAAGGATTTTCAAAGTTAGCACTCCCGTTAACGCAGTTGACTTGTAAAGGAAATGCTTTTATTTGGGATGTTAATTGTGAAGAGAGTTTCATGGAATTAAAGAGAAGGTTAACGACAGCACCGGTTTTGATTTTGCCGAATCCTACGGAACCTTTTGTGGTTTATTGCGACACTTCCTTGTCAGGATTGGGTGGTGTATTGATGCAAGATGGGAAGGTCGTGGCGTATGCTTCTAGACAGTTGAGAGTACATGAAAAGAAATATCCTACTCATGATTTGGAGTTAGCGGCCGTAGTGTTCGTTTTGAAAATTTGGAGGCACTATCTTTATGGTGCAAGATTTGAAGTTTTTAGCGATCACAAGAGTTTGAAGTATTTGTTTGATCAAAAAGAATTGAATATGAGGCAAAGGAGATGGCTAGAACTTTTGAAGGACTATGATTTTGGTTTAAATTATCATCCGGGTAAGGCGAATGTGGTAGCCAATGCCTTAAGTCGGAAGTCGTTGCACGTGTCTACTTTAATGGTTAGAGAGTGGGAACTCTTGGAGAACTTTAGAGATTTGAGTTTGGTTTGTGAGTTAACACCGAGTAGTGTGAAGCTGGGTATGTTGCATGTCACGAATGATTTCCTTGCTACGGTGTGTGAAAAGCAAAAGTTGGATTTGAAATTTGTGGATTTGATGACGAATGGAAATGAAGATTTCAAAGTTGATGAATTAGGAGTTTTGAGGTTTCGAGGTCGTATTTGTATTCCCGATGATGCGGATTTGAAAAAGATGATATTGGAAGAGGGACATCGGAGTAACTTGAGTATTCATCCGGGAGCGAATAAGATGTATCAGGATTTGAAGAAGATCTTTTGGTGGTCTGGATTGAAAAGCGATGTTGCTCGTTTTGTGTACTCGTGTTTGACTTGCCAGAAGTCTAAGGTGGAACATCAGAAGCCTAGTGGATTGATGCAACCGTTGGATATTCCGGAATGGAAATGGGATAGTATATCGATGGATTTTGTTATGGGATTGCCGAATACGCAAAGAGGACATAATTCTATTTGGGTGATTGTTGATAGGCTTACTAAATCAGCTCACTTTATTCCGATTGATATTACTTATTCTTTGGAAAGGTTGGCCGAGATTTATGTTGGCACTATTGTGAAGCTTCATGGAGTTCCTAAGAGTATTGTGTCGGATAGAGATCCTAGATTTACTTCAAGATTTTGGGAGAGTTTGCAAGGTGCCTTGGGTTCTAAGTTGAGATTGAGTTCGGCATATCATCCGCAAACAGATGGTCAAACCGAGAGGACGATTCAATCGTTAGAAGATTTGTTGCGTGCTTGTGTGCTTGAACAAGGTGGTGCGTGGGACGGTTATTTAGCGTTGATTGAGTTCACCTATAATAACAGTTTCTATTCGAGTATTGGTATGGCGCCATTTGAGGCTTTATATGGTCGGAGATGTCGAACACCTCTGTGTTGGCATGAGACGGGTGAAAAGTCGGTAGTTGGTCCTGAAATGGTACAGCAAACGACGGAAAAGGTGAAATTTATTCGGGAAAAGATGAGAGCTTCTCAGAGTAGACAGAAAAGTTATCATGATAAAAGGAGAAAGGATCTCGATTTTCAAGAGGGCGACCATGTGTTTTTGAGAGTTACGCCGGTTACGGGTGTGGGTCGTGCTTTGAAGTTGAGAAAATTGACTTCTCGTTTTATTGGCCCGTATCAGATTGTCGCACGAGTTGGTGTTGTGGCTTATCGTGTGGCGTTACCTCCGAACCTTTCAAATTTGCATGATGTATTCCATGTCTCGCAACTTCGGAAGTATGTTCCGGATCCGTCACATGAGATCCCGATGGATGAAGTTGAAGTAAGAGATAACCTTACAGTTGAAGTTTTACCGGTTAGTATTTTGGACCGCGAAGTTAAGAAACTAAGAGGCAAGGATATTGCGATTGTGAAAGTGTCCTGGGGAGGTGCCACAGAAGGCAACATGACTTGGGAGTTGGAGAGCAAGATGCGAGAATCGCTTCCAGAGTTGTTTGAATCAAGTAATATTTTCGAGGACGAAAATTTCTAAAGTGGGGGAGAGTTGTAACGCCCCGATTCTGAATTCCCATTAATTGTTGAGTCTTTTAATTTATTTAATTGATGTTTGTTTTAAATTGAGAAATTATATATTATTATGTGGTGTTTGCTTATTTTATTTATTTTTACCGATTCGGAGAGTTTTCGGGGAATTAGAGTAAAAAGGGCATTTTAGACATTTAGCAATTTAGTGTGAGAATTGATTGGTAAGTGTTGGAAAGAATTTGAGAGGAAAGAAATAGAGATAGAAATAGAATAAGAGAGGAAAAGAAAGAAAGATAGTAACATAAGAAGAAAAACAAGAGAAAGAAAAGAGGAGAAGAGAAAGAGAAGAGAAAGTGGAGAGGAAAACCTAGAATCATCAAGGGATCATCACCAAAGCTTGCAATCGATCGGTAAGGGTGTGAAACTCCATCATCTCTTTAATGTATATGATTGTATGTGTGTGTTTTTGGATTTTGTAGAGTTTCTACTCTTTTTCCACTTAGGTTAGAAGTTGGTTTGATGAGTAGAAAGAGGTTTTAATCGGTTAGAACTCGGATTAGACGATGTAGTTTAGTCGGGTGATGGTAGGGTTGTGCCACTGAGACTGGTTTGGATTTAATCGGTTGGTTGTGTGGAGTTTGGGCTTTGGAACAGCCATGGAAGTTCTGTCTTCGCAGGCTCGCCAGGCGAATGGCAGCGAAGCTTCGCTAGGCGAAGTCCAGCGAGCTGTAGCGAAGCAAGTCAGAAGCAAACACCCTGTCTTCGCTGGCAAGTTCGCCAGGCGAAGTGAGTTGGCGAAGGTTCGCCAGGCGAGTGTGTAGCGAGCCTCAGCGAGTAATTCCAGAATTACTCCCAGTGGACTTCGCTAGGAAGTTCGCCAGGCGAAGGCCAGCGAGCATTCGCTGCGTGGCTTCGCCAGGCGAAGGTTGGCGAACCTGACAGTGTTATTTGTTTTGTTGTTTATTCATAGCATGATTTTTGGCCGATTCAATTATGATTAATGCCTATATGAATGATTGATGTGTGAACTGTTTTGACATGTCGTGCTGTGGGTGGCCGAAAGGCGTGAATCCTAGATGGTAGAGCCAATGGTGAATCTTGAACGTTTGATAATCTTGTGTATTTGCTTGAATTGAATAGAAACGCATTGATAGGCTGATATGTGTGTAAACCATGTGTGAAATGGTGCATAATGTGAATGCATGATAGATATATGCGATGTATGTGATAAATGCAATGAGTATGTTTGTGAACATAGTATGCATTCTGTGTGTAAACCATGTGTGAAATGGTGCATAATGTGAATGCATGATAGATATATGCGATGTATGTGATAAATGTAATGAGTATGTTTGTGAACATAGTATGCATTCTGTGTTGATCGATCCCTCGGAGGATTAGCATTGTGTAGCATCTTAGTATGCATTTTTGTGTTGAATGATCCCTCGGAGGATTTGCAGAACCTCGTATGATACGATGGTTACATTAGATTCCTTGGAGAATCAGTTGCATTGTGTGATTCCTCGGAGAATCGGTCATAACATGTAATCCCTTGGAGGATTGACTAGAGTATTTGATTCCGTGGAGAATCTGCAGAGTATTTGATTCCATGGAGAATCTGCTGAATATTGGATTCCGTGGAGAATCTGATGAATATTGGATTCCGTGGAGAATCTGCTGAATACTTGATTCCGTGGAGAATCTGCTGAATACTCGATTCCTTAGAGAATCTGCTGAAATGAGTCGGTACCGCATTTGCATGAGTCATCTGTGTATGATGCATTAGTTGTATGAATGTAACTGTGTATGTTATATATGATTGTTTGGAGGAACATATAGTGAATGTTCATGAGCATGTGTAGAGGCATGATTAATTGTATATGCTTAATGTGGTGAGAACATAATTTGAGTATAACTTGTACAAATATGAGTATATGTATATATACAATTTTATGCATTAACTGTTATGATATTGTTTCTCACCCTTCTACTATTTTATAATGCTCTTTGAGGCATTGCAGAGTAGGAAGCTGGAGGTTCTTTTTGTGAAGCGATCTCTTCATTCTTTTTGGTCAATGGCTCTGATATGTAACATCTCGGTAGTTAGGAAGCCTTTGACTCCTTTGGAGTTACATTTGTTTTGATTCCTTGTGATACATCTGTGTATGTATCCGCTGTGGATATGGTTGTAAAGCATGAATTGATTGAATGGTTGTATATACTTTTATGAATGTGATCGATTCAATATTTGGATGTTTCCGCTTTTATTCTAAATATTGAGATGTGGGTTACCCATTGTTGCATATCTATTTTGAGCAGGTATCGTATGTGTTTAATTTCATGATAATGTGATGCGCCTCTTATATACCATGTTTTAATTAAACTCTGATGAAATAAATTTTCTAAGTGCCTAATTGATTTAATTGATTTATTTGGGGGTATAGAAAGGGGGTGTTACACTCATAAGCCTAGAGCAACATGAAAAGAAAGAAAAGAAGGACAAAACAAAGATAGTTGAAAAGAAATTTATTGCTCTCAAGATTTCCTCCTCAAAGTCTAAATCTAAGGAGCATAGTGATTATTCTTCGAGTGATGATGAAGAAGATGACAAGAGTGAGGATATGGGGTTGTTCGTAAAGCGTTACAACCGCTACGTGAGAAAGAACAACATCCAACACTCCAAGAAGAACCTTGTCAACTTCTGAAAGAAATCTAGGTACTCTAGAAATGATGACACCAAAGAGAATAAAACTAGAGGATCATGTTATACCTGTGGGAAGACCGAACACTATAAATCGGATTGTCCTTTAAACAAAAAGTGCAAGGAAAAAGAATCAAGTAAATCACATAAGAAGCAATCAAAGCCAAGGAAAGCATATATAGCTTGGGAAATCTATAGTGACTCCTCTGAGGACGAAAGTTCAAGCGATGAAGAAGAATCCGTGAATTTGTGTCTTTCCACTCACCAAAAGAACAAGAAAAAACCGGTACGACATGCTAAATATGATAATTCTTCGAACCTGTCTCATTTCGAATTACAAGCTGCATTTAATACTTTGCATTGTGAAGCTAAAGAAGTCTTTAAAAGGCTTGCCTCGAATAAACAAATTTGTGTTCACTTAGAACAAAAGATTCATGAGTCCGAAAGAAAACTCGAGGCACTTAAAGCTTCCATAGTGGAAAGTACTAAATCAGGTTATGAGGACCTTAGAAGTAGAATAATTAACTTTGGGTGTGACACTTGTTACATTTGGAAAAATGAAGTTAGAACCCTAAATGCCAAACATAACAAGGCTCTTGAGCCCAAAATTACTTTTGCTATCAATAAATCTGATCTTAGAAAAAGTATGGTGAATCCATATCAAAAATACAAATATGTAATAAGGGATCAAGATAGCAAAGGCAATTCAAAAGTTAATTTTTCTTGTCTATATTGTTGCAAGAAAGGCTATTCCATTGCTAAGTGTCGTTTTAGGACATTTCTAGTTCCTAAAGGCATTTATCAATGGTTGCCCAAATGCGACCATTTTGTTACTCACGACTTAGGATCCAATAAGACATTGGGTACCTCCTCTTGTTAATTGCTTTTCCATAGGTACAATGTCTTGAGAACACCGAGAGAACATGAGTTCTCGATAGTGGCTGCTCAAGACACATGATAGGAGACATATCTCTTTTCATCGACTTCGTGGCAAAGAAGAAGGGGTATGTAACCTATGGAGATAACAACCGCGGTGCAATACTTGGTAAAGGTAGCGTAGGTAACCCTTCTTCCACTACTATATCTGACGTATTGATTGTTGAGGGTCTTAAACATAATCTAATTAGCATTAGCCAATTCTGCGACAAAGGATACAATGTATCATTTTCAAAAGAATGTTGCAAAGTTGTGCATAATGATGAAAAGAAGAGTATGTTTAATGGCCTAAGAGCAAATAACGTCTATATGCTAGACTTGAATGAAGTATCGTTAACAAGTAACAAATGTCTCATGACAATGAGTGAAGACTCATGGTTATGGCATAGACGTTTAGCACATGTTAACTTTGACTTGCTCAACAAGGTAGTATCCAAAGATCTAGTCCTAGGTCTCCCCAAAATAAAATTTACCAAGGATCACTGTTGCGGTGAAATTTGGATGTCAATCTATTGATTAACTTGAATCTTAATTCATTTACAACCGGTCTTTGATTTATCCGAAGGAAAGGTTAAAGAAAGGGGAAAACCTATTTTGCATCATAAACACAATGCGGGGAGAAATCTAAAGTTTGGGGGTTGGTTAAGCTTAGGGAAGGTATTAGCATCCTAAACTTCTGTAGTATTCTACAGGAACCTCTTGTTTTAAATGTGCTATTGCTATAGTTATCTGTTTAAGGGTATGCTAAAGGTTAAAGGTTGAGAAAAGACCTAAAGGGGTTAGTCCTAAGTTTACTCGCCAAGACTCGCATCTTGTGCCTACGTATCCTAGGTAGGGGATGGAATTAGAGTAATCGTAGTTCCCCTCACAGAGGGAGATGAGGAACTTCTTGACTGTGGTCAAGGTTCCAGGGGGAAGTAAGCGTTCATAGGGAAGCGTTTACTTTGGAGTGCATCGACTCCTATTTCTACGTTGAAGTTCGAATTAAAAAGGGGTGTGAGATAAGTATTCCATGGCGGGAAACTTATATGGAGTGCGGCGACTCCTAATCCTAAGCCTAAGATAAAGGGGTGGATGTCTGCGGCGGGACGCCTAAGCATGAGTACGGGGACTCAAATCCTAAGGCTAGGATAGGTTAAGGTAGAGGTATTGACTCGGCGATCAAAAATGTGAACCTTTCCTTCGGAGGGGATATAATAGTAAGATAAAACGGTGATAATTGATAAGTAGTGATGATAGCAATGGAACTGTAATTAAAGCGAAACATGATTCAGTGATATTAGCAAATAAAAAGTGAACTTGTCTTGTTGAGAAGTTAAGGATTAGTTGTTTTTAATTGTTTTGAAAATTTTGGGATTAAGTGAGAATTAGGCAAATGTTAGAATTTAAATTATGGACATTGTGAATTTTTAAGAGTTAGAAGTTAGTTGTTTGTTTATTTTTGAGGATTTTTAATAATCAAGAGAATGTTAGAAATAAATTTGAGAAAGTGCTAGGTTAATTAATCCTAAGTTAAATACAAGAGTTTTTTTTCTTCTTTTAACTAAGTTATTTGAGAAAAGGACAAATGTTTTTGGCTTTAAAAGGGGTATTTATTTTTGTGAGTTTTAAATTAAAAAAAAGAGAAATTTTGTGGGCTTTCTTTATTATAAGAGCGTCTTAAATTAAAATCTAAGTTAGTCTTTATATTATTATTATTATTTTCAATTAATTAATAAAATGTTTTTTTTTAATATTTCTATTATTAAAAACCAAATGAATACCTTATAATTTATTGTTTTAACATCTAGATTAAAATTAAATATCTCATTTTATTTTTAAAAAAATCTATATCTAGCTTAACAGTTATTACTATTATTATTTTTTTTATTTTTATTAGATTAAAACAAAACTTAGATAAAAAAAAATTATTAGCTTATTATTTTTATTTTTTTATAAATTAAAAAAAAATTAAGACTTATTCTAATTGCTTATTTGCATTTTTGTTATCAAATTAAGTTAACCTTAATTCTAATTACTTATTTTTAAAATTAAAACTTCTAAAATCAGTTATTATTACTTTTTAATTAAATTTTTTTATTATATTAATGAACAGTGAAAAAAAATTTAAACTAAACTAAATATTTTTTTTTTGTTTTTGTTTTTTTTAATAAAAACTTAAATTAAAATCTATAAATATTATTAATATATACTTCTTTTTATTATTTAAAATTCGTTTTTTATTAATTAATTATTAAATTTTTCAGATTTGTAATTAATTATAATGTTAGTAGTTATGTTAGTAGTTAGTAATCTATTATTAATAATTAATAAAAATTACAGATAAACAACAAAAAACTAAAATGAAAAAAGAAAACAAAATAAAAATAAAATGGGTGGGCTGAGGCGATGAAACCCCCAGACCCAACTCGATTAACTGGAAAAAAGGGGAAAGGGTTTGCTAGAAACCCTAACCCCACAACTGCGGCGCCACCCACTCTTTCTCCCTCTCACTCGATCCTTCTTCCTTCTTCCATTTTTGTTCTTCCGCTTCATCCCTTCAATCGTTTCTTCCTCTTTTTTCGATTTGTTTTCTCCTTCTACTTCTCTATTTCCACATTTCTTCAAGTTCTCCAATAAGCCTGTGAAAGGCAAAAATAAAATTCAACGAATCCGAAACAAAATACGAAGAGATTTACCCAAATGATGTCTACGACGACGGAGCTAGTGATGGCTTCTGGCGAGATGGCAAGACTCTCGGCAGCGGTTCGACTGTGAAATGGTGATATCAGGAATGGTGATGGTACCGGCGGAGATCGGCGATTCGCGGTGAAGTAAAGAGGCAAGCTTTTCCTCTAAACTCTTCAACTTTAGAATCTTTTGATTGTTTTTTTTTAATTTCTGTAGCCTTGAATGAGTGTGGTGAATCTCCGTATTCTGTGTATTGATATCCCCCCAAATGCATTCGTGAATTCGTCTCTTTTATAGATCAGAACCTGAATCAATTTAATGGGTTTCCAAACTTTCCTTTTCTAAATTATTTCATCTGATAATAAACTTTGAATAGGTTTTCGTTTATGAATTGACATGTTTGATATGGTTTAGAAAATTTTGAATGTTGTGATGATTGAGTTTCTGTTTTCACTCAATTTGGTCTGAACATGATTTTGCGTCTTTATGATTGGTGATCTGTCATGAATATTGGTATTATGGAATGCTGGACTTCATTTATTTTCTTTTTCTTTGCAGCAATCGAAACTTAGGCGGCCACAGTGTTGTTCAGTGTGATTATCAGGCTAACAAGGCAGTCTAACTTCCTCCCTCCACACTCGGTCATGTTCTGCTAGAGGCTCCTTCTTTTCATCATGATAAATCTTGGAGCAACAACCTTTAGGCACGTTCAAAGCAGGAATTGGTGTCTCCTCTTCCATCCAAGGTAATATTGTATGGTTTATATGCGCCGAAACGTAACACTTCCGTTTGAAACTAAGTTATTTACTCCTCACTTCTAATGTAACTCCTTGTGGATTTTGTGATGAAATGACATTCGTAAATATTTTGCAGGGGAAAGATTCATCTGCCGGCTTCGGACCTGGGTAACTTGCTCTGACCGTGAAAAGACTTAGAGGTTATCGGTTGTTGGACCAAAGTGTGCACATCAAAAGTCCGCAGTTGTTACAGCTTGTGTTTCTGTTTTCATGAATACTATATTTCCATCTTCATTATTCTTCATGTGTTGTTGATGTTTTAATGACGGTTGTTTTTTTCTCATGACAGGAACCTTTCCTGATGCTTTGCGGCTGGTTTCGGTCATCAAGTAATAACATCACCGTACACTCCGCCGTAGTGCTGCAGTGACTTCCGGGTTAAAGCCTATGTTACATCCCATGGTTGCTTTATTAAGTGGATGCCTCAATGTGGTTTTTTTTATACTTGAGTCGTGCTTGATGAGGACTTGTTCGCAATGCAACATTCCGGCGCAACGCAATGATGGCGGTTGTTCTCATGAGTAAAAGATACATTTTCCTGTTTCCTTGTTTTTCCTCAATTAAATCCTGTCTCAATTTCTATCTTTGCATTACTTGTCTGTGAATACGGTTTTATGGGTGGCTCTTAATTCCAATCACTGCCTGTTTTGGATTTATCATTTCTTGCTTGTTTCTTTCCTGGTGCAGGTGTTTTCGAATGAGCCAGCGCAAATGCCGTCATTTCTTTCCGCTGCCACAACCGCTGTGGTTGAACTAGCAACCAAAGTACCTTGATACACTCTCTCTTAGGTGTATGTGGCTGGTTACCGGGAGACTTTTGACACCATTGGGAGGTCCAGATCTTTGTTATTGAACTGATAATTTCCTCTTTTATGCCTCTGTAGAACTTAAAGATACATGACTCCTCAACTATTTCTTCTGAGAATCCTGGCGGTGCAACCTTATCTTCAAGGGGGAAAACCGGCTTGGCAAGTTGTAACTAACGACGCGCCATATACTTGACTAGTCTTCCATCATAGACGATAGCTTCCGTCATGGACAGGTAGTTTCAAGTTCGGATATACTTTATTCTAGCCAAATTATCTTTCCTACTATTGACCTTATTTTCTTCATTTAACGACAATCCTGATAATACTTGCCGTGTGCTGAAGACAGCGTTCAAGAACAAGTCGTATGGTCTTTGAAAACAGGATGATGGATTTTTGAAGAGTAAACCTTTTCATCTTGGATGAATTTGGATGCAAACAAACCAAACGACATCATCTTCGTATTCTTTTTCTTATTTTTGTAAAGACAAGTTGATGATAACAGAGTTTCAAACCTTTGAATATTGTAAACTTCTTTTTGTAATATCATATATGAATGGAATTCTTTGAGTTTTGTAAAATTAATCATGATTATTTTTGAATCACTGATGCATGCTAGGTTTGTGAGCTTTTATGGTGAGTCTTGAATTACTAGTATTCTTTGACATGAAATTTTGGAGAAACTTGGATCTAAAAACTGATACCACCTAAATGCATGTCTCCTTAAATTTCCGCATAAATCTCATTTTACCCAAAATCGGATGGAGTCAGGAGTAGCACAATGAATCAACCTATTATGCAACTTCCCAAAATTGAGTTTTTTTTATAAAAAAAGTGACGAACCTTGCACTTAGCCAAAAGACTCTTTTGAATGTCCTCTTAATAACTTCAATGGCATAACTCCAATTCTTTTGAATTGTCCTCTTAATAACTTCAATGGCATAACTCCAATTGAATGTGGATACAGAAACTCTTTGGCATTGCAATTTTAAATACTAAACACGGTGAATTATTTGATATTTGTGAAGAAATGAATCTTGCATCTTAAATTGAAGTTTATTCGTCTGAAACCGATCCCAAATTGTTAGTCCATATTCTGTTTCACATCAAACCGTTCAAGACTAATCATAGACTAAACCTTTTCATTTGACTATCAATAATCCCTTCCATGCACAAAATGAAATACTTGGAAATTGAACCTGTATTAACTGAGGAGTCCTGAAGATGAAAAGACCTTGTAATCCTGATAGGGCCATGAGAACGAGGGTATACTCTTCTTTTATATCCATATGAATTCAACATAACTTAATGGACCCACACAAGATTTCTTATTATTTTCAAATTTCCTCGACAGACCTGCAAAACGAACAAACTAGACAAAACAGTTAGTTTATGCATAAGTGATTGGCTTAAATGATATGTAAATGATCAATGAATCTAAGGGTAAAATTTGGGGTATGACAATCACCTTTGTGATGCTTGTCAAATGGGAAAGCAAACAAGGATCTCTTTTAAATCCAAAAATATTGTTTCAACTACGAGACCTCTCGAGCTTCTCCATATGGACTTATTTGGGCCATCTAGAATTAAAAGACTAGGTGGAAACTATTACGGTTTCGTAATAGTGGATGATTTCTCTAGATTCTGTTGGACTATCTTTTTGGCTAGCAAGAGCGATACATTCGCCGCCTTTGAAAGATTTGCTAAGCTTTCCCAAAATAAATTAAACACAAACACTGTGTCAATTAGAAGTGACCATGGAGGTGAGTTTTAGAACCATTTATTTGAAGAATATTGCGGTAATCATGGAATTGATCACAACTTCTCCGCTCCACGTACTTCTCAACAAAATGGGGTTGTGGAGCGCAAAAATCGTATTTTAGAAGAGTTGGAGAGAACCATGATCAATGAAAGTGGATTATCGAAATATTTTTGGGCCGACGCCATAAGTACGACATGTTATGTTTTAAATAGGGTGCTCATCCGCCCTATCTTAAACAAAACACCGTATGAACTTTTGAAAGGGCGCAAGCCAAATGTATCTCACCTACATGTGTTTGGTTGCAAATGTTTTGTATTGAATAATGGAAAGGAAAACTTAGGCAAGTTTGATTCCAAGGCTGACGAAGGTATCTTCCTCGGATACTCTCAGTCAAGTAAATCCTATAGAATTTACAATAAGAGATTACTTACCGTCGAAGAGTCTGTGCATGTAACTTTTGATGAATCTTATCCGAGAGAGGTCGGAAAAGGTAGTGTTGTTCATGGTGCAGGTACATCTACAGAAGACATACTCAAAGGGGTCGAGTCGAGAATTGATCAACCCGACCAAGCCAAAATTGAGGAGGAGAAAGATGATCGCCATGAGGAAACCGAAGAAGTTCATCCGTCTATGAAAGATGATCTCCCTCCAGCATGGAAGTCTTCCAAAGACCATCCTATCGATAACATCCTCGGTGATATCTCAAAAGGAGTTACAACTCGATCTCAGATAAGTAATTTATGTTATCACTTCGCTTTCGTTTCACAAATGGAACCTAAAAACCCTAAAGACGCCTTACTCGATGAGCACTTGTTTTTATCCATGCAAGAGGAACTTAATCAGTTCAAGAGAAACAAGGTTTGGGACCTTGTCCCTCCTCCGCGAGGTCATCGAGTAATCAGCACCCGATGGGTGTTTAGGAACAAGTTGGACGAAAACGGGGTAATAACCTGAAACAAGGCGCGTTTAGTCGCGCAAGGGTATAACCAAGAGAAAGGCATCGACTATGAGGAGACTTATGCGCTGGTTGCCCGACTCGAGGCTATACGCCTTTTGCTTGCCTTCACTTGTGAAAAAATCTTTAAGCTATTTCAAATGGATGTTAAGAGTGCATTCCTTCATGGTTACATTAATGAAGAAGTTTATGTTGCACAACCTCCGGGTTTTGAGTCTCATGAATATCCTGATCACGTTTACAAATTAAAAAGAGCCTTGTATGGACTCAAGCGATCCCCTAGGGCTTGGTATGAGCGCCTAAGCAAGTTTTTACTTGATCAAGGGTATTCAAGAGGCAAAGTGGACAGAACTCTTTTCATTAAGCGTCAAGGAAAGCATTTGATTTTGGTACAAATTTATGTTAATGATATTATATTAGGGTCAACTAACATGAATCTCGTGAGAGAGTTTTCTAACCTTATGCAGGGGGAGTTCGAGATGAGTATGATGTGAGAACTCACATACTTTCTTGGATTAAAAATTAAACAGCTTGAGGAAGGAACATTCGTGAGTCAAACAGAGTACTGTTTAGAACTTCTCAAGAGATTTGACATGGCAAACTCCAAAGCTATAGACACACCTATGCCTACATGCGCAAACTTGAATAAAGATGAAAGTGGTAAGGATGTAGAGGTAAAAAGGTATCGAGGTATGATTGGTTCACTTCTTTATCTTACCGCATCTAGACCCGACATTATGTTTAGCGTGTGCATGTGTGCTCGATATCAATCGGCTCCTAAGGAATCCCATTTAAAAGCTGTTAAGCGTATACTTCGCTACCTATCCGATACTCCGAAGTATGGGCTATGGTATTCTAAAGGAAATGATTGCTCGTTGGTAGGCTTCTCCGACTCTGATTTTGTCGGGTGCAAATCGGATAGGAAAAGTACTAGTGGTACTTGTCACCTATTTTCAAATTCTTTGGTCAGTTGGCATAGCAAGAAACAAGTTTTTGTTGCTTTGTCAACCGCTAAAGCGGAATACGTTACCGCCGGCAGTTGTTGCGCTCAAGTCTTGTGGCTTAAGCAACAATTGTTGGATTTTAACCTCAAACTTGAACGTATTCCTATTTTCTGTGACAACACAAGTGCCATTAATCTTACCAAAAATCCGGTGTTGCATTCACGCACCAAACATATCGAAATTCGACATCATTTTCTTAGGGATCATGTAGAGAAAGGGGATGTTATTTTTGAACATGTTGACACAAGAAATCAACTAGCGGACATTTTCACAAAGCCGCTAGCCACTGAACCTTTCTTTCATATCCGCCGAGAACTTGGCATTCTCGATATTTCGGATCGTATGTCATAATATTGCTTGTACGTCTATTATTCATTTATGTTTATATTATTGTACATCTAACAAATTAAGGTGGTTGTAAGTACAATTGTATAATTCATCAAGTTACCATTGGCATAAAGGTGATGTTGTTCCTTATCTCTCTCTCTCTCTCTCTCTCTCTCTCTCTCTCTCTCTCTCTCTCTCTCTCTCTCTCTCTCTCTCTCTCTCTCTCGCTGATTTTTCATGTTCACAAGTTGTATCACATGATAAATATCGTTAATATGACCTATTATATGTATCATGTCTGTTTAATTTCTTAATATTGGTGTGACATTGTATTTATGCATAAATTGTTGCTCATATGTGCATAAAAATGAAACTATGCAAATTTTACTTGCATAAGCCGACCGTGTAACACCCTTCTAATCCCCACGGAACAATACATAACTAATCAGAGTAAATTAACATGCTTTCACAAAGGGCGTCACACATAATTATAAAATCTCAACATTCACCTGTCATACTCATGTAACATTGAAATAAATAGTCATTCTATTAAATTTTCATCTTGCATGAAGCAGCGGATTTAATTTGGTTTACATAACTCTTCACAGAAAATTCATGTTCATCACATAATCATCAACACTTAGGCATAGAGGCCATTATCACATATTTCAAATACATTTAAAACACAACTTAGAATATACAATATACCTCTAAGGCATAAACCCCGCAATCCCAGTGTTACATAACCAGGGCATGACTTGACCCAACATTATTAAATACTAATAGGTGCACCAACAGCGACCTCGCAACTACTATCAGTACTACTCCTTGGTACCTGCACGATGTCATGTAGGACATCATTCCAGCAAAAGGGTGAGAAACATTACCATAATAATCAAAGCACATAATCATATATAAATGCACAAGTACTGCATACATATATTTCACAGTTTCTCACTACAATGCCTCACAATCCACTAACATACATCATAATGTATATATGTATAAAACCAAGCATTTCATCATGCATACATTCACAATTACAATTAATCTACCTAGACTTATACATTATGTTTCATTTACCACAAATCATATAAGCATATACAATCATACTTAATCAGCAATTCATACACACATGCGTATTTCATATAACACTCGTAACCATGCCATGTAACTCATATAAAAATCATCCAATAACACCAATCCCCTTTCAGGATTATGGGTACGTCACTTATACCCTACCAGGAACAAAGTCTCAGTCATTCCACCCCGGTAATTACTCCACTGGGAATGACATATTGTCATTCTACCCCAGTGAGTACAAATCTTTCACATTTACATTATTCACACACCTACCAAGCAAAACATATATATATATTATTCATAATTCTTCATATATACCACAACCAAGCACATTCAATCATGCTTCTATAATTCACATCATTTTCACATAAACATTTACAATCATCTATACATCTCAATCATTCCATACATCTCAATCATTCCATACATCGCAATGTATCCATATAAGTATCTATATATAAATAGTAAATCAAGCATATACAATATGAATTCACCAATGTTTACATCAATCCATGTAAACCCACATATATACATATATTCACACACATATATATACATATCTTCAAGCATACTCACTCATGCCATTACCGCAATTCGCGTTAATTCACATAAACATACATAATATGTTCATATCATCATCATTTCACATAAACATTCACATACATGTTTATTTCATCAATGCATCATATAAAGATGAATTATGCAACTCATAGAGACCGACTCACGACTCTATGCAGATGCAAATGCGGTATCGACTCAATTCAGCAGATTCTCCAAGGAATCAAGTATTCAGCAGATTCTCCAAGGAATCAAATATTCATCAGATTCTCCGAGGAATCGAATATTCAACAAATTCTCCGAGGAATCAAATACTCAGCAGATTCTCCGAGGAATCAAATATTCAGCAGATTCTCCAAGGAATCAAGTATTCAGCAGATTTTCCAAGGAATCAAATATTCATCAGATTCTCCGAGGAATCGAATATTCAGCAGATTCTCCGAGGAATCAAATACTCAGCAGATTCTCCGAGGAATCAAATATCATTCAGCAGATTCTCCTAAGAATCAATTATCACCAATCCCCTTTTTGGGATTATGGGTACATCGTTCGAACCCTACCAGGAGCAACATCTCAGTTACTCTACCTCGCTAATTATTCCACCAGGAACGACATCTTAGTCATTCTACCCCGGTGTATACAACCACGACACTATACCTCACTAGGAATAACATCCTGCTATTCTACCCCAGTGATTTACTCTACTAGGAACGACATCTTTCCATTCTACCCCAGTGAGTACGACTCAACACATATACATATTTCCAACATCCTTCTTACATTACCAAACAATGCACATGCACTCGCCATATATAATCTCATGCATTCTTCACCCACCATCACATACAAGTAATATGCACTTGCAAATATCGTGCCAAGCGGCAACAAACTCAATCACATTCATCATGCATTTTAATCAATTTAAACAATGTATCGCCTATGCCAAAAGACCACATATTCACAATCGATTCGTAATCTAGGATTTACGCCATACGGCTACCCACAGCACGTCATATAACAGCGCACAAGTTATACGCTACATAATTATATCAAATACATCAACATTGGGTGGAACCAACCAAAATAAAACAAATGCTGACATATTCGCTGACCTTCGCCTGGCGAAGCCTCTAGAGAACCTTCGCTACTTCGTTTGCCTGGCGAACTTGCCAGCGAAGACCATTGGGAGTTATTCTAGAATTACTCGCTAGCACGCGCTAGCATACTCGCCTGGCGAACCTTCGACACTCTCATTCACCTGGCGAACTTGCCAGCGAAGACAGGGTGGATGCTACTGACTTGGTTCGCTGCTGCTCGCTGGGCTTCTCCCGGCGAAACTTCGCTGCCATTCGCCTGGCGAACCTGCGAACTCAGAACTCCCATGGCTGTCCAAAAGCCCAAACCTCACAAACTGACCGATTTAATCTAAATCAGTTCCAGTAGTACAACCCACTCATCACCTAACTATACTACACTGTCTATTCCAAATTCTAACCGATAAAACTCAGTTTCTACCGATTAAACTCATTTCGACCTAAAATGGAAAATATCCAAAAACACCCAAACAATCCAACACACATACACAATCATACACAATGATTAAGATAGTAAGATTTCACACCCTTACCTCGATTAATCGGAAGCTAGAGGATGTTCTTGATGATTCTCCAAGTTTCCTCTTTTTCTCCTCCTTTTCTCTCCTTCCTTTTTCTTTCCCTTTCTTTTCTCTTCCTTCTTTTCTTTTTCTTTTTCTTTTCCACTTCCTCATATATATATATATATATATATATATATATATATATATATATATATATATATATATATATATATATATATATATATATATATATATATATATATATATATATATATATATATATATATATATATATATATATATATATATATATATATATATATATATATATATATATATATATATATATATATATATATATATATATATATATATATATATATATATATATATATATATATATATATATCTTTCCCTTTATTTCTATCCAATATATTCCCTCTCTCAAACATCTATCAATCCATTTAAACAAACATCTAATTATTCAAATAATTAGAATAATCCAAATAAATCAATTAATTAACACAATTAATTAATTATTGAAAATTGGGCTGTTACAGACCGCAACAGGGCAATGGTCGACGCACACATAATTTTTTTTGCAGTTCTCAATTTTCAAACAGTATGCGTCGACGCATGCAGAGAAGCGGTCGACGCATCGCGTGAAAGTTAAGATATTTTGGGTCAAAAATGTTCAAACTTCTTTTAAAATTCAAATTTGGTCTTCTCATTAATTATGCATTAACCTAGATACATTGTAAGTTGCATCTACCTAATGTCTAATGATTCTTGCCCTCTCCTCTTCCCAAAACCCTAAATTGCATCTATAAAAAGGGGAAAAGCTCATTCTCTCAACTCACTCCAAAATCTCCTAAAAACCTTGCTCAATACTATCAACCAACCTCATTCTATCATCTCCTAGAAACCACCATCCATGGCCTCTCGAAGAATCACCGATAAGAGAACATCAAGAGCATATTATCTGCCTCTATTCCGGTTACAGCTGTGTCATTGGTTCCACCTCCACTCGTTGAAAGTTTTAACCAAAATTTTGATAAAATGGGGTAGTCAAGCAACATGCATACTATCGACTCACGGCAGAACACATGCATCTCACTAACATCATCTCTCTGCTCGATTTCCAAGGGTTTAACAATTTCTTGGAATGTAATGCCAAGTATAGTGAAGATCTTGTGCGTGTCTTCTACACATGCATCCACGACAAATTCCGGGGCCCTCTGTTTCACTCTCAAATTGATACTACAAAGGTCAGTCTAAATTCTACTGTTTGGAGAAAATACTTTAATTTGGATCTTGATGGTGAAAAACCTTTGTATGAGGTAACTGATACTCATACTATGGCTGGTTATGATTTCAAAATTGCGTTAAATTCAATGTTGAAACGGCCATATCCACCGCATATTGTGGCTAGTGATGCGTTCCTAAGAACAGTCACTGCGGGAAAATTGAAAACAGGTGATAGGATTCTACAATGGATCGTGGCGCGCGATATGCGGCCCAAGAAAGGAGGCCTTTCTCGCGTCGAGAAAGCAAAAGTTCATCTCATGTTTCTTCTGAAAAATAGAATCAAGATCAACTGGCCCAACTACATTGCTAGTAGGATATTTTCTTTAAGAGATTCCGGCAGGGGGACCGCCCTCGCTTATGGTTCATTTATCCAAGAGATTCTCACAAGTGCTGACTGTGTTTTTCCAACCTTTCAATACATATCAATTACTTTAGACAAAGAGTTTGGTCAGAAAACTCTTTCAATGATGGGTTACTTTTAGTCCGAAGATCAAAGGCGGTACAAATTTGTTGGCAAGGCAACTACTCGTAGGAATGTTGTAGAATCTGATGACAGTGAGGAAGAAAGTGAAGAAGAAGAAGAAGAAGAAGAGGAAGACGAAGAGGAACACGAAGAAGAAGCACATGAGGAATATGAAACTCATCCACAAATGAACACTGATGTGTACAACAATGAAGATCGGGTTCAATACAATACTTCACCCAAAGAGGAAACTAATCAAGGTTGGGGTGAATGGCAACACACTAGATGGACCACCATGCGACAATTTTATCAGCCGTATCCTTTATGAGGGCTCAGGACGAGCGGTTTGCTCAAATCAATAGTCAGCTCCAGACGCAAAATAAAAGGTTAAATACCTTTTCAACAAATATGGATGCAAGGTTCGAGGCTCTAGCTGCCTCAAATGAACGCTAGGAAGAGGCCATATCCCACACCATAAATCACTTGAACAACGTTGTTGTGCAGTTTATTGACTTGGCCGATCCATACCGCAACCCACACTTCTATGGGAGGGGACGAGGATATTAGTTCATGCCTGCATCTTATAATATGTGTTTGTTTCTTTTTACTTTGTTGCTTAGTTTCTTCATGTAAAAATGTTTGCACTTTAAATTGTCATATGTCTTTTTGAGCTTCTATTGTTCCTTGTTTATTAATATATATTATTTTTATCCTTTGATATCTTGTTCATTGACAGTATTTTGTGTGAATATTCATTGATGTTAGTTATTACCTATTGAGCGTTTATGTGATTTGAACACCTAATTCTTAAAAATATCTCTTTCTCTTTTTTATGTTGTCAAAGGGGGAGAAGAGAGTGTGCCAAGCCAAGACAACAGTTTGATACTTTGAAGAAGTATAGAATGGCAAAAGAAAGACTTTGTGAATTGGGCATTAAGCAAGGAGGAGGCTATTAACATTGGGCATAAAGCAAGGGGGAGGTTACTAATATTGCACATTGCTCACGTTGGCTTCGCATGTTTTGTCATCATCAAAAAGGGGGAGTATGTGAAGGCAATTCCACATATACTATATATACACTTATGTTTCGATGATGACAAAACGCATTCATGGAAGAATCAGTTTCGAGGCAAACACATGTTACACTTCTCATATCTCTCTTGTGTGCATACCATGAGTATCTAACTTGCCATACTCAGTCTAATATGTTTGGAAGATCTTTGGTTGAGCTTAGAAGTGAAGGAATCACAAAATTCAGCATTTTTGCAAAAATGCAGGATTTGAGTCGACGCATGGTCGGCGCATAAAACAAGCAAAAATCGCACGCGTCGACGCACGCCGACCTATGGTTGACGCATACTGTGAAGATTTTGAATCTGCCTAAAACTGCAGGCTATGCGTCGATGCATAGTCCTGCTATGGTCGACCGTTCGCTCGTTTATGTTGTTGCTGATGATTTTCCACTTTGGTTGAAAAAGTTGTTAAGTCTGTTAGTTTGTGGTTACTATATATAGAAGGTTTTTGTTGTTTTCTCAAAAACAATTGAAATTTTGAGTCAATTGCAACTCAACAAGAAAAGTGAAATAGGTGTTGTCAAATCTCTTCATCTTCATCCTCAACATTTCAGAACACAACAATTACACACAACAATTCTTGTTGTGCTTTGTGGTTTGTTCAAGGTGATAAGGCCCGAAGCCGTCGATTGAGAATCCGGTTCGGGTTGAGTTTGTGGCAGGTTTTTCTTGAATAAAACCTTGAAGGTTTTGTCCTCCAAGATTCGGAGAATTTGGGGGTTTTTGGTACATATCGTCTCTACCAACTTTCAGCTGAGCGAAGGTGATTGAGAAGCGGAAGGTTTCGTCAATCTAGTAGCGGGAATTAGTGAAGTGTGCAAGAGAGTTCCGGGTTCGATTTGTGCGTTCATGAGATCAGTCGGGCCGAGGGTTTGAAGAACGGAAGGTTATTCAACAAAGGAGCTGTAATCGGAGGTCTACTCACAATAATCGAAGAACTTGATTTGACTCGAATCAAGGAACAAGGAGAGAAAGCATCATCAACATCAAGAGAGCTTGTTTGTATATCTTGCTTGTCTATCCTTGTATAAACGTTTCAACTCTACACGTGATATCTATTATATTGAGCTCAATTCTATTATTAGAATTGAGGGCAGACGTACCCCGAAGCGAGGACGGTGGGGGAACTGCCTCAACAAATTTTTGTCTCCTTTATTTTTCTGCACTTTCATTTTTGCTTTAAAATTGAGTAATTTTAGTATAAGCAATTCTATCGAAATTAGTATTGGATTGAGTAAGTGCTTATCACTGTTTTGCACTCTAGTACAATAGTATATTGTACAAGGAATCTAGAGTTACTTACTCAACTCAAAACTCACTTGGAGTGCCTCGCACACCAAGTGTTTGATAAATTGTCTACACCAAAATTCACTTGTGTTGTTTACATATTTTTTGGGCATTGTGTAACATTGGAACTAGTCCTACTAATTAGTGGTATAATCAATTGATAGTGTGACTAGTGTGTTGAATCTATTTGCTCATTATTATTTCCATAAGGCTAGACGCATATCCGGTATTCTAATAACATTCGTTATAGACGGTATTTTTCCACGGCCACTTCCGCAAATCAAATATTTTTAAAAGCAATTTTTAATTGGTAGCGCCGACTAATTTTTTAATTGGGATCTATTCAACCCCTCCCCCCCCCCCCCCCTTCTAGATCTGTGCCATCGTCTAACATTAAGGACTTCTTTTTCATAGCCTTCTTGGGTGATAAAAATTCCTTTATTTTCTTGCTTTACTTCAATGCCAAGATAATATGCCATGAGCCCCATATCTTTTATCTCAAATTCATTTGACATATCTTCCTTGAACTTTTCAAACATGCTCAGATTGTTACCAGTGAAGATCAAGTCATCAACATATAAGCACACGATCAAAATATCTCTACTTTGCACTTTAATATAGAGTGCATGCTCATATGGACACTTGATAAAGTTCTTATCTCGAAAGTACTTATTGATTCGAACATTCCAATCTCTCAGTGGTTGCTTGAGTCTGTACAACGCCTTTTTCAACTTCAAGACTTTTTCTTCTTGCCCTTTTACTTCATATCCCTGTGGTTGCTCGATATAAACTTCTTCTTTGGGAAAACCATTCAAGAAGGCCGACTTCACATCCATTTGATAGATCTTCCATTCATTTGGGGCTGCAAAAGAAATGACCAGTCTAATAGTTTCAAGACGAGCAACGAGGGCAAATACCTCATCATAGTCAATTCCTTGTCTTTGACTATAGCCTTTTTCCACTAGTCCTGCTTTGCATCTCTCCACGTCTCCTTTTGCATTCTTCTTTTCCTTGTACACCCATCTTACTCTGATTGCTTTGTGTCCTCGTGGAAGTGTAGTAAGTTCCCATGTATCATTCTTCGTGTTTGACTTTATTTCTTCATCCATGATGTCTCTCGAATTTATGTTTTTAACAGGTTCTTGATAGCTTAAAAGCTCGCAATCACCAAAAAATCAAAAGAGGTTAATGTTAGTTTGGTTTTCGGTTACCTCATAAAGCTCTTTAATGCTCCTTAATCGTGGTGTCTTCTCACTTGAGCTTGTTTCATCCAACCTTGGTGTTGGTGAGGCAGGTGGTGTAATATGTTCCTCTATCATTGGTTGTTCCATTTCATCTTTTTCTTCTTCAAAATAAGGAAGAAATCGTACATGTCTTCTTGAACACTCTAATTCCAACAATCTTCTTCTTCGAACTCCACGTCATGACTTATGACAATCTTTCCACTATTTGGATTATAGAGCTTGTACCCTTTGGAGCTTGAGTCGTAACCCATGAATACAGACTTTGTAAGAACAGAGTATGCCTAAGGGGGGGGGGGGGTGAATTAGGACTTTTGAAATTTTTCCGGTTTTTATATGGTTCTTGGAAATATACTGGATGATGTTCTTGGTTATGGAAAGCAGTAAATCAAGAAAGAGAGAAAGACACAGGATTTATAGTGGTTCCCCTCACAATCCGAGAGTACTCCACTCCCCTTTCAACATGAAAGAGAATTTTCACTTTTGTTTAAAATAGTACAACCTATCACACCATCAACCGGTGAGGCCTACTATCAAACAATAAAATCTCACAAGTGTACAAGAACAATCCTCTTGTAAACACTCACCCTTGTGTCCAACAATCCTGGATCACAAGTCAAATACAAAATAATTGTAATGAATTTGGATTGTGTATAATTGTCAAAGTGATCTTCTTCAATGAATCAAAATTCACTCTTTGTAATTTCTTCAATACAAGTGTTCAATGAATATGAAACTTTCAATGCAAGTATGAACACTTTTGAAAAATGAATTTGATTCTAAGACAAATTTGAAAATGAGTATAGGTTTTTTTTTTTGTTGGTGTGTGTTGGTGTTTTTCAAAATGAAAAACTCAGAATTTATATGAGTAAAATAACCTTTCACAAAAGGTATGATTTTAAAAGATTCAAACCATGAAAAGGTATGATTTTAAAAAATAATTTTGAACTCAAAACAAAGCAATTTTTCACTGCACGTTCAGTGTTAATCGGTTAACCCATATGGTTAATCGGTTAACACTGGTACGTTAGCCCAGAAAATTCAAAATTCAAAATGGTTAACCGGTTAACCCATATGGTTAATCGGTTAACACTGCTAATTTTCAGAAAAATGCTTTTTAAAATTAATGTTATACCATTTTTAAAGTTTCAAAAACATGTGTATGTATTATGCACAAAAGATTGATGTTTTTGAACACTTGTATATCAAAATTAAAAGGTGGATTTGATATACCAGTAATGCAGGCAAGTCTGGAAGAATCAGTTCCATATAGCTTGACTTGAAAGATAGCTTGACTTGATCTTGATGACTTTGAACAGCTTGTCTTTTTGCAATCAAGAGATATTAACTTTGAGTAGCATTGACATCATCAAAACTTGAGACTGAAGCATGCTTCTACATTCTCCCCCTTTTTGATGATGGCAATCAAAAATGTTGTGCGATATCTCTTGGTTCTTGATCTTGTTCTCCCCCTATGTCTAGCACTCCCCCTATCTTAACAGAGGACAAAAAATCTGCACACAGAGAGATATTAACAGAACCAAGCTCTTCTCCCCCTTTGACATCAGCAAAAAGGAAGAGCTTTCAAAGAAATCACAAGATAGCAACAAATATAGTAATAAGCACATGCAAAGCCAAGTAAACACAAAACACAAACATAGTACATATAAAATGCAGCAAATAGAAATTGTACTTGTTACAATAAAACATAGTTCAAATGAAAGCATAAAAACTTATAACTAGAAAGCAAGGCAATAAAAACAACAGCAGCAGCATATTCTCTAAACATCCTCATCCGCCATATCCTCCTCCTCTTCTTCTTCATCACTATCAACCTCTTCTTCAATCTCGTCGTCCACAACTCGGGTGCTGGAATGTGGAGGGTTAAGTATGAGGTTTCTAAGGGAGGCAATTGCTCTGGAGGTCTCTCTATGCATATTCATGGATTCTCGATGCTGGTTCATCATGGTTGTGTAGAGAAACTCACTGGTTAAACCCCTTTCAGGCATTGGATAAGCGTGATGCACAGGACCATCATCAGTATACCTGTAGGTACCGTCAGCCGCCTTGATGATTCCAGTATTCTTCACAATATTAATCTCATTGATCTCATTCGTTGTAGGTTTCATCTTGGAGGATGGTTCTCTGTTGAGGTCAAGTTCAGTTAATTCCAGAATTCTAGAAACCAAGCGAGCATACGGCAGCCGGGTAATGCAATGAAGTTGTTGCTGCAGATGATACATAATAGTCAAAATCCAATTGACTCTGATGCGATTCTTAATAGCAAAGATCAGCTGCATTTCCAAGTCGTTGATCTGAGAGTGATTTGAGTCCTTTGGAATGAGGACATAGCAGATAATGTAGTGAAGCATTCGATCAGATACTGTCAGATTCTTGGCATAGCATAGCATGCGAGCAGTGCGAGAGTTTGCAATAACGGTTTCTTTTGGGAACCTGCAAATCTGATAGTAATACTCCATTTTATCATAGTTTGCCCAGGGTCCATCTACATGGTTTACACCTTTTCTCAGAAAGCATCCCTTTGATGGGATCTTAAGGTGTCTAGCAAGGGTGGATAAATTCTCAACAAATTCATGATCTCTAATGGTGGACCGGATCATGTGGTTCTCATCCATATCCAGATATACAGACATTTTATTCATAAAAGCTTTAACCAGATCAGGATAGATGATACCAGAGTCGGTGACGAACTTGTCGATACGCTGATATTCCAACAGAGTAGGAAAATCAAAAGATATTGCAGGAAAAGCTCGAAGATTCACATACTTTACCGGCATAAGTTGACGAACACGCACTTTGAAATCCATCCGTCTCTTCTTGGTGGTTTCCATTGGAATACTGTCGTCATCTGATTCTGATGCAGAATGGTGTTCTGGAAGTTTTCCCTTGCCGCGGTTTGATGCTGAAGCCATGGATGGAGGTTTGAGAGAAACTGGGGTTGTGGGTTCTGAGGAAGTTAGGGTTTGAGAAGTTATGGGGAGTTTTTCCAACTTTTAAGAGAGGGAGAGAGAAGTTAGGATTTAAGAGGGAATGTGGATTTTGGATATGGATGTGGATATTTAGAAGAATATGAACCACACAAATATATAAAGAAAAATATAAAATTTTCAAAAATTAAATATAATTTTCGTTTCTGATTTTTTGAAAAAATTACAGTGTTAATCGGTTAAACATATAGGTTAATCGGTTAACACATTAAAAAGTTTAATCAGAATTGAAAATTCAACAGTGTTAATCGGTTAACCCATATGGTTAATCGATTAACATGCTCGAATTTTTGAAAAATACATAAAAACAGAATGCATATACATGAAAACATATCACAATTAATGCATACATAAAATAGAGACAAGGATCAGATGTCACCTTCATCAAGAATTCCAAGTTCTCTCCGAATTTTGTAGAATGATTCCAATTGTAAGAATGATTCTTTTGCCAAAGGCTTGGTGAAGATGTCGGCGAGTTGGTTGTGTGTGTCGACGAAAGTAACATCAACATCTCTGTTTAATACGTGATCTCGAAGGAAATGATGCCGGATATCAATGTGCTTTGTTCTGGAATGCATAACCGGATTCTTTGTGATATTTATGGCACTAGTATTGTCACATCGTAGAGGAATGCAACCGAGGTCAACACCATAATCCAGAAGTTGTTGTTTCAGCCATAAAATTTGTGCACAGCAACTTCCTGCGGCGATGTATTCTGCTTCGGCGGTGCTGAGTGCTACACAAGCTTGCTTCTTGCAGGACCATGATACTAGAGCATTTCCAAGAATATGACATGTACCACTTGTACTTTTTCTATCGGTTTTGCATCCTGCATAGTCAGCGTCAGAATAACCAACTAAAGAACAAATACTACCTTTAGGATACCATAATCCAACGTTGGTCGTTCCTTTGAGATACTTGATAATTCTCTTCACAGCAGTGAGATGCGATTCCTTCGGATTTGCTTGGAAGCGCGCACACAAACAAACACTAAACATAATGTCAGGACGGCTTGCCGTCAAATATAGTAATGACCCAATCATACCTCGATATTTAGTAATATCAACTGGAGTACCAGATTCATCTTGATCAACATACGTTCCGGATCCCATAGGAGTAGACATCATCTTGCAACTATCCATATCGAATTTCTTTATTAATTCCTTACATTACTTGGATTGGTTGAGGAAGATCCCATCCTTGGTTTGCTTGATTTGTAGTCCAAGAAAATAATTTAACTTTCCCATCATGGACATCTCGAATTCTTCTTGCATCATGAGTGAGAATTCTTCGCACAGTTCTTTGTTCGTTGATCCAAATATGATGTCGTCGACGTAGACTTGTACTAACAAGGTGTTACCCTTGATCTTCTTTATAAATAGCGTCTTGTCAACCTTTCCTTTTGTAAATCCTTTCTCACATAAGAAGTTGCTAAGGCGATCATACCATGCTCGTGGTGCTTGTTTTAAACCGTAGAGAGCCTTCTTCAGTTTGAAAACATGTGAGGGATTTTTGAAGTCTTCAAAACCCGGAGGTTGTTTGACGTAGACTTCCTCATTAATGTATCCATTCAGGAAAGCGCTTTTGACATCCATCTGGAATAACTGAAAATTCATAGAACAAGCGTAAGCAAGTAGTAATCTAATTGCTTCTAACCTTGCTACCGGAGCGAATGTTTCATCAAAATCAATTCCTTCCTCCTGGTTGTAGCCTTGTGCGACCAATCTAGCCTTGTTACGAACTATAATCCCGTTCTCGTCAAGTTTGTTCTTGAACACCCATCTGGTTCCTATAATATGCTTATTGTCCGGCCTTGGTACAAGGGTCCAAACTTGATTTCTTTCGAACTGATTAAGTTCTTCTTGCATTGCTATAATCCATTGGTCGTCGCCTAAAGCTTCATCGATCTTTGATGGTTCAAACTGAGATACAAATGCCATGTTGAGACACGCATCCTTTAAGTTAAGTCGAGTTGCCACGCCTTGACTAATATCACCAATAACTTTATCAATTGGGTGATCTCTGTGTGTTCTCCATTCTTTCGGAAGATCTTGATTTTCTTGAGTAACATCTTCTTGTAATATTGTTTGATCTTTTGGAACAATTTCTTCATTTTGTGAAGTATCTACAAAATCATCATCATCATCCAAAACAATATTATCCTCTTTCGAGGGGTTAGTCTCATCAAACGAAACATGAATGGACTCTTCAATGGAAAGAGTTCTTTTATTAAAAATTCTAAAAGCTTTACTATAAGATGAGTAACCAAGAAATATACCTTCGTCGAACTTCTCATCAAACTTACCGAGATTGTCCTTATTGTTGTTGAGAACGAAGCATTTGCAGCCAAATATGTGGAAGAATGATATATTCGGTTTCCTTCCCTTGAACAACTCATACGGAGTCTTTTTGAGTAGCGGTCGAATATTCACGCGGTTGCTTACAAAGCATGCCGTGCTTACTGCTTCTGCCCAGAAATATTTTGGAAGATTTGTGTCGCTGAGCATTGTTCTAGCAAGTTCAACTAGTGAGCGATTCTTCCGTTCTACGACGCCGTTTTGTTGAGGAGTTCTTGGTGCCGAAAAATTATGAGAAATTCCATGTTCTTCGCAAAATTCTTCAAAGTCTGAATTTTGAAATTCTCCACCGTGGTCGCTTCTTATGGAGGCTATAGTGAGTGACTTCTCGTTTTGAATTTGTTTTGCATACTTTTTGAATGCTTTAAACGCATCATTTTTCTGCACTAAAAACATTGTCCAGGTATATCGAGAAAAATCATCAACAATAACTAAAGCATAAATACTACCTCCAAAGCTCTTCGTTCTTGATGGACCAAAAAGATCCATGTGCAACAATTGAAGTGGTCTTGATGTAGAAACCACTTGCTTGGATTTGAAAGTTGTCTTGGTCTGTTTTCCCTTTTAGCAGAATCTCATGAGTGACTTCGTGTTCGATCAAGCATTCCTCCTTTGTGAAGTTGATTTTGAACCCTTTGTCACACAATTGACTGATGCTAAGCAGATTATGCTTAAGGCCTTCAACAAAAAGAACGTCTTCGATGACTGTACATGGAGGTGCACCTATGGTTCCAACTCCAAGAATTTTTCCTTTATTATCATCACCGTAAGTGACGTATCCTTTGGCCTTTAATGATAGACTTGAAAATTTGTTTATATCTCCCGTCATATGCTTCGAGCAACCACTATCAAGATACCATTCATTTGTGGTTGTCTTCAAGCATACCTACAAAACAAAATTAGGTAGTGTTAGGTACCCAAGTTGCTTTGGGTCCTTGATAGTTAGTACCTTTTTCCACCCACACATAATGCCCCTTTGCAACACCAATATTACGTACATAGCAGGCATTAGGTGTGTGCCCTTTAATACCACAATAAAAACATGTAGGTTGAAAATGACTCCTATATCTAGGAATATAATTCTTTTTCTTGTTATGATTTTGATGCCGAGACTTAGAAGTGCTTGTCTCTTTCTTTACAATTTGTTCACTTGCTTTTACAAAAATGGTCTTATTGGTGCTTGGTTTTGAAAATTTAGAATATCCCAATCCACTTTTATCATTAGGATACCTTTGATGTTTAAGAATCTCTTCCAAGCCAATTTGACCCTTTTCGTATCTTTCTAAAACTCTTTTAAGTTGAACAATTTGAAAAGACAAAGACTCACAATTCTTACATACAAGACTTTGTTTTTCATCCATCACTTTTTGTTTTTCATCTTCAATATTTTTCAAGAAATCAGAATTTTGTTTTTCTAAGAGTAAAATTCTTTTCTTTTGTGATGAGATGTCTTTATACAAAGTCTTGCACTCTTTTAGAAGTTCATCTATAACTTCTTGTGCATCATTATCATAGACAGAAAAATTACTACTAACCTCATTTTCGTCATCGGAATGGTGAGAGGCCATTAAGGCAATATTTGCACATTCATCGCTATCTGATTCCGATGATGAACTCACTTCGTTGTCGTCCCATGCGACATAAGCCTTCTTTGTTTTGAAATCCTTCTTGCCCTTGAATTTTCCTTTATTTGCGAGTTTTGGGCAGTCTGGCTTTATGTGACCTTGTCTTCCACATTCATAGCATGTAATTTCTTGGTTTGATGTGGATGCTTCCTTTTTCCTGAAATGTTTATTCTTTTTAGAAAAAGAAGAAGTTTTATTATTATTGAAAAACTTACCAAGCTTCTTTACTAGAAGCATGAAATTTTCGTCTTCGGAAGATTCGTCAATTTTGTCATCCTTTGTGTCAGTCTTCAAGGCAATTCCTTTGGACTTCTTGTCTTGACTTTCATGTTTCTCAAGCCTTCCAAGTTCCAGTTCATGCTCTTGAAGTTTCCCGAATAATGAAGCGGATGTCATCGTTGAAAGACTTTTCTTCTCCGAAATGGCGGTCACCTTTGGTTGCCATTCTCTTGTCAAGGATCTTAGGACTTTTAAGTTGAGATCATCATTGGTGAAGGTCTTCCCAAGAGCAATCAGGTGATTTGTCAGATGAACGAACCTCTTTTGCAAGGCAACAATAGATTCACCGGGCTGCATACGGAACATCTCATATTCTTGACTTAACGTGTTAAGTCTTGATCTTTTTACTTCTGCTGTTCCTTCATGCGTTTCTACCAAGGTATCCCAAATCTGTTTTGCCGATTGACACTGTGATATGCGAAAGAATTCATCCATACTGAGAGCGCTTTGAAGTATGTTGATTGCTTTCTTCTCATTCAAGATTCTCTTCTTGTCATCTTCATCATATGAGGATTTGATCTTTGGGGTTCCAACACCATTTACCACACTTGTAGGAACATGTGGACCAGTTTCAACGGTTTCCCATATACCATCTCCTTGAGCCTCAAGATGTGCCTTCATACGGATTTTCCAAAAATCAAAGTATTCTCCAGAAAAGAGTGGTGGTTTGTTACTACTTCCACCATCTTTGAAAACCGGGTTGGTACTTGCGGAAGCCATACTGAATCGTTAGGAACAGGTTACCTTAACCTGCTCTGATGCCAATTGTAAGAACAGAGTATGCCTAAGAGGGGGGGGGGGGGGGGGGGTGAATTAGGACTTTTGAAATTTTTCCGGTTTTTATATGGTTCTTGGAAATATACTGGATGATGTTCTTGGTTATGGAAAGCAGTAAATCAAGAAAGAGAGAAAGACACAGGATTTATAGTGGTTCCCCTCACAATCCGAGAGTACTCCACTCCCCTTTCAACATGAAAGAGAATTTTCACTATTGTTTAAAACAGTACAACCTATCACACCATCAACCGGTGAGGCCTACTATCAAACAATAAAATCTCACAAGTGTACAAGAACAATCCTCTTGTAAACACTCACCCTTGTGTCCAACAATCCTGGATCACAAGTCAAATACAAAATAATTGTAATGAATTTGGATTGTGTATAATTGTCAAAGTGATCTTCTTCAATGAATCAAAATTCACTCTTTGTAATTTCTTCAATACAAGTGTTCAATGAATATGAAACTTTCAATGCAAGTATGAACACTTTTGAAAAATGAATTTGATTCTAAGACAAATTTGAAAATGAGTATAGGTTTTTTTTTTGTTGGTGTGTGTTGGTGTTTTTCAAAATGAAAAACTCAGAATTTATATGAGTAAAATAACCTTTCACAAAAGGTATGATTTTAAAAGATTCAAACCATGAAAAGGTATGATTTTAAAAAATAATTTTGAACTCAAAACAAAGCAATTTTTCACTGCACGTTCAGTGTTAATCGGTTAACCCATATGGTTAATCGGTTAACACTGGTACGTTAGCCCAGAAAATTCAAAATTCAAAATGGTTAACCGGTTAACCCATATGGTTAATCGGTTAACACTGCTAATTTTCAGAAAAATGCTTTTTAAAATTAATGTTATACCATTTTTAAAGTTTCAAAAACATGTGTATGTATTATGCACAAAAGATTGATGTTTTTGAACACTTGTATATCAAAATTAAAAGGTGGATTTGATATACCAGTAATGCAGGCAAGTCTGGAAGAATCAGTTCCATATAGCTTGACTTGAAAGATAGCTTGACTTGATCTTGATGACTTTGAACAGCTTGTCTTTTTGCAATCAAGAGATATTAACTTTGAGTAGCATTGACATCATCAAAACTTGAGACTGAAGCATGCTTCTACAGACTTCTCACTTTTATCATCAAGCTCTATTCTCCTTTCATCTAGAACCTGGGTATAGGAAATGCTTCCAAACACTTTGAGGTGAGAGATCACTGGCTTTCTTCCACTACATGCTTCTTGTGGTGTCTTCTCATGCACACTTCATGTTGGGGAACAGTTAGTCAGGTAAACCGCACGTACCACTGCTTTGGCCCAAAACTCTATCGGCATCTTCTTACTCTTAAGCATGCTTCGCACCATATTAAGTAGGGTCTGGTTCTTTCTCTCTGCTACTCCATTTTATTATGGCGATCTTGGCACTGTTAGTGGGCGGTGGATTCCATGGTCTTCACAATATTTGTTGAACTCATTTGAAGTAAACTCTCCTCCTCAGTCAGATCTCATGGCCTTAACGGAAAGATTGTTTTCTTTCTCTACAAGAGCTTTGAACTTCTTAAAGTTTTCAAACACTTCCGACTTCTCCTCAAGAAATAAACTCAAGTTTTTCTGGAATAATCATCAATAAAGAGGAGAAAGTATTTACTCTTACCAAAAGAATTTGGATTGATTGGTTCATAGACACCGGTGTGTATGAGCTCTAGCGGTTTTGTCGCTCTTGACATTGATTCCTTTGGAAATATTTTTTGAAATTGCTTCCCAATTAGACATCCTTCACATAGTTGGCCTGAGTGGTTTATATTAAGAAATCCTTTTACCATCTCCTTCTTTGACAAGCATTCTAGACTGCCAAACTTGAGGTGTCAAAATCGTAGATGCCATCGCCATGAAGAGTTGGTTTAGCAAGCCTTGAGACACTTTGCCACATCATTTTGAATGTTCAAAAGGAACATTCTATTCTTTGACATAGGCACCTTATAAATCATGTCATGTCCACAATCTCTTAAGAAAAGACTATGTTTTTTCAAGTGGATGTCATAACCTTTCTCTAATAATTGTCCCAAGCTCAAAGTACTATTTTTCATGTTAGGAACATAGTAGACATTGGATATGAATTGATGACTCCCATTCTTCAAGAGTATGAGAATTTTACCTTTGCCTTTGACCGGTATCTTTGAGTCATCTCCAAATGAGACATTGCTAGTTGTCGCCTCATTGATCTCTAAGAACATGCTTTAATCGCCACACATGTGGTTGCTTGCGCCGGTGTCGAGGTACCACTTGTTTCTTTTCTCTTCAAATTGGTTTTGGCACGCGAGTAACATAGTTTCTTCTTCTCCACCTTTTTCTTCTACAAAGTTAGCTTTCTCCACAACCTTCTTTGAGAATCTACACTCATATGCATAGTGACCGATTTTTTTTTAATTGAAACACTTGATTTGTGAATTGTTGCACCTTGACCTTGAATTTCCATTTCCACGACCTCTTGTTGCTTGTGGATTCCAAATTCTTTCTCCATTATTGAAGTTGTTGGAGTAGTTGTTGTAACTGCCTCTTCTTTCTCCTTCATGTCCTCGTCCACGATCTTGGCCACGACCTCGTCCTCTTTGGCTCTTATAATTCGCATAGTTTGCTTCCTTTGCATTGACTTGTAGTAGTTTCTCCATAGTCTCCTTTTGTTTAGTTTTTCTCTTTTATTTTTCTTCATATGCTTGTAAGGAACGCATAAGTTGCTCAATAGTCATGGTGTTTAAATCCTTGTTTTCTTCAATGTTGGTAACAATGAAGTCAAAACATGGATTTAAAGTGCGAAGTATTTTCTCCATGACTTTAACCTCGTCAACATCTTCACCATTTCTTTTAAGTTGATTGACTACATACAATACTCGAGAAAAGTTATCAGAAATTGACTCAGACTCTTCCATAAATAAACGTTCAAACTCACCTCTAAGAGTTTGAAGACGAATATTTTTCACCTGCTCCACTCCTATGTTGCACGTTTGAAGTTTGTCCCACGCTTTTATGGTCGTAGTTACATTGTAGATCTTATCAAATGTATCTTCATCCACCGATTGATAAATGAGGAAGAGAGCTTTCTTGTCTCCCTTTCTTGACTTCTTCAATGTCTCCTTAACACCATGACTTAGTGAGGTTTCATCTTGCTCCTTAAAGAATTTCTCAATGATATCCCACACATCTTGAGCTTCTATTAGTGTCTTCATCTTGATACTCCAATTTTCATATTTGTTCTTTGTAAGTATCGAAATTTGAAAAAGAAAACCTCCATTTGCCATATTTTGAGGACCTTCAAGCTATGATGCCACTTTGTTGGAAATAAAGCCTTTTGTGTTTAGTGAAAGTGTGCGGGAATATTATAGGCTTGAATAAAAATGTTATAGATAAAAGAATTATTTATGGAAGAGAGAACTTTGTATTTTGCTTGATACAAAAGTGTAGAACTACATCTCTATTTATAATACTCTAAGGAGAACGCTAAACACACTAAATCTAGAGATTTATAAACTCTAGGAATTCTAAGAACATTCTAGAAAATATTACAACCCTAAGCAATATCTAGACACTCCAAATATTACAAGAGTTTTCTAGAAACATTAATTAAAATTACCTAAGCCCAAAACAACTAAGCCCAAAAATCCAAATAATATGTTTAGGATCAAATCAAGTTTAATCTTTCAACATCCCCCCTTAAACTTGATTTGTGACTCTAAGCATACTCCTTAGCTTCATAAGAGTTTCCAACTTGTGTGACTTGGTGAAAATGTCAGCAACTTGATCTCGAGACATCACATACTTCAACTTCACATCCTTCTTCTCGATGCATTCTCTTATGAAGTGGTAACGGGTGTCGATATGCTTACTTCTTTCATGAAATACAGGATTCCTTGCCAAAGCAAGTGTTTATTTATTGTCAACACATATTTCCATAGGATCTTCTTGTGGCATTTATAAATCTTTCAACAAGTTCCTTAGCCAAATTGCATGGCAAACACATGATGTAGTGACTACATATTCAACTTCACAAGTTGATAGGGTGACGATAGGTTGCTTCTTTGACATCCAAGTGAAAGCAGTATCTCCCATAAAGAACACAAAACTAGTAGTGCGCTTCCTATCGTCCAAGTCTCCACTCCAATCGCTATCACTATAGCCAATAATATCATAATTTTTAGAAGAGTAATAGTGCAAGCCAAAGTTTGTTGTACCTTTGATGTATTGAAGGATTCTCTTTGCCGCCTTAAAGTGAGTTATTGTTGGAGCTTCCATGTAGCGACTTACGACTCCTACAACATAGATAATATGCCTTTTACTTTTTAAGTAACATAGAATTCTAACCAAACTTTTGTAAAGAGTTGGATTCATAATATCTCCATTTTCATACTTACTCAACTTGCTACCACATTCCATCGGGGTGTCAACCGGATTGGCATAATCCATCTTGAACTTCTTAAGGACTTCTTTTGCATAGCCTTCTTGGGTGATAAAAATTCCTTGGACTTCTTGCTTTACTTCAATGCCAAGATAATATGCCATGAGCCCTATATCCGTCATCTCAAATTCATTTGACATATCTTTATTGAACTCTTCGAACATGCTTAGATTATACCCAATGAAGATCAAGTCATCAACATATAAGCACATAATAAAAAATATCTCCATTTTGTGCTTTAATATGGAGTGCATGCTCATATGGAGACTTGATGAAGTTCTTGTTTCAAAAGTACTTGTTGATTCGAACATTCCAAACTCTCGGTGTTTGCTTGAGTCCGTACAACGCCTTTTTCAACTTCAAGACTTTTTCTTCTTGCTCTTTTACTTCATATCCCTATGGTTGCTTGATATAAACTTCTTCTTTGGGAAAACCATTCAAGAAGGCCGACTTCACGTCCATTTGATAGATCTTCCATTCATTTTGGGCTGCCAAAGAAATGATCAGTCTAATAGTTTCAAGACGAGCAACGAGGGAAAATATCTCATCATAGTCAATTCCTTGTCTTTGACTATAGCCTTTTTCCACCAATCTTGCTTTGTACCTCTCCACATCTCCTTTTGCATTCTTCTCCACCTTGTACACCCATCTTACTCTGATTGCTTTGTGTCCTCGTGGAAGTGTAGTAAGTTTCCACATATCATTCTTTGATTTTGACTTTATTTCTTCATCCATGACGTCTCTCCGCTTTATATTTTCAACATCTTGATAACTTAGAGGCTCACAATCACCAAAAAGACAAAAGAGGTTAACGTCATTTTGGTTTTCGGTTACCTCATAAAGCTCTTCAATGCTCCTTAATCGTGGTGTCCTCTCACTTGATCTTGTTTCATCCAACCTTGGTGTTGGTGAGGCAGGTGGTGTAATATGTTCCTCTATCATTGGTTGTTCCATTTCATATTTTTCTTCTTCAAAATAAGGAAGAAAATTGTACTTGTCTTCTTGAACACTCGAATCCCAACAATCTTCTTCTTCGAACTTCACGTCACGACTTATGACAATCTTTCTACTATTTGGATTATAGAGCTTGTACCCTTTGGAGCTTGAGTCGTAACCCATGAATACATACTTCTCACTTTTATCATCGAGCTTTGTTCTCCTTTTATATGGAACATGGGTATAAGAAATGCTTCCAAATAATTTGAGGTGAGAGATCCATGGCTTTCTTCCACTCTATGCTTCTTGTGGTGTCTTCTCATGCACACTTATTATTGGGGAACCGTTTGTCAGGTAAACCGTACATGCCACTACTTCGGCCCAAAACACATTCGGCATCTTCTTACTCTTAAGCATGATTCACACCATATTAAGTAGGGTTAAGTTCTTTCTCTATGGTACTCCATTTTGTTGTGGAGATCTTGGAATTGTTAGTGGGCGGTGGATTCCATGGTCTTCACAATATTTGGTGAACTAATTTGAAGAAAACACTCCTCCTCGATCAGATCTCATGGCCTTAATGGAAAGACCACTTTCTTTCTCCACATGGGCTTTGAACTTCTTAAAGTTTTCAAACACTCCCGACTTCTCCTTCAAGAAATAAACCCATTTTTTTGGAATAATCATCAATAAAGAGGAGAAAGTATTTAGTCTTACCAAAAGAGTTTGGATTGATTGGTCCACAGACATCGGTGTGTATGATCTCTAGCGGTTTTGTCGCTCTTGACGTTGATTCCTTTGGAAAGCTTTTTCAAAATTGCTTCCCATTTAGACATCCTTCACATAGTTGTTCTGGGTGTTTTATATTAGGAAAGCCTCTTACCATCTCCTCCTTTGACAAATATTCTAGACTACCGAAGTTGAGGTACCCAAATCATAGATGCCATAGCCATGAAGAGTCGGTATAGCAAGCCTTGAGACACTTTGCCACATCATTTTGAGTGTTCAAGATGAACATTCTATTCTTTGACATAGGCACCTTAGCAATCATGCTATGCCCACAATCTCTTAAGAAAAGACTATGTTCTTTCAAGTGGATGTCATAACCTTTCTTTAATAATTATCCCAAGCTCAAAATATTATTTTTCATGTTAGGAAAATAGTAGACATTGGGTATGAATTTATGACTCCCATTATTCAAGCGTATGAGAATTTTACCTTTGCCTTTGACCGATATTTTTGAGTCATCTCCAAATGATGCATTGTCAGTTGTCGCCTCATTGATCTCTATGAACATGCTTCGATCGCCACACATGTGGTTTCTTGCGTCAGTGTCGAGGTACCACTTGTTCCTTTTCTCTTCAAATTGGTTTTGGCACGCGAGCAACAATGTTTCTTCTTCTCCACCTTTTTCTTCTACAAGTTAGCTTTCTCCATAACCTCCTTTGAGAATCTACACTCTGATGAATAGTGACCTATTTTTTTTGCAATTGAAGCACTTTATTAGTGACTTGTTGCACCTTGACCATGAATTTCCATTTCCAAGACCTCTTGTTGCTTGTGGATTCCAAATTCTTTCTCCATTTTTTAAGTTGTTGGAGTAGTTGTTGTAGCTTCCTTTTCTTTCTCCTTCATGTCCTTGTCCATGTCCACGATCTTGGCCATGACCTTGTCCTCTTTCACTCTTGTAATTCACATAGTTTGCTTCCTTTAAGTTGAGTTGTGATAGTTTCTCTATAGTGTCCTTTTGTTTAGCTTTTCTCTTTTGTTTTTCTTCGTATGCTTGTAAGAAACCCATAAGTTGCTCAATAGTCATGGTGTTTAAATCCTTGTTTTCTTTAATGTTGGTAACAATGAAGTCAAAACATGGATTTAAAGTATGAAGTATTTTCTCCATGAATTTTACCTTATCAACATCTTCACCATTTTTTTAAGTTGATTGACTACAGACAATACTTGAGAAAAATAATCATAAATTGACTTAGACTCTTCCATAAATAAACGTTCAAACTCACCTCTAAGAGTTTTGAGACGAATCTTTTTCACTCGGTCCACTCCTTTGTTGCAAGTTTGAAGCTTGTCTCATGCTTCTTTGGTCGTCGTTGCATTGGAGATCTTCTCAAATGTATCTTCATACACCGATTGATAAATGAGGAAGAGAGCTTTCTTGTCTCTCTTTCTTGACTCCTTCAATGTCTCCTTAACACCTTGACTTAGTGAGGTTTCATCTTGCTCCTTAAAGCCTTTCTCAACAACATCCCACACATCTTGAGCTCCTAGTAGCGCCTTCATCTTGATACTCCAATTGTAATAGTTGTTATTTGTGAGGATCGACATTTGAAAAGGAAAACCTCCATTCGCCATCTTTTGAGGACCTTCAAGCTCTGATGTCACTTTGTTAGAAATAAAGCCTTTTGTGTTTAGTGAAAGTGTGTGGGAATATTAGAGGCTTGAATTGAAACTTGATAGATAGGAGAATTACTTATGGAAGAGAGAACTTTGTATTTTGCTTGATACAAAAGTGTAGAATTGCATCTCTATTTATAGTACTCTATGGAGAACTCTAGACACACTAATTATAGAGAGTTCTCAACTCTAGGAATTCCAAGAGCATTCTAGAAAATATTATAACCCTACCAAATATCTAGACACTCCAAACATTACCAGAGTTTTCTAGAAACATTAATTAAAATTACCTAAGCCCAAAATAACAAAGCCCAAAAATCCAAATAATATATTTGGGCCCAAATCAAGTTTAATCGTTCAACTCATTTTGTTAAATATCCTCAAGGCTTCATCAATCACATACATCAAGGTCTTGTGAATAGGCATATTCGGGCTCAAGGACCTAGAGCATAGCTTTTGAAATAATGTTTCAGCTTCAGACAATATATCACTTTTTAAAATGATATGATACCCATTAACATCCATTATAAAAGGCTTAGTATGAGGTTTCAAAATGTTGCGATTAACTTATTATGATAATGATATTATGAGTATGGTGTTAACACGAGTTATGAATTGAGTTTATTGTTTATGTTGAATGGATACGATGTAGCTTGCAATTGAATCATGACTTGGTTTGATTATGATCACTTGTTGAGGTGTTGGTGCAGGTTTGACTATGTGTTGATCTTGGAAATGGCTTGAAGAATCAAATTAAAGCTTGGTATTTTGGCACAAGTCAAGAAATGATAACTTAGAGATGCATCATGATATAGAGTGAAGATGTCCAGGAAGTCATAGTAGGAATCGGTCTAGGGTTAGTCAGTTGACTTTGGTCAATAATGTGTATGTAATTTGAAACTTTGTGACATTTGGTATTTTGTAATTTGAGTGGACACATGACCTTGCACTACATGATCTTGAACTCAACCAAATGTCCAATGAACTTCAAATCTAATGCCGCATAACCCTTTATGCTTGATTCCTAACCTTCTTGTACCAAGATACCATCAACTTGGTTCCATACCCTTCTTGAAGGCCATATGATAAAGGAAATAAACCCTAATCAAAGGATGATGGTGAGCAACAAAGAATAAAACCCTTGATGATCACAGTGACCAAACTTTAAGGATCCGTCTAATGAACATAAGTATAGGGGGCAAACCCTAATCACTGGCCTTTGCATTTTCCCATGAACCAAACCTGCAAAAGAGAAAAATCTTAAGGCACTATAAAACCCTGATTATTGATCCAATGTGCCAAGCTTATTGATTAATGAATTTATGATATACTATATGACCAAATGTATATGCATGATATAAGGTATATGAATCATATGATACAGGTGAAAAGGGTAGGGAAAATTTTGGGGTGTGACAAATGGTATGCAAATGGATGCAATGCAGTGATATTTTTAGTTTTTCCAGATATAGTTTTTCCAGATATATTTGGAGGTAGAGTTGGGTGTCTTCAATTTTTGTCTCCTTGGTGGAGAAGGGTGTCTCTCCTAGAAGTTAAAAGGGAAGACCCTCTTATTGGTTTTGGGATAGTATGCTTAAGAAATTTAGTTTTAGTCTTCTCAGTTTGTTCTGGAGAGATCTTTCGATTGGAAATACTCCTCTTAGAGTTAGGTACCCTAGGCATTTTTCTATCTCTGAGTAGAAAGATCCTTCTGTGAGGGAGGTTGGTAGGTGGTGTCGCACCTCGAAAAATTAAAATACGACCCTCGCGCTAAATATGTGGAATGCAGTTTGATAGATTCGCCACTGAACTTTATTTATCCCAAAAAGAGGGAAAGGAAAATATCGAGAAAACCTTTAAGAAGAGATAAGAACATGGTCGTCGTAACCATATTCTGGGTTTAGGAGTCGGTTACGTAAGAGGAAGGTATTAACACCCCTTACGTCCGTTGTACTCAACGGGAACCTCTTAGTTCGATTTGTGATGAGCGTTATCTAAGCTTGTTTGTTTTATTCTCAATGATAAATGCGAAACAGTACTATAAAAGGGATTCGATGCTAAGGGAAAAATGGATGGTTTTAGGATAGGGTGCTCGACAAGGATTAGGTCCCTTGTGCCTACGTATGCTCATTCAGACAAGAATGGGAAATCAGAGCTTTCGTAGTTCGACTACAGGAAAAAATAGGGGGAAACAGAAGATGGATAGAATTGTTCTCGCCAAGATCATCGCAATCTTGTGCCTACTTATCTTACATTTAAACGAGAATGAAGAATCAGAGCGTCCGTAGTTCATGGATATGACCATGAAAATAAGAGGTGATTTGGATTTGTTGAAGTTCGGTTTGGAAGCAAAAGATTAAATGACATACAACCCAAGGGGCGTGCCTCGAGAGCTGTCACTCAAGAGTCCAAGGAATGCGAGATTCCAATAACTCAATCCTTTCATGGCTGATGGTTTGGGTAGCGTAAATCTACAAGCTTGCTTTTTTCTTTGGCATTTCTATAATTTTGTTGTAATAGGAAGTAGCCTATGGGCCTTTGGAATGTAATATTCTTTGTTTTGGAATTTTTTGTAACATGTAATGAGCTTTTTCTTTTTGTAATATATTTTGGTAAATGGACTCTTTTTTGTAATATGAACATTGGATGACATGAACAATTAAATTTGGATAATGGGATAATACTGAGTTTTGAACTTCATATGGAACTAGAATGTGCGAAACTTGAAATTAGAATCGAAATTTGGAAAGGAAATTTGAATAGCTTTGGAAATTTAGAACTTGAATTGACGTTTAAAAATTTGAATCATGAAAATTAAATTGAACTTTGTACATGGGATTGAATTTGATTGGGATTGTAAAGAAATGAAACTTAAGAACATTTCCGATGGAAGTTTAGAATGGGACTGAAATTGGAATTGATTAGAATTTAGGATTCGCATAGAGTTGTTCTTTAAATCTTTGAAAGAAGAAAAACTTGTCATTGAATCAATACTTGGATGACATGAAGACCTATAGATGAAACAATTTAAACTCAGCCACTTGTACAAATACACCAACCTTTCACCATGAACTAAATGCTCAGTCAGCAGTATGCGTCAATATCAAAATATAATGACTTGTCATATGGATCTTAAAGTCTCTCATAAAACCCTAATTGGAAAATGAAATGATCTCATATGATTCTCATCCATGAAGCACTAATAACTTGGCCCAGACTAATAACTTGATCCTCACAAAACCCTAATTGCAGCTTGAGACACACACCACTTGAATCGATGCACCTTGAATTCAACCTTGCACAAACTTGAACAATAAGCAGAAGTAACATATTTTTGGAGTTTTCTGAATAACAGATAGTGAGTGGATATATAGATGAAAATAATATACAAGTAGGACAAATTTGGCGTATGACAGGTGAAAGGGTCAGACTTGGGTTAAGGATCTTAAGTGGAGAAGAGTCTGTCTCTTTTAGCATGAGCATGTGATGATATTTGATCTTCTCTTCATGATCAAGGATTTTATCCCATCATCACAGCCTGATAATTGGTGGTTGTGTCATTCTAAAGAGAGTTCTTATTATGTGGCCTCAGCGTACTCTTTCCTTCTCACCCATGAGTTTCCTAGAGATTGATAGGTTTCACATGTGGAGTTGATTCTTTCTAATATCTAGAGTAGTTGAATCTTATTTAAAATAATTGTTTTCTCCTGGCAGTTCTTGCAAGACTGAATTCCTACAAGAGAGAACTAGCTTGTCCATGTATGAAGAGCTCTAGCTTTGTTCCTCGTTTAGCGCTTTCGGTTGCCTTACTTGGTTTTCTCTTCTCATTTGTATTGGCGGTTGTTTTATATTGTCATTTATATTAATGGTTAGAATTTTTTATTCATTTTCGTCTCTGTTTTTAATTGATGGTTAGTCTTCTCTCACCATTCTTATTTTATAGTTTTGTTCTTTAGTGTTTTTTTTGTGTGTATATATATATATATATATATATATATATATATATATATATATATATATATATATATATATATATATATATATATATATATATATATATATATATATATATATATATATATATATATATATATATATATATATATATATATATATATATATATATTTATTTATTTATTAAAAAAAATCATAGAAATAGTTTACATATGGTCCGATTGATTGCAGGTCATGTGTATTTTATAGAACCATGACTTTACTTATATTATAGATGACTATAATTAATATTTAAATTAATAATAGAATTTCATTTGTGTAAAAAATAAAAAAACATAACGGTCATTCTCTGCAAAACATATTGAAAATAAAAGTCAATTTCTCGGCTTCAACTTGTATCTGTCTCACATCAAGAATGATTTTTCTCTTTGCATTTTTCTTTTATAGATGAGATCTTCCTACTTATTGGTAGAAAATAGTTGTGATAAATGACTTTATTTTTGTGTGACCCACTTAACATGACCTCTCATACCAACTAAAAAAAGTTATTAATAATGGAAATGATTCATTAGTAGTTGAAAAATAGTTGCATGTGAAAACTAGACTTTTAGATTTATATATAATACAATAAGTATAAAATAATTATAAATAAATTAAGAAATGAAGATGAATATTTTTTTTTAATGTTATATATATATATATATATATATATATATATATATATATATATATATATATATATATATATATATATATATATATATATATATATATATATATATATATATATATATATATATATATATATATATATATATATATATATATATATATATATATTTTATTCTTAAAAAATTATAAATTTTATTTTTATCATTATAAAAAAGTAACTACTTTTTTATCCTAACAATTTTTTTCTACTAGTGGCCTTTACTTGAAGAAAATTTTGTAATTGTAAGGACTAAAGTTGACTACCTTTTCTTTATGGAGAGAAAAAAAAATTGATAATTTTGTAAAAGGGGAAAACAAAACATATAACCTAAAAAATAAGAAAATGCTATTCTTTCTCTCTCTCATAAAAAGTTTCATTTGTATTATTTTATTTTAAATAAATGTTCCTTTACAGTACAAATATAAAATTTATTATTATTTTTATTATTATACCATTATTTAAATTATTTATTAACTTTCACTCTATTCAATTATTCTACTAAATATAATTAATAATTTTAATTATTTTATAAAACTAATATATCTAATTCATTTTTAAAACTGCACGTTTTTCCTATAAGATACTTATTATGAGAGGAATGAAATAATAAAGTAAGAAGCCAAATATTATAAGACTAATGATATTATGTGTATTTTGGAGAATTTTCTCTTGGAATGCATGCATTTCATTTCTGAAAACTTAAAACATTGTTTTATTCAACATAAATTTGTTAATTATATTCTTAAAAAGAAAATAGTGGAAAAATATTTGGAAAAAAGGTATCAAAGAAAAATCAATAGGATAAACTAAGTAGAAGTAAAAACAAAATTACATTAAAAATAAACTTAATCAAAATAGATAAATAAATTGATGGATATGAAAGAAAGGAAGATTAAAAGTCATTAAAGAGATAAAGTTTAGGGATGAGGAAGTTCTCAAAAAGGGTTGCTCATGAAGATTTTGTCTTACAACATGAGAGGGTGCGGTTGGCTCGCAAAGAGGAAGCGTTTATGTATTTTCGTTTAGAAGGAGAGGTTTGATGTCTTCCTGATTCAAGAAACTAAGGTGCAGGTGCTTACAGAATTGTTGGCGGGGGAAATGTGGGGGGATTCCAAGGGTGCGGTGGTCGTTTCTCCTTCTTGTGGAAGGTCTGGGGGTATGTTAATCATGTGGAGGAGTGGTTGTTGTGACCTGGTTTTGATTTTTCGTGGTGATAGATTTCTAAGGATTAATGTTCTTTTGAATGGTTGTAATCTTTATATTGTCATTTATTCTTCATGTTTTATTCATGTGAAGAGATTGTTGTGGAATAGACTTGTTTCGTGCAAACAAGGATTTTCTAAAGGCGATTGGTGTTTGGGAGGCGATTTCAATGCTATAAAGGTAGAAGGGGAAAGGAAAGGTAGGGCTTTATCTATTAATAGGTTGGAGATTGATGAATTTTTTGGTTTCATCGGGAGCATGGATGTTGTCGATCCTCCTCCTATTGGTAGGAACTTTACTTAGTTCAGTTCATATGGTATTTCGATGAGTTTTTTGGACAAATTCGTGTTATCCAAGGGTTTGATGGAGAAGTGGAACATGGGCGGCTAGATTGTTGGGAATAGAGATATGTTTGACCATTGTCTGGTGTGGATCAAAGGGGACAATTCGAATTAGGGTCCTAAGTTGTTCAAGTTTTTTAATGCATGGAACGATCATCACGATTTCTTGCCTTGTGTCGAGAGGCCTTGGAATTCAACCTTGGTTTGTGGCAGGGATGCTTTCATTCTCAAGGAAAAGATGATGGTCTTGAAAGCTTCCTTGAGAGCTTGGAATAAGAAGGTCTTTTGATTTCTTGAATTGGCGGTCGATGTTGCGATTGGTGAACTGAACTCACTTGATTTTCTTGTTGCTGCAGACAAATAGGTTCAATTCCAGATGTTGGCTTCGAAGAGCGCATCTGCCTCGTAGGATGTTCGGAATTCTGTCTATATTAAGGAGAGTATTTTACGTCAAAAGGAAAGAGCGACTTGGTTGTCGGAAGGTGATTCAAACTTTAAACTCTTTCATAAAGCTATGAAGCAGTGGATTAGAAAGAATTCTTTGTCAGGTATCACCTCTAACGGTGGGTGGATTGATAAGGTGGAGCTTGTCAAAGAGAAGATTAAAGTTCATTTTCAAAATAGGTTCCGCAAATCTTTTCTAGTTAGGCTAACCTTGGATAGTATCCTTTTTGAGAAACTATTCGAGGAGGAGAGTTCTATTCTTGAGGATCCTTTTTTGAAGGATGAGATCAAGAAGGTCATGTGGAATTTCGATGGTGACAAAAGTTCAGGCCCAGAAGGATTTAACTTTTGTTTCTTCAAAGCTTGTGGGTTAGTCATGAAAAAAGATGTGTGTAGGTTTGTTAATGAATTTCATTCGGTGGGTGTTCTCCCTAAAGTGATTACGACTTCTTTTTTTACTTTGATTCCCAAAGTTGACAATTTGAATTCCTTGGATGATTATCGTCTTATTAGTCTTATCGGAAGCCTTTATTAGATCCTTTCCAAATTGCTTTCTAATCATTTTAAGTTGGTTATTGGGAAGCTCATTTCTCCTACTCAATCAACCTTTATGCCAAATAGGAACATGATAGATGGGGTTATTACCATCAATGAAATTATGGACCATGCGAAGAAGTCTAAAAGTAGTTGTATGATGGTGAAAGTTGATTTCGTGAAGGCATAATATTGCATTTCTTAGGGTTTTTTGAGGTATATGATGGGTAGACTGAGTTATGGGGCTCGTTGGAGAGGTTGGATAGAAGCCATAGTCTTTAACAGTTTCGTCTCTATATTGGTGAATGGGAGCCCGATTGAGGATTTCATGGTTTCTAAAGGTCTTCGTCAAGGGGATCCTTTTTCACCATTTCTCTTCTTGTTGGTAGCAGAAGAGCTTTCAGCTATGATGAGGAAAGCCATTTTGGCGGGTGATTATGTTGGTTTTAACTTCAACGAAAATGTTCACTTTGAAATTCTTCAATTTGAGGATGACACATTGGTGGTTGGCGAAGGTTCTTAGAGGAATCTTTGGATCATTAAGGTTATTCTTATAGGGTTCGAGTTGGTATCGGGTTTGTGTATCAACTTATGCAAAAGTAGGCTTATGGGTATTAATTTGGATCCATATTTTCTTCAAGCGGCGGCGGCGTTTCTCAATTGTGTTATTGGAGCACCTTCCTTCACTTTTCTTGGTATTCCCGTTGGCATAAAACCTAGGAGGAAAGAGGTTTGGGCTCCAATTTTATCTACGATGAGGAGGAGGCTCTTTATTTGGAAAAAAAATAACTTGACTATTGCAAGGAGAGTGGTGCTTCTTAATTTCATCCTTTCAAATATTCTGGTTTTTTATTTTTATTTTTATAAAGCACCGAAGGAGATCATCAAAGAGATTATTCAAATTCAAATATCCTTTCTTTGGGGTGATCGGGAGGAGAAGAAGAAAATTTCTTGGGTACGTTGGGATACGTTATGCTTATTAAATAAGGATGGTTGCCTTGGTATCAAACATTGTGGCCATTTCAATCTCGCTTTGTTATGCAAGTGGAAGTGGCGTATTTTGAACGACGTCAATGCTTTTTGGTTTGAGATTCTCTCTTGTAGGTATGGAAATATTTGTAGTATCATTCTTTCCGATCCATCTCCTCCGTTAGGCAAGAGTGCTTAGGTTTTGTAGAAATATTTGTTCTATTGGTTTGAAGGTGGACAATATGAATTGGTTTAGTGACTCGTTAGCTTGCAAAGTTGGAAACATAGAATCTTATGATTTTTGGCTTGATAATTGGTTGAGGGTCGATTCTTTGTGTTGTCTCTTTGGATATGTTTTTCATGTGGCGGACCCGACTTGCTCACGTGTTGTTTAGAATGGGCATTGGACGGAGGATAAGTGGGTCTGGGAAGTGGCGTTACTACTAGGTCCCTTGCAACAGTGTGTGTCAGAGCAGCTTGCAGGGCTTCATTCAGTTCTACAGCTTTTGCAGCTCTTCAAGAAATAGCATGACCAGGTAATTTGGTGGAAAAACACAGTTTTCTCAGTTTTGGTTTGCTACAACAGGTTAGTTAGCTATTAACTCGAGGGGCTTGCTTTCGGCGGGCCTGTGTTGGAGGCTCTTAGGTGGTTTGTGGCGGGCGAAAGTGCCTAGTAAGATTTTGATTTTCGATGGAGGTTGGTTTTAAATCGTCTCCCTACTATATTGAATCTAGTGCGGAGAGGTGTGTTATGTAATAATTCTAGTTTGTGGTTCCCTCTTTGTGGTGGAGAGGATGAAGGTCTCGAACACTTGTTTGGGGATTATCCGATTTCGTCGGTTTGGTGGAGGCAAACTCTTGATTGGTTGCATTTCGCACCCATTTTGATTTTTGTTGATCGTTTAATTGCATTTGGGAGGGAGGCCAAAGTGAATATTAAGGTGGATTTTTGGTTTGGCGATTTGTAGGACTATTTGGGAATGTAGAAATTCTATTATCTTCGAAGGTGGGTCTTTGGTTAAATTTGACTGTTTGGGTTTGATCAAGCGGTTATCATGGGATTGGCTTGCGGTGGGTCAAGCTCCGGGTTGTATGTTTTCTTGGTCGGAGTGGTGTGTCTCCCCATCTATGGTTTTGGGCTAGGTTCTTTAGTGGGCGTCTTATTGGTTTCCATTTTTGTTATGTTTTTTTTGTGTTTGTAGAAAGGTTGAGCATCCCGTGTGCCTCTTTTAATATATTTTCTTATAAAAAATACATGGAAACTTAATGTTGTTAATTTGTAGGATATATTGATGAATTTAGTTTATTTTTGGTAACATTTTAGTGTCATTTGCTTAAAAATAATTTTCAGAAGCGAGTTAAGAATCCAACACCAACAAAGAAAAGAAGTCTGAAGATAAGCAGTTAATTTTAAGGGTTAAACTAGTTGAGAAAAGCTGGAAAATTAAAGAAAAAAATAACAAAATCGGTAGGTAATATGACTGCTTATGAATTAGTCTGCAGTACTAATTGATTAAATGTTGTTATTTTGAAAATAAAATAATCAGGTTTAGAGTTTAACCAATTAAGAGTGTTCATGATTGATTAGAAAATGACTTTATTCCACAATCGACTAGACATATGTTCTTAAAAATTAGAGAGTGGATTTTTGCTTCCTAATCGATTATCATAAAACCGGAATGATTTTTTAGAGCATTTTAAAAGAGGTGAAGTTTGTAAAACATTATAATTGTGTGTTTTGCATTATTTTAGTTCTGTGAGAGCTACTCACACTTATTAGATTATTGATCATAAACATATAAAAATAAATTAAGGCACATGATCATGGGGGTTTACAAAGACTTTAGTTCTTGTTATAATGCTCTTAGTATTTGAATTTCTTTGTACCATCACTAAAGCCTTCTAGCTTTACTTTTCATTTACTTCAATAATTTTCTTTGCTTGAGTGTGTTTACGATATACTACGATATTCCTTTATCTTCATTGTTAGAAGTTGTAATTTGATGTTCTGTCGAAGTAGTTAGTCGAGGTGCGGGAGTCAATTATATTCAACTGAGTCGAATATAACATATAGTTGTTATGTCGAAATATAACTTGTAGTTTTGTACTTTGCATTGTGTATGTTTTGGGTTTGGATCGATTTGCATAGTTTTTGGGATGGGCTTTATTTGTCTATATAAAGACATTGTATGATGTAAATCCTAACAACTTCACTCAATAATATTTTCTCTCTTACAATTCAGTTTCTCTCTTTTTTCTTTCTTCTTCTTTTCTCTCGTATTTCTTGAAAACCCCTTTGTTCCAACAAATTGGTATCAAGGATACTGGATTTTGATTCTGAGAGAATCTGTAATGGCAAATAGAGCAACAACATAAACGTGATTTCTAACGAATCTGCCAATTTTCAAAGGGGAGAACTATGAATGGAGGGTTGCGCAGATGAATTTCATATTCAAATTTCAAGATGTGTTTGAAATCATGAATGTTGGAGTATTGACATTAGAAGTGAATGCAGATGATGTAAAGAAAGTTATGCACAAGGATCTGTCATAACCCGAAATTTAAACTCCTTCTTGCCTTTTACATAAGCATGTGCATTCGCATCATTGGCATACACATTCACACTTTTCCTCTATGATTTTTTTGTTGCAGGAATATTCAAGTTTTGCAAGCCCGATTAATAACATCCTCTCAAAGAAATCACATCATCAAAAACAAGCACACAATGAAGGTTTCTATGCCTATTCATCAAAGCAAAAGGTCGAAAATCGGAACTGTGGCCACAACACCATTTTTCAAGCAAATATGCAAAATTTTCCTGAAGTAACCGGTTACCCAGTGTAAAAATGCAGATTTTGTTGCATTTTTTGGGACAACACTTTCACTCTACTTTTGGAACATTCTAGACAATTCTAGAGACTTCGAGAACATTCAAGACACTTGAAGGCATTTGCTCCAATACATCATTTCCAATCAAGACCACCATACACCTTTGTTTCCAAGCATGTGAACCATTGGATTTTCAACTAGCATTGGGATGGTTACCAAGTCAACTACCTAACTAACTGAGTTAACCTCCAACTCAGTGAGTTGAGCCTAACTAACTCTAAGGCTAGTTCCAAGGCTGCATCCAAAGCTCACTCTAAACCTAGCAACTCCGAAGCAAAACTCTATATAAGCAAATCACCACCATTTCACAAGGGGGGCTCAATAATTTTTTCCAAATTCTCCATTGATCACTCTCAATTCTCTCACATTCTCTCTGAATTTTCTGCAACATTTGCACATTCATCTCCATCATCTTCCCAAAACCTCACTAAAGCTCAAATCCTCCATTAAAGAGTAGCAACTTCTTAATTGGAAGTGCTTTCTCTTGAGCTTAGCCATCACTATCTTGTGATTCTACCTTATTTTCTGGAGTTTTATTGGCTTTTGATTCATCTCAAGTGATCACTTCAAGCTTATTCGGTGCAATTTCGTATTTGGAGATTTCGTCGCAATTTGCTTGATTTCTCTCTTTTTTCTTTGCTTCTTCTCATCATATATCAATAGCAATAACATCCAAGGTAAATCTCATCCTTGTAGGTTGTTATCTTTCACTTGATTTACCGTTTCGATCTATTTCGCGCGTTTACGATGTAGTTCGATCGTTTTTCAGTTTTGCTTAATCATGTGATTTCTTGATCCTTGCTCTCTATGTTTAATGCTTTCCATTGGTGATTAATTAATGTTTGTAAGTGCTCTTGATTGGCTGCCTTTTGTGGCAAACTATTAGTGTATGTATGAATGTCATGTCTGATGTTGAGACATTCATAATATGGACGATGCAGGGTAAGTTAACTAAGCTAACTATAAGTTAAGCTGGATGTCGTACTCAATGTTATGACATAGGTCGTATGACATCAAGCACATTTAGTTTTTCTAGTATTCAGAATGAGGATTCTCAGGCTAAAAATCAGGAAACCTTGTAGGAGCTCAAGCTGGGATTCAGGAAATATTTTAGAAGCCATAAGCGAACTAAAATGTCCCTGAATGAATTGGCAAGTGGGCAGACAATTAAAGAAGAGGTTTTGTGATGAAAAACCTAGATTGTGCGCCCAGGCCCAAGGACTGATTTGCTGCTATAAATAACAGGAGAAGCAATCATAGAAGGCAACTGTTGAAGATAGAGAAACAGAGAAATCACCATAGTGGTTTAGAAGTGAAGAGGTTGTTCTTCATGATTGTGTCTTAGGAACACTTGTAATCCAAGCAACTGTTGATTGCATTGGTTAGGTAGTTTCTAGGCTATCTGTCACTCGAAGCTGTTAAGCAAGAGTGTGAGTTCCTTGATCAAAGCTTTGAAGCAAGATCAAGGTGTGTGTAGTTGAAGTGTTTCTTCTTACTACTATTATACTTGTAAGTGTTGTTGGATATCACTGAGGTGATTGTGGGGAGTGAGTGGGTATACTCAGGTCTAGAGTGTCTCTAGGTTAAATTGTCATTGGGTAGGTTTTAGGTGAGGAGTGCAAACAGGAGGTTTGACTCTGAATTAATTCTACTGATAGTGAAATTTCTCCCTGGCTTGGTAGCCCCTAGATGTAAGTGTGTTGCACTGAACTGGGTCAACAACCAACTGTGTTATTTACTGCTTTATAATTACTGCATAATAGTAGGTCTGTAGTGAATGTCACAGTGGATGTTATAACTTCTGTGAGAACATCCATCGTGAGCTAGCCAGAATTTCCAATTGGCATCAGAGCAGGCACCCTGCCTGTTTATTCTAGGTGAGATCTAGGGAAATTAAATTCTGGTACTATGGATAAAGATATTGGATTCACCAATAGACCTCCAATTCTGGATGGTTCTAATTATGACTATTAGAAACCTAGGATGATTGCCTTCCTAAAGTCCTTAGACAGCAAGGCTTGGAGAGCTGCAAACTCTAGCTGGAAACATCCTATAAAGACTGACAAGGATGGAGTATCTGTGCAAATTTCTGAAGAAGAATGGTCCAAAGAGCAAGAGGCATTGGCTCTTGGGAACTCTAAAGCATTGAATGCTCTCTTCAATGGTATAGACAAAAACATCTTTAGACTGGTGCACCACTGTGAACTAGCAAAGGATGTTTCGGACACTCTCAGAACTACTCATGAAGGAACCTCCAAGGTCAAAATGTCAAGACTGCAAATGCTGGCCACCAAATTTTAAGGTCTGAGAATGAAGGAAGAGGAGACCATTCATGAGTTTTACATGAATGTTCTTGAACTTGCAAACACCTCAGGAGCTCTGGGAGAAAAGATGATTGAAGAGAAACTTGTAAGAAAGATTCTAAGGTCAATACGTAAAAGGTTTGCTATGAAAGTTACAACTATTAAAGAAGCCCAAGACATATGCCACATGAAAGTGGATGAACTCATTGGTTCCCTTCAAACCTTTGAGATGGGGATGTGTGATCTGGCTGTGGAGAAAAAGAGAAAAAGCATAGCTCTTGTCTCAAACTCTGCTGAGGCTTCAGATGATGAAAAAGAGGAAGATCTATCAGAGGTAATAGCCATGCTTGGAAGACAGTTCAACAAACTAGTCAAAAGGATGGATGCTAAGTCTAAACCTTATTCAAAAAGCTTGCCTGCTGACAAAGAAAAATCTGAAGATAAAGCCAACCAAAGCAGAGGAGTACAGTGCCATGAGTGTGAGGGATATGGACATGTTAGAAAGGAATGCCCCACATACCTCAAAAAGAAGGGAAAAGGGCTAACAGTCACTTGGTCTAATGAAGATTCTGACAGTGGGTCAGAAGGAGAATCTTCCAAACATGTTATTATTCTAAACAGTGTGTGTGTGTGTGTGTATTTGATGGTGACTCAAGTGAAGAGGAGCTAACTTATGATGAACTAGCTGTATCATATAAGAAGTTGTCCATCAGAAGCACAGAGCTATACCAGCAAGGAGAGCATCAGAAGAAGCTAAAAAGAGAGAGCATCTAGCTGCTATAAACACACTCTAAGGAGAGGTAAAGGATTTGAAAGGAGAAAAGGAGAAAATGACAAAATCCATAAGGATGCTCAACTCTGGAACTGACACCCTATATGAGATTCTTCAGAGTAGTCAGACTGTAGGAAATAGGTCTGGTCTAGGATTTGTTGAGAAACAAAATCCTGTCTTGAAACTCAAGAGGTTGTAGCCTGAGATTCAAAAGTTACAAAGGATGTCACAGTCAAAGTTACAACATCCTTCACACAGAAATTGGAATCAAGTCAAGAGACAATTCCAAAGGCATAGATGCTACCACTGTGGAAAACTTGGGCATATTCGAGTTGTGTGCTTCTGGTTGCATGGGTTTCCTGGCCAAAGCAAGACCAAACAAAGTAAGCATGGAATAATGCAGCATCATGCTACACTTGGAAAAAGACAGCATCATGCCAAGCCTAGCAAGAGGCAGCATCAGGCTAAGAAATAAGTGCATAACAAGCAAAATCAATGGATTTCCAAGACTGTTGCACTAGCAGTACACATTTTTCCAAGGATGCCTACCAATGAAGATTGGTACTTTGATAGTGGCTACTCCAAGCATATGACTGGAATTAAGGATCTGTTGATCAAACTCATACCTCATTCATCTAGTCACGTAACCTTTGGTGATGGAGCTAGAGGAAGAATCATAGGTGCTGGACAACTTGACAGTCCAAAAGCTCCAAAATTGAAGGATGTCCTGTTAGTTAAAGGATTAACTGTTAACCTAATAAGCATAAGTCAGCTATGTGATCAAGGTCTAAAATTCCACTTTTCCAAAGACAAGTGTGTGGTGACCAATGAAGAGGGTAAGGAAGAAATGAGGGGATCTAGATCCAAGAATAACTGTTACCTATGGGAGCCCAGAAGTAACATAAATGGATTGGTTAATGAGGAAAAGAAGGACCACCTAGGGCTAGAGAAAAGAACCAGGTTCAACTCATCAGCAAAAGGATCCTCAAAGTATGCTTCAGAAAGAAGTACTGGTTGTAAGAAAAGTCAGGTGGGAAGGCTAGACAAGATGGGATACACAAAGATTGGTCATCAGGTAAAACTCGATAAGCTATATTGGAACCTGATGGAGTCCATGGAGGATACCCTGCAGAAAAGAAGCAATGTCACTCCTAATGCCATGACCTTGTTCTGTGACATTAAGGGCATCATTCTAATAAACTCTGCTGAGTTCAAGAGAGACAGGCTTAGGGGTAACGTGTGGAAAGGGCAAAAAGCTTGTGCAAAACATGGTGGCTATGTCTTAAATATTGCTGACAAGGATTCAAGAAGCATCATGAAGCCTCAATTTAAAAAATTGAGTTCCCCTAGTGCTGATGAGTTATAGAAATTAAAGGAAATGGGGAATTACATTTTGATACTAAATCATTTAATGATAAGTCAAAACAGTAAGTTCCCTCCTAGTGGGAAATCATACCTCACTCCCACATATATAACACACTCCCTCTACTCTTGGCCTCTTTACAAACGATCCAGCTTCCATACCGTCCCAAACAAGCACAAAAAAGTTCCCTCATCTTAATCAACGTCACCAACTGAGGCGTAACCAACCTCCAGGATGAACACAAGCAACGCTTAAGCAAACCCTAATGATGCTCTAGAGATTGCTCCACTTCGTATGATGACTCCTGAAGGATTGCTGGTAGAGAAACCTAAAAAGATGCATGCAAGATGACCTAAAAACTTTGGCTCAGGTCAAGCTCCTCCTACGACTACATATGATGACCTCAACTCAGAGGAAGCTAGACGAAAGCACCTTGAAATTACTGCGATGGTTGCTAGTGCTCTCAACATTCCCACATCATCTACCATTAAGGGGACTGAGCCTAATCAAAGTAATCAAGTCGATGTCCCACACAATGTCGAAGCATTGAGAAATAACACTCCAAAAGAGAAGAATAAGGATGAAAGGTCTGATAAAGGGAATGCTGATTTGCATGAAGCCAAAGCTGCTGAGGTAGTAGACCTAGAAGAGTATTCTGACAATGATCTCATAGCAACGATAAATCCAGGCATAGCCAAAAGATTGATGAAAAGGAAAGGGAAAAAGGTGGTTGACCAAATCTCACTCAAAAAAAGGGATGTTGAGAAGACCACTGAGCAAGAAGACTCCACCAAGAAGGCTAGAACTAAGAGGGCTCAGGTTGGACCCTCCAAAGGGTGGAGCAAGGTAACCATCAAGAAGAGGAAGATTGAATCAAGACCAGAACAAGAAACAGATTCTGATGTTGCTATGGATGACACTAACACCCAATCTAAGAGGAAACCTGCTTCCAGCAAGCTGGATGAAAATGTCCCTGAGGTGCCTATTGATAATATATCTTTCCACCATCCATCATGTGTTAATAGATGGAAATATGTGTATCAAAAGAGGATGGCTTTGGAAAGAGAGTTAGCTCAAACTGCTCTTGACTGCAAAATGATCCTTGACCTTATTCATAAGGTTGGCTTGATAAAGACTGTCACTCACTTTCCACCATGTTATGAGATTCTTGTGAAAGAATTCATAGTGAACCTGTCAGAAGCATGTTTTGATAGGAAGTCCAGAGAGTTTGGAAAAGTATATGTGAGGGGAGAGTGTATAAACTTCTCGGACTCCATCATCAATAAGTATTTGGGAAGACCACATGCAGGAAAGTCTGAACTTACTGTATCTGACCATCGAGTGTGCCAAGAGATAACTGCTAAACAGGTCAAGAACTGGCCATCCAAAGGGAAGCTAGTGGCTAGCAAACTCAGTATGAAATATGCTATGCTTCACAAAATTGGTGCAGCCAATTGGGTGCCTACCAATCATAAGACGACTGTTGCTACTATTCTGGGAAGATTTCTATATGCTGTAGGGACAAAAACTGATCTCAACTATGGGACCTATATTCTTGAGCAAACAATGAAGCATGCTGGGAGCTACAGTGTCAAGGGACCTATTGCCTTTCCATCACTTATATGTGGAATCATCTGTGAGCAGCATCCCAACATCATCAAAAAAAGTGATATAGTATGTAGGAGAGAAACTCCTTTGACATTCAATTACAAGTTGTTTAAAGGAAGGCATGTTCCTGACATTGATGTAACTTCAGCTGAGACATCCAATAAGGGTCCCAAAACCAAAAAGGCTGAAGTCATGGCGACCATTAGAGAAACATGTAAAGAACTGGAGGCAAGGAAGAAAACACTTGAAAAGCTGCTACAGTCTCTTGAACAAGATGAAGATACATACAACTCAGAAGATGCTACCATGGAAGATGATGATACTAGGGAAGATGGTAGTCAAGAAGCTGGTTCAGAAGATGCTGATGATGGCTCAGGGAAAGGAAGTGACACTACTACAGACAGCTCTGGAGAAACTAGTGGGGACGAGTCCAGCCCAGCTGCAGAAGAGGATTGATGACTTGCAACACACACTACTGATGGCAGAAGTGGTGCCCAAAGGAGTACTTTTGGTTGATAAGTTAGAATCAGATGAATCATGAGGAAACCACTGATTTTGTTGATGTTATCTTTTTGTAATATAACCTCTAACAATTGGATCTTAGTTACAATGAATGATTTGTGCTAAGTACGTGGTTGGATCTTAATTTGTGGCTAAAAAGGGGGAGAGTATGAAAATAGAAAACAACAGGTACATCAGATGGAAGAATTGGCAGGTACAGCAGATGGAAGAATTGATACCACAGGTTATGTGGTAGTGGTAGTAACAGCAGGTGGAAGAACAAGACAGCCATGAGCTGTGCTTAAGCATATTACATATTATATTAGGATTTACATGGGTAACTACAGGTGATGCTAATGAGATGTGTGTGTAATAACAGCTATTTGGGTTGTTACTGATGTGATATGTATGCCATGTATGCTAGAACTAGGAACTATGTGCTAGTGACCAAGTGCCAACCTTAGGAGCAGAATGAGAGCATAGTGCATCCCTTCAGGGGGAGTAGCACAACTGTGTGACTTTAGAAGGTTACTCTGAGTGTCATAACATCTAGATCAGACTGAATGTCTGTAAAACTGAAAGGTATGCAGGCACAATGATCAGCTGATGAGATGCATCAGTTGATGGGGAGTGACATCTGAAGTGAGAACTGTCAGATGGTCAACAGGGTAATCTTAACAGGGCTGAAAGCCAACTGTGAGGAACCTGAGAGCTTGAGCAGCTAGTGACTTTTCTGCATGATAGGACCCATGCTAAGTCTTCTGCTGTGTGTAAATCTCTGGTGTAAGTACAAAGTGTTTTAGCCAAAAATTTGGCAAAGGGGGAGTTTGTAAGTGGTCTTGATTGGCTGCATTTTATGGCAAAACATTAGTGTATGTATGAATGTCATGTCTGATGTTGAGACATTCATAATATGGACGCTACAGGGCAAGTTAACTAAGTTAACTATAAGTTAAGCTGGATGTCATACTCAATGTTATGACATAGGTCGTATGACATCAAGCGCAGGTAGTTTTTCTGGTATTCAAAATGAGGATTCTCAGGCTAAAAATCAGGAAACCTTGTAGGAGCTCAAGCTGGGACTCAGGAAATGTTTTAGAAGCCCTAAGCGAACTAAAATGTCCCTGAATGAATTGGCAAGTGGGCAGACAACTAAAGAAGAGGTTTTGTGATGAAAAACCTAGATTGTGCGCCCAGGCCCAAGGACTGATCTGCTGCTATAAATAACAGGAGAAGCAATCCTTGAAGGTAGCTGTTGAAGATAGAGAAACAGAGAAACCACCATAGTGGTTTAGAAGTGCAGAGGTTGTTCTTCACGATTGTGTCTTAGGAACACTTGCAATCCAAGCAACTGTTGATTGCATTGGTTAGGTAGTTTCTAGGCTATCTGTCACTTGAAGCTGTTAAGCAAGAGTGTGAGTTCCTTGATCAAAGCTTTGAAGTAAGATCAAGATATGTGTAGTTGAAGTGTTTCTTCTTACTACTGTTATACTTGTAAGTGTTGTTGGATATCACTGAGGTGATTGTGGGGAGTGAGTGGGTATACTCAGGTCTAGTGTCTCTAGGTTAAATTGTCATTGGGTAGGTTTTAAGTGAGGAGTGAAAACTTGAGGTTTGACTCTGAATTAATTCTACTGATAGTGAAATTTCTCCCTGGCTTGGTAGCCCCTAGATATAAGTATGTTGCACTGAACTGGGTAAACAACCAACTGTGTTATTTACTGCTTTATAATTACTGCATAATAGTAGGTCTGTAGTGAATGTCACAGTGGATGTTGTAACTTCTGCGAGAACATCCATCGTGAGCTAGCCAGAATTTCCAGTGTTTAAGTGCTTTTGAACTTCATTTTTCGTGCACAAATGTCAAGCATATCATGTGGATGATTGGGGAAATCTTTTGGTTGTAAAAAGTGATTTTCAAAAAGTTGTTTTTGCCGCTGCTACAGTGGTAACCGGTTACTCTATATAGGGTAACCGGTTACTCTGCAATATTATAGCCTATTTTCTCCATTTTTGAGCAAGTAACCGGTTACCTGCTTAAAGTAGCCGGTTACTCAAAGGCAGAATGTCATTTTTTGCCCGTTTTCAAGCTCGTTTGCTATTCTTTCCTCATATAACTTCCATGGCTTGATATGCTTAATATTTATGGATGTTTTATGATCTATTCATCTATTCTTTGAAGCATCTATGCAATATTTCAATATGTCATTTGTCAATTCTCGATTATGTGCATTTTCGACACTTTGATCATGATCATTCTTGCATATTTCTTTGATCACATGCTACATGATTCGTGATGCATACTAAATGTTTTTGGTATTGTTTTTCACTTCTATTCATGTTTGTATTAATTTTGTTCCTCTTTGGAATGAACTTAATCGTGTATAATCAATAAATCATCCTTTGCTTCAGCAACTTTTCATCTTTGAAAAATTGTTGGCATCATCCCTCTTTTGATTGATAAATTGAAACTTCATTTCGATTACTCGATCCTTCTCTCTTTCTTCTCCTTTGGATCTTCTTATTCTTTGCCCTTCCCTCTTCCCTGGTAGAGTTGAAGATTCGCAATGCTTGGGAGCACTGTACAAATGTTGCGCTGTTGTGCTATCCATTTCGATTCTTGCACCGCACCTTGGTGTTATAGAAGGAATGAGAGTGGATAATTCCTACACTCGTTCTGACCATTTTGGGTAGGGGACGAATGACCCTGTTCCTAGAGTAGTCGTCTCTACCTCCTTACTTCGGTATCCCTGCTTTCTCCAGTCAAGTCGATCCTTGATCACTTGCACCCTTATCTCCTCTTTGGAAGTAACTTCCACCTTTCAATTCAACACTCTTTTCTCTTGAGGCCAATCCATTCTTGGTTCCCCAGATATTTGTAATCACTTTTTTCCTTGGCTATTCAACCATTCTTTGGATGAAGCCAATTCTCTTTTTCCCCAGCAAAGTCAATATTTCTTCTTCGATTTACACAGTCTTCCTGTTAAAACCAAATCCCCATCAGAGTTCACAACCTTCTCTTGGTTATCTCTCCTTCGTGTTTGGCTAATCACTGTCTGACAGTTAAACACCAATCATCTTTTCCTCAGTTAATCACAATCCGTCTGTTAATATTGAGTTTTTCTCTAGGTAAATTGCCTTCTTCTGGCTAATCACCTGATCTTTGGTTGATTACGGTCCGCCCGTTAAAACCAACATTTTCTTTGGGTTAATCACCTTCTCTTTGTTAATCACTCGTCTTTTGGTCAATCACAGTCCACCTGTTTGAACCAATAACCTTTTTTCTCAGTTAACCACAATCCGTCTGTTAAGATACTGAGTATTCTTTTGAGTTAATCACCTTCTTTTGGTTAATCACTCATTCCTTTCGGTTAATCACAGTTCGGGTGTTAAATACCGAACCCCCTACAGTTAGCAACCTTTCTTTGGTTCAAATACTGCCAGCTTTAGGTTAGTAACCTTCATTCGGTTCGAATAACCATTCCTTCGGTCAAGTACTGCTTGTTCAGTCAGTGTACCATCTCTTGGGTCACAACCTTTGATTGGTTCCACACCCTTTCTTTTGGTTGATCACTGTTTATCGGTTAAAACCAGCTCCTTTATCCTTTCGGTTAACCACTGTTTATCACTTAATATACTGATTTCCCCTCCGAGTCAAACACCTCTCTTTGGTTAAGTACTCTCTTTCTTTTGTTTCGTCGTAGTCCGTCTGTTGACACCTAACCTTTCACTCTCCCCACAAAGTTTTACTCTTATCTTTCTTCGGTTAATCACTGCTTACAATTCATACACCGAGTCCCCCATGGATCTTACCTTTATTTTGATTCTTGTCCTTTACTCCTTTCTTTCCCGGCCGTGTCGCCATTCTCTTGTTTTATCCTCTATAGAGTCATCACTTTTCTTCTGCATTCCTCGGAAAAATTCGTGTCTTGCTTCTCTGTTCCTCAGCAGAGTTTTCCTTTGCCTTTTTCTTGGTTTTGACACCATTCCTCTTGCATTCCCCAGTTGGGTCTTGCTTTCTCTTCTGGTTTTCGGCTTTCACAGCGTTAGTTCCCCGAACTACGTAGGCTTTGATTTCCTAATTGCACTATGAGAGTACGTAGGCATAAGATTGCGAAATCTTGGCGAGCCACCTTTCTCCGTCTTCTTCCATTCTTCTATCTCTCTGGTCCGTCCAGATCCTCTTATTTTCCTTGATTTCTTGAACTACAGAGCTCTGACTTTCTCATTGCACTATGAGGGTACGTAGGCACGAGGGCCCCAATCCTCCTCGAGCACTTTCTTTTCTTTCTTTCTTTTCTTTCCCTCTCCTTTTCTTTTCTTTAGCTAGAAGCCTTTATATAGATAACCCATCCAAGCCTAGAGGTAAGTGAAATGGTTCTCGTCGGGTACGACGGATGCTTAAGGTGCTAGTACCTTCCTTTCGCATAACCGACCCCCTTTCCCGTTTCTCTTTCCCTTGGGTTTTATCGATATTTTTCCTGTCCTTTGGGACTACCTAAAGTTCAGTGGCGACTCTGTTGTATCTTTGAGTGTATGATTCACTCAGGTATAATCCCGCTAGCTTCAGAATCAAAGGAAGAAAGATAGAAAAGTGTTGTTCTTAATTCACCAGTGTGTGGATCCTAACGTGTTCGATAAGATAATTGGAAAAGAAACGACAAAAAAGCATGGGATAAGTTAAAAAAAACTTGTACGACGGAGGTAAAAAAATTGAAGAGAGTGAAGTTGCAGATGTTGAGAAAGCAATTCGAGATGACTCGGATGAAGGAAGATTAATCAATCTCGGAATACCTTTCATGTGTGGTGTTGTTAACAAACTAGATGAAAGTGTGTGGTGAATCAATCAACAATTTGTAGAAGATTGAGAAAGTGTTGAGATCTCTAACTGTGAATTTTGATTACACTATAGTGTCAATTGAAGAACCCAAGAACCTAGCTATGATGAAGTTAGAAGAACTTCAAGCTTCACTAGAGGCTCACGAGATGAGGCTGAACCATAGGAACTTGAAAAGGGAGAAGGTGGGTGAGCAGGCACTGGAAGCATGATTCATCAAGAAATATCGGAAAGAGAAGGCGAAGCAGGGAAGAAATCTTTCAAATGATGAGAAAGTCAAGAAATAACTCAAAGAATCACTTTGATTCGATCAAGAAAGGCATGGGCAACAAGTATTATGGGAAGAAAGTTGACATGAAGAATGTGCAGTGTTAAATTTTTCAAGGATTTTGCCACTATGCTCGAGAGTGTCAAAGAAAGAAGGAAGCACGAACAAAAGATAGTGATGAAGTGCATTATGCATATGATGAAGATGATAGTTCTTATTATGTGTTACGCATGGCCAACACTCAGTCGAACATTAAGCAAACTAACATGTGGTATCTGGATTCAAGATGCAGTAACCACATGACTGGTAATAAAATCTAATTCATCAAACTAGATGAATCAGTTGAGAAAGTGATAAGGTTTGCAGATGGCAGGCATATCACATCAGGTGGAAAAAGCAATATATGTATTTTCATAAAGGATGGTTGAAAATCCAGCATCACTAGTGTGTCATATGTACCTTAAATGACAAGTAACTTGATAAGTGTAGGTCAATCACTCGCAAAAGGGTACAACATGAAGCTAGAAAAGAATCATATAAAGGTGTATCATGGTTATGAAAGGTTAAATCTAAAGGCACCATTGGCAGACGACAAGACCTTCAAAGTAGAGATCAACCCGATTAATCACAAGTTTCTTGCTTTGACTGCAGAAGAAGATTAAAAGTGGCTATGTCATCACATATATTGACATCTAAACTTCAGAAGTTTAGGTATGTTCAACCAGAAGAAGATGGTATATGTTTTACCTCTGGTAAAAGAACTAGGACAGGTACGTGAGAAATGTTGCAAAGAAAAGCAGGCTAGGAAAGCATTCAAACATGACCTCCCATGAGGTCAAAGGAAAAGATGGAGCTAGTTCACTCTAATATGTGCAGACCTTTTAAATAAGGTCAAATTAAGGTAAATTTATTTCCTAACCTTCATAGATGAATTCACCAGATATATGTGGATTTAACTTTTTGAAATGAAGAGTGAGGTGTTCACACAATTCAAGAAGTTCAAATTGCATGTCGAGAAGCAAACTGGATGCAAGTTGAAAAAACTAACAACTGATGGTGGTGGTGAATACACTTCTCAATAATTTGCTAGATTTTGAAATGGGGAAGGTATAGAGCATGAGGTCATTGCACCCTATACACCTCAGTATAATGGCATAGCTGAAAGGAAGAATTAAAGTATATTGAACATGACTAGGAGCATCTTGAAAGCTAAAGATATTCCAAAGAGATTTTAGGGTGAAACAGCTTTGACGACAATATACATTCTAAGCAGATGTACAACTAAGAAGATAATCAAGAGGACTTCTTATGATGCTTGGACTGGTGTGAAGCCGAATGTTAGTCATCTTAGAGTGTTTGGACCAATGTGCTTCAGGCATGTACCAGAACAATTAAGGAAGAAGCTAGATGGTCGAAGTTAGAATATGGTGCTCATAGATTATCATTTGACTGGTGCATACAAGTTGTATTCACCAGATGATGATAAATTTATGATCAGTCAATATGTTCTAGTGGATGAAAGAAAAGGTTGGGATTGGAGTCATGGGTCAGTTCCACAGGAGTTAGATACATTTACAAATGTGTTAGAAGAAGATCAACTAACTAAAGCCATAACCAATCGAAATGCAGAACCACGTGAGCAAAGTCGACAAGGCTAGCTGGACATGGGATATTTCCAAATCAAGCAGTCGATGCAGATTGTGACTTGATAGAAGAAGTAATGATGATGGCTAAAGTGGAACCAATAAAATTGGATCAAGCCATGAATGATTTGAATTGGTTAGTAGCCATGTAAGAATAACTCAGGAAAATCGAGAATAAAAAGACCTAAGAGCTTGTCGAAGAGTCAATCAAGAATCTAATTTATGTGAAGTGGGTTTACAAGCTGAAATAAAGGCCAAATGGTGAAATTTCCAAGCTTAAGGCCAGACTGGTGGCGAGAGGATTTCTGCAAAAACCTAGTATTGATTTCGACGAAGTATATGGAGCTATTGCAAGGCTGAAGACAATCATAATTATTGTGTCGACAAAAACATATAAAGGGTCGAAGATACATCAGTTGGATGTAAAATTGGGATTTCTTAAAGGGCCTCTAGAAGATGAAGTATATGTCAGTCAACCACTAGGGTTCGAAATCAAAGGGCGATAGTTAAATGTGTATAGATTGAGGAATGCTCGCTATGGTTTGAAGCATACTCTATGAGTTTGGAAAAAGAGAATAGATAGCTTCTTGATCGAAGCAAGTTTCACAAAGTGTGTCTCTGAACATTGAGTGTATTTCAATGATACAGACATGGTCATTTGAATCACCTTATGCATGTGTGTAGATCACTTGTCGATTACAAGTGCAGATGAAGTAGAGATAAGAATATCCAAGTCTAAAATGATGCAGAAGTTTGAAATGTCCAACTTAAGGAATTTATTATATTTATTAGGGATGTAGTTCAAAGACACAGGTAAGGAGTGTTCCTACACCAAAAGAAGTATGCCCAAGATATCTTAAAGAGGTTCAAGATGAGAAACTCTAATGCAGCTTCCACACCATTAGAAACTAGATCAAAGTTGAGGAAAGAGATAAATGATGAGTGTGCAAGTGGGACACTGTACAAACAAATCATTGGATCCTTGAGGTATATTTGCAATACCATGTCAGATATCTGTTAAAGTTTCATACTATTGAGCAAATTCATGGAGAAACCCCAAGAATGTTATCTCACTGTAGCCAAGAGACTGCTGAGATATATGGTTACACTGATTAAAATTTCAGTGGATATCAAGACGAGATGAAGAGTATTGCAAACTACATATTTATGATCAAAGGTGCTACAATATCATGGAGCTTAAGGAAGCAAAGCATTATGACTTTGTCATCTTGTGAAGCTGAGTACGTGGCTGCACCATATGCAACATGCCAAGCCTCATGGATAGAGATTTTTCTCGAAGAACTCAAGTTAATAGAACCTAGGAAATTATGTTGTTTGTCGACAACAAGTCAGCTATCAAGCTGGAAAACCATCTAATGTGTCATGGTCGAAGTAAACACATAGAAAGAAGGTGTCATTTTTTGACAATTTAACAAAGGGAAGCTTGAACTAAAGCATTTTCAGACAAAATGGCAACTAGCTGACATACTCGCCAAACCCTTTAAGAAAGCTAGGTTTGACGAGTTAAAAAGAAGCAACAAGATGAGAAGTCTTGAGAACATGAATTATGGGGTGTGTTAGAAGTTGTCATTCGATGTTCTATCGAAGTATCTAGTCGAGATGTAGGAGTAAGTTGTATTCGACTAAGTCGAATACAACACATAGTTTTTATATCAAAAATTAACTTGTAGTTTTGTACTTTGCATTGTGTTTATTTTGGGATTGGGTCGATTTGTATAGTTTGGTTCTGGGGGTTAGTTGCTTATATAAAAGCATTGTATGACGTAAATCCTAACAACTTCACTCAATAATATTTTCTCTTTTACAATCCAGTTTCTCTCTCTTTTCTCTCTTTTTTTCTATCATACTTCTGAAAACCCTTTTGTTCCAACGGTTATTAAAACCTGCATGTTAAACATATATAAGAAAGGTTAACCAAATATATAATGACTTAAGATTTTTTATGGCACTACTACGGAAAACACATATCATAATGGTTGAAAATAGGATACCACCACGCTGGTCCAATCATTGTGAGGTAAGGTGTGATTATACGTATGATGTTTTCCACCACGAATATACGATCGTGATTGTATCTATGTAGCACACTAACTAACACAACGGTTACTTTAAATAACCGTTGTGATATTCTTTAATGAAAAATATTTAACAACTGTTGTGATATATAGACCTGAGTTTATTATAAATTATATGAAATTCTTATTTTTCCATTGCTCACTAAAAATATAACCTTTCAATCTGCATTAGAAAATTATAATATGATAAATTAAGTTATATTAGAAGAACAAGTTAACGTCCAGTGCTAGACAAGAGTTCTTCAGCTCCTTATCTATATTTTGTTCTTTGATAGTTAGAACTTTGTTTAAAGATCATAGTGTTGGTGTAAGCCCTAGAGGCCATTACTTTTGGTACTTGTATTAAATTATTTATTAATAATAAAAGACATTTATTTATTATGTTTGTTTTTCCGAGATAATAAAGTCCCTAGAATAGCTAGTCCATTTAATGAAATATTAATTGTGACTTAATCATGAGATCCCATTAAACATAAGGACATTATTCTTAAAGTATCTGTAGTCGAGCTTTTGTGATAACCTTAAAGCATTAAGACTATTATTTAGATTGACTGATAATCACATTTCATGGATCATAGATAATGAGTTATCAAGTTTTAACATAGGTATGAATATTAGGAGTAATATTTATACTGGATTGACCCGCTATGAGAGTACTACATAGAATGTTATGCTAAGTATCCTAAGTTACTCTCATGGTGATAGTGGTGTATACCACCCTTCGATCTAAAACCACTATGGACCCTAGATGTAGAGTCGATTACTTTATTGTTGATCTAATATTGTTCATAACTGGATGACCATAAAGACAGTTGATGGGTACTCCACAAAGCATGTTGAGGGACATGAGTGACCTAGATGGAATTTGCCCATCCTGTGTAACAGGATAAATGTCTAAGGGCCCAATATTGAACTGGACAAGGATGACACGGTATATGCCTTATGTTCAATATAGGCATAAGGGAAAAAGGGTAATTGTACATATAAGCCTTGTCACAAAAGGTTTTGTCATATCACATGACATTTTCGTGACTTGGGTAGCAGTGATATGTTACTAGATACCGCTCACTGTTTATTATGTTAAATGTGTGATTTAATATAATTACCAACGTTGCGAAAACCTAAAGGGTCACACACATAAGAACAAATTGATAAGAGGTAGAGTAAATAAGGACCACCATAAGGTAAGGTGCACTTAAGTAAATGTAGAACACTGTAAGGTACGTTGCACTTAAGTAGAATACATAATGTTGTAAGGTATCACACGCTTAAGTGATATATAGTACACCATAAAATATGGTGCACATACACTTAAGTGGGCTTTTTAGCTTGCAGTACACACAAATGGTTCTATAAATAGAACCCTTGTGCATAAACATTCACACTTGATGAAAATTTGGTCTGTGAAACCCGAACCATATTTTCCTACTCTCTCTCATTCAGAGCCTTTAATCGTAGCAGCTAGCACTAAGACTGATAGAATTTGTTTGTAACACCCTTTTCTACCCCACAAATATTATGGCAAAATAGCACAGATACCAGAGTAATTATTAAATTTCAACAAAAAGCCACCCAAAAGGGCGTACATTTTCCAAATCAACAAAATAGGTCAAGGCTCCGTAAGCAACGGGTTTTCCTAAAATACATCAAATTGCACAAAGCAGCGGAACTCAAAAGGCATAAATCAAGGTTTTCCTCATACGGGAAGATAATCAAAATAAACTCAAATAAAACATAGTTTAACTCAAAAGACCCCAACTCGATGTTACATATCAGAGCAAGACCCTCTAAGTTAACCAAAAGCCTAATAACTCAAAGACTTCAAAAATATCCTCGACGGCGTCCACGGCTAAACCTGGTCATCTGCATGTTACCCACGTGGAGGTAACATTCAAATAGGCAGGGTGAGTAAAACGATTCATAATAATCAATGTATAAAAATCAACATATAAAACGGCGTCATATTCATATTCAACACATTGATATCCTTCAATAGGCCTCAAAGGCCACAACATCATACATTATTCCAAATGACTCACAAAAGCAAATGCAACAAGACTCAATGCATGTGGTACCAATCATCACAGTGCGATGGACATGGGCCATAAACTCTCCATAAATCCCCATCAATAGGATTGATTCTACTTGAGAACCGGAGCACATCAAAATACTTCACATCCGCACAATGGGATTGAAGCCAAAGTAATCGAGGTCTTAAACCGAAGTCCGGATTCACATGAATGCATGATGCACACGTCAATAATCATCATCATAATAACAGCATGGTGCATCATCATTCATCATATTCATCATCATCACAATCATCATCATATCTCATGTCATCATATAATTCATCAAACTCATGGTAATATCATCATAGTTTTCCAATCAATACATCATAGAAATCATCATGTAATCATGTACACATCACATAAAACTCATAGTCATACTCATATTAATTTGTCAAAGAAATCACAGAATCAAACATCAAGGCATCGCTGCACACGATCAAAATTCGCGAAACTCTGCTACGTTTGCTGGCATGTTAGCTAGGCGAGTCTGGGGCGAGTTTCTTCGCTAGGAGAAGGATTATTCTCTATGCGAACAGTGCGATAACAGTAAATTCTGCTACGTACCAGAACCTAAATCCACCAAAATATCCATACGATTCACTTTCTCAATGCCCCAAAACATCCCTAAATCATCCATAAGGTCTTACGGCGATAAAGGCATAAAACCTATAGTTTCTTAGGCGAATCACGTATCATATTCACGCCCTAAATTGAAAATTTCCCTACAATTACCCTGCAGGCATCAGAGTTACTCACTATCTAATATTCCTATCCCTTCAGGGTTAGACAAATAACAAATCATGGTTTTGGCCACGAAGGCCTAACTTTTCCTTTTCCCCAACGAATTCCACGGTTAGATTCACAATAACAGATTTAGGCCATGAAGGCCAAAGATCATTATTTCTCATATCCACCCTCAAAATCCCTTAAACCTTAAATCGACCTTAAATACATTGAAAGTTACACATGGAAAATCATGAAGGTAATACTACCCACACCTTAATTGTCGATTCAAAGTCTTCACAAATATTTCAGGGAATCTCTCGAAACTTCTGCTTCCAATCCTCTCCTCAGAGCTCTGGTCTCAATACTTTTCACGGTCTAACAAATGAATCCTAATCCCTTTCCAATTTCCTTTTTGTTAAACCGAGTCTTGGGCCTCACAATTGGGCTTTCTCCATAATACCCTCACTAACTCCTCTGAATTGTCCCAATTGCCCTTATTCATCTTATATTTATTTTAATTCATAATAATATTAATAAATTCATATTACATACTATTATTCAAAATAAATAACCCCAAAAATGCTCAATTCTCAATAATCCACAAAACCACTGAAAATCACCGAAAAATGAATATTCTCAATTAAATAAATAAATTAAAATATTCCAATTAAATTTGGGGTGTTACAATCTCCCCCCCCCCCCTTAAAAAATTGTCGTCCTCGAAAACTACCTCAAAAAAAAAAAGAGTCGGGTACTACTCCTTCATCTGATCTTCACGTTCCCAAGTCCAACTTTTTCTAGCTGGTCCTCCCTAAACTACCTTCACCAAGGCAATCTCTTTACCTCGCAGCTGCTTCACTTCTCGTTCATTAATCCGAACAAGCAACGCCTCAAAAGTCAAATCATCTCTCACTTGTACATCATCCATCTGAATCACATGCGACGGATCTGGAATGTACTTCCTTAACTGAGACACATGAAACACATCAAGCAAATTCGCAAGCGACGACAGTAAAGCAATCCGATATGCTACTTCCCCCACCCTCTGTGAAATCTGATACGGACCAACAAAATGTGATGTGAGCTTTCGAGACTTCAAAGTTTGGACAATACCAGTTACCGGCGTAACTCTCAAAAACACGTGATCTCCCTCTTGGAATTCAAGTGTTTTCCTCCTCTTATCATGGTAACTCTTCTGACGAATCTGTAACGCTTTCATATTTTCTTGGATCATCTTGATCTTTTCAGTCGTCTCTTGTACAATCTCAGGTCCGAGTACAACACTCTTTCCTGACTCATACCAACACAATAGAGTCCTACACCTTCTACCATACAAAGCCTCATACAGTGCCATTCTGATACTAGAATGATAACTGTTATTATAGGTAAACTCAATCAACGGCAAATGATTATCCCACGATCCACCTTGATCCACACACAAGCCCTCAACAAATCCTCTAAATACTGGATAGTTCTCTCTGTCTGTCCATGCGTCTGCGGATGATAGGCAGAACTCAACCTCAACTTAGTACCCAAAGCTGTCTGCAAACTTTCCCAGAACCTCGACGTAAATCTCGGATCTCTATCAGACACAATACTCGAAGGAATACCATGATGTTTCACAATTTGATCAATATATAACTCTGCAAGCTTCTGCAACGAATAATTGATCCTCATCGGTATAAAATGAGCCGATTTAGTCAATCTATCAACAATCACCAAAATCGAATCATATCCCTTCAAAGTCTTCGAAAAACTTGTCACAAAATCCATAGAAATGCTATCCCATTTCCATTATGGAATACTCAACAGTTTCATCAGACCTGACGGTCTCTAATGTTCAATCTTCGACTTCTGACAAGTCAAACAAGCATACACAAACTCTACAATTTCCTTCTTCATACTCGGCCACCAAAACAACTTCTTCAAATCTTGATACATCTTTGTGGCACCAGGATGAATACTTAGCCCGCTTCTGTGACCTTCCTCAAGAATGCTCTTCTTGATTTCTGGCACATCCGGAACACACACTCTATCTCTGAACCTCATCACACCATTCTCACCGATCCGAAAATCACCTTCGTTACCTTAATTGATTAACGTGAGACAATCCACCAAACTCAAATCATATTTTTGACCTTCTCTGATCTCTTGGAGAATACCACTAGTCAACTTTAGCATACCCAACTTCACACTGTTAGGAGTCTCTTCAAAAAACAAACTCATATCTCTGAATTTCTCAATCAGTCCCAACTCTGGAACCATAAGCATAACATGTGTAAGGACTTCCTGCTTAACGCGTCAGCTACAACGTTAGACTTACCAAGATGGTAACTCAATTCAAAATCATAATCCTTCAGAAGTTTAAGCCATATTCTCTGCCTCATGTTCAACTCCTTCTGATCAAACAAATACTTCAGACTCTTGTGACCGCTGAACACTTCGAATCTAGACCCAAAAAGATAATGTCTCCAAATTTTCAACACAAACACCACAGTGGCCAACTCTAAGTCATGCGTAGGATAATTCCTTTCACGAACCTTCAATTCTCTAGAAGCATAAGCAAAAACCTGACCATTCTGCATCAATACGCCTCTAAGGCCCATCTTCGACGCATCACAATACACTACAAAAGACTCACTCAGATTTGGCAAAATCAACACTAGAGCATGTTGCGGTGAGAATCGTAATACCAAGCTATTGATTAACTTGAATCTTTTAATTCTTAGATTACAACCGGACTTTAATTTATCCAAAGGACAGGTCTAAAGAAAGAAAAACCCTTTTCGCGATGTAACAACAACGCTAAGAGATTCGGGGATCGGGGGTTGGTTATGCATAGGGTAGGTATTTCACATCCTAAACATCTGTAGTACTACAGGAACCCTTTGTTTGATTGCATGCTAAGTTTGGTAAATGTTTGCTAAGGATTGGGATTGGGTAAAGGGTGTAGGTTAAGACCTAAAGATAGTTTCTAAGTTTGCTCGCAAAGACATCGCGTCCTCTGCCTACGTATCCTAACTAGGATAGAATCAGAGCAATCGTAGTTCACCTCACTAGGGTTGAAGAAAACTTGATTATGATCAAGGTTCAAAGGGGAACAAACATAACAATGCTTGTATATAGTTTAACAAAACTCTCTAGATCTAAGTTAAAACACTCAAGAGGGGAGTAAGTAATCATTACTATGATTCTTACATAGAGTTTACAAACTCTATCCTAGGGTTCTAGTTGAAGAACGCTCCTAGTGTAGGTAAGGCTTTCTAGACTTAAAGCAAAGTCTAATGGCTCATATGTTCTAACTTAACTAAGCTAAGGTTTAAGATGACTTCACAAAGTCGAGGGAGGGTAATGAACTATCCAATGACACAAGGGTCAATGAAGAGACTTTTCCTTTGGAAGGAGAGAGAGAGAGAGAGAGAAAGAGGCAACTTGGATGAGAACTAAAAAGTTCCATCACTTGAGGAAGAAATACTTGACAAAGCAAGTGAATAATTAAGCAAGATGAACAAGATTACAATCAAATAAGCATGCATATTACAATAAGCAAGGATCAATTAATACAGATGGTTACGACTGATAATCAAATATCTTAACAAAGATGGAAGCATATCTTGACAAAGACAAAAGGAACAATCATGTAAACAAATCACAATTTAAAGGTAAGCATGTCATAGATTCAAGGTATAACAAATGTAACAACATTTAGGCATCGATAACAATCAAATACGCAAGGACTGATCACAACAGTTAAACTCAAAACTTTTAAGAAAAGGAACAATAACTCATGGTAACAACCAACAAGAAAATGAGATCTCAACATGTTAACAAACATAAAGGAGTCAAATACCAATAAATCTCACAAGATAAAATAAGCATGGTATGAAGGAAATTTAATCGAAACGCACGGTAACGACCTAAGACCGGATCTACTAACAAGAAGGCAAAAATCATTGTAAAACCAAGCAACTATGAAATTACAATCCATTTAATACAACTAGACATCACAAAGAAAAAATTGCAAAAAAGAACGAGTTGAAAATAATGAACGATGAATAAGTTATGGAATTTTGAAGTTTTAATGATTTTATGATAACAAAGCCACACAAATGAATAAAAAAGAAGGAGAAAGGGCCAAGCTGAGAGTTGAACCCATGCTCTTGTATTTACAAACACACACGACCACCACTGGGGCACACGCGCGCGCGCTGTAAGGCATGGAGAGAGTAAAGAAGAAAAATAAATTCCATACAATTGAAAATAAAATGCGCAAAAAGGGTTGATCCCAAGGATCGAACCCATGGCTGGCAAGTGAAAGGTAAGAACGCGCGCAAGTTGATTACCACTGGGGTGGCTGTACATCCAAGTACAAAGCCACCCCCATAAATACATAAGGCAAGAATGGTGGATATCTGGGCAAAATGAAACAAACCAACTAAGCCAAAACGTGAAGGATTCAAACTCTGTCAAATCTTAATCATTTTTCAAGAAATTTTAGTCAAACTTGATTGTTTTTTAACAAGGATTAAGATGGTGCAGTTGAAATTTTGAAACAATGCCTTAAAATGGAAATGCGATAGAAGATGCAAGTTTGGTGATTGGGTTGCATTTTGAAAACTACTAACAGCTATGAGTTCAAATACATGTAAAAAACTTTGCACACACAACATATATACCATAATAGAAGTGTAGGACCCTTAGGGCTCAAACATAAACTAGTAAAAATGGAATTAGCACATGAATTGCAAGTAAAAGCAATGAAAATACTGCCACAGTTAAGACAGATGAGAAGCTTCCAAATTAATACACAGTCTAACAGTCCTAATCATGTTAAAGATGATGTTCTTGAGTCCAACAAATCAAACAACAATACTCAGGCAAAGAAAAGAAGTAGGATTCATATATGGCAGCAATTTGGATGAATTGGAACAACAGGTCAACATAGATGTATACAACAATTTGATTGAATAGAACAAGACCATCATGAGGTCTCCACCAACATACTAGCAATGCAATGAGAAACATGCATATGGCCATCACAATGTCAAACTCAAACATAGGAACACAACAGTCATGCCATACCAAAATGAGTTTTTTAGGAAAAATGCAAGTTGAGGGCTAGAACATGGAAAGAGCATAATCTGTTGAAAAAGGCCTCACACACAAACTCAAACTATGATGCAAAGTATGTCTATGCCTTAAGATTAGCCACAAACAACCTAGAATTGAAATTCAACTATCAACTGCTCACTTAACACATAAGATGCAATATTTGAAAACAAACAAGATTGGAACAGCTTGAGGTCAGAAAAATGTCACACACAAGTTTCAAATATGATTGTAAATGAGCCTAACACTTAAGGTGATCGTGAAATGCATATAACAAGAATATGGATATCAAGTTGCAATTTGTACCAAACATGTGAGGCAGGCTGTGATAACAGAGAAATAAGGCATACACAAAGCTCTTGATTCATGCACATACCAATCCTAAATACTTTTAGAGGTCTAATGTTTCATGAACTGACTTAAGACAATTCAAACACACAAAAAAGTGAAGTGTGTGACAGTGGCTTTCAAAACAGTTTGACAGCAATAAGGTACAAACATGGTCTAGCTGTGATCAAGTGGTCTCATGTTAAAGGGGTAGCACATACATGTTAAAAATGTAAAGACAAATGAGTCTCAACTCAGAAAACCATCATATTGCAAGCTGGAAAGAATTTGGTACATTCATGGTAAATTTGGCTTGAAAGTGCATTTGCAAATGAAATGAGAAAGCAGGCAAGAACATCTCAAACAAACAATGTGCACACATCATTATCTTGAGGGTGGATGAGTTTCAACTCAAAAAATAAGCATATGATAGTTGGTTCAAAAAAATGGCATGTTGTGGTAGGAAGTGTGAAAAACTGTCTTGCCAAGTTGATGTGGCAGCAGGTGAATTTTTAAACAGTGAGGTTTCAAACCAAAATAAACATTCACACACATTATATACATGATGATAGATTAGATTGAGTTCAAAACATTAACAATTTTCACTTAAAACAAAAATTGGCAGGTGGTGTGATATGAAGAAAAACTGTTTTGACAGGGCAGTGGGTGAAATTTCAAAAGGTGAAGTTTTAAACCAACATAAAGACTCACACACATCATATATGTGTTAAAGAACACTTCCATGCTCACACACCAGTTCAAATTATCAACATACAAAAGGAAGCAAATTGAGGCTTAAGAAAATGCACAAACAACAACATACTAGGGCAGCTGGCCAGTCCATGACAGATTGAAACAATTGAATATCACACACAAGTTCAAAATATGTAGGCTAGTGATTCTATACTCATGAATAAGGCAAAACTCAGTTGAAACAGAATATGCTATGTGTTTGGCATTATGAAATCTTGAAAAATGCAAGTGAAGCATGACAAAACAGTTTGAACAAGTAAGGAGATTTTGAACTCACAAGCACCTCATACAATCTCAAAACATAATGACAAAATGACTCTACTACTTAAAAACAAACACCAACTGCTCCAAACCAGAATTGGTATACCTATCCAAATTTGACAGCAAAACCAACAATATCTCATGACAGGTCCTAATGGCAAATCTCATGTTTCTCATATTTAACCAATTCAAACAGGCAAGTAAGATCATACAAACATTAACCAATGATTTAGAACATTTGAGATACAATCATAGCAAGCACAAACAGTCCAATGGTAATGATAGAGTAGAATGACACAAAAATAGCATAAGTGTGAAACAAGTGCCACCATAGATTCAAACATGATCTAGGGCAGTGAGATTTCATGAAATAACTTACAAGTTATCCAAATCTCACTAATGAACCAAGGCTAACAGAACTAGGGGAGGCACACCACATTTCAATGTTGGATTCCTAAAACTACCAAATAGACCAAAACTTCAAAAACAAGTTATTCATGATATCAAAGTACAATCTTGGTAACACATCATCAACATGTCATTTACAAATGAAAATACATTATCAAAAACAAGTAACCTAGCTACAAAACCTAAGTTCTTGACTAAGAACTAGTATGGGACAACAATGGTTATATCTTACAACAAGCATCTCAAAATGATAAAACATGACAATGTATGATCAATAAGGAGTTTGAACATCACATACCTCTTGTAGACAAGTCTTGAGCAAGCTAAGAAGCTGAGAAACCCAGAGATCCTCTTCTTGGGCAAGGATTTGAAGCTTGCTTCCTCTTGAAGCAATAAACCACTTTTCAAGACAGTTGGAGTTGTGTAGTTTCCAGCTGGTTTTTTAGAGTTTGAACAATTGAGATATGATGTATATTAGGTGTTGGGAGTGTTAGAATGGTAGGAAGTGCCTCAAGTGAGGATTTGGCTTTCAAAGTGCAAGAAAGTCAATATACTAAGGTGTGAAGGTTGACTTTTGTGAAAATGAGATTTTTGAGTAGTTTGAATGTATGGAGACCTCCTACACAATGTTTATGGATTGTGTAGATGTTTTTGAGTGACTTAGAAATGGTAGAACTGACCTTGAGCAGAGTTTTGCTCAAGACAGCATTTTAGTGAAAAATGGAAGTTTTGAAAATTGAGATTCTTGAGGAAATGAAAGAGAGTTGAGAGCTATTGTTTCTCTTGGTTTTGGAGATGGCTCTGGTGTATCTAAAATCAATGAGGATGCCTCTATTTATAGTGAAAACAAGAGTGAGGGAAGCTTTGTATTTTACCACTTTTGGAGGGAGTTTATGAAGTTCTTTGAAAAATCTTGCCAAGATCTTCTCCTATCAGTTCCATGGTTCAAAGAAGATTAGAAAAATAAAGTGGATATGGACATGAAGTGACTGAGGTGAGCTTAGAGTGTAGAGTGAGCAGCTGCAACAGTACTTGAGTGAAAAGTTTCTCTTTCCTCTTACACATTTGATTATTTTATTACACAATGCTTGCAACTTGCCTCTCTCTCTTCACATCTCAGATTTCTATGCATTTTCCTTCATCCACACATCTAAATATCAGATTGAATCATGATCCAAGGGTCAAGGATAGTCCAAGTTGTGAAAATCTGAATTTTGAGAAGTGTTGGATTGGTGATCTCAAGTGTTGGCAGCCCTAACTTCCATAGTTCATAACGTTCTACTCACACATGCTATTGAGGAGATCTACCACAATTTAGAAAGCCCTTAAGTAGCTCTATAACTTTCATGTTTTGGATATTTCCAAATTCTAGATGGAACTAGGTTGAAAAACCCTTCCAAGTTGCTGAAAAAATCACTTAAAAAGGCTAAATAACTTAGAATTTTTCTAAGTCATTTCCCTTCTTAAAATGAATCTTGTCATAACTCCAAATCTATGAATTTTTTGATCATGGACCACTTTTAGGCTTTTGTAGGATTTGTCAAGAGATTTCCAATGAGCTTTGAACCACTTCATTTGGATGTGTGGTTGAGGAGTTATGGTCTTGCCCCTTTCGAAACCCTAATTCCCGAATTTTGCAATTACTCCTTAACCCTTGATCCAATGGTCATGAAATTTTATGGGAAGGTGTAATATGACATAAGGAACATTTTTTATTCACATCTTGAAGTCAAATTCCTTATTGTTGAAGAGTTGACTTTTCGGTCAACCGTTCGATTAATTGGTGACTACCGAGTCGACTGTCGATGATCCAGACATTCTGAGGACTTGAAACTCTTTGGATAGACTTTACTAAGCCATAGGAGCTTAATGGACCTTGATCCCACCATTTAAACACTTTTTGAATCAAAAGTCAAACTACAGTTGACTTTTCCTAATCGAAAACCCTAATCGGGTATCTTGAACTGCACTATTCTCAATTCCCGGGTGACCACCTCAAATTGAATTCATACTTGATCCAATGGAGTATAATTGATCTTGTTTGAAGTTGAATCAATCCAAAACATTGATTGATCAAACCATCGAAGCCTCGACTTTGACGGTACGGAACCCTAATTCATATGCACCTTGACAAAGATAAACTTGAAATGGGTTAAGGTTAGTTAATCAAATAAATATGATCTTACAATGATGATGAGGATCTAAGGGGTCAAAATTTGGGGTGCAACAAATGCCCCTATTTAAATATCTTCACTAGATGGTAATGAGAGATGACAATCCTCATAGAATCGCAGTGAAAGGTATTTAAATATAGCGAACCAGAAATTTTGTCCCTTAGATCCGATGGTATGCAAAAGGACGAATGAAAATATGCCATGAATCTAAATGATGTTATATGATGCTTGAATGCAAGACAGATGCAGACACACGAGCAAATATAAAAGAACGGCAAAACGACGAGTAACCACTCACGAGGGGCCCAACACACTAGGGAAAGATTCAAGAACAAGTAAGCAAGGTAGTTCAAACATGACTAACGATGCTTGTTCAAGAAGATCTTTCACGCAGGGGACACAAATTCCACCAGGGAAAACACATCTTCATCGGGGAAAGGAGATACGAACCTCACTGGGGATAACCAGATGAGGAAGCCCACCGGGGAAGATGTCAATTCTTCACTGGGGAAACGAAAGAAAAGAAAAGCAAACCATACTGGGGAAGAAACCCATTGGGGAAAGCTTTGCTGGGGAACAAAATCAATGGGGAAGCAAAGCTTCACCGGGGAAAAGACGGAACGAAGACACGAATCTCACTGGGGATAACCAGATGAGGAAATTTCCTATAACGAAGAGTTCAAACGGGATCTTCAGGAAAAAGGTTAGAAACAAGACCGGGCGCGCCGGGGGAGCTAGTACCCACTAGTTCTCTGAGACTCGGTTGGGAAGGCAAAAGCTTCGATTGGGGAGACTGGTGACGACCAGAATAACAAATAGCTTCACACAATGCTAGTTTCCACTAGACTTACTGGCGAGGATGGTGATGACCAATCCAAAGTTCAGTTTCCAAGAAGCAATAAATACCACTAGACTTCTTGGGGATATGGTGACAACCAAATCAACAACGGCTCCCGAGAAGTGCTAAATACCACTAGACTTCCTGGGGATATGGTGACAACCAAGTCGAAGTTCCAATTTCAATTGGGAATTTCCAAACAATATTGATAAAACACAGGACTTCGGCTGGGGAAGTTGGTAATAATCAACTTTCGGCACTAATAACGATTAGTTTTCAAGCAATGCCAGTAACTACTGGACTTAGAGGGGACTGGTGATGACCAAATCAGGATATACCAATAACAACTGGTTCTGGATAATGCTAGTAACCACTAGACTTAACTGGATAAATTGGTAACGACCGAGTCCAAGGAGACCAATGACCATTGGATTTTCAAAGAGTTTGGTAACGACCAGACCAATGTGGTGATAACAATCTGATTTAAGCGGTGCCAATAACTATTGGACTTAGACCAATTGGTGACGACCAAATCCAGGGGTATACGAATAACAACTGGTACTGGATACTGCTAGTGAAAACTAGATTTTCCAAACAATTATAGTGACCACTAGACTTAGAAAGATTGGTAATAACCGAATCAAAAGGCACCAATAACAATTGGGTCTGAAGGTAATACTAGTAACTACTAGATTCAGAAAGACTGGTAATAACCAAATCAATAGGTACCAATAACAACTGGATTTGAAGGCGATGCCAATAATTATTGGACTTTTAGAGAATTTTGGTGACGACCAACTCAAGTACCAATGACCATTGGTTTTAGAAGGCAATACTAGTAACCACTAGATTTTTAGCAAAGATTGGTGAAAACCGAATCAAAAGGACTCCAATAACGATTGGTTGGCTTTATAACAGAATCAGTGACGACTGGGTTTGGAAAATTGTTGGTGACGACCAAATCAAGATACCGAACATAAATGGTTCTGAACAGGTGCTAGTGACTACTTAGTCTTTCAAGGATTATTAGTAACAACCAAATCAAAGATGAATATTGGTAACAACCGCCCACTTGTATAAATCGGATACCGCTAGTCACCACTAGCTTCCTAAAGAAGATAGGAAACCCTAGGATGTCAACTTCGAAGCGAAATTGCAGCAACAAATCAAAGATAAAGGTAACGACCAAAGGATCTCAAAGGCAACAGCCAGACACACAGAGACCAAAACCAAAATGCAAACAAATGCGTATGCTGGTATGATGTTGTATGTAAAATGCAGACCGACCCACAGGAACAAAGGAAAGCAAAACAAGGAAAACACAGAGAGGACTTGTCACATTGAGTCTCAATGCTTCAGGTCAGGCGACACCTCCTTTTTTGGCGTAGATAACGATCTTTCCAATAATATCCTTGTAATTCTGTAGAGGAGAAGTCTTGGCTTAAGAGCCGGAATTGCTGTCGGACGCATCTAGTTTGGTCAAAGGTGACAACAAACTTTCACAACTTTGAGAATTGTCTAATGTTATCAGATTACCTCTAGAACTCTTCAATTGTTTCGTTCAAATTGCATTTTCTTTTTAAAACAAGACTTAAGTTTTTCAAAACACTTTGCTTTCACGAAAATTCTTATTAATGAATAAGTGAAATTGCATAACAAAAACAGGAGATCATAACAATGATTGGCCAAAATCTGATTTTATTGATAGACAAGAACTTTACAAAGGGCCAAGCCTCGGGAATTTTATATATTTGAAAAATGGCAAACAGAAAAGGTTACAGAATCCCATAATAATCTGGTCCTTTTAACTGTTAGTTCACTTGCTTCTCTGCTTCTGACGAGAATGACAGACGTTGATCTTTCTTCTGATACCTTGCATAAGACTTTGCTCCAGCGTTTGTCAGCTTTCAATCATTGGGCTTTCATCTTGTTGAAGCACTGGAATCTCCTTTCTAGGTCTTCTGCTTTAGGCATAGTACTTTCTCACTGCATCTGAGTTGATGGGATACTTGAGTTGTTCGCCATCCATGGTCTCAAGAATTAGAGATCCTCCGGAGAAGACAGTTTTTACAACGAAGGGGCCATCGTAGTTGGGCATCCACTTGCCGCGCATATCCTTTTGAGTTGGTAGGATTTTTCTAAGCACAAGCTCTCCCCTTCCCTATACTCTTTGGGACGAACCTTCTTGTTGAACGCTCTTATCATTCTTTGTTGATAGATTTGACTGTGACACATGACCGTCATTCTTTTCTCATCAATGAGGTTCAATGAGTCGAACCTTTCTTTTATCCATTCGTCTTCTTCAAGCTCGGCCTCCCTCAAGATCTTGAGAGAAGGTATTTTGACTTCAATGGGTAGTACATCGTCCATCCCATATACTAAGGAAAAGGGGGTTGCCCCTGTTGAAGTTCACACTGATGTTCGGTATCCATGTAGAGCAAATGGTAACATCTCGTGCCAATCCTTATAGGTTATGACCATCTTCTGCACTATTTTCTTGATATTTTTGTTTGCAGCCTCAACTGTACCATTCATCTTAGGTCTGTAAGGAGACGAATTGTGATGTTTGATCTTGAAATCGTCACAGAGTTCCTTCATTGTTCTGTTGTTTAGATTCGACCCATTGTCAGTAATGATCTGGTTAGGAATACCGTATCGACAGATGATTTCCTTTTTGATGAAGCGAGAAACCACTTGCTTTGTCATGTTCGCATACGACGCTGCTTCCACCCATTTGGTGAAGTAATCAACTGCAACCAGGATGAAGCGATGTTCGTTGGAAGCTTTTGGCTCTATTGCCCCAATCATATCTATGCCCCACATTGCGAAAGGCCATGGTAACGTCATCACATTGAGAGGATGCGGAGGGACATGCACTTTGTCGGCATAGACTTGACATTTATGACACTTTCGAGCGAAGAATATGCAATCTGTCTCCAAAGTTAACCAAAAGTAGCCTGCCCTTAAGATTTTCTTAGCCATAGCGTGGCCGCTGGCATGGGTACCGAATGTTCCCTCATGTACTTCAGTCATTATGAGATTCGCCTCTCTTTCGTCGACACATCAGAGTAGAACCATGTCATGGTTTCTTTTGTACAAGGTACCATTGCTGATGAAGAATTTGACCGATAATCTGCGTATAGCTCTTTTGTCAATTCTGGATGCGTCAGCTGGATATTCTTGATTTTGAAGAAAGTTCTTGATGTCGTGGAACCACGGTTTCTCATCAGTTTCTTCATCTATTGTCATGACATATGCAGGTACTGTCCTTCTTTCAATGCGAATCAGAGGTGCCTCGTTAACAAACTGGACCTTCCACATTGATGCCATCATGGATAATGCATCAGCAATGTGATTTTCCGCTCTCGACACATGCTTGAAGGTAATTTCATCAAAATATTCAGCCATCTCCAAGATATGAGTTTTGTGAGGGATCAATTTTTCATCCCTGGTTTCCCATTCTCCTTTGAGTTGGTAGATCACTAAAGCAGAATCACCGATCACTTCCAAGATTTTGAAGCGAAGGTCGATAGCAGCTTCCAACCCTAAGATGCAGGCTTCATACTCGGCTATGTTGTTTGTACACGAGAAACAAAGTCGATTTGTGACGGCAGTATACCCTCCAGTTGTATTTTTCAGAACAACTCCAACACCATGTCCGTTCTTGTTTGATGCTCCATCAAACATCATTTCTCAGCGGGATCCAGGCTCGGGACCTTCTTCTGGACCAGGCTCTGGTTTTGTGCGTTGAATATACATCACATCTTCATCAGGAAAATCAAACTTGAGTGGTTGATAATCTTCCATATGATGCTCTGTGAGGTGTTCTGACAAGACACTTCCTTTGATAGACTTCTGAGCAACATACTGAATATCGTACTCTGATAAGAGCATATGCCACCTGGCTAATCTTCCTGTTTGAGCTGGCTTTTCAAAGATGTACTTGATGGGGTCCATCTTAGAAATCAACATTATGGTATGAGAGATCATGTACTGTCTCAGACGCTTGGCGGGCCATGCTAGCACAACAGGATTTTTCCAGGGGAGAGTAACGACTCTCGCAATCGGTGAACTTCTTGCTCAGATAGTAGATTGCGTGTTCCTTCTTTCCTGACTCATCAGTCTGACCTAAGACGCAACCTATTGAATCTTCTAGTACTGTCATATACATGAACAAAGGTCTTCCGGGTACAGGAGGAATCAACACGGGAGGCTCTTGTAAATACTGTTTGATTTTCTCAAATGCGGCCTGGCAGTTTTCATTCCATACTACTGTCTGATCCTTTCGTAACAACTTGAAGATCGGCGTGCAAGTAGGAGTTAAATTAGAGATGAATCTGGAGATGTAATTCAGACGTCCAAGGAAGCCTCTGACTTGTTTCTCTGTTTTAGGAGCAGGCATCTCCTGGATTGCTTTAACTTTGTCGGGGTCTACTTCAATTCCTCGTTGACTAACGATGAAACCAAGTAACTTGCCTGAGCGAACTCCGAAGGTGCATTTTGTTGGATTTAACCTCAGTTGATACTTTCAGAGTCTCTCAAATAACTTCAACAGATGATCCAAGTGGTCTTCTTCACTTTGGGATTTTGCGATCATATCGTCCACGTATACTTCAATTTCTTTGTGCATCATATCGTGAAAGAGTGTGACCATGGCTCTCTGATACGTTGCCCCTGCGTTCTTAAAACCGAAAGGCATGACCTTATAACAATAGGTGCCCCAGGGTGTGATGAAGGTTGTCTTCTCCATGTCAGCTGGATCCATTTTTATCTGATTATAACCAGAAAATCCGTCCATGAATGAGAATATTGCGAAGCTTGCTGTATTATCCACCAAAGTGTCGATATGTGGTAGAGGGAAATCGTCCTTCGGACTTGCTTTGTTTAAATCCCTGTAATCGACGCACATCCTGAACTTGCCATCCTTCTTCGGGACTGGTACGATGTTTGCCACCCATTCTGGATATTTGGATACCGCTAAAAAGCCTGCATCAATTTGTTTCTTGACTTCGTCTCGGATTTTAAGAGCCATGTCTGGTCTTGACCTGCGAAGCTTTTGTTTGACCGGAGGACACTCTGGCTTCAGGGGGAGCTTGTGCATAACAATGTCAGTATCCAACCCTGGCATGTCTTCATAAGACCAAGAAAATATGTCGACATAATCTCTGAGGATCGCTATCAGCTTGCTTTTGATCTCTGGCCTTAATGATGCCCCAATCTTGACTTCTCTTTTTTCTTCTTCTGACCCCAAATTGACGATCTCAGTCTGCTCTTTGTATGGCTGGAGATACACATCTTCATACTCAGCCATTCTCTTCAACTCTTCTGGGACTTCTAACTCTTCATCATTCTCTTCTTCAGCTTGAAAGACAGATGAACCACTAGTAGAAGGAGTCGAAGGATCATAGGATTCTGTGGTGGATGGAGGTATTCTACATGTTTTATTTTTGGAAACAATTAGACACACACACAGACATGCAGATGAAGGGTTGTTTTTATTTTTTCAAAAAGATTTCCATTTTTACCTTTTAACAAAAAGAGTGAAAATGATGCGCAAAATAATAAACAAGAGTTTTAACAAAAACACTTTTTCATTAATTATTTTCAAATTGAAAAGTGGCCCAATACAAAATAATTCGCAGGCCTTGGGCAAGACCAGGAATTTTTAAAGAAAACACAAAGCTAACAAGTAGAGTGAATTACTCTAAAGGTAAAAAGACGGGAATTTCCACAGCCTCCCAGTTGCGCAAAGCTGCTCCTCCCCTAGTTATTAGATGATCTAGATTACCATCCTCATCTTCAGCAATAATGGCGTTGATTTGTATTCCGCCAGTGGTAAATATCTCCTTCAAAGACTTCTTCTTCATGGTGCTTTCCTCTGGCTCGCCTTCTAGAGTTGGTTTGTAACCCAACCCTTGTCGATCGTTTTTGGCTCGAGCGTTGACTTTGATGATCTCCCCCCATCCCAATGGGATTCCAGCTTTCAGTGCCGCCTTGATACTCTGAACAGAGGTGAATGATGGGCCGCGAATTATATCCGATTCGTCGACTAGAACATCATGGGCTATTTCTAGTGCTTGAAAGGCTGTCTCAAGGGAATCCTCGTCGGCTTTAATATATCGGAATGAGGACAAATTGCTCACCATTAGATATTCTTCTCCATGAACAATGACCAACTGGTCATCCACAACAAACTTCATTTTCTGGTGGAGAGTAGAAGTAACAGCGCCAGCTGCGTGGATCCATGGTCTTCCCAGTAAACAACTGTAGACCAGATTAATGTCCATCACCTGAAAGGTGTCTTCAAAGATTTGTGGTCCGATCATGATAGGAAGATCAATCTCCCCTATCACAGCTCTCCTAGATCCATCAAAGGCCTTCACTATGAGAGAAGTTGGCCTCATGGTAGCGCCTTGATAAGCCAGCTTGGCTAATTTCCTCTTTGGCATTACATTGAGCGTTGATCCTGTGTCAACAAGAACCCTAGACAGTGTATCTTCCTCGCATTTGATCGACACGTGTAGAGCACGATTGTGCTTACGTTTCTCAGCTGTCAGACCGTTGTCGTCAAAGCTCAACATGTTGCAGGTAGTGATGTTTACTACAATGGAGTCAAATTTCCCCACTGTAATATCTTTGGTAACATGGGCATGTGTCAAGATTTTGAGCAAAGCCTGGCGATGTGCCGGAGAGCTTAAGAGTAAAGCCATGACCGAGATCTTATATGGTGTTTGATTTAGTTGATCCACCATGTTAGAACACAGATTGGTCCTTAATAATATATCTATGTTTTGATGATAACTATTATGAAATTTTGTAGTTAAGAATTATGTACTCTAAAATTTGCTTAAGAATGTTTGCTGCAGATATTAAAGTAAATATCACTCCAGAAGCAAATCAGATCTAAACATAAGAAATATGCAAGGCTCTAAAGCGTCAGAAGCATCCATTAGAAGATTCTGAACGCTGCCATCAGAAGATCCTGAGTGTTGCCTCCAAAAGGATCTGAAGCAGAAGCTCCAGAAGAATCTGAAGCAAGTCAGAAGCATCTGAACCAATGAAGAATTCTGTATGAAGAGTTTTCAAGCATAGTTACTTCAGAAGACTCTGATAGTACTAACGCTGCCAGTACTGAGGATCTGACCAAAAATTCTGCTCTGAACTTATACACGCTGAAAGCACACTTACTGCAAAGACTCTGATTCAGCAAAACTCTGATGAACATCAGAAGGCTCTGATCAAATTAGACTCTGATGATTCTTGCTGAAAATTGTTGAAGAAGAATTCAAAGATTATGTCCGTTGAAATTTCCAAACGAATCTTTCCTTATTTATGCTAGACACAAGAACACAGACAAAAAGGATTTCTCTGTGCTTTCTTCTTCTAGGAAAGGTCACTTGATGTGAAGACAAAAAGGCTCAGACCTTTTGGTACACTCTTCTCAACGTGAAAATCTCTTGGATCACTGTGCCTATAAAAGCAAGTCTCCACTCATCTTCTTCAGTTGACGAAACACTTTGATCGCGACTTTCTATGTCTAACTCAATTAACCGCAAGTGCACAGTCTATCGCGTAGTAATAATAGATATCGATCCCACAGGGACTCGTAATCAAACTAGTATTATCGGGTGTTACTGCGTTTAGCTAGGTTGGTAGTGTTTTAGGGGAATAATAACAAAATAAATGCGTAAACTAAAAGGGAACTAAAGCTTTTACTTAAGGTATGAATGCTTGAATCGGTATGTAATATGTTATTTCTTCAGGGATTCAATAGGTCACCGATGTCTTTAGGTTTTCAAAAATAGTTTAAGAAGAAAATGATGGTTTAAAGACCTTTGTCTCACATGGTTGTTGATGCTAGTCGCAACTCTAAGGCGGAACGTATGATGTCGCTATCCCGTTCGGGGTTAAAGTTACTTTTTGAAAACTATTAAGTTCTAATTCCTTTTAAAGCAATGTCGCTGTTTTTAAAATGAATGCCTAGTTTTTACTATCTGGTCTTAGCCTCAGCTGTCGCTTGTTGGTTCGTACCTTTATGAATTTCCCACTGTCGTGGCAAAACTACTGTAAATAATTTCTCGCTGTAGAGACGAAGGTTTATTTAGAAAAATCGATTTAAAAACTGAAGCCACAAATAAGTTTTTGAAAAGGTAGATATACACCGGTTAATTATTGAATCCCATCAGATTATTTATTACATACCGATTACTTAAGATTTAGCCAGACATAGAATATAAATTAACAACACGTAAATAATGGCAGAAAATATTAATATGCATTACAATAGGAAATAACAATTCAATTTACGATTAGAATAGAAACCTGTAAACAATTTGATTTGGCTTTTGGGAAATCCTCCAAAATGGTGGCAGGATTTAGTCTTTATGCCAATTACTCGTACAGAATAGAAATGGGAAGTAAAACAACAATTGCAAGGAAGGAAAGAAAAAGGAAATAAAACAACGATAAGAAAATTGGAAACTGAATAATTGCTCTGAATGTAAATTGGCAGCACTTCGTCTCTTCAATACGGCTCCCTTTTTCTGGTACCAGCTACCTCCTTTTATAGATGGGATATTCAACGGTTTATTTCTTCGGGAAGTGGGAATGATATCTGAAAATATATTAGTTAGTGGTACCACTTCTCTTTGGCATTTTCATAATTTGACAGCACGTGCAGAAAACTGCATTTTAACTCCATGACGGTCGTCATGGACCTGTGATGGTCGTCACACGCATGACGGTCGTCACACCCTTGTGACGGTCGTCACACCAGCAGAACTCGTTTTTGCTGCTTTTTGGCCTGATTTTCACCTGGTTTTCACCTTTAAATGCTTCTTTTCTTTATCTTGCTCCATTTGAGCATGGACTTTGAATACCTGCAAAATACTGGGCAAATAGTGTGGAAATATCCGAATTCGGAGTGAAAACGGTTGCCGATTAGTAGAAAAGTACATCATTATATATATATATATATATTTATGATTTCGCGTTATCAAACTCCCCTAAACTTGAATCTTTGCTTGTCCTCAAGTAAAGGTAGGAAAAATTTAAAGTGTAAGTACAGAGTATGCCTAAGAGGGGGGGGGGGTGAATTAGGACTTTAGAACTTTTTCCGGTTTTTATGGTTTCTTGAAATTTTACTGGTTTGTGTTCTTGGTTATGAAAGCAGTAGAAAGTAAAAGGACAGTGGACACCAAGATTTATAGTGGTTCCCCTCACAATCCGAGAGTACTCCACTCCCCTTTCAACACGAAAGAGAGTTTTCACTATTGTTTAATAAAGTACAACATATCACACCATCAACCGGTGAGGCCTACTATCAAACAATAAACATAACAAGTGTACAAGAACAATCCTCTTGTAAACACTCACCCTTGTGTCCAACAATCCTGGATCACAAGTCAGAATACAAATACTTGTAATGATTTTGTTTTGTGAATAATAATATCAATGTCAAAATTGATCTTCTCCAAATGATAAAAATTCACTCTTATAATTTTCAACACAAGTGTTCAACAGATGAATATGAAATTTTTATGCAATTATGAACACTTAGAAAGGATTTTGAAAATGGTGAATTTGATTCTAAGAATATTTGAAAATGAATGTTGGAGGTGTTTTTCAAAATTGAAAAACTCAGAATTTATATGTGTAAATACACCTTTTCCAACAGGTATATTTGAGTACATTTCAAAATCTGAACTGGTATAATTATCAAACCATTTTTGAACTTGAAACAAATCCATTTTTCAAAATACGTTCAGTGTTAATCGGTTAACCTATATGGTTAATCGTTTAACACTTGAACGTTATACCAAAATATTCAAAATTTGAAATGGTTAACCTATATGGTTAATCTGTTAACACTGCTATTTTTTAGAAAAATACTTCTAAAAATAGTGTTATACCAATTCTAATAGTTTAAAAAATATGCTAATACAGTGTGATCAAATGATAAATATGTTGAACACTTGTATATCAATTAAATTATGAGAAATTCCATACTCTTCGCAAAATTCTTCAAAGTCTGAATTTTGGAATTCTCCACCGTGATCGCTTCTTACAGAGGCTATGATGAGTGATTTCTCATTCTGAATTTGCTTTGTATATTTCTTGAATGCTTTAAAAGCATCACTTTTCTGCACTAAAAACAATGTCCAAGTGTATCGAGAGAAATCATCAACAATAACTAAGGCGTAGAAATTACCTCCGAAGCTTTTTGTTCTCGATGGACCGAAAAGATCCATATGCAACAATTGAAGTGGTCTTGATGTAGAAACCACTTGCTTGGATTTGAAAGTTGTCTTGGTCTGTTTTCCCTTTTGACATGCATCGCATAACTTATCCTTGATGAATTTTATCTTTGGAAGACCAACAACTAGATCATGCTTTATCAACTTGTTTAAATGCTCCATGTGAATGTGAGCAAATCTTGTATGCCAAAGCCATGCCTCGTTGTTGCTCGCCATAAGACACTTTACCTTCAAGGAAGAGTCATCAAAAGAGATCATAAAAATGTTATTATATCTTTTACCTTTTAGCAAAATGTCATGAGTGACTTCATGTTCTATCAAGCATTCCTCCTTTGTGAAGTTGATTCGGAACCCTTTGTCACACAATTGACTTATGCTAAGTAGGTTGTGTTTGAGGCCTTCCACATAAAGAACGTCTTCGATGATTGTACATGGAGGTGCACCAATGGTTCCAACTCCAAGAATTTTTCCCTTATTATCATCACCGTAAGTGACGTATCCTTTGGCCTTTAATGATAGACTTGAAAATTTGTTTATGTCTCCCGTCATATGCTTCGAGCAACCACTATCAAGATACCATTGATTTGTGGTTGTCTTCAAGCATACCTACAAAACAAAATTAGGTAGTGTTAGGTACCCAAATTGCTTTGGGTCCTTGATAGTTAGTACCCTTTTCAACCCACACATAATGCCCCTTTGCAACACCAATATTACGTACATAGCAGGCATTAGGTGTGTGCCCTTTAATTCCACAGTAAAAACACGTAGGTTGAAAATGACTTCTATACCTAGGAATATAATTCTTTTTCTTATCAATTCTTTTCTTGTTATGATTTTGATGCTGAATTTTAGAAGTGCTTGTCTCTTCTTTAACAATTTGTTCACTTGCTCTTACGAAAACGGTCTTATTGGTGCTTGATTTTGAAAATTTAGAATATCCCAATCCACTTTTATCTTTAGGATACCTTTGATGTTTAAGAATTTCTTCCAAGCCAATTTGACCTTTTTCGTATCTTTCTAAAACTCTTTTAAGTTGAACAATTTGAAAAGACAAAGACTCACAATTCTTACATACAAGACTTTGTTTTTCATCCATCACTTTTTGTTTTTCATCTTCAATATTTTTCAAGAAGGCAGAATTTTGTTTTTCTAAAAGTAGAATTCTTTTCTTTTGTGATGAGATGTCTTTATACAAAGTCTTGCACTCTTTTAGAAGTTCATCTATAACTTCTTGTGCATCATTATCATAGACAGAGAAATTACTACTAACCTCATTTTCATCATCGGAATGGTGAGAAGCCATTAAAGCCATATTTGTGCATTCATCGCTATCTGATTCCGATGATGAACTCACTTCGTTGTCGTCCCATGCGACATAAGCCTTTTTTGTTTTGAAGTCCTTCTTGCCTTTGAATTTTCCTTTATTTGCGAGTTTCGGGCAATCTGGCTTTATGTGACCTTGTTTCCCACATTCGTAACATGTAATTTCTTGGTTTGATGTGGGTGCCTCCTTTTTCCTGAAATGTCTATTCTTTTTAGAAAAAGAAGAAATTTTATTATTATTAAAAAACTTACCAAGTTTCTTTACTAGAAGCATGAAATTTTCGTCTTCGGAAGATTCGTCATTTTTATCATCCCTTGTGTCAATCTTCAAGGCAATTCCTTTGGACTTCTTGTCTTGACTTTCATGTTTCTCAAGCCTTCCAAGTTCCAGTTCGTGCTCTTGAAGTTTCCCGAATAAGGAAGCGGATGTCATTGTTGAAAGACTCTTCTTTTCCGAAATGGCGGTCACCTTCGGTTGCCATTCTCTTGTCAAGGATCTTAGGACTTTTAAGTTGAGATCAGCATTGGTGAAGGTCTTCCCGAGAGCAATCAGATGATTTGTTAGATGAACGAACCTTTTTTGCAAGGCAACAATAGATTCACCGGGCTGCATACGGAACATCTCATATTCTTGACTTAACGTGTTAAGTCTTGATCTTTTTACTTCTGTTGTTCCTTCATGCGTTTCTACCAAGGTATCCCAAATCTGTTTTGCCGATTGACACTGTGATATGCGAAAGAATTCATCCATACTGAGAGTGCTTTGAAGTATGTTGATTGCTTTCTTCTCATTCAAGATTCTCTTTTTGTCATCTTCATCATATGAGGATTTTATCTTTGGAGTTCCAACACCATTTACCACACTTGTAGGAACATGTGGACCAGTTTCTACGGTTTCCCATATACCATCTCCTTGAGCCTCAAGATGTGCCTTCATACAGATTTTCCAAAAGTCGAAGTATTCTCCAGAAAAGAGTGGTGGCTTGTTACTACTTCCACCATCTTTGAAAACCGGGTTAGTACTAGTGGAAGCCATTAGGATCGATAGGAACAGGTTACCTTAACCTGCTCTGATGCCAATTGTAAGTACAGAGTATACCTAAGAGGGGCGGGGGGGGGGGGGGGGTGAATTAGGACTTTAGAACTTTTTCCGGTTTTTATGGTTTCTTGAAATTTTACTGGTTTGTGTTCTTGGTTATGAAAGCAGTAGAAAGTAAAAGGACAGTGGACACCAAGATATATAGTGGTTCCCCTCACAATCCGAGAGTACTCTACTCCCCTTTCAACACGAAAGAGAGTTTTCACTATTGTTTAATAAAGTACAACCTATCACACCATCAACCAGTCAGGCCTACTATCAAATAATAAACATAACAAGTGTACAAGAACAATCCTCTTGTAAACACTCACCCTTGTGTCCAACAATCCTGGATCACAAGTCAGAATACAAATACTTGTAATGATTTTGTTTTGTGAATAATAATATCAATGTCAAAATTGATCTTCTCCAAATGATCAAAATTCACTCTTATAATTTTCAACACAAGTGTTCAACAGATGAATATGAAATTTTTATGCAATTATGAACACTTAGAAAGGATTTTGAAAATGGTGAATTTGTTTCTAAAAATATTTGAAAATGAATGTTGGAGGTGTTTTTCAAAATTGAAAAACTCAGAATTTATATGTGTAAATACACCTTTTCCAACAGGTATATTTGAGTACATTTCAAAATATGAACTGGTATAATTATCAAACCATTTTTGAACTTGAAACAAAGCCATTTTTCAAAATACGTTCAGTGTTAATCGGTTAACCTATATGGTTAATCGGTTAACACTTGAACGTTATACCAAAATATTCAAAATTTGAAATGGTTAACCGGTTAACCTATATGGTTAATCGGTTAACACTGCTATTTTTCAGAAAAATACTTCTAAAAATAGTGTTATACCAATTCTAATAGTTTAAAAAATATGCTAATGCAGTGTGATCAAATGATAAATATGTTGAACACTTGTATATCAATTAAATTAATGAATTTTGATATACCATAGCTTGTGTCCAAAACTTGAAAGTTGATCAATCCAATGTTCATGAAGCTTTGAGTGTTGATCACTTCCATTCCACTTGATATTGGTCTTTTGAAAGCGTTTGCCTTTTTGCACAGATGAATTCTTCTTGATCTTGATGTTGACGTCATCAAAACTTTGAGATGAAGCTTGCTTCTACATAAAGTTCGGCAAGCACGCGACACACTCTTCCTTTGATAAGATTTCTCGGACGCCAAGTTAAGAAGAGTTGGGGATCCAATGGAAACAAAGCGTATACGGCAGCGACACCTGATTGTAAGTCTTCGAAGGCCTCTTTCTTATGCAAGCCAGTCTCAATCATGTTACTGCAGCTCGGCTTCAAGTCTCTCGCAACAAATTTTTACTCGACTTCATTCTGGCGCAGTCACATTAAGCCCGTTATCCATACATGTTCATGGCAAGAAAACCTGTTGGTGATTTTGATCTCTCTGCTATTTTGATTTTTTTTTTCTTTGCACATATGCTTATTCTGCTATAAATCCGCAAGAGTTTCGTACCGTTGGGCTAAATGCTCGGGTGAGGAGCACCTAACTTAGAAGGGACATATCTCTATATTCATGATTGAATTCTTACTAGAGATCATACACTTATTTGCATCAGTTTCTTGCTTAGAACTGTTTAGGATGGTGCTGACTGCTCGTATAAACTACTGGGGGCTCTGTTTGAGTCGAAACTTGAGGCTTTGATACGAGTAAGTAGTGAGACTGACTCGCATAAACCAGAGGTCTAAGGTGTCAGGGCGTAGAAGCTTTGTTAAAATTTTCTTCTCGGAAATTCCAACTTGGTAAAGTTTAGGCGTAACGCGTGATGCTTCGGAGAGGATAAAAGTTTCTTTGTATATGTCAGATGAAGCGCGGGAAGTTCACATAACGGAGATATATATATAAGAGCTTATTTGCCGAAAATTAAAATTAATTTAAATTTAAAATTCTAAAGAAAAAGTACAATAGGAAATGGGAAATAACATGGAAAAGGGAAATGAAAAGGGAAATAACGGTCCGCTCCCACACTATCTCAATTAGTGTCCTCACTGATTTAAAAGAATGCGGAAGGGAGAAATACAAAGGAAATAAATAAAGAAAACAAAATGACAAAAATGAAAAATACTACTAGTCCCCTCCTCGTCCTTGATTTCTACCTCGACCTCTGGCTGGGGCGTCGCGTGCCGCGAGGTTCAGAGCTCCGGTGTGGAAGATGTAATCACGGAGGCCGTCGACTCGCACAGTGAGGTGTGCCATCTCATCGGCCATGCCGGAATGGACATCGTGCATCATCTGCAAAGATTTATGAATTTGACCGGTTTGCTCTCTCTGCCATGCTTCGAATTCTGCAGCCCTTCGGTTCTGTTGTTCCATCATAAGCATCATCTGGTTCTGCTGTTCGATGCAGCGGAGGAGGGCCTCGGATGTGTCATCAGTGGCAGGACGGGGGTGGCGGCGCGCGGAAGGGCCTTCGGCAGCAGGTGCTTGTGATGGCTCAGGCTGGTCAGCTCTGTCTAGCTCCTCTTGAACTTCGTCCCTGGGATCTTGGATATTATCCTGTGTTGGGGCAGCAGGGGTAGTGGTATCGAAGAGCCAGTTGGCTCTATCCTCCGGATGCATTCGGGTGCGTGAAGGCATGATGATGCTCTGGATAGTGCAGCCTCGCACTACCGGATGATATCTCCCATCACGGCGGGCCTTAATGAGGTGGGAGGCGCGACAGTGGTCTGTGTCTAGGAAGACAGGGGGCATCTGGCGGAGTGTCTGGAGGCGGTCGCCGAGGCCGAGGCCTATGGCAATGGATGTGATGATGCCACCGAAATAGAAAGGTTTTGAGCCGCAGTTACAATTGGCTTGAATGTGAGCCAAGAGGAACGGGGCGGCGTTAACAGGTTCCGAAGCGAACACGCAACGGAGGAAAAACAGCTCCTTCGAGTTGACCTTGTGGTTACTGTCACGAGCGAATATTGTGTTGCTCAACACGCGGTGGAAGTAGCGGATAGTTGGGTTGTGGATATGAGTGGCGTTCAGAGTGTCCCAACTTTCTGGAGTGGTTCTGGTCAGATTGTTCCAAAGAGGGAAAGCTTCTTGGTAGAACTGATCGGATATGCGGCGGTGAGCATCGTCGCTGTGAGATAACTGTAGAATGACGGTGATGCGGTCCTGGGGGACTTGATATTCAGTGCTGAACAGACGAAAGCAGGCAGCGCCGGTGAGTTGGTTGGTATCGTCGGGTGATGTTGCATATGCGAAGGAGCTAAGAAACTCCAGTGTGAGTTGCTCGTAGGTAGGTTGGGGATTGGTGCAGAGATGTCAGATGCCGGCTCTCTGTAACATCCAAGTTACGCCATCCAGAATCCCGAGTTCCGTCAGAGAATCCAGGTGAGCATACCGGGTCGGCTGAAGCGACCGTTGATGGAATGCTAAGAAGTTGGTCTGCTGTCGTTCGCCGGTCTCGCCTTCTCGGAAAGTGATGGTGCTCAAATCGGGGTTTGCACTGGTTTGTCTGGCCATTTTGGTGAGAGAAGTGCAGAGGTTTGAGAATAGTGAGTTTCTGAGAATGGTGAGGTATGGGAATGCAGAGGGTAATATATAAGGGTGAATTAGAAGTTGAAAATGGTGGAGGTTTAATGGGGGATTCGGAGGGTTTTTAGTGGGTTTTAAATGTGGGATAATGGGGAATTAGGGGAGAGGAAGTGGAGAGGTGCGCAACCTCTGTTTTGACAGAATTGGGGTTTTTTCTGCGTGACGACCGTCAGGGATGTGTGACGGTCGTAACACGCGTGACGACCGTCAGGGGAGTGTGACGACCGTCACAGCAGCAAATTCTGCAGAAATGCAGAATTTCGCTTGTGGGGCGTTTTAACAGTGGAAATTTTGATTTTTGCATTATGATAGACTACTTACAAAATAAGAAATAACAGGAAACATAATTAAGGGTGATACTGGAATGAAATGAAAATAACATTGAATCAAAAATGAGTTTAAAGTAATACAATATCCAAAAAGAAATAATTGCAAAATGAAATAATGTGAAACAATGTGAAATGCAGTAAACTAAAATTAAAGAGAAAACTAAAATATCACTTCTTTGGTTTCTTCAAGTTGTTGACCTGCTGAATAACGTTATTAAATTGGTCGCTAACTACGTCCATGTAAGTAACGAAATCCATGTGAAGCTGTGTTAATTCATCTTTGATAGTGGTTATTTCCAGCTTGAGGTCGTCTACAGTTCTTATAACAGTGTCTAACTTGTCTGTGTTTTGTTCAGGCATGGGGTCAGGAAAGTTATGGTAGTTAGGAGGGGTCTCAGGGTCTATCTCCACTTCGGACTCATAATATTGGTAGTACAAATAGTCATGTGCTTCTGAGATTTGATCACTGTCATACATGTAAGCCTGGGGTGTGGAGTGAGGTGATGGGGGTCCCATAGGCTCGTCCAATTCATAAAGCCAATTGTCTCTATTATGGATACTGGTTAGCTCATGGTTGGGCAATGTGGAAAGGTGGATAGGTTGATCAGCTATGAGGTATTCGTAGGCTCCTGGTCCTAAGGTACCTAAGATACGTCTGTTGAAGCAGAACTGGATGTCCATTGATCTGAGGTTGCCGAAACGAACGGCTTTGTTTAGGTAATACCTCAGGCCAATTTCGCGGGCGATCATGGTGATTAGGCCTCCTATTAAAATGGGTGAGTGCGGTTCCTGATTAAGGCGTGTAAATGCCCTCATCATAAAAGGGACATCACTTACAGGGCGACCTTGTGAAGCACAGAGAAGGATGAACAACTCGTCCTTTGAGACTGTTGTAATGTTTTCCTCCTTCCCAAAGAGGGTATGGGCTAAAATCCTATGGAAATAGCGGAAGGCTGGATTGTGTATCTCGTTGTTGTTCATGTCGTTCGGTTCTGGGTGATAGTTACCGGTGATGGAACCCCAGAATTGGTCTAACTCGAGATCAATATCCTCTTCAGTGGTGGTAAACACAAAAGGTCCAGTAGGGAAGCCTAGGATGTTAGCTAATGTGGTACGGTTGTGTGTTTGGTCCATTCCAAACATTCTAAAGGTTATCAGCTCTTTAGTGGATTCATAGCCATGTTCAGGTAAGTAACTTAAGGAGCTAAGGAATTCGAATGTCAGTTCGCGGAAGGTAGCAAATCGGGTCTTTAGAGCCGTTTGCTCCCAGCCTAATTGGTTAAATAAGTACTGAATGCTATCCTGGATTCCTAGCTTGTCCATGGTGGGTCTATCGTAGTACAGAGTCGAAGCAAAGCTTCTCTGAGTTAGTGCCTCAAATCTGGCCTTATGAGCTAGTCCTCTAAACGCAACAGTCGTAACGTCGATGTCAGCCATACTCGTTAGTCGGATAAAAACGGGAGAAAAGTAGAACGACTTTAAAATCCTGGAAAAATCACATTCACTCAGATCATATTTTTAAGAAGAAAAAGGTGATAAAAGAAAAATAAAATAAATATTAGAAAATAAGAAAATAGAGATTTATAGAAATTATAAGTTAAAAGAAAAACATAGTTTTAATAAATTTAGAGGGGAAAATGGGGAAAATTGGGTTGCCTCCCAATCAGCGCTGTCTTTAACGTCAGAAGCCTGACGATAGCTTGGATATAAGCTATTCGATAAGCTCGAGCAATTTCATATTGCTCACGTGGTCGTTGTGTTCATTTTGATTATAATGTTTCAAACGCTGTCCGTTTACTATAAACGGTGCATTGATTTGATTTTTTATTTCAACAGCTCCACTTTTAAGGACTTTGGTGACCTCAAAAGGTCCAGACCATCTAGATTTCAATCTGGAGTTGAATAGGAGCACGACGTCTCCCACACTGAATTGTTTCCGGATCGAACGTTTATCATGCCATTTCTTGGTTCTTTCTTTGTAGATGCGTGCATTCTCGTACGCGTCTAATCTGAGCTCTTCTAATTCATGAAGGTTCAAAATTTGTTTCTCTCCTGCCGCAATGTAGTTGAAGTTTAGCGTCTTAATAGCCCAGAAGGCTTTATGCTCTAATTCTACCGGCAGGTGACATGATTTTCCGTAAACTAGTTTAAATGGTGTGGTGCCTATTGGTGTCTTAAAGGCGGTCCTATAAGCCCATAAAGTTTCGTTCAGCTTTGAGGACCAATCTTTCCTGGAGGTTGCGACAGTCTTTTCTAAAATTTGCTTTATTTCTCTGTTCGAAACCTCCACTTGTCCACTAGTTTATGGATGATACGGTGTGGCTACGTGGTGTTTAACTCCGTATTTGGAGAGGAGTTTGTCAAAGATTCGCGATATGAAGTAAGAACCACCGTCACTAATGACGAGTCTGGGCACACCGAATCTAGGAAAGATTGTGTTTTTAAAGAGTTTAACGACTACTCGCGTGTCATTTGTTGGAGCGGCAACGGCCTCTATCCATTTTGATACATAGTCGACAGCGACGAGTATATATTTATTTCCAAAAGAAGATGGGAAAGGTCCCATGAAGTCGATTCCCCAGACGTAAAAGATTTCTACTTCTAAAATTCCTTCCTGAGGCATTTCATCGCGTCGTGAGATGTTGCCAGTGCGTTGGCACCGGTCGCATTTTAGTACGGTGATATGGACATCCTTCCAGAGACTGGGCCAAAATAGGCCAGATTGTAGAATTTTAGCGCACGCCTTTGAGGTGCTAGCATGACCACCATAAGGCGCTGAATGGCATTGGGAGATGATGTCTTCTATTTCTTCCTCTGGGACACAGTGAAGGTATAAGTCGTCGGCGCCTCGTTTGAAGAGTAGAGGTTCATCCCAGTAGTAATGCTTTAAGTCGTGGAAGAATTTCTTCTTTTGTTGATAAGTCAGGTCCGGTGGAAGCACGCCTGCGGCCAAGTAATTTACGATGTCGGCAAACCACGGCAAAGTGGCTTGGGCATAGACAGCTTCCACGGCTTTTTCCAGTTCTAGTTCTTCCAAAGTTGAGTTGGACATATCGCTTTCCAATTTGGCTATCAGACGTTCATAGGGAAAATCGTCATTGATAGGCACTGGTTCTTGTTTGATGCCCTCTATACGGGATAAGTGATCTGCAACTACGTTCTCGGTCCCCTTCTTATCTTTAATTTCTAAGTCGAACTCTTGTAATAATAGGATCCATCTCAATAATCTGGGTTTGGCGTCCTTTTTTCTTATTAGGTACCTAATGGTAGCGTGATCTGTGTATATGATTATTTTGGCTCCTACCAAGTAGGAACATAATTTGTCAAGAGCAAACACGACTGCTAGAAGTTCCTTTTCCGTTGTGGCGTAGTTCATTTGGGCAGGGTCTAATGTTCTACTGGCGTAATAGATAGCGTGAAGCTTCTTGTCTTTCCTTTGTCCTAGAACTGCGCCTACAGCGTAATCACTCGCATCGCACATGATTTCGAATGGTAGTCGCCAATCTGGGGGTTGCATGATTGGTGCGGTGATAAGTGCTGACTTTAGAGTTTCTAATGCCTCTAAGAATTCTTTGTCGAAGATGAACTCGGCATCTTTCATTAATAAACCTGTAAGAGGTTTTGTGATTTTCGAGAAATCCTTTATGAATCTTCGGTAGAATCCAGCGTGTCCTAAGAAGCTTCGTATTTCTCGTACGGTTTTCGGAGGTTGGAGATCCTTTATGATCTCTATTTTGGCTTTGTCAACTTCGATCTCCTTTTCAGATATGACGTGTCCTAAAACGATGCCTTGTCGGACCATGAAATGGCATTTTTCCCAATTAAGGACAAGGTTCACTTTAGCGCAACTTTTGAGTACCATTTCTAAATTTGACAGGCAGCTTTCAAAATTTTTTCCGCATACAGAGAAGTCATCCATGAACACTTCCATGATGTCGTCTATGTAATCTGCAAAGATTGCCATCATGCATCTCTGAAAGGTTGCTGGAGCATTGCACAGTCCCAACGGCATTCGGCGATAAGCAAAAGTACCATAGGGACAGGTGAATGTTGTCTTTTCCTGGTCATCAGGGTGAATAGGAATTTGAAAGAATCCCGAATAACCATCTAGATAGCAAAAGTACGAATGTTTCGCTAGTCTTTCCAACATTTGGTCTATGAAAGGTAAAGGGAAATGATCTTTCCGAGTTGCCTTGTTCAGTTTTCTGTAATCGATACACATCCTGTTTTCGGTCACAACTCTTTGGGTTATCGATTCGCCTTTCGCATTCTTCGCTACAGTAACACCTCCTTTCTTGGGTACTACGTGTACTGGGCTGACCCATTGGCTGTCGGAGATCGGGTATATGATTCCTGCGTCTAGTAACTTTTTCACCTCGTCTTTGACTATAGTGCTTAGGATCGAGTTTATCCTTCTCTGATGTTCTCTTGAAGTTTTGCAGTCTTCCTCCAGCATGATACGATGCATACAGATGGAGGGACTTATGCCTTTTAGATCGCTTATATTATAGCCTAATGCGGTTGGGCATTTCCTTAGGACTTCTAATAATTGCTCAGTTTTTGATTGTCCTAAATTAGTGTTTACTATTACTGGTCTTTTGAATTCTGTATCTAGGAATTCGTACCTGAGGGTTTTAGGTAGCTCTTTAAGTTCTAAAGTTGGGTTTTTTGGACCTGGCATGTGATTTGGAGTGAGTGCTAAGATCTCGCTCAGACTATCATCTTTGTATGGTGCACGCCAGTTGTCGTCTTCATGAATAGCAAGGATCTGGATTTTCATGATTTCAGAATATGTAGTTTCCTCCTTCTCTAATTCTCGTATGCATTCGTCAATGACATCTACTATATAGCATGTGTCGTCTATAGCTGGTGCCTTCAAGAATTTAGTAAGGACGAACTCTATCTTTTCTTCTCCTACTTCGAATGTTAGCCTTCCTTTCTTTACGTCTATGATAGCTCCGGCTGTAGCTAGGAACGGTCTTCCTAGGATAATTGGGGTAACAGAGTCCTCTTTGATGTCCATGATTATGAAGTCGGTCGGGATATAGAATTGGCCTATGCGTACTGGAACGTTTTCCAGTACACCGACGGGATATTTGACCGATCGGTCAGCCAATTGTATGGACATTTTAGTTGGTCTTAGTTCTCCCATATATAGCTTTTTGCATATAGATAAAAGCATTACACTTTCTTAAATTGTCCTGAAGTTTTGGAGTTTATTAATCTTTGAGGATAAGGGATAGGTGGTTTATATGGCGCTGGAGGCACATATGAGTTTTCATCATTGGCTGCCTTTTGCTCGTCACATTCCTTCTTTTCTGTTTCAGACTCCTTTTCGATTGGTTTATCAGATTTCTGATGCATTACTAAATCTTCATTCCTAGGATCTGTTGGGCCTTCCAATTCTTTTCCACTTTTCAATATAACAGCGTTTGCGTGACCTTTCGGATTAGGTTCGGGCTGGCCCAGAAATGTTCCAGTTGGGGCAGCTGCAGAGGCTTGTTGTTGAGCCACTTGTGATATCTACGTTTCGAGCATTTTATTGTGGGTGGCTAAAGCGTCTACTTTTCCGGTCAGCTGTTTAATTTGTTCGCTAGTGTGTATGTTTTGATTCAGGAATTCTTTGTTTGTTTGAGCTTGAGTAGCTATGAATTTTTCCATCATCAATTCGAGGTTTGATTTCCTAGGGGCAGTCTGGGCAGCAGCGGCTGGTTTCTGATATCCTAGCGGAGCAGCTGGTGCTTGCAAGGCATTATCGTTCTTGTAGGAAACATTTGGGTGGTTCCTCCATCCTGGGTTGTAAGTGTTCGTGTAAGGATTTCCTTGAGCATAATTTACTTGATCTGGTGGGATTCCGGCCAACAATGGGCACTCGGGTGCATTATAAGTGGCGATTCCGCATAACTCGCAGTTTGGAGTTACAGCAGCTACGGTTGCAGTTGGGTTGACGGTCAGACTGTCGATTTTCTGTGCTAGAGCATCTACTTTAGCGTTGAACTTTTCAAGGCTGCTGATCTCGTACATCCCATCTTTCGTTGCGGGTTTCTCTGCTGGAGTTCGTTCACCTTCCCATTGGCAGTGGTTCTGAGACATGTTTTCGATTAGTTGATAGGCTTCGTTGTATGGCTTATCCATAAGTGCACCGCCCACGGCAGCGTCTACCGTTAATCTGGTGTTATACAGAAGCCCATTGTAGAAAGTATGGATCGTCACCTAGTCTTCTAGACCATGGTGAGTACATGCTCTCGTCATATCTTTGAACCTTTCCCACGCTTCGTAGAGAGATTCAGTATCTTTTTGTCGAAATCCGTTGATTTGAGCTCTAAGCATAGCAGTTTTGCTTGGCGGAAAGTATCTCGCTAAGAAAACGTTCTTCAACTGTTCCCACGTCGTAATAGAGTTGGATGATAAGGATTGTAACCATGTCCAAGCTCTATCTCTAAGAGAGAAAGGAAAAAGACGAAGTCTTATTGCGTTTGGAGTTACTCCATTTGCCTTCACTGTGTCTGCGTATTGCACAAACTTCGTTAAGTGTTCGTTTGGATCCTTAGTTGCATTTCCTGAGAATTGATTTTGTTGTACAGTTGATGGCAATGACGGTTTTAGTTCGAAATCAGTTCGATTGATAGCTGGGGCAGCAATGCTACTTCGAGGTTCCATCTGAGAGGGTGTAACGTAGTCCTTCAGCGGTTTGTTCTGAGGTCCTTCAGCCATCTTTGCTTCTTCAACAGGAGGATGAGCTAGAAGATCAGGAATATTGTGTCTTCGTTGATATTTGATGATGCGCCTTCTTAAATGTAAGAAGCGCTCTAGTTCGACGATTGTAGGTTGTAAGATGTCGCCTTGTGAGCGAGTACTTGGCATACAATCGAAGAACGAGTAGAGGGAGAGAGAATTGTTAACCTAGTCTATACTGTGTAACAAAAGATTACACTATTGACTAAACGGATCCCCGGCAACGGCGCCAAAAACTTGATCGCGGTTTTCTATGTCTAACTCAATTAACTGCAAGTGAACAGTCTATCGCGTAGTAATAATAGATATCTATCCCACAGGGACTCGTAATCAAACTAGTATTATCGGGTGTTACTGCGTTTAGCTAGGTTGGTAATGTTTTAGGGGAATAATAACAAAATAAATGCGTAAACTAAAGGGAACTAAAGCTTTTACTTAAGGTATGAATGCTTGAATCGGTATGTAATATGTTATTTCTTCAGGGATTCTATAGGTCACCGGTGTCTTTAGGTTTTCAAAAATAGTTTAAGAAGAAAATGATGGCTTAAAGACCTTTGTCTCACGATGGTTGTTGACGCTAGTCGCAACTCTAAGGCGGAACGTATGATGTCGCTATCCCATTCGGGGTTAAAGTTACTTTTTGAAAACTATTAAGTTCTAATTCCTTTTAAAGCGTTGTCGCTGTTTTTAAAATGAATGCCTAGTTTTTACTATCTGGTCTTAGCCTCAGTTGTCGCTTGTTGGTTCGTACCTTTATGAATTTCCCACTGTCGTGGCAAAACTACTGTAAATAATTTCTCGCTGTCGCGACGAAGGTTTATTTAGAAAAATCGATTTAAAAACTGAAGCCATAAATAAGTTTTTGAAAAGGTAGATATACACCGGTTAATTATTGAATCCCATCAGATTATTTATTACATACCGATTACTTAAGATTTAGCCAGACATGGAATATAAATTAACAACACGTAAATAATGGCAGAAAATATTAATATGCATTACAATAGGAAATAGCAATTCAATTTACGATTAGAATAGAAACCTGTAAACAATTTGATTTGGCTTTTGGGAAATCCTCCAAAATGGCGGCAGGATTTAGTCTTTATGCCAATTACTCGTACAGAATAGAAATGGGAAGTAAAACAACAATTGCAAGGAAGGAAAGAAAAAGGAAATAAAACAACGATAAGAAAATTGGAAACTGAATAATTGCTCTGAAGGTAAATTGGCAGCACTTCGTCTCTTCAATGTGGCTCCCTTTTTCTGGTACCAGCTACCTCCTTTTATAGATGGGATATTCAACGGTTTATTTCTTCGGGAAGTGGGAATGATATCAGAAAATATAGGAGTTAGTGGTACCACTTCTCTTTGGCATTTTCATAATTTGACAGCACGTGCAGAAAACTGCATTTTAACTCCATGACGGTCGTCATGGACCTGTGACGGTCGTCACACCCTTGTGACGGTCGTCACATCAGCAGAACTCATTTTTGCTGCTTTTTGGCCTGATTTTCACCTGTAAATGCTTCTTTTCTTTATCTTGCTCCATTTTAGCATGGACTTTGAATACCTGCAAAATACTGGGCAAATAGTGTGGAAATATCCGAATTCGGAGTGAAAACGGTTGCCGATTAGTAGAAAAGTACATCATTATATATATATATATATATGATTTCGTGTTATCACACTTGAAAATAATTCATTATCAAAGCTCTCATACAACTCATATATTCTTGCTAGAATTATTTCTTTGTTCTTAATCTTAAGTGAAAAATCACAGTTGTGATAAAGCTTTATTAGAAGCATCTTAACACTTGTATTTATTATTACATTTGATTGTAAGAAAACCTTAAGAAGATCCAGTTAGGATCAGTAGTTCTTGAGAAGACTTTGAACAGTTGATCTTAGTGCTTACTATTGTAATCAGTTGATTAAATAGTGGATTAAGTCCTTGTTTGAGAAAGGCAAATCACTCTAGAAAGGGTGGACTGGAGTAGTTGAGTTCAACGAACCAGGATAAAAATACTTGTGTTTTTACTTCTAAGTTTTTATCTTCATACTTATTCAACCCCCCTTCTAAGTATTTTCTCACCTTCAGTTGGCATCAGAGCTCCGGTTCTGTGTGTGCTACCACTTCACAGTGACAGAAAAAGATCCAGTGAGAAAAACTTTGATATATATTTGGTTGTTACTATGGCTGATACTTCAATATCTAACATTAACAACAAATATGAAGAAAGGGACAGAATCAGCACTAAACCCCCTATGTTTGATGGGGAGAAATTTGATTATTGGAAAGACAGGATTGAAAGTTTTTTCCTTGGTTATGATGTTGATTTATGGGATTTGGTCATAGATGGATATGTTCATCCCATTGATGGGACTGGCAAGAAAGTAGATAGAAAATCTATGACAGAAGCCCAAAAGAAGGAATTTAGAAATCACCACAAGGCTAGAACAATATTGTTAAATGCAATATCTCACACTGAGTATGAAAAGATCACAAATAGAGAAACTGCATTTGACATGTTTGAGTCCTTGAAGATGACTCATGAGGGAAACTCTCAAGTCAAGGAAACAAAGGCTCTGGCTCTAATTCAGAAGTATGAAGCTTTTAAGATGGAAGAAGCTGAATTTGTTGAAACCATGTTCTCCAGATTTCAAATACTTACAGCTGGACTAAAGGTTATGGATAAAGGATACTCTACTGCTGATCATGTGAAAAAGATCATCAGAAGCTTACCTACCAGATGGAGACCTATGGTGACTGCGCTGAAAATGGCTAAAGATATGAACAAGATCTCCTTGGAGGAACTAATCAGTTCACTGAGGAGTCATGAAATTGAACTTGAGGAAGATGAACCTCAAAAGAAAGGTAAGTCAATTGCCTTAAAATCTAATAAATCTGCTAAAGCATTGCAGGTAATAGAGGAAAGCTCTGAAGAATCCTCATCTGAAGATGAAGATGAACTATCCATGCTTTCCAGAAGAATAAACAAACTCTGGAAGCATAAAGGAAAGAAGTTCAGAAACTTCAGGAAGCCTGACCAAAGAAAAGAATCTTCTGGACACAGAAGATCTGGCAAAAAGGAGGTTATCTGCTACGAATGTAAAGAACCTAGGCATTACAAAAATGAATGTCCAAAGTTGTTGAAAGAAAAGCCTAAAAGAAAATCTGATAAGAAGAAGAAGGTTCTAATGGCAACCTGGGATGATTCAGATACATCTGAATCTGAATCTGAGTCAGAAGAGGAATGTGCCAACGTAGCATTGATGGCACACATAGAAGATCAGGAGGAAGGAATTTCGGGATCTGAATCTGACTCTGACGCTGAAGAGGTAATGGCTAAACTCACTAAAGATGAACTCATCAAAGTGTTATTAGAAGTTATGAAGAGCTATAACAATATTAAGCTCAAATACAAGAAGCGTCAAAGCAATCTTGTATCTGAGAATAATATTCTCAAATCAGAAGTAGTTGAGCTAAATGAAAAGAACTTAAAATTGAAAAATGATTCTGAATTAGCTCAACAAGACTCTGATTCTGAAACAGAATCTGAATGCAAAAATATTTTGGAAAAATATGACTACAGCTTTCAGAAGTTTCTTGCTAAAAGCATAGATAGAAGCAAAATGGCTTCTATGATCTATGGAGTTAGCAGAAATAACAGAAAAGGAATTGGATATAAATCTTCCTCTGGAAAGGATTTAAATCCAAAACCTGTTGATAAAATTATCATCAAGAAGACTCCTTTATATTCTCACTTTAAATTTGGTCACTTGAATGATATTGAACACACTCGTTCTGAAAAGAACATTCATGTGTTTAAATCTAAGGCTAATCAGAATAAACCTTATGTTGAAAAACAAAAGGTTAGACAAACCTTCAGAGCAACTAACCCAAAAGGACCCAAGAAGATCTGGATACCTAAAAGTAAAATAATTCCTGTTGCAAATGTTCTTAGCAGCAAGGTCAGGACGCAAATCATGGTACCTGGACTCTGGATGCTCGCAACACATGACAGGAGAAAGTTCTATGTTCCAAAGTCTAGAGCTTAGATCTGGAGGTGATGTGAAATTTGGAGGGAATCAGAAGGGCAAGATCATTGGATCTGGCACTATTGGAAATGGTAACCTTCCCTCTATCACTAATGTTTTACTTGTAGAAGGATTAAAGCATAATCTATTGTCCATAAGTCAATTAAGTGACAATGGTTATGACATAGTCTTTAATCAAAAATGTTGTAAAGCTATTAGTCAAAAGGATGGCTCAATCCTATTTAGTGGAAAGAGGAAGAAAAACATTTATAAAATAAATCTTTTAGAACTTAAGGTTCAGAATGTTAAATGCCTCTTGTCTGTTAATGAGGAGCAATGGGTCTGGCACAGAAGATTAGGGCATATTAATATGAGACGTATATCTCAGATTAATAAACTTAATCTTGTCATAGGACTTCCTAAGTTGAAGTTCACCTCAGATGCTCTTTGTGAAGCATGTCAAAAAGGGAAGTTTTCAAAATCCTCTTTTAAATCAAAAAATGTTGTTTCTACTTCCAGGCCATTAGAATTACTTCATATTGATCTGTTTGGACCAGTGAAAACCGCATCCATCAGAGGTAAGAAGTATGGATTAGTCATTGTTGATGACTATAGTAGATGGACATGGGTAAAGTTCTTAAAACACAAGGATGAGTCACATTCTGTGTTCTTTGACTTCTGCAAACAAGTCCAGAATGAAAAAGATTTCAAAATTATAAAAGTCAGAAGTGATCATGGTGGTGAATTTGAAAACAAATATTTTGAAAAATATTTTAATGAAAATGGCATTGCTCATGATTTTTCCTGTCCTAGAACTCCACAACAAAATGGGGTTGTAGAAAGGAAAAATAGAACTCTGCAAGAAATGGCCAGAACCATGATCAACGAGACTAATCTGGCAAAGCACTTTTGGGCAGAAGCAATCAACACAGCCTGTTACATTCAGAACAGAGTGTCTGTAAGACCTCTTCTGGAGAAAACTCCCTATGAATTGTGGAAGAACAGAAAGCCCAACATTTCATATTTTCATCCTTTTGGATGTATTTGCTATATGTTGAATACTAAAGAAAATCTGAACAAGTTTGATTCTAAAGCACATAAGTGTTTCATGCTTGGGTATTCTGAACGCTCTAAAGGCTACAGAGTATACAATACTGAAACACAGATTGTGGAAGAATCTATTCATGTTAGATTTGATGATAAGCTTGGCATTAAAAAGCCAAAGCAGATTGAGAATTCTGCAGATAGAGAAGTAGTCTTCATAGACTCTGAAGGTTCAGAGGCAGACAAAGCTCAAGTGAAGGAACCAGAAGCAACGCCAGATGCAATTCCTTTGACTTCTCAGATGAATAACTTAAACATTTCTGAAGAATCAACTGTTAGAGGATCATCTTCCAGAATCAAAGCTTCTCATCCAGAGAATGTTATCATTGGCAAGAAGGATGACCCTATCAGAACAAGATCCTTCCTCAGATCATCTGAAGCATCATTATTTGGATTGGTGTCAGTAATTGAACCAACTTCTGTAGATGAAGCTCTGCAAGACAATGATTGGATTATTGCCATGCAAGAAGAGCTAAATCAGTTCACCAAAAATGATGTGTGGGACTTAGTTCCAAGACCAAAAGGATTCAACATAATTAGAACTAAGTGGGTCTTCAGAAATAAGCTTAATGATAAAGGAGAAGTTGAAAGAAATAAGGCAAGGCTTGTTGCTCAAGGGTACAGTCAACAAGAAGGTATTGATTACACTGAAACTTATGCTCTAGTGGCAAGGTTAGAATCTATACGTCTTCTTATTTTATTTGCTGCACAATATAACATCACTCTATATCAGATGGATGTTAAAAGTGCCTTTCTAAATGGTATTATAGAAGAAGAAGTTTATGTTCACCAGCCTCCTGATTTTGAGAGTGAAAAATTTCCACAACATGTTTTCAAACTAAAGAAATCTCTATATGGTTTAAAACAAGCTCCTAGAGCTTGGTATGAGAGGTTAAGTAATTTTCTTCTGGGGAAACTTTTCATCAGAGGCAAAGTGGACACAACACTCTTTTGTAAAACATTTAAGAAAGATCTTCTAATTTATCAAATATATGTGGATGATATCATATTTGGATCTACCAAATACTATGCTGGAAAAGGAGTTTGCTCAATGTATGCAGGCAGAATTTGAAATGAGCATGATGGGAGAATTGAGATTCTTTTTGGGAATTCAAGTCAACCAAACTCCAGAGTGCACTTACATTCATCAGACCAAATATGTTAAAGAACTTCTGAAGAAATTTAACATGACTGATAGTAAGATGGCAAAGACTCCCATGCATCCAACTAGTTCACTAGGCAAGGAAGAGGTAAGTAAGAAAGTAGATCAGAAACTCTACAGAGGTATGATAGGATCTCTTCTCTACTTAACTGCTTCTAGACCTGACATTTTGTTCAGTGTATGCTTGTGTGCAAGATTCCAATCAGATCCTAGAGAATCACACTTAACAGTTGTTAAGAGGATTCTACGGTATCTGAAAGGTACTTCTAATGTGGGTTTGTGTTACAAAAAATCTGATGATTTCAAATTAGTTGGATTCTGTGATGCTGATTACGCTGGAGACAGAGTGGAAAGAAAAAGTACTTCTGGAAGTTGTCAATTTCTAGGAAGAAATCTAATCTCTTGGTACAGCAAGAAGTAACCCACAATTGCACTATCAACTACAGAGGCAGAATATATTGCTGCTGCTGGATGTAGCACGCAGATGCTCTGGATGAAGAGTCAGCTAGAAGACTATCAGATATTTGAAAGTAACATTTCTATATTCTGTGATAATACTTCTGCTATATGTTTGTCTAAAAATCCCATTTTACACTCTAAGGCAAAACATATAGAAATTAAACATCATTTCATCAGAGACTATGTTCAGAAGGGAATTATAAACTTTGCCTTTGTTGATACAGATTATCAATGGGCAGATATTTTCACAAAACCCCTTGTTGAAGATAGATTCAAATTTATTCTGAAAAATATTGGTATGGATTTGTGTCCAGAATAATATTTGTCAGAAGCAAATTTTACAGATGATAAATGTTTATCACTCTGAAGTATTTCATCTGTTGCTTGTTAGATTTATGTTTATTTGTGTGTATCTGAACTAACCAATCTCAGAGGATCTGAACGTTGGTTAACGTTTCATTTCTTAAGAGAATTAAGAAGCACATGCAAGCAAACACGTGTCACTCTAAATCTGCAAAGATGGCGTGTACACTACTGAAGAGACGTTTGAGGTATGGTTTGAATAGTGAAAATCTTGATTTTCCCCCCAATTTGTCATAATCAATTAATGCTTGAAATTATTTTTATTCTCTTTCATTAATTGACATTAATTGCTATGTGTAAACGTGCTTTGATTGTCTGTTTGAATGGCTAATTGTTTTCTATAAATACCACATCTATCACCACTTTCACACTTTTCACAACACAAGCAAGTTTATGCATTTCTGTCTTCTTTTCTCTCTTCACAAAAACCCTAAACCCTTGTCAAAATCATCTTCAATGGCAACCTCATCTTCTACAGCAGCTCAGTTTCAATCAACCATGGCTGCAGTTACTTATGCAAATTTGGGTGTGGCTCCATACACGACCCTTAAAAGGACTTTGTTAACTCCTGTTGACAAACTTGAAGTTCTCTGTGAATCAATGGTGGAATTTGATTCATTAGCTGAAAATGGATTTGAATTTCGTTCAATAGTTGATGCTCAAGGCTGGGTAAAATACTTTGACAGATTATTTGGACCAGTTTACCCTCATCTGGTGAAAGAATTCTGGATACATGCTTCTGTTTATCCCAAATTCATCTTGTCTTCTGTTCTGGGTAAGGAGATAATAATTACAGAAGATCTAATCAGAAAACTCATAGGGTATGAGGAGACTGATGGAGTATGTCATCTGCCAGCTGGGCGTGTAGACATGGAAGAAATTTATGAGGAAGTCATGACTTCTGGACAGACCTCTAACAAATTTAAAGATCTGAAGCCTGACTACAAAATCTGGGCAAAGATTTTTATGGGATGCATTCATCACAGAAAATCTACAAATTCTCCAGACTATGTGAACAATGAACAACTCTACTTCATGTACTGTTTAAGTCAGAGCACTAAGGTAGATCTTCCTTACATTCTGTTCATGCATTTATGGAACCATATTAATGCTTCAAGAGAATCTGTAAAAGATAAAGGTCAGAAGATCAGAACATGGATTCCCTTTGGAAGGTTAATTTCAGATATTCTGACAAAAAATGGACTGGTGACTGCTCTGTATGCTGCTGGAGTCAAGGATGAACTTGAATCTATTGTTGGAAAACCTCTAAATGCCAAGAGTCTTCAGAGACTAAAAATTGTAGAGGAACTCACATCTGCACCCAAGAAGCTGAATATTTCTGAACTCAGTCAGAAGTGAATTCCAGTTGAAAACTACCCACTGTTCTGTGCTGAAGAACCATGGGAAATAATTGTGAGATATATTGATTCCTGCAAGGCAGATGGAACGCCAGTTCCTGCAGATATTCTGAAAAGAGCAAGGGAACCAATGCCTGATGGAGGAAATGAGAGCACAAGAAAAAGAGGTCAATCAGAAGCAGAAGAAGTTGCTGCTCAGAAAAAAGCCAAAAGTTGCTGACAAGCCTCAGAAGCTGATCAAGAGGAAAGCATCTGGAGACGCTCCCTCTGTTCCCACAAAGAGTATCAATATTAAAGGTACCAAATCTTCTGTATCTTCTTTCAATAACATTATTTTAAATGAATCAACATTCAATTCTATTCCAAAACCACCTCCTACTCAGAAACAATCTGTTCCTGCTCCATCTCATAATTCTGAACCATTAAAAATTCCTTCCCCACAAAAATCATCTGATCCTGTTTCCACCACTCCTGTAAAACCTTCTACTAATCAATCATCTGAACCAACAACAACAACAACACCAGTCAATCAAACTCCACCACCTATAACAAAACCAACAGAACAATCTGAACAACAACAACCAGAAAAACAACCACAACCAGAAAAACCACAATCAAACACATCTGAACCTATTGCATCTGCACAAGTTATTTCTGAACCTATACAATCTAATCAAGTGGCATCTGATCCTATTGCATCTGAACCACCTACATCTGATACACCTACATCTGATCCACCTACATCTGAACCTCCATCAAAACTTTCTGAGAATCAATCAGAACCAACCAACCCATCTGAAACAAATATCCCTGAGACAGAGGTTCTAAACATTACACCTCTCAAAACTGTTTTTGAAGTGTCCTCTACGCCTTGTACTCCAACCACATCCTCAAATTCATCAGAATCTGATATACACCCAGATTTTCTGTCATCTCCCTCTCTCAGAAATCCCGAAGTTAACCAACCAGAACCACCTGTTTCTTCTGAAATTCTCATTCTCAATCCTATCCCAAAACCTAAGCCAAGAACATCTGAGTGTGTACCCTTTGCTTCGTGTAAACCGTTTTCATCTGACAAACTTCCCTCTGGTTTCAAATTCAAAAATTTCTACACCAGAATTGAACCATCTAACACTATCACTCCTTTTAAACCCAAGCTTACCATCATTCTACCATATGTTCTTCAAACGTATATTAAAGAACTGCCAGAAATGATTTCATCAGAACCTATTTTATCTGATAAATATGCATTCACTCCTTACTCTGATACCCCATTTGATGTTGTTTCCTATGCATCAAATGCAAAACCATATCTGTTGAATGCTTTAACTAGATCAAAAACTACCAATTCATCTGAGCCTCCATTCATACCCTTCTACCCCCGTCCTCTGATCACCATTCCAAAATTCATCATTCCACCTTCACCCCAACCCAAGCCAATCACATTGGAAACTTTTCTGAACCCAAAACCTAGGTTGAATGTTGATCATTTATTTACAAGTTTTTTGAAAGAAATAGAGATGTATTTAGGCTTTGTACAGAGGAAGTGTTCATCAACAATGGATGAAAATGAATCTGATGCTATTTGGAATAACTTCATCAACAGATTCAATACTGTAGCATCAAATCTGAAGAACGTATGTTCTAATGATGCGAAGCTCAGATTTGCTAAAACTGCTAGAAGTTTGTTCTGGACTGTTAAAAGATCTGCACCATTGCTTATTAAAGATGCTCCTTTATCATCTGAAGTATGTGATACAGAAGTGAATGCTGAATATGCATCTGAAGACAACTCTCTGGCTTTGACTCTAGTAGAACATCCCTCTGGACCTGTTGCTCCTGACTCTAAATCCCCTATGGAAATTGACTCTGTTCATGCTTCAGAATCTGTCCCACCCTCTTCATCTGAGACCAAGAAAGAGTATCCAGATCTTGAAGATAAGATTGCAGTTCTGGAAGCTGGTCAATCAGAGATTAAGTCATGGATGGCTAAGCAAGATAAGAAGTCTGAAGACATGGCTCAGTGGATGTCCAAACAAGATCAGAAGAATGAAACCATGGCTAAGTGGATGTCAAAACAAGAACAGTCCTCCTCTGAGAACACTGATCTGTTGAAGATGATTTTGTCAAAACAATCTTAGTTTATTTTTTTCTCATCTGATGTTTTCACATGTACTTGAATCTTTTCTGATGTTTGTATTATTTGCTCTGAATGAATGAATGACTTAATGTTTTCTCTACATGATTTATCTTGTTTGTTTTTCCTTTTATTTGTTTTTTAAAAGTTCTTACTTTTTGCTTATGACAAAAAAGGGGGAGAAAATAGATCTGAACTGTTTAATTAAACTCTACAAGAATGAAACTTCAGACATATCAATTTTATCTAACGTAAAATCTTAGTGTTTCAGAACATTTGATAAATCTGATATACTCTCTAAAAGAAACTCTGAAACTCCCATATCACATTTAACTTATCAGACTCTGACTCTGAAACATGCAAGATCAAATGTTTAGAACAATCAAGCTCTAACTCTGAAAAGAATACTCAAGACAAAAAGGGAAGTTTCTATTCCTTATTAATATTTAATTCAGGGGGAGATTCATCATCTCAGGGGGAGTTATAATCATTCTCTTTACAATTAAACAAAATTTCTGATGTTTTTGTCATCATCAAAAAGGGGGAGATTGTTAGAACACAGATTGGTCCTTAATAATATCTCTATGTTTTGATGATAACTATTATGAAATTTTGTAGTTAAGAATTATGTACTCTAAAATTTGCTTAAGAATGTTTGCTGCAGATATTAAAGTAAATATCACTCCAGAAGCAAATCAGATCTAAACATAAGAAATATGCAAGGCTCTGAAGCATCAGAAGCATCCATTAGAAGATTTTGAACACTGCCATCGGAAGATCCTGAGCGTTGCCTCCAGAAGGATCTGAAGCAGAAGCTCCAGAAGAATATGAAGCAAGTCAGAAGCATCTGAACCAATGAAGAATTCTGTATGAAGAGTTTTCAAGCATAGTTACTTCAGAAGACTCTGATAGTACTAACGCTGCCAGTACTGAGGATCTGACCCAAAATTCTGCTCTGAACTTATACACACTGAAAGCACACTTGCTGCAAAGACTCTGATTCAGCAAAACTCTGATGAACATCAGAAGGCTCTGATCAAATTAGACTCTGATGATTCTTGCTGAAAATTGTTGAAGAAGAATTCAAAGATTATGTCCGTTGGAATTTCCAAACGACTCTTTCCTTATTTATGCTAGACACAAGAACACAGACAAAAAGGATTTCTCTGTGCTTTCTTCTTCTAGGAAAGGTCACTTGATGTGAAGACAAAAAGGCTCAGACCTTTTGGTACACTCTTCTCAATGTGAAAAGCTCTTGGATCACTGTGCCTATAAAAGCAAATCTCCACTCATCTTCTTCAGTTGACGAAACACTTGAAAAGAATTCATTATCAAAGCTCTGATAAAACTCATATATTCTCGCTAGAATTATTTCTTTGTTCTTAATCTTAAGTGAAAAATCACAGTTGTGATAAAGCTTTATTAGAAGCATCTTAACACTTGTATTTATTATTACATTTGATTGTAAGAAAACCTTAAGAAGATCCAGTTAGGATCAGTAGTTCTTGAGAAGAATTTGAACAGTTGTTCTTAGTGCTTACTATTGTAATCAGTTGATTAAATAGTGGATTAAGTCCTTGTTTGAGAAAGGCAAATCACTCTAGAAAGGGTGGACTGGAGTAGTTGAGTTCAACGAAACAGGATAAAAATACTTGTGTTTTTACTTCTAAGTTTTTATCTTCATACTTATTCAACCCCCCTTCTAAGTATTTTCTCACCTTCACACCACCCTATAATCACTTCGTCTGATGATTCTCAGGAACTCTTCTTCGTCATTTTTGACGCTTTCTTTTCCTTTAACCAAAGGTTCTTTAGTGAGGACTGCCTCTGGAATGGGCTTCTGGGGAACAACAGCTTTTGGAATAGAAATTACTGGTGGAGGAGCCACATTGTATGTCCGAGGTTGGTATATGCGACCGCTTCGGGTCATCTTGCTTCCACCGGCAATGTTAGCCACATTTGCTGGCTTCCTTTCTTTGAAGATTCCCTCGCACCATGAGTAGTCCTGCTTTGGCGTCACAGCCCTTGGGTGAGGTTTGGATCCTCCCCTTGGTTCAAACATGGCTTGTCCCCTCCCAAATTTCGGGGGTGCATCGGCGCGGAATATCGGTCGGACGTTCTTGTAGTTCTTGTTGTTGTTATTATTTCTGAACACAGCTCTTTTGTTGGGCTCTTCTGGCATGTTAAACACAGGTTCGATAACGGCCACATCTTCCCCCTTTTCCTATGAGCGATTTCTATCATCCCTTGTTCAATCATTGCTCGAATGTCTTTTTTCACAATGTCGCAACCTTCTGGGTTCAGCATGCATTCTTTGCAGTCTTCGTGAGATGTCTTAAACGCCCATGCCTGAGCGAGACGTTTGTGTAGGTCTGCCAATGGCACTTTGATCTCACCAATAGTGGTAACTTTCTTGTCTTCTGACCCCTCACCTTCTTCAGTAATGGCATTGACTCCACCATGATTTGGCACAGGGTTTCTCTTTACGTTTGGATGATTATCTTCAAAGGACAGAATTCTTTTTTCAATCAATTCTTGAACGAGGTGCTGAAGTGAGAAGCAACCTTCAAGATCGTGGCCTGGAGCATTCTCATGAAATAAGCAGCGAGCGTTGGCATTATAGTAGAAAGGGAGTGGATTAGGTGGAGCACCTAATTTTCTTGTTTTGACCAACCCTCTTTATATCAACATGGGGAACAGATCGGTGTAACTCATGGGAATTGGTTGTATTTTTGGCCTATTTGCCTGGTAATTCGCCCTTGGGGCCCTGTTTTGAGGCTGTTGACCTTGCGGCTGATGGTATTGTTGTTGGTTATTGAAGTGATATTGTTGCTGATTGCCTGAATGATATTGGTGCTGATTACTGGATGCCCCAGGCTGGGGACCCTGTTGTGACGACGGTTGAAAAACTGGAGTCACCGCTGCTATATATGATGATGGATGGTACTGCTGGCGATGGCTCCTGGAGTTTTGTGCCTTCTTCCCATATGTTATCGCACTCACATCCCCCTCTTTCTTCTTGTGAAAGTTGCTAACCGGCTTTTTTGTCGCACTGGCGCTTGAGTTAGTATTTGGGGTAGCCATTTTTCCACTCTTTAAACCAGCTTCAACTTTGACCCCCACTGCCACAATATCAGAGAAATTGGTTGTGACACTGCTGATCAGTCGTTCATAGAATTCTGGCCGAACTGTATCTACGAACCAGTCTACCAACTCCTTTTCAGTAAGGGGGGTTCTACTTGAGCAGCAGTTCCGCGCCATCTTTGTGCGTACTCTTTAAAGGTTTTAGTATTCTTCTGTGTCATGCTGAGAAGCTGACGACGGTCGGGAGCTAAGTCCATGTTGTACTTGTACTATTGAATAAAGGCATCTGAAAGGTCTTGGAAACCGTGGATCTTTGCTTGATCCAAGTTGAGATACCATTTAGCCGACGCTCCTTTAAGACTGTCTTGGAAACAGTGTACCAACAGCTTGTCATTTTCAATATGCGGAGCCATCCGCCTGCAGTACATGATTAGGTGCACTTTGGGACAAGTAGTCCCCTCATATTTGTCGAATACTGGCATCTTGAATTTTTGAGGAAATACCAAACCAGACACCAGACATAGGTCTTTGGCATCAGACCCGAAGACATGGCTTCCTTCGATGGCCTTCATCCTCTTAGCCATAATGTACATCTCTACCCTTAATTTTTCGTGCTTTTCATCCTCGGCTTCAGAACCGTCAGGTATGTCAAAGATCGGTTGTTGATTGTTGAAAACAGGTCGTACTGTAGTGGGTCCACCCGCCTGAGTGAAAATAGGATTCCTAATTGTTGAATCAAACAGTGGATTAAGACTTGAAGATTGCATATTGTTGAATGGTGGCACAAAATCCCGAGACATGCCATAGGGAAACTCTGCAGTGGTAACTGGAGCTACTGTGACGTTGGCCGCTGCTGTGGCGACTTCGGAAATTACCGTAGACTGTGTATCCATTTTTTCCTTGATTATATTGAGAACTTCCATAATCTAGCTGACGTCACCCTTGATTCCTTCAATGTTGTTGTCCATCTGATCGAACCTCTGTTCATTATCTGCCATCTTCTTCTGAGCTCTGGATCGAGTGTTGTATCTGTGAGTATTCAATGTGACTCCTTCTCTCTTTTCTGAACAAGAACAAAGGATGAGCTGCGGAACCCAAATGCAAGACCAATGCAGGATGAAATACGAATGCAAATGTAGATGCAAATGCACAAACCATTCAAGGAAAAACAAATTTTTGTTTACAAACAAAAAAAAGTTGGAACAACATGTAACGACATGCTTAAAAAGCGTTTTTTTTTCATTGATAGATGGAATTCTATTACAATAGATGGCTCTTGCTGAAAAGTAAGACCTTTCTTACAAGAAGTGAAAGTAAATGCAACATTAGGATTACAATCCTTTTAGGGAAAGCAGGGAAATGGTGAAACAAAGATCATTCTAACAAGATGATCCTTCTCCTTCTTGAACTTCAACATGACCTTGGTCCTGGCGGATGATTTCCCACAGGTCTTCGTTCTCTCGTTGCGCTTTGATCAAAGCGTATTTCAACTCTTCCCTAGTCGTGGGGACCTCAGGTTCCATAGTTATCTCATAATCATGAGTATAGAACATGGTCAAGGTAATTTCTTTCGACCATAGCAAGTACCCTCTGGAAGTTAAACAGCTTGCATTCTCCATTGGAGTTAGGCCCAAGAGGTGAGGATCTCTTTGAGCGTATTGAGCACAAGCTTCTAGTTCAGGGTTGCGACCAGTTTCGCAGAAGCAGGGTCTCAATAGTTCCGGTTCGGGTTCTGGTCCGGTAGGATACCCATATTGACGTCGGGCAAGAACAGGATTGTAGGTGATAACCCCTTTTGTCCCAATGAGAGGCACATTGGGGAATTCTCTATAACTAAGGATCATGACTAGATCACCAAGCCTGATGTCATACCATGTGATGTCATAGTGTCTGAGAGTGACGAGCTTAGAGATCCATGCGCTTTTGCTGGGAAGCCTCCAAAGGATATAGGTCCTAGGAAGATAAGAAGTAAACCACCGATCAAGTGGTGCGAGGCAGCATGAGAATTGCCCCAGATTATACAAGATGAAGCAGTGGATGACCATATAAGTATCAACTAGTATCTCATTGACTGGATTTTTGATGATGAAGAGACGGGTCACCTCCTCACTAATGAAGTCATAACGGCTTGGGAAGAGATACAACCCATATATTAGAAATGCCAGAATTGCTTCAAAGATGCCCATATTTCTATTTTCATAATGATATTCGGCCATCTCCATTAGAGGTCATGCCTCCATTCCGTACCATCCTCCTTTCTCTCTCATTGGTGGTAAATCCTCTAGCTTGATATGTAGGGCTTTAGCCAAATCCCTTTTCTTTGGTTTTCCATAAGGAAGTGTGAAAGTCCATGGAATCTTCAAATAGTCGGTGTACTCCTCTATGGTTGGGAGTAGCTAAAAGTCTGGAAATACGAAACAGTGGTAGGTTGTAGAGTAAAACTCAACCAAAGCTTGCAGCATGGGCTCGTTGACCTGAGCACTTATTAGTGGTAGGAGGTCTCCATATTTGGCAATAAAAGCAGCGGGGTTTCTGACAAGTCTTGCCAACATTCTAAGACGGCCCAATCTCAAATCCGGGAAGGGGAGCATGTCTCTTCTCACCATGTTGACCTGAATTTCCTTGAATGGTTAGAAGAAATGAAAATGCAAATGCAAATGGTGTCATGGAACTCAGACATTTATGAACATCAAAAGTCGCCATTTCATTGATCAACAAAATAGGTTTACAAAATATTGTTTCCTCTTACATGAGTTTTAAACATAAACGAACGGCTAAATGGATCCTAACAAGGTTCCCCTAGCAGTCTCAAGTTGAGCTTCTCGATTTTTCTTTCCATCTGAGCCTTCTCAAAAATGAGCTTGTCCACAATTATCTTTCATGGAGTAGACTGAGGCTCATAAGGTTCTTCTTGTGCTTTCCTCTTCTTACAAGAGAGTACTTCTTCGTCTTTCAACTAGAGTTGTCTCTGGAGCTCCGCATTTTCGTCGACGACTACTTGATACTTGTGCTTCCAAGCTTCTTCAGTTTGTTGTGCTTTGACTAAAGCAATCTTCAACTTTTCTTCTTCAGACATGAAGACCAAAGGGCGTTCTTCCTTCAAAGCCATAGGCTCTTGCTTAGGATAAGGCATCCTTAGTGTGATGGCTCTCTTTCGAACCCATTGGAGGTAAGGTTCCAAAGAGACACAGTTGATTCTTCCAAGATCCTTTTTCCCTTTCTTGTGTAGATGCTTCCAAGCCTCTGGAATCTTTTTCTTCTTTGAATAAGATGTTTTCCACATGAACACCATTGGGTTTGTCCTTTAGAGGGTATCCCAATTGTCGGCGGGCGAGTATTGGATTATAATTGATTCCTCCATTAGCACTGAGAAGAGGTACATAGCCAAAATCCCCACAATTGTCAATGATCATTGTCCCATCATAGTCACGACTATACCAATCAATATCGGAGTGGATGAGAGCCATGATCTTTTGTGACCACCATCCTTTCTTTGGATCCCAAAAAACGTTAGCTTTGGGTAAGTGTGAAGTAAACCATTTTTATAACAAAGGAGCGCAACAAGTAATCATCCCTCCATTGTGAAAGTTCCTCAGATGAACAGAATGGTATGTATCTGCTAGCAAAGTAGGTACAGGATTCTTTTTCGAGAAGATTTTAATGACATTGAGGTCCACAAAATTCTCAAAGCTAGGGAACAAGAAAATTCCATAGATGATTAAGGAAAGGATAGCCTCGAATGCATCCATGCTTAAATGATCCGCATAATACTGAGCTTTCTCAACCAAGAACTCTGCTTTTAACCCAAAAACTCCTCCTTTTGTAATCAGATTCTTTTTAATATCAACCAATCACAAACATGTGGCCTTGGCAATATCTTGTTCTTTAGGGTCCTCCTCCATGATCGGAAAAGGAGAATCTTCAAGAATGGGCAATCCAACCAACTGATAATATTCTTCTAGTGTGGGCACTAGCTGATAATCAGGGAATGTGAAATAGTGGTAGAGCGGATCATAAAACTGGAGAAGAGTATAAAGGAGTCCACTATCCATCTTTATCTTCAAGAGTAACAACAATTTCCCATACCTGCTTTGAAATCCTTCTGGATCTGTCACTAAGGTGCTCAACCTTTTCAAGTCATCTAGGTTAAAACCCTTGTAAGTGTACTTCAAAGTTTTCTTTCTTTCATTATTCATAACGACCTTTGATGTTTACAAACAAAAAAGTCTGAGTTCCATGAAACCATATGATGATATGATGTTATGAATGCAAAATGCACAAACACAGGCAAATGCAAAGATCGCACATATGCACACAACACAAGCTTAGGTTTAAGGACGAGCATGGGTCCAAGGTCTACCCATCCCCAAGGATTGTACTATGGATTGATTGTACCTGCCGAACAGGTTCTACAAAGTTCCCAGAGTCATCAATCCATCTTTCAGATATTATCAATTTCCCAAATCACTTGGTAATCGATAATATTCTTAAGAGAATCTCGTCTGAGTGTAGTATCGTGTATCAACTATTTCGGAAATATTTCCTTATAGTCATCGCACTACGTCCTAATAAGGCCAAAGTGGGGTAGAATGTATTCTAAAAGTCCACAGTGTCATGGGATCCTTCGTCGAAAGTAGCATTGTTTTCACGAATACTCGATCAACAATACTAAACTTTCAAGAGGGCCTACACTGAGCGGTGGTTTCTTAAGTTATCTTGGTCGGGAATCAACTCCCTACAAGCCTTCTTGAATATACCACCATCCTATCACAATTGCACTCAAGTCCGGGTATAGGACCGTCTCACCACTCAAAGCACCCAATACCCAACAATCAAACAAATATATTGACAAATATACATGTTAAGCAAATATTTACAAATATAGCATGCAATTTAAACAAATTAGGCTAAACCCTCAAGTTAAGTATAATCTCCCCAGTGAAGTCACCATTTCTGTTGCGGTGAGAATCGTAATACCAAACTATTGATTAACTTGAATCTTTTAATTCTTAGATTACAACCGGACTTTAATTTATCCAAAGGAAATGTCTAAAGAAAGAAAAACCATTTTCGCAATGTAACAACAACGCTAAGAGATTCGGGGATCGGGGGTTGGTTATGCATAGGGTAGGTATTTCACATCCTAAACATCTATAGTACTCTACAGGAACCTTTTGTTTGATTGCATGCTAAGTTTGGTAAAAGTTTGCTAAGGATTGGGATTGGGTAAAGGGTGTAGGTTAAGACCTAAAGATAGTTTCTAAGTTTGCTCACAAAGACATCGCGTCCTCTGCCTACGTATCCTAACTAGGATAGAATCAGAGCAATCGTAGTTCACCTTACTAGGGTTGAAGAACACTTGATTATGATCAAGGTTCAAAGGGGAACAAACATAACAATGCTTGTATAGAGTTTAACAAAACTCTCTAGATCTAAGTTAAAACACTCAAGAGGGGAGTAAGTAATCATTACTATGATTCTTACATAGAGTTTACAAACTCTATCCTAGGGTTCTAGTTGAAGAACACTCCTAGTGTAGGTAAGGCTTTCTAGACTTAAAGCAAAGTCTAATGGCTCATATGTTCTAACTTAACTAAGCTAAGGTTTAAGATGACTTCACAAAGTCGAGGGAGGTTAATGAACTATCCAATGACACAAGGGTCAATGGAGACACTTTTCCTTTGGAAGGAGAGAGAGAGAGAGGCAACTTGGATGAGAACTAAAAAGTTTCATAACTTGGGGAAGAAATACTTGACAAAGCAAGTGAACAATTAAGCAAGATGAACAAGATTACAATCAAATAAGCATGCATATTACAATAAGTAAGGATCAAATAATACGGATAGTTACAACCGATAATCAAATATCTTAACAAAGATGGAAGCATATCTTAACAAAGACAAAAGGAACAATCATGTAAGCAAATCACAATTTGAAGGTAAGCATGTCATAGATTCAAGGTATAACAAATGTAACAACATTTAGGCATCGATAACAATCAAATACGCAAGGACTGATCACAACAGTTAAACTCAAAACTTTTAAAAAAAGGAACAATAACTCATGGTAACAACCAACAAGAAAATGAGATCTCAACATGTTAACAAACATAAAGGAGTCAAATACCAATAAATCTCACAAGATAAAATAAGCATGGTATGAAGGAAATTTAATCGAAACGCACGGTAACAACCTAAGACCGGATCTACTAACAAGCAGGCAAAAAGCATTGTAAAAACAAGCAACTATGAAATTACAACCCATTTAATACAACTAGACATCACAAAGAAAAAATTGCAAAAAAGAACGAGTTGAAAATAATGAACGATGAATAAGTTATGGAATTTTGAAGTTTAATGATTTTATGATAACAAAGCCACACAAATGAATAAAAAAGAAGGAGATAGGGCCAAGCTAGGAGTTGAACCCATGCCCTTGTGTTTACAAACACACACAACCACCACTGGGGCACACACTCGCACGCTGTAAGGCATGGAGAGAGTAAAGAAGAAAAATAAATTCCATACAATTGAAAATAAAATGCGCAAAAAGGGTTGATCCCAAGGATCGAACCCATGGCTGGCAAGTGAAAGGTAAGAATGCGCGCAAGTTGATTACCACTAGGGTGGCTGTACATCCAAGTACAAAGCCATCCCCATAAATACATAAGGCAAGAATGGTGGATATCTGGGCAAAATGAAACAAACCAACCAAGCCAAAACATGAAGGATTCAAGCTCTGTTAAATCTTAATCATTTTTCAAGAAATTTTAGTCAAGCTTGACTGTTTTTTAACAAGGATTAAGATGGTGCAGTTGAAATTTTGAAACAATGCCTTGAAATGGAAATGTGATAGAAGATGCAAGTTTGGTGATTGGGTTGCATTTTGAAAACTACCAACAGCTATGAGTTCAAATACATGTAAAAAACTTTGCACACACAACATATATACCATAACACAAGTGTAGGACCCTTAGGGCTCAAACATAAACTAGTAAAAATGGAATTAGCACATGAATTGAAAGTAAAAGCAATGAAAATACTGCCACTGTCAAGACAGATGGGAAGCTTCCAAATTGATACACAGCCTAACAATCCTAATCATGTTAAAGATGATGTTCTTGAGTCCAACAAATCAAACAACAATACTCAAGCAAAGAAAAGAAGCAGGATGCATATATGGCAGCAATTTGGATGAATTGGAACAGCAGGTCAACATAGATGTATACAACAATTTGATTGAATAGAACAAGAACATCATGAGGTCTCAACCAACATACTTGCAATGCAATGAGAAACATGCATATGGCCATCACAATGTCAAACTCAAACATAGGAACACAACAGTCATGCCATACCAAAATGAGTTTTTTAGGAAAAATGCAAGTTGAGGGCTAGAACATGGAAATAGCATAATCTGTTAAAAAAGGCCTCACACACAAACTCAAATTATGATGCAAAGTATGTCTATGCCTTAAGATTATCCACAAACAACCTAGAATTGAAATTCAACTATCAACTGCTCACTTAACACATAAGATGCAATATTTGAAAACAAACAAGATTGGAACAACTTGAGGTCAGAAAAATGTCACACACAAGTTTCAAATATGATGGTAAATGAGCCTAACACTTAAGGTGATCATGAAATGCATATAACAAGAATATGGATATCAAGTTGCAATTTGTACCAAACATGTGAGGCAGGCTGTGATAACAGAGAAATAAGGCATACACAAAGCTCTTGATTCATGCACATACCAGTCCTAAATACTTTTAGAGGTCTAATGTTTCATGAACTGACTTAAGACAATTCAAACACACAAAAAGTGAAGTGTGTGGCAGTGGCTTTCAAAACAGTTTGACAGCAATAAGGTACAAACATGGTCTAGCTGTGATCAAGTGGTCTCATGTTAAAGGGGTAACACATACATGTTAAAAATGTAAAGACAAATGAGTATCAACTCATAAAACCATCATATTGCAAGCTGGAAAGAATTTGGTACATTCATGGTAAATTTGGCTTGAAAGTGCATTTGCAAGTGAAATGAGAAAGCAGGAAAGAACAGATCAAACAAACAATGTGCACACATCATTATCATGAGGGTGGATGAGTTTCAACTCAAAAAATAAGCATATGATAGTTGGTTCAAAAAAATGGCATGTTGTGGTAGGAAGTGAGAAAAACTGTCTTGGCAAGTTGATGTGGCAGCAGGTGAATTTTCAAACAGTGAGGTTTCAAACCAAAATAAACATTCACACACATTATATACATGATGATAGATGACATTGAGTTCAAAACATTAACAATTTTCACTTAAAACAAAAATTGGCAGGTGGTGTGATATGAAGAAAAACTGTTTTGACAGGGCAGTGGGTGAAATTTCAAAAGGTGAAGTTTTAAACCAACATAAAGACTCACACACATCATATATGTGTTAAAGAACACTTCCATGCTCACACACCAGTTCAAATTATCAACATACAAAAGGGAGCAAATTGAGGCTTAAGAAAATGCACAAACAACAACATACTAGGGCAGCTGGCCAGTCCATGATAGATTGAAACAATTGGATATCACACACAAGTTCAAAATATGTAGGCTAATGATTCTATACTCATGAATAAGGCAAAACTCAGTTGAAACAGAATATGCTATGTGTTTGGCATTATGAAATCTTGAAAAATGCAAGTGAAGCATGACAAAACAGTTTGAACAAGTAAGGAGATTTTGAACTCACAAGCACCTCATACAATCTTAAAATATAATGACAAAATGACTCTACTACTTAAAAACAAACACCAGCTGCTCCAAACCAGAATTGGTATACCTATCCAAATTTGACAGCAAAACCAACAATATCTCATGACAGTCCCTAATGGCAAATCTCATGTTTCTCATATTTAACCAATTCAAACAGGCAAGTAAGATCATACAAACATTAACCAATGATTTAGAACATTTGAGATACAATCATAGCAAGCACAAACAGTCCAATGGTAATGATAGAGTAGAATGACACAAAAATAGCATAAGTGTGAAACAAGTGGCACAATAGATCCAAACATGATCTAGGGCAGTGGGATTTCATGAAATAACTTACAAGTTATCCAAATCTCACTAATGAACCAAGGCTAACAGAACTAGGGGAGGCACACCATATTTCAATGTTGGATTCCTAAAACTACCAAATAGACCAAAACTTCAAAAACAAGTTATTCATGATATCAAAGTACAATCTTGGTAACACATCATCAACATGTCATTTACAAATGAAAATACATTATCAAAAACAAGTAACCTAGCTACAAAACCTAAGTTCTTGACTAAGAACTAGTATGGGACAACAATGGTTATATCTTACAACAAGCATCTCAAAATGATAAAACATGACAATGTATGATCAATAAGGAGTTTGAACATCACATACCTCTTGTAGACAAGTCGTGAGCAAGCTAAGAAGCTGAGAAACCCAGAGATCCTCTTCTTGGGCAAGGATTTGAAGCTTGCTTCCTCTTGAAGCAATAAACCACTTTTCAAGACAATTGGATTTGTGTAGTTTCCAGCTGGTTTTTTAGAGTTTGGACAGTTGAGATATGATGTATATGAGGTGTTGGGAGTGTTAGAATGGTAGGAAGTACCTCAAGTGAGGATTTGGCTTTCAAAGTGCAAGAAAGTCAATATACTAAGGTGTGAAGGTTGACTTTTGTGAAAATGAGATTTTTGAGTGGTTTGAATGTATGGACACCTCCTACACAATGTTTATGGATTGGTAGATGTTTTTGAGCGACTTAGAAATGGTAGAACTAACCTTGAGCAGAGTTTTGCTCAAGACAACTTTATAGTGAAAAATGGAAGTTTTGAAAATTGAGATTCTTGAGGAAATGAAAGAGAGTTGAGAGCTATTGTTTCTCTTGGTTTTGGAGATGGATCTGGTGTATCTAACATCAATGAGGATGCCTCTATTTATAGTGAAAACAAGAGTGAGGGCAGCTTTGTATTTTACCACTTTTGGAGGGAGTTTATGAAGTTCTTTGAAAAATCTTGCCAAGATCTTCTCCTATCAGTTCCATGGTTCAAAGAAGATCAGAAAAATCAAGTGGAGACGGACATGAAGTGACTGAGGTGAGCTTAGAGTGTAGAGTGAGCAGCTGCAACAGTCCTTGAGTGAAAAGTTTCTCTTTCCTCTTACACATTTGATTATTTTATTACACAATGCTTGCAACTTGCCTCTCTCTATTCACATCTCTCATTTCTATGCATTTTCCTTCATCCACACATCTAAATATCAGATTGAATCATGATCCAAGGGTCAAGGATAGTCCAAGTTGTGAAAATCTGAATTTTGAGAAGTGTTGGATTGGTGATCTCAAGTGTTGGCAGCCCTAACTTCCATAGTTCATAACTTTCTGCTCACACATGCTATTGAAGAGTTCTACCACAATTTAGAAATCCCTTAAGTAGATCTATAACTTTCATGTTTTGGAGATTTCTAAATTCTAGATGGAACTAGGTTGAAAAACCCTTCCAAGTTGCTGAAAAAATCACTTAAAAAGGCTAAATAACTTAGAATTTTTCAAAATTACTTCCCTTCTTAAAATGAATCTTGTCATAACTCCAAATCTATGCATTTTTTGATCATAGACCACTTTGAGGCTTTTGTAGGATTTGCCAAGAGCTTTCCAATGAGCTTTGAACCACTTCATTTGGATGTGTGGTTGAGGAGTTATGGTCTTGCCCCTTTCGAAACCCTAATTCCCGATTTTTGTAATTACTTCTTAACCCTTGATCAATTGGTCATGAAATTTTATGGGAAGGTGTAATATGACATAAGGAAAATTTTTTATTCACATCTTGAAGTCAAATTCCTTATTGTTGAAGAGTTGACTTTTCGGTCAACCGTTCGATCAATCGGTGACTACCGAGTCGACTGTCGACGATCCGGACATTCTGAGGACTTGAAACTCTTTGGATAGACTTTACTAAGCCATAGGAGCTTAATGGACCTTGATCCCACCATTGAAACACTTTTTGAATCAAAAGTCAAACTACAGTTGACTTTTCCTGATCGAAAACCCTAATCGGGTATCTTGAACTGCACTGTTCTCAATTCCCGGGTGACCACCTCAAATTGAATTCATACTTGATCCAATAGAGTATACTTGATCTTGTTTGAAGTTGAATCAATCCAAAACATTGATTGATCAAACCATCGAAGCCTCGATTTTGACGGTACAGAACCCTAATTCATATGCACCTTGACAAAGATAAACTTGAAATGGGTTAAGGTTAGTTAATCAAATAAATATGATCTTACAATGATGATGAGGATCTAAGGGGTCAAATTTTGGGGTGCAACAGAGCAGTCGTCAACTTCTTCTTGAGTTCTACAAAACTCTTCTAACAAGCCACATCCCACACGTAAGCTTGCCCCTTTCGAGTCAACTGAGTCAATGGAAGTGCCAACTTAGAAAATCCTTCTATAAACCTGCGATAATAACCAGTCAATCCAAGGAAACTTCGAATCTCAGTAGCAGACTTTGGAGTCTCCCACTGCAACACAGCATCAACTTTCGACGGATCAACAACAATTCCTCCCCTAGAAATCACATGGCCGAGGAAACTCACTTCCTTCAACCAAAACTCACACTTGGACAACTTGGCATAAAGCTTCTTGTCCTTCAAAACCTGCAATACCACTCTTAGATGTTGTGCATGCTCTTCCTCGGACTTACAATATATCAAGATGTCGTCAATGAACACTACTACAAATTGATCCAAATAAGGATGAAAAATCCTATTCATATACTCCATGAATACACCAGGTGCATTAGACACACCAAACGGCATCACAATATGCTCATAGTGTCCATACCTCGTCCTGAAAGCTGTCTTCAGAATATCATCAGGCTTAATGCGAATCTGATGATAACCAAACCTCAAATCAATCTTGCTAAATAACAAGCACCCACCAATTGGTCCATCAAATCATCAATCCTCGGAAGTGGATACTTTTTCTTAATTGTTACCTTATTCAACTGCCGATAATCCACACACAATCTCATGCTACCATATTTCTTCTTCACCAACAACACAGGAGCACCCCATGGAGAAACACTCGGTCAAATAAACTTCTTCTTAAGCAGCTCTTCCAACTGTTTCTTCAATTCCCCTAACTCAGATGCAGATATCCGATAAGGAGCCATCGACACAGGACTAGTGCCCGATATCACATCAATAGTAAACTCCACCTCACGCTAAGGAGGTAAGTCACTCACGTCGTCTGGAAACACCTCTGGAAATTCCCGAACAACTGGTAGCTCCACGCTCACTGCTTCATAATCAACTTGAAGTGATGCAAACAATGCAAACATCTGAGCCTCTACTTGCTTGGCAGATACAAACATCAGCTCTCCACTATCACCAAACTCTAGGAACCTCATAGTCTTGTTGTAGCAATCGATATGAACATAGTTATACTCCAACCAGTTCATTCCAAGAATAACATCAATCTGATGCAAAGGTAGACAGACCAAGTCCATCACAAAATTCTTATCATAAATGGTCAAAGGGCAGCTCAAATAGACTAACACAGTAGTCACAGAACCATTAGTCGTGGTATCGATAACCATACTCCCAATCATAGAAGATAATTTCAAATTCAACCTCTTAGCACATTCAAGCAAAATAAACGAATGAGTAGCACTAGTATCAACTATAGCAATCAATTCAACATCATTAATAAAACAAGTACCTCTGATCAAGTTATTTGTCTTAGATTCTTCTGCACCGCTCAAAGCAAACACTATGCCATTTGTCTGAGCAGTAGTAGCAGTCTTCTTCGGATGATGACACTGGGTACTGATATGACCCTTCTCTCCACAGTTGAAGCAAGTCGGAGCCTCGTCTTTACAGTCAGTAGCTCTATGACCTATCTTGCCACAACGATGACATCTCGGCGCTCTACAATTCTCAGCACGGCGACCTTGCTCACCACACTTATAACACTTACCTGGAGCATTAGCCGCTCCCCCACTTGACTTTTTCCCATATGAAGCCTTCTGCTTCCCCTTATCACTAGAAGTCACATACGACTTCCCTCTATTCTGACCTTTCTCTTTCTTCTCACTCAGCTGCTTGTAGTGAGTAGATCGAGCTCGGCTATCCTCATCATAAATTCTGCTCTTGTTCACCAGTTCCGAAAACCGAAGAATCTGTTGGTACCCAATTCCTTGCTTAATCTATGGTCTCAATCCATTCTCAAACTTGAGACACTTCGACATCTCTGAAGGATTATTCGCTAGGCGAACAGTGCGATAACAGCAAATTCTGCTACGCACCAGAACCTAAATCCACCCAAATGTCCAAACGATTCACTTTCACAATGCCCCCAAAACATCCCTAAATCATACCTAAGGTCTTACGGTGATAAAGGCACAAAATCTACGGCTTATTAGGCCAATCCCATATCATATTCACGCCCTAAATCCCAAATTTCCCTACAATTACCCTGCAGGCATCAGAGTTACTCACTATCTAATATTCATATCCCTTCAGGGTTAGACGAATAACAAATCATGGTTTTGGCCACGAAGGCCTAACTTTTCCTTTTCCTCAATGAATTCCACGGTTAGATTCACAATAACAGATTTAGGCCACGAAGGCCAAAGATCACTATTTATCATATCCACCCTCAAAATCCCTTAAACCTTAAATCAACCTTAAATACATTGAAAGTTACACATGGAAAATCATGAAGGTAATACCCCCATACCTTAATCATCGATTCAGAGCCTTTACAAATCTTTCAAGGAAACTCTCGAAACTTCTGCCTTCAATCCTCTCCTCAGAGCTCTGGCCTCAATATTTTCACGGTCTAACAAATGAATCATAATCCCTTTCCGATTTCCTTTCTGTTAGACCTAGTCTTGGGCCTCACAATTGGGCTTTCTCCATAATACCCTCACTAACTCCTCTGAATTGTCCCAATTGCCCTTATTCATCTTATTTTAATTCATAATAATATTAATAAATTTATATTACATACTATTATTCAAAATAAATAACCCCAAAAATGCACAATTCTCAATAATCCACAAAACCACCGAAAATCACCGAAAAATGAATATTCTCAATTAAATAAATTAATTAAAATATTCCAATTAAATTTAGGGTGTTACACTGTTCGTGTGAACTGAGTAGACGCGTTGTTCATCGTTCAACGCTCACAATCACTTTTTTAATTCAGCATCAAAGGTTTCATCGCCACAAGAGGTGACCGTTTCTGTCACTGATCAAGACCATTTGTAAGGATCACTAAAGGGAAAATTTTAATTTCCGCTCTGTTTTAGATCGCAATTTCGCTTCAGTGGTATCAGAGCCACTTACGAAACCATGCATCTGTTAACTATTTATTTTCTGTACTTTCTGTTTTAATTCGATTAAACCATAAAATAAATTAAATTATAATCGAGTAATTGAATTTTAGCATCAGGTTGTGTATGATTTGGATGATCGATATTGAATATGCTTCGAAATCCGACATTAGTATGGTGAAGCACCAATATATCGATCATCCTTAAGTTACAAAAATATGATCGATCAATTTTTTTGAGTGATATAAGTAACTCATGTGCAAAAATGGTATATTGGATATACCATTTCTACTTCATCCATTCAATAACGTAATGATTATTATTCCTTTGAGCGATCCATGTTCATTTGCATCGGAATCTGACATTAGTATGGTGAAGCAATGGCATGTCGATCAATCATACTAAATTATTGATCATGGTTTTTTTACTATATAAAGTTGTTGCATTAGGGTTCATGACGACACAAGAGTTGCCCTGTCAAAGAGATATGTGATTAGGGTTGTGATGGAACAAAAGTTGTGTTTTAATATTTATGGATAGTATCAAGTGTAGATGCGAAAAACAACGCTGATTTCAAATGAATTGCTCATTAAAATTTTAGGCTGGGGTTTTTCGTCCCCTTGACCCTCGTCCGCTGAACAGTCAGCAGAACCATCGTCTACTGACCGGACATCGAAACCCCGACTACTCTGCGTAGTGTGATCATTTGTCAAAATTTAATTTGATTTATTCAATTAACAGGATTTAAATTAGTAATAAATATATATTTATTATTGTTCTCTCGTAGTGATCAGTTATGACTTTAGTTTTTCTTTATTTTGTTTTGGGATTTTAATATACGACATGTGTGTCATGCCTCTCTTTTAATCTCTTGATGTAACTTCTTTTCTCATCTCATTCCCTTGTATGTAAAATGAATATTATTTGATGTAATGTAATATTATGAAGAAAGAGAAGAATACAAGATCAAAGGAGAACAACCTTGGAGATCTTTCTTAGAGAAGCGTAGATCGTTATTAGGTTTAACTTAGGTTCTCTCATTGGCTTGGGAGAACAATTGTGCTATGGGCTATAACTATTTCATTTTATATGCATGTTGATGCATGTAAATGTATTTTGATGCATGTGAGAGATGATTTATATGATAAATAAGTCGGTGATATCAATCTAATTGAAAATCCCCTCAAAGTTGAATATTAAGTTTATGTTTTCCAAGTTTTAGAACTCATCAAGACTAGTATTGAATAATGTAGGTTTCGCCTAACGCGAGGTGTATGTTCTATATTGGTAAGGTGCGATGGGATAAATGTTATATCCAATTTCTAAAACAATGGGTCAAACTTAACTAAACAAATTATAATAAGATTATATACGTTTAGAAGCAAGAGTTGAGAATGATCCATATGATGGATTAGAATAAGGAGTTAGTCATCCAACTGAAAATATTCGAAAAATTGTCTTAGATACAATTAGAAGGAGTTCCTACCTAAATAACCGAGTTTTGTGTAATCAGCCTAACACTGATTTAAAACAAAGTGAAATATGGATCTCGATCCACTAGAAAATCTTCCAACGGGATTTTCCGAATCAAATGTTAAGGGTCATTTGGTTTGAGTAAATTAGTGAGAGTATATTTAATTAAAGGCCTAATTGAATATATTGGTTTTAATCGATACTTATAATTTCACTTTTTATATAGATTACCATGACAACAAACACCTCTAACAACATTTTACGGTCAATCCTTGATAAGGAAAAATTATCTGGGACAAATTTTCTAGATTGGCACTGAAACCTGATGATTGTCCTCACACATGTAAAAAATTGTATGTCTTAGAGACACCTGTTTTTGAAGAGGATCCTCTTAGTTATGATCTTAAGGATGAAAGAGATGCTTATAAGAAGCATGTTGATGATGCTAGTGAAATTGCTTGCCTCATGCTGGCTACAATGAATTCTGAATTGCAAAAGCAACATGAACACATTACAGAGTTCGATATGATTGAACACTTGAAGATGCTCTATCAAGAGTAAGAAATGCATGAGATATTTGAAGTTTCAAAAGCCCATTTTCAAGGAAAGCTAGCTAAGGAAGCCTCAGTAGGTCGCCATGTACTCAAGATGATTAGGTATGTGGAGAACCTTGAAAGATTAAGTTTTCCACTCAAAAAGGAGCTTGCGACTGATTAGATCCTACAATCGTTGTCAGAGAGATTTATTCAATTTTTCCTTAATTTCAACATGAATGATATGGACAAAAGTCGTCCAGAACTGCTAGGCATGTTAAGAACTACTGAGCAGAATCTGAAGTCAAAGGGGAAGTCGATTATGATGGTCAGTAATGGAAAGAAAGAGAACAAAAGGCCCACCAAGCAGTGTGGTAAATGGAAAGGGAAGGAAGTTGTTAAACCCAAACCTATTGCTCCTGCTTTGAAGCCTAGTGGAGGCATAGTAAAGGAGGGCACTTGCTTCTATTGCGGTAAGACATGACATTGGTAGAGAAACTGCCCAAAGTACCTGGAAGATAAGAAGAATGAAGTAAAGACTTCAACTTCAGGTATTTTTGTTATAGAAATAAATTTATCTACTTCTGCCTCATGGGTATTGGATATTGGATGTGTTTTTCACATTTGTACTAACGTGCAGGGACTAAAAGGGAGTAGAGATTTGGAAAAAGGTGAAGTTGACCTACGAGTTGGCAATGAAGTAAAGGTTACTGCTTTAGCTGTAGAAACTTATATATTGACTTTACCTAGTAGTTTAATAATTAAATTAGAGAACTGTTATTATGTACCTGCAATTAGTAGGAATATATTTTAGTTTCTTATTTGGACAAGTTTGATTTTTTATTCATAATAAAGAACAATTGCTGCTCCATTTATTTGAATGATATATTCTATGATACTGCGCAAATGATCAATGGACTATATGTACTTGATCTTGAAATGCCTATTTATAACAATAATACTATAATGGATGAAACCCAATGAGGTAAATCCAACTTACCTTTGCCATTGTTGATTAGGCCACATAAATGAGAAACACATTTCCAAACTCCATAAAGATGGACTCTTGGACTCTTTTGATTATGAATCGTATGAGACATGCAGATCTTGTTTAATTGGAAAGATGACAAAGTCCCCATTCACAGGAAAAGGTGAAAGGGCTAATGATCTTTTGGCCTTCATACATACTGATGTATGTGGACCACTTAATATACCAGCCAGAGGAGGTTTTCAATACTTCATCACATTTACTGATGATTTCAGTAGATAATCGGAGTCCTTTGAAAAGTTCAAGGAATTCAAGAATGAAGTACAAAACCAACTAGGTAAGAATATTAAAACTCTTCGATCAGATCGAGGCGGTTAATGTTTAAGCCTAAAATTTGATGACTATCTAAAAGAGTATGGGATTTTATCCCAACTCACTCCTCCTGGAACACCATAATGGAATGGTGTATTTGAGAGAAGAAATCGAACCTTATTAGACATTGTCAATTTCATGATAAGTCACGCTGATCTTCCAAACTCCTTTTGAAGACATGCACTACTGATAGTAGCCTACACACTTAACCGAATTCCATCCAAAAAGATTTAGAAAACACTATAGGAGTGGTAAGAAACCACATATGTCTTTACATTAAATTACCAAAAAATATTTGAGGAGTCATAGCTTCAAAACATTATTATTATTATTATTATTATTATTATTATTATTATTATTATTATTATTATTATTATTATTATTATTATCATCATTATTATTATTATCATCATCATCATTATTATTATTATCATCATCATTATTATTATCATCATCATCATCATTATTATTATTATTATTATTATCATTCTTATTATTATCATCATCATCATCATTATTATTATTATTATTATTATTATTATTATTATTATTATTATTATTATTATTATTATTATTATCATCATCATCATCATCATCATCATCATCATCATCATCATCATCATCATCATCATCATCATCATCATCATCATCATTATTATTATTATTATTATTATTATTATTATTATTATTATTATCATCATCATCATCATCATCATCATCATCATCATCATCATCATCATCATCACAAAAATCAACCTAATACTTTTCTATTCATTCACCTCATCACCATACAACAACAAAAAAAAATACCAATGGTATACAAATTTAGAATGAATTAAGTTTCAATAAAAACAAATGCTAATAATATTGCATTTTAAAAATAACAATCATGTGTCTTGTATTAATCATTAAACTTCTTCTTCTTTTTATGTCAAAATGACGAAAATCACACACACTAAAAACCAAAAAAACATAAAATTTGAACATGCGTCATATTAGATTAAACATCTCTGCAATATTTTACAAACTGAGTTGCACTTATAATAAGACATCTTTAACATTTATTCTTAAAAAAAATCATTAAAAAAATTTACTAGACTGCTGTAAAAAGTAAAACCATTTGTTGTATCTAGTACCCAATTTCAATTGCACAAGTTACCTATAATTAAGTCAGGGAAACATTTCCTTTATAAATATAGCATACTTTGAGGCTTAACATAACGAAACAACTATTTTTTCCCATTCTCAATTCTACATCATCTTCAAAACCATGTCTCTATGGTTCATTGCATTCTTCACTTTCATATGTTGCATCTTAATATACTGTTTTCTGAAATTTGCAACAAAATCTTCTTCTTCTTCACTACCACTTCCACCTGGACCAAAGCCATGGCCTATAATAGGTAACATTCCACACTTAGGCACTACCCCACATCAATCTCTTGCAGCCTTGGCTAAAACCTACGGTCCTTTGATGTACCTCAAATTAGGCTCAGTGGATGTCGTCGTGGCCACTTCGGCCGCCGTGGCCGAACAATTCTTAAAGGTTCATGATGCCAATTTTAGTAGCCGGCCACATAATGTCGGAGCTAAATACATAGGTTATAATTATCAAGACCTTGTTTTCGGTCCTTATGGCCCGCGGTGGCGATTGCTTCGGAAAATTACCTCCGTTCATCTCTTCTCTAACAAATCTTTGGATGAATTCAAACACTTGCGTCGGGTAAGTTAACATCCTTTCATCTGTTTATTACTTTTTCTTTTGCACCAATGAAAAAATTGGAAATCTCCTTTTTCCTCTAGTGTTTTTTAAAAAATCACCTAAGTATATTTCAAGCAATGTTTTGAAAATCAGAGATGGGGAAATAAATAAATCAAACAAATTTTTTATATTTTTTAATTTTTAAATTTTATGTTAGACTTTTGAAAAATCATGTATAGAATCATTATTTTGGAAAAGAATTGTAATATTTTAAAATCTTGACACCCTTACGCTATTGAATTTATCAAAAATTATTAGTGTTGATTTTATATATATTTTAAAACAATTACAAAAAAAAAATAGTCTATCGAATTTATCAAAAACTACTACTCACCTTTACATCAAATATCATTTTTTTAAAATCAATGACAACATAAAATACATATTGAAATTATCAAAGAATCTGATAATATTAACTTTATGTGTTTTTAAATAATTACTAAAAAATAATCTATCGGATTTTTCAAAAAAAAATAGATGCACACCTACATTTCATATCGATTCTATCATAATCCATTATAAAATAAAAGATTTCCCCAAAATTTTAACTTTATCTTGGGTATTTGAAAAATATAGTATAAAATCATAGATTTACTCAAAAACTTATGGTTTTATATTGAATTTTTGAAATAATTAATATGAAATACATAAATTTCAAAAATTATAAGATAAAAACTTTTAACGGGCAAAATGGATGTTTGGATAAAACATGGAATTCCTTGTACAAATTGGGAGTATCAAATAAACTCTTTCTATTTCACCTTCAATTTTCTAGTCTAATTATATTGTAATTTATGCTCAATATATTGGCCTATAAAGATTTTAAGTGAATTAATTGAGAGGCAACAATGGGAAATCTAGTTGGTCACTTTGTACAAATGATATTAATTATCTCAATCTTAATCAATTGCTATTTTAGGAAGAGGTAACAAGATTGATACAAAATTTGGCAAGTAATTCAGGCTCAAAAGCTGTAAACTTGGGACAACTATTGAACGTATGTACAACCAATGCACTTGCTAAAGTTGTGTTGGGAAGGAGAGTGTTCAATGATGGCAATGGTGGTTTTGACCCTAAAGCTGATGAGTTTAAAGATATGGTTGATGAGTTGATGGTTTTAGGTGGAGTTTTTAACATTGGTGATTTTTTTCCCTTCATTGGAATGGTTAGATCTTCAAGGAGTTCAAGCTAAAATGAAAAAGTTGCACAAAAAGTTTGATGCATTTTTGACAAATATTATTGAGGAACATGAAACTTCTAAATATTCTAAGAGTGAGAAACATAAAGATTTATTGAGAACTTTGTTATCACTTAAAGGGGAAATTGATGAGGATGGAAATAAACTCAATGATGTTGAGATCAAAGGACTACTTCTGGTATGTTACATTTCTCATATTAATAATATCGGTTTTTGTCAAACCTAGTAATATCGACTTTTTTAAATAGTTAAGATTTAATTATATTTTGAGTTTGTTTTCCACATAAAAACGTTTAATATTATTTAATTAAAAATTTTTAGATGAGTGAATAACATAAGCTTTGTTTTATTTTTCATCTAGAACATGTTTGTAGCTGGAACAGAGACAACATCAATCACCATAGAATGGGCCATAGCAGAACTCCTTCGAAATCCAAAAATCCTAACCAAAATTCAAGAAGAATTGGAAAAAGTTGTAGGTCGAGACACGAACGTGAAAGAAGAAGACATACCAAACCTACCTTACCTACAAGCTGTTATAAAAGAAACCTTTCGTTTACACCCACCGACGCCTCTTTCACTTCCGAGAATTGCTTCTAAAAGTTGTGAGATTTTTGGATACCACATTCCAAAGGATTCAACTCTTTTAGTTAACGTATGGGCCATAGCTCGTGACCCCAAAAAATGGGTTGATCCATTAGAGTTCAAGCCTGAAAGATTTTTATCGAATGGTGAGAACTACGATGTTGATGTTAAAGGAAATGATTTTGAAGTTATACCTTTTGGTGTTGGACGTAGAATATGTGTGGGGATGAATCTTGGAATTCGAATGGTTCAACTTCAAGTTGCTACTTTGGTTCATTCGTTTGATTGGGAGCTTGAAAATGGGGTTAATGGAGAAAATATAAACATGGATGAAGCATTTGGGTTGGGTATTTTGAGAGCAGTGCCATTATTAGTGCATCCTAAATGTAGGCTCTCACCACATGTGTATTCATCTTCTTTATGATTTTGGAAGTTTATATTTTGAATTTAATTCTCTTTCTTATGCTTTGTTATAATAATATAAATAAATGGGGATTGAAAGTATAATAGTGTGTGATGATCCTAAAAGGAAAAAGATGCAACTTTAGTTGATTTAATTATGTGTTTATGTTTGAAACTATAATATGAATATATGTACTTTTATTTGTGGTGGAAATTCCAAACATAATTTGATTTCTCCTCTGAAATTTATGTTTTTAACAATTGTTGTATATTTTTCTTTTATCTTTAGAACAAAATATGGATAGTCTTTTCTTTCTCATCTTGTTGTTGTTTCCTTGTATTATTTCTGTGAGATGTCGGATCGAACTCTAGTTTGGTCGAAGGGTAGCTTGTGGTTCGACAGGAATTAAGCATGAGGTCGAAGTATGTTCGCATGCTGCTGCCGGAGTAATGCGCGTTGTAGTCGGAGTTTGTTCTAACATGCATTAGTAAATATTGCTAGGGTTTGTTAGCATGTTGAATTAGGTCTTGCTTGTAAGCCCAATTGTTTAAGTTAGCTTGTACCCTAAGTTAGTTGTAGTGGGTAATTGTTAAAAAGCCCATTAGGTTAGTGTGCTATTTTTCTTATAAATAGGATGCTAGTTTCTCAATCTTGGTATAAGGAAAAATAGGAAGATAAAATCCTAATTCAATTGAGAGAGGTTATTTTGTTATTCTTGATTACTTGTAATCTTGTTCTAAGAGAAAGGAAAGAATAGCAATTTATAATCAATCCTTGGTGTTCCTTGTTGTTTTACCTTGTTATCTTTGTTAACCCTAACTCTTGTGTGTTTCTTGATCATAAAAAAACCATTTATACTTTGTTTCAAGACATCTGATTCACAACAAATTGGTGCAGTAAGCGTGGAAAAGATGCCTTCAACAAAGTATGAGATTGAAAAGTTCACCGGAGTGAACGACTTCGGTCTGTGGCGCTTGAAGATGAAAGCCCTACTGGTTCAGCCGGGTTGTTTGGAAGCGTTGAAGGGAAAGGCAACCATAGACGCTGCGTTAACGGAAAAAGAAAAGACGTGCATGATTGAGAAAGCCCACAGCGAAATATTATTGAGCCTTGGTAATAAGGTTCTTTGACAGGTATCAAAGGAGACTACAGTGTCGCTACCGCGAAAATAAGGTGCCGGCAAAACAGAAGAGTCGCCACCTTTCGTTATTTATCCCACAGAACGTGAAAGGAAACGATCAGAAAAACATGACGAAAAGGTATAAGACAAGGTCATCGCAACCATGTTTGGGTTCGGGAGTCGGTTACGCAAGGGGAAGGTATTAGCACCCCTCACGTCCGTCGTACTCGACGGGATCCACGCTTGTTGTGTTTATCTGACGGGTTGGTTTATCTATCTACGCTAAAAGTATGGTCTGAAAAGAAAAGAAAATGATTCGGCATAACACAGCAGTTCTATGCCTACGTATTCCAGTCTGAGAACGAGAAATCAGAGTCAACGTAGTTCGCCTAACTACGGGTGAAAAGGGGGAAGGTTGCTCGCCGAGATATCGCATCTCATGCCTACGTACTTTCACACGGCATGAAAGATTAGAGCAAACGTAGTTCGGGCTACAACGGATTACGGGGTGTTCTCGATCACACAGGGGTGAGAGAAAGGACTGACAATACTAGCGTACGCATTCTAGCAGTTAGGTGTATGCTGCTCGACCATTGGAGACTTAGGCGTTACCTGTTTGCGGTAGAACGGACGTAGTATGTCAGAGTTTAAAGGTATGGGAACCTACGGGACTTAGAACTACGGTCTGGTCTCGATTGCGCTAGGGTAAGAGAAAGGGAAGATTAGTCGTTAGCGGGAAAGTCTCGATCGCACGGCAGCGAGAGAACAGAGAAGTTAGTTGTTAGTGTGCTTGCTAGGATATCGCATCCTATGCCTACATATTCTCGTCTAGTACGAGAAATCATGGCAGCTGTAGTTTATCCAACTACAAAAAAGGGGGAAAAGGGAGCTCGCTAGGATTATTGCAATCCTATGCCTACGTACTCTCGTCTGGTACGAGAGATCAGAGCAAACGTAGTTCAGCGCATGCGGAAAACAAGTCTTGATTGCACAGGGGCAAGAGAAGGGGTCTCAATCGCCTGAATGCGAGAGAAAAGGGTTTCGATCGCGCGGGGGCGAGAACAAAGAGGAGGCAGGCCTAACACGCCTAAACGGGAAGGAACTCGAGACACACACGCAAGAACCTAAGGTGTAAGAGAGAATGCGTCGTATATCACCCAAAGGGTGCTACGCTAAGCACTCTAGACGATTGAGGGGATACCGCTCAATTGTCATTTCCTACGTATCTAACGCTACAGCTCACAACACTCGACGGTTGCACGAAGACTTGAATAAGAAAGATGCTATCGAACGAAGCGGCCCCGTTGGCCCTCGACACTATGCGCAAGCTCCATTCCAATCTTTAACTCTCTGGATCCTTGATGATGACGCTTCGAATCAGAACCAATGTAACGCTAAACCGTCATGGTTCGACTTATCAAAGAAATCAAACTCTAAGAGGTAGCGTATTGATATCCGTGTCAAAGACAAGATAGAGAAATGATATTGAGAATCATTCTCCAATTGAATCATGTCACACGGCCAGCACAGAATAAAATCAAAGTAAAATCAGATAGCAGAAGAGAAATGAGGAGAGAAATCCAATAACAAATGAAAATAATATTCTACTCCTAAAATAGAAAATAAACTCCTAATAGAAACTCTAAAGAAATATAAGGAAATTGCATATAGAAAATAAAATAAGAACTCTATATAAACTCTATAATATTCTATAATTTCCTAAAAAGAAAATAGTACTTAAAAAATAGAATATAAATTCTATGCTAAAAAAAAGTAATAATATTCTAAAGGAAAAATAAAACTATAATTCCTAAAAGAATAATAGAAAATAAAACTAGAATCTATTACAAGGCAATATCCAATACAAAAGCAAAAATAAAGGGAAGGGGGTTACAGCAGCCAAACAGGGGTAACAGCCAGAAAAACACAATTGGGCCCAGCCCACTATACAATAGTCAGAAAAACAAAAAACGGAAACGGGGGTGCGTTTGGAAAACAGGAGGGTGTGAGTTCAGAAACTGAACGTTGGGCCCAAGGCCCACTGACCAAAAACAGCCCACGGGACCTTTCTCCTTCCTTCTCCCAATCTTAACAGACAGAAACCCTAGGTTTCTCTCTTTCACCCAACCTCCGCCGCCGAACAAACCTCCTCCGTCTCCCTCACCTCGCTTCGTACTCCAAAATCTCCTATGAAATACTCTACTCTCGATCTTGTTTCTTTCCCGCATCATCATCATCTGAACATGGAAACTCAGAGACGGAAGTTAATGGTACAAGAAGGTCTACTGAAGATCTGAAGTTTCTGGAAAAGTTATGATACGAAGACGATGAATGTGTGAAGAAATCCGGAGAACGGTGATGAGATCGTTTGGTGATTTTGGAAAATGGTGAGTGAAGGTTGAAGATCTTGAAGATTCGGATGAAGGCGATGAACATGTGTAGGGATCTGAAAAATCTATTGAGCTTGAAGTTCGTATGGAAATTTATGAGTGTTGTTGAAATCTGGTAGATCGCTTGGAGGATGTTGATGAAGATTCGAATGAATCATGATGAAAGTTCATGAGATTTTCTGGAAAAAGCTTGAACGAATGAAGATTGTTGAATATCGCACGAAGATGATGAGATCTAGGGAAATAAGGTGAAGAACACGATGATGTTCTTGAATTTCTGGAAAAAAGTAATACGTAGAAGATGAAGATTGAGGAAAAATGGAAAAACGATGAAGATTAGCATGAGTCCTGACGACCAAGTTGTAGTTTGAGGCGAGATTCCGGTGGTTCAGCGCCGTGTTTGATTTCTCTGGTGACACTTTCTGGCGTGTTTGCATGTGAGAGACGAGGGTGCGCCACCTAGCCATGTTACGTGGCAGCGTCTGGGAGAGAGAAGGAAAACGTGGCGTCAGCGTGTGTGATGGGGAGAGAAAGCGTGACATGTGGCGGAAAGAGAAAGAGAAACGTGGAGTTCCTTATATACTGACATGTGGCAGCGAAACTGGGCCCCCAAAATGGACACTTGGCCCACCAACTCAGACTTAAACTAATGACCTGATTAATTCAATTAATGATGATTAAAAAGATGATTAAAACTAAAGATTAATGCTAATAAAAGCTGCTTAACACTAATTAATCTAGAACGAAAATCAAAGTTGAAGATTAGTGAAAAAAAAGACCACTTGAAATCCTAATTAAAAAAATGATGATCAATTAAACTAAAACTAATGATATTCTAATTAAATCCTATCTCAATTAAAACTAACTAATTAACATCTAGTAAATTAAAACCTAATAAAATCTTAAAGAATTAAATCTAAAACCTATGCTCTAAAATAAATCAATTATTCTAAAAGAAATTAAAATCTATTAATTTCTAAACAAATTAAATCTAAAAAATAAAACATATTATATTCTAAACAAATCAATATCTAGAAACTTATGAAAAATAGAAAAAACTATTTAAACCTAATAAAATCTATTAATATTTTAGGAAAACAATTAACCTCTAGAAACTATTTAAAATCTAATTTCTAAAGTCAAAAATTAAGGAAAAAATCTAGAAAATGCAATGAAAATCAATTAAATCGATTAAAAAAGATGCGAGAATATAGCGAAATAAACGGTAAAAACCTGACACTGAAATATCCTCAAAAGCAACAGCAAAAGTTGAAAACACCGGGAGGAGCACCGCTCCCAAAATAAATCCTCGTATTCGAACTGGCTAGACATGCCTGAAGCGCGAGAAGAGCTGTAATCCCGATAAAATCAATTCGGCCAAAAAATGTAATGTATGCGGTATGTGGATGCAAATGCAAAATGAAATGAAACATAAGCCAAATTGCGAGAAACGGTTGGGAAAATTTTGGGGTGCAACAGCTGCCCCTATTCAAACGGCTTGGACCTGAAGGGTTGAGAAGCGAACGACTTTCAAACATTCAAAGGTACAAGACGGTTGAATACCAAAAAAACCCAGAAATTTTCCAACCGCAGAAATAAACTGCAACTCTGATGGGTAGACAAATCTTCGGAAACGGAAATGATAGTTACACGACAACTAGCTGGAGAATTACTGATCTGATGTATCTAATATCACTGCGTCCTCAAATCATCGAGGGATCACTGGTCACACGGTAACTGGTGAAGGATATCTGATATTGATAGTTGCACGACAACTCACTGGTGGATGATTAACTCTAAATTTTCGTCAGGATGATCATCTACGCCCTCGAGTCATCAAGGGATCGCCGGTTACACGGTAACAGGTGATTTTCCAACTGCACAGGTAAACGATACTCTGATTGGAGAAAAATATCCAGAAACCTGAATACGGTTGCACGGCAACACCGACTGCTCATCAGATACAGAACACCTGACCTCATTGCCAGTCATCTGCGTAACGCCACAGACATCGAACTCACAGGTCGGATCAACATGCACTTGATCCTTCATTTCGTCAGAAAGAGAAACAATACTCACATCGTCTAAAAGTAGACGGAAAGTCACCACGCTCACATCATCTGAGGGTAGACATCAAATATTCACGTCATCTAGAAGTAGACGGAAAGACTCCATACGTTCACATCGTCTAAGGATAGACAGAAAGAAAACCACCACGCTCACATCATCTGAGGGTAGACGTCCAATACTCACATCGTCTAAAAGTAGACGGAAAGAAGGCCACTACGCTCACATCATCTGAGAGTAAACAGGAACAAATCTGATACTCACGTCGTCTAAAGAAAGACGGGAAGAAGAACTTGTCCGAAGAACCACGTCGTCAATAGGAATCGACGGAAAGAAAGATCCTATCAATGATTACGTCAACGAACTTCACAACTATTCAGCAAACTTCTGAATTCTTTCGTCCATAAGAGTTGATGGAAAGAAAATATATTCAAAGGGACACATCGTCAATAGGAATTGACAGAAAGAGAACCATCTTCAAATTGCCATATCGTCAATAGGAATCGACAACAAGGAAATCAAATATTCTTCAGAGAGCCACGACATCAATAGGAATCGATGGCATGAAAACCTTCTTAGAACAACATCTTGTCCAATAAACTAAAAGAAACCCACATCCTACACTCACATCGTCTAAGGATAGACGGAGAGTAAACCATATCTGAAATTCGTCTTGAAATCTCGCATCGTCCAATGGATAGACGGAGAGAAACCATATCCAAAATCCAAATCATTGAATGTTGAACAAACACAGAAGATCATACTCACAACTCACATCGTCTAGAGATAGACGGTAAGAAGACTTGATGGGGAAACACATCGTTAATAGAGATTAACGGAAAGAGAATCTGCTCGGAGATACACATCGTTAATGGATATTAACAGTAAAAGAATCGGTCGACATCAGAGGACTGATGGACAAAGGAACTCTGCTCGGAGATGTCATCATCAGAGGACTGCCGGACAAAACATAACCGTTGTAGGATCTGAAACCCGAGAGAAAGTAAGCTGATGAGCTGTCTAAACACAACTGTTGGATAAATGCCCCTGTATCGACTGCAGGGTGATTCACGTTGCCACGGAAGGCTAATAACTAACTGACTTATGCTTTGTATGCATATGCGTATGTTTGAATTTTTCTATGGCGTAATGCTCCATACGATGGAAATGCTACGCATTCGAGGATGAAATGCAAATATGATGATATATGCAAAGATGCAAATACAGGCTCGGGCTGCCGGAGAGAAGCTGTACACAGAATGACCATTCCAGCAAAATAAATGCTGGAAAGGTGAAGCCAACTCCGCTGGGGATAACCGGGTATCACAGAATTATTCCAGCAAAATAAATGCGGGAAAGGTGAGACTGACTTCGTTGGGGATTCTAGAGAACTATCAAGTAACTATGCTTCGGGGATTCAGGAATCATCCTGGACGAATAAACTCTGCTGAAGAACTCAAGAATCATCCTGAACATACAACTTCGCTGGGGACTTCAAGAATCATCCTGAACAAACAACTTCACTAAGGACTCCAAGAATCATCTTGGGCCAACAACTTTGCTGAGGACTTCAAGAATCATCTTGAACAAACAACTCTGCCAGAGACTTCAATCTAAACTATCGAGAGCTAAGCACTTGCGGATAGTCTTCTACGAGAAAACTTCCTGTTGATCCACTGCTGGGAATGAGTATACGCCTCTACGCGTGACTCAGCTGGGGATATGATGATCCTTCCTAGGATGCATCCGGTTAAGGAGAATCTATCTCTATTCGGGGAGACACATCAATGCTCACAGTCCCATGTTCCGACTCTGCGGGGAAGCATGACTGAACTTGCTAGGGAAGAAGGAATCATCCTGCTTGGAAAAACATGCCATGAAACGAGCTCGTGATGGCTTGCCCCAGAATCTCAACAACTTCTGAAAATCTCTGCCAATATGGAGAGGAACGATTCCTTTGCTTTCAGTTTTCTCCCTAGCTTGTGGGATCTCTATGGGGATGTTCCTTGAAAGGAAATCTGCAATCTCTGCACCCGGATCTGCCTCAGCATCTTGAACCTCGAAGAGGTGCTTCATATTAATTTCCCCACGAGCACAAAATAACTTCTTTGCTCTTAGGGTGGCCTGCCCCTGTCTTACAACGACTTTGCCTCGGATTGGCTAATCTGTGGGGAAATACCCTAGTTGTCCTCGAGAGATTCACGGAATCTCGACCTGACTGCTTCAGATTAACTAACTTCTGGATGGATGACTCCCCTAATATGATCTTTTGACATAGCTTGCCCCAGTTCACCAGAATATTCTGGCATTCGGCCTTCTGTCATGATCAAGTCTTTCCATCATGGAAACTTTCCCGCTGTCAAGCGCTTACTCGTTGGTAAAACAAACTGTTCTACATAAAAGACATATCAAATGCAATGCATATGGAAGTTTTCAAAATCCATTCATGTTCACTGGAAAAAAAATTATGACATAAAGTGTATGAAATCAACATGTCAATGTCAATACAACGCTGTAAGGGGAATCCTTTCTAGGAGTCAGTTCTGATGCGATCTTCACTGAAGTATGCTTTCGAAACAAACCTATTTCAATTAGGACTTTTAAAGGTTGTAACGTGGTCAAGTTCACGGTTTAAGAAAGGAAGGATGAAGGCTCAAAATTCATTTTAACCCACCCATTCTCTGTGATGTTCTCCAATCCTATATTCAGCTAATTCGACCTTAGCGCTCACCTTTCAAAGGTTATATGACAGGAGTGACGGTTCAGGAAACCACAAGTTTTCGGAGTGACAGTCACTCGCTTTTCGTCTTTGTTTGGGCATCGGTAGCCACACAATTTCGTTTTTTCTCGAGGATTTTTCTTTCGTAATCCTTTTCATCTTTTCGTTTTTTCGATCCCTGACTTTTGCCTGGACTAACTCCTTTGAGTTTCTTCGATTTTGAATTCCAGCAGGATGCCCTAATTTTTGCCTAAGTCGCTTGCTTTCAAGATTCGACTTAGCGGGCTTTTTTTTCTTTCGATTTTTCTTTCTCTTTCTTTTTTTTTTTGAACAAATCGTATGGCATCGACTCGTATGACTTGTTAAAGAGATTGTGACTGTTTCACTCCTGATCGGCCAGGTCTAACCATCATGGTTTTTTAGGTACGACCTATAGAGGTGTGATTGATCCTCGAACGGACACTCCTTTTGTAATTTGAACGCCTGGTCAAATTAAACTGACACCTACCCTGCCCCGGGTTAAGATTGAGGGTTTTTCATCTTCAGAAAGAAACTCCTACTACTCGGCTCAAAGGGGTTAACAAGGGATTATCTTCCTTATATCTCTGGTGTTTGGGATTGAAACAATGCTTGTACATCATCAACAGGTTTTTATTCAAAAGCATAGCATCGGAAGCTTACGCATCATTGGATTTCGTCATCCTCCCTTGGATTCCGCTTAAACAAGCGTTTGGCATCAGTTAAAACATTGAGTGAACACGAATGGGTTAAATCAAAACATGCATATTCATTTCATTATCAATATCAATTGAAAATAATACAAGTTTTACGAATGCAATTTGCGTTTTAACAGGAAAGAAACTACAAATGCAAAGAAATGACATGATAAAACACATGTTGCCGGCTTCTGGGAACCGGGCTTTTTGAACTTGATTTGCTGCTGAGCCAGCCATCTTCAGAATTGATCTTCGAAGTCATCCTGATACTCTTATGAACATCTGCTCTCAGTGAACTCTCCCATAACATGCACTGATGCACCTACTTGGCTGAATGAAGGAAAGTCGTTAATCCGAACACCCTGAGGCGTGATTGAGATCCTGTTGGAATCTAGCAGAGTCTGAACCTGGCTTCTAAGAACCTTACAATCTTCAGTTGAGTGCCCCTGTGCCCCATCATGGTACTCACAACGGGCGTTGATGTCAAAACCTGGCGGATACGGTGAAATTTCTGGATTAATCTTCTTCGGAACAATCAACCCACTTCTGATCAAATCCGGAAACAACTGACTATACGACACCGGTAGCTGAGAAAAATGCCTCTCTGGCTTTCTTGGTCTTCGTCTAGCGTGCTGGCGCAGCTGACGATGGTATGACTGCTGACTCTGGCAGGGAACAGATATCTGACATACAGACCCAACAGATTGCTGACTCTGAATACTCGAAGTATCTGAACACTGAATCTGAGGCACGGGGGATTATGGGATGACATCACTTTCTCTCTCCCATTCTTCCTGAGAACTGACAATTGATTCATCTTCATAAACTGAAGTATCAGGGATATCTCGAATCTTTCCGCTCTTGATTCCGCTCTCAACGTGTTCTCCTACTATCACCAAGTCAGCAAAGTTCGACACTCTACCACTGATCAACTTGTCAAAGTAATGGCCTTTCAAGGTACCTAGGAATATGTCAACCAACTCTCTATCCTAAAGCGGGGGTTGAACACGAGCAGCGAATTCTCTCCATCTCTGCGCATATCCTCTAAATGATTCATTATCCGTCTGAGATAATTCTTGCAACTGCACGCGGCTAGGAGCCATGTTGAGATTGTAGTCGTACTGCTTTACGAAGGCTTTGGCTAAATCTAACCATGATCTAATGCAATCACTCTTCAACTGCATGTACCAATTCAACGATGCTTCACTCAAACTATCCTGAAAACATTGAATCATGAGCTGATCATTAGCGACATACGAAGTCGTTTTTTTGCAGAACATTATCAAATGTAGCTTCAGACAACTATCCCCTTTGAACTTCTCAAAATTCGACATCTTGAACTTCGGAGGCATCACAAGACCTGGCACTAAGCACATGCTCGAAGCATTCAAATCAAGAGTATTCTGACTCATCAGAGCATCAAGCTTTTCATCCAACCGAAGATATCTCCTCATAAACTCAACAGTCCACGGGTTCTCAGCATCAACCTTCGGAACAACCCTCTGAGGATCTAGCATAGGGAAAGTGAAGTTCTAATAATCCGTGTCATGGAGAGAAGATGCATCTCTATCTCTGACAGGAGTTTGCACAGGATGAGCTTGAGCAGCATCATTTATCGAGATTCTCGGAACGTTGGCCTCATCTCTAGTCATAGCTGCCACAGCTTCCATGAATTGACTTAACTGATCCTTCAACAGTTCAAACTCTGCCCTGGTAATAACCAAGTTCTGCTCTTCTGAGTTCATGATCCTTCCAGAAACTAACTCAAGTCCAAAGCGAGTGTCGAGAACTCAACTGAAGTTTGGGCAAAAGACGGGTAAGCTTTCTGTTCCGGCCGAGGATGGACATGCAAGCATGATATGCACATGAAATGCAATGCAAAAATGCAACAAACACGGGATCACAGCCCCCACAAACCTCTGAATACTGCTGCGCTGCTCACAGGATAAGTTTGCTCTGACGAGAGAAAACCAAAATACCGGGTTGGCTGGAAGTCAATTTTCCTGCAAAAACCCTCCCACTCACAGGTATGGACCTAAACTGACAAAGGTTCGGTATCCTATGCGTTTCCCAGCGTCACTGATTTTCACGAAATGATGGTACATTCACCATTTCTGGTTTGGCATCATCACTCCCTGAAGAGGCCTCACTCGGCTGAGTCAAAAATGATCGGTCCCCAGAGTCGACAACCTTCCAAACCAACAACCTCTCAAGCCCAAAGGGCTGGAAAAGAAGTCAACCAGGAGAATCTCGTCTGAGCATGGATTTTGCGAGACACTAGTACATGCAAAGCATACACGCGCCCACTACTTTCCACAACTAATGCTAGGTATACACTCAAGCCTGGGTCTGGCTTATTACTCATCAGAGCCCCTCTCCCGCAACAGCATAATAGCAACAGATAATAATATATTGCGGAAAATGTAAATACATCAGTATACAAAATACAACACAAAAATAAACACCCAAAGACAAGCAAACAAACGCTAGGATTGAATCGCATAGGGAACCGTTGGAATTCCCCAGCAGAGTCGCCAGCTGTCGCTACCGCGAAAATAAGGTGTCGGCAAAACAGAAGAGTCGCCACCTTTCGTTATTTATCCCACAGAACGGGAAAGGAAACGATCAGAAAAACCTGACGAAAAGGTATAAGACAAGGTCATTGCAACCATGTCTGGGTTCGGGAGTCGGTTACGCAAGGGGAAGGTATTAGCACCCCTCACGTCTGTCGTACTCGACGGGATCCATGCTTGTTGTGTTTATCTGACGGGTTGGTTTATCTATCTATGCTAAAAGTCTAGTCTGAAAAGAAAAGAAAATGACTCGGCAGAACACAACAGTTCTATGCCTATGTATTCCCGTCTGAGAACGAGAAATCAGAGTCTACGTAGTTTGCCTAACTACGGGTGAAAAGGGGGAAGGTTACTCACCGAGATATCGCATCTCGTGCCTACGTACTTTCACACGACATGAAAGATCAGAGCAAACGTAGTTCGGGCTACTATGGATTACGGGGTGTTCTCGATCACACAGGGGTGAGAGAAAGGACTGACGATACTAGCGTACGCATTCTAGCAGTTAGGTGTATGCTGCTCGACCATTGGAGACTTAGGCGTTACCTGTTTGCGGTAGAACAGACGTAGTATGTCGGAGTTTAAAGGTATGGGAACCTACGGGACTTGGAACTACGGTCTGGTCTCGATTGCGCTAGGGTAAGAGAAAGGGAAGATTAGTCGTTAGCGGGAAAGTCTCGATCGCACGGCAGCAAGAGAACAAAGAATTTAGTTGTTAGTATGCTCGATAGGATATTGCATCCTATGCCTACATATTCTCGTCTGGTACGAGAAATCAGAGCAGCTGTAGTTCAGCCAACTACAGAAAAGGGGGAAAAGGGAGCTCGCTAGGATTATCGCAATCCTATGCCTACGTACTCTCGTCTGGTACGAGAGATCAGAGCAAACGTAGTTCGGCGCATGCGGAAAACAAGTCTCGATTGCACAGGGGCAAGAGAAGGGGTCTCAATCGCCTGAATGCGAGAGAAAAGGGTTTCGATCGCGCGGGGGCGAGAACAAAGAGGAGTCAAGCCTAACACGCCTAAACGGGAAGGAACTCGGGGCACACACGCAAGAACCTAAGGCGTATGAGCAAATGCGTCGTATATCACCCAAAGGGTGCTACACTAAGCACTCTAGACGATTGAGGGGAGACCGCTCAATTGTCATTTCCTACGTATCTAACGCTACAGCTCACAACACTCGACGGTTGCATGAAGACTTGAATAAGAAAGATGCTATCGAACGAAGCGGCTCCGTTGGTCCTCGACACTATGCGCAAGCTCCATTCCAATCTTCTCCTCTCTGGATCCTTGATGATGACGCTTCGAATCAGAACCAATGTAACGCTAAACCGTCATGGTTCGACTTATCAGAGAAATCAAACTCTAAGAGGTAGCGTATTGATATCCGTGTCAAAGACAAGATAGAGAAATGATATTGAGAATCATTCTCCAATTGAATCATGTCACACGGCCAGCACAGAATAAAATCAAAGTAAAATTAGATGGCAGAAGAGAAATGAGGAGAGAAATCCAATAACAAATGGAAATAATATTCTACTCCTACAATAGAAAATAAACTCCTAATAGAAACTCTAAAGAAATATAAGGAAATTGCATATAGAAAATAAAATGAGAACTCTATATAAACTCTATAATATTCTATAATTTCCTAAAAAGAAAATAGTACTTAAAAAATAGAATATAAATTCTATGCTAAAAAAAATGTAATAATATTCTAAAGGAAAAATAAAACTATAATTCCTAAAAGAAAAATAGAACATAAAACTAGAATCTATTACAAGGCAATATCCAATACAAAAGCAAAAATAAAGGGAAGGGGGTTACAACAGCCAAATAGGGGTAACAGCAAGAAAAACACAATTGGGCCCAACCCACAATCCAATAGCCAGAAAAATAAAAAACGGAAACGGGGGTGCGTTTGGAAAACAGGAGGGTGTGAGTCCAGAAACTGAACGTTGGGCCCAAGGCCCACTGACCAAAAATAGCCCACGGGACCTTTCTCCTTCCTTCTCCCAATCTTCACAGACGGAAACCCTAGGTTTCTCTCTTTCACCCAACCTCCGCCGCCGAACAAACCTCATCCGTCTCCCTCACCTCGCTTCGTACTCCAAAATCTCCTCTGAAAGACTCTACTCTCGATCTTGTTTATTTCCCGCATTATCATCATCATCTGAACATGGAAACTCGGAGACGGAAGTTAACGGCACAAGAAGGTCTACTGAAGATCTGAAGTTTCTGGAAAAGTTACGATACAAAGACAATGAATGTGTGAAGAAATCCGGAGAACGGTGATGAGATCATTTGGTGATTCTGGAAAATGGTGAGTGAAGGTTGAAGATCTTGAAGATTCGGATGAAGGCGATGAACATGTGTAAGGATCTGAAAAATCTATTGAGCTTGAAGTTCGTATGGAAATTTCTGAGTGTTGTTGAAATCTGGTAGATCGCTTGGAGGATGTTGATGAAGATTCGAATGAATCTTGATGAAAGTTCATGAGATTTTCTGGAAAAAGCTTGAACGAATGAATATTGTTGAATATCGCACGAAGATGATGAGATATGGGGAAATGAGGTGAAGAACACGATGATGTTCTTGAATTTCTGGAAAAAAGTAATACGGAGAAGATGAAGATTGAGGAAAAATGGAAAAACGATGAAGATTAGCATGAGTCCTGACGAACAAGTTGCAGTTTGCGACGAGATTCCGTTGGTTCAGCGCCGTGTTTGATTTCTCCGGTGACACTTTCTGGCGTGTTTGCATGTGAGAGACGAGGGCGCGCCACCTAGCCATGTTACGTGGCAGCGTCTGGGAGAGAGAAGGAAAACATGGCGTCAGCGTGTGTGATGGGGAGAGAAAGCGTGACATGTGGCAGAAAGAGAAAGAGAAACGTGGAGTTGCTTATATACTGACATGTGGCAGCGAAACTGGGCCCCTAAAATGGACACTTGGCCCACCAACTCAGACTTAAACTAATGACCTGATTAATTCAATTAATGATGATTAAAAAGATTATTAAAACTAAATATTAATGCTAATAAAAGTTGCTTAACACTAATTAATCCAGAACGAAAACCAAAGCTGAAGATTAGTGAAAAAAAGACCACTTGAAATCCTAATTAAAAAAATGATTATCAATTAAACTAAAACTAATGATATTCTAATTAAATCCTATCTTAATTAAAATTAACTAATTAACATCTAGTAAATTAAAACCTAATAAAATCTTAAAGAATTAAATCTAAAACCTATGCTCTAAAACAAATCAATTATTCTAAAATAAATTAAAATCTATTAATTTCTAAACAGATTAAATCTAAAAAATAAAACCTATTATATTCTAAACAAATCAATATCTAGAAACTTATGAAAAATAGAAAAAAAAACTATTTAAACTTAATAAAATCTATTAATATTCTAGGAAAACAATTAACCTCTAGAAACTGTTTAAAATCTATTTTCTAAAGTCAAAAATTAAGGAAAAAATATAAAAAATGCAATGAAAATCAATTAAATCGGTTAAAAAAGATGCGAGAATATAGCAAAATAAACAGTAAAAACCGGACACCGAAATATCCTCAAAAACAACAGCAAAAGCTGAAAACACCTGGAGGAGCACCGCTCCCAAAATAAATCCTCGTATTCGAACTGGCTAGACACGCCTGAAGCGCGAGAAGAGCTGTAATCTCGATCAAATCAATTCGGCCAAAAAATGTAATGTATGCGGTATGCGGATGCAAATGCAAAATGAAATGAAACATAAGCCAAATTGCGAGAAACGGTTGGGTAAATTTTGGGGTGCAACATACAACATCAGTTTATATTTTAGAAGAATGCATTTGTTATCAATTAATGAAATCCAATCCCAACAAGGCTCCGTTTATATTTCAGTCTTTATTTTATATTTTCTGTTTTTATTTATGGTTCATTGAACCTTTTAAACCAAACCTTTTGAAATTAAGCTTAGAAACATAGAGGCCGTTGAACGGCGTTCATATCGCACTAATCCCTATGGAGACGACAAAACTGGGTACTTAATTTTTTTTGCTTGCTGCTTTACCGCATCAACAAAATGGCGCTGTTGCCGGGGATTGGTGTTGAGATTTTGAAGTGCATTGCAACGGTTCTATGTTTTTAAGCTTTGTATATTTTGTATATATTGTTTCTTTTTATGTTTTTTCTAGTGTGTTCAGGAATGACGAAAACTCCTTCTAGAGTGGTTGCTATTGGTATAAAAGCATTCAATAAAGCTTCAACCGAGTTTGGATGGTGGTGATAGTATGAAACAAGTGAATGTTGTCAAGGTACATGTTTTCCTTTGTTTAGAATTTTAGAATGCTTAAGAACTTAAGTCTTTGTGCAAATGAAATTTGTTCTTTTGGCAACTTGTTTGAATGATTGTTTCACTTAGGACCAAAAACCACAATTTGTGAGAAAGCTTCCATTGTTTACTAAATGCCGGATTTCTGATAAACTTTGTTGATTCGTATGGTTCATGCTTTATCTTGTTATCATTGTGAATTTGTGGAAGCATTAGAAATGATCAAATCACTTGTTTGTGTTGAGCACAACCATGTCAAAATGCAACTTAACCGTTAGTAGAGAGAATTCGTTAACCCCCTTGAGCCTAAACAGTATGGATCTCAGTTTGAGTTTGTGTGAGATTCTAAACTTTTTTCTTGAACCTGTGGATTTGTTTTAATTGTCTTCTTTGCCATAAAAAGCTAAGAGCATTCACTTGAGGATTGAGTAAAAGTTAAGTTGGGGCGAATGAAAAAGAAAGATAGTAGGTTGTTACCACTTTTGAAAAATTCAAGCAAGCACCAAAAAAAAATTGTGTGAATATGAAAAAAGAAAGAAAGAAAAAAAAAAGAGAAAAGAAAAAGAATGTTTGCTTGGAAAAGAAAAGTAGTGAAAGAATAAGTTGTGAAATAAGAGTTGGGAAGGTTTGCAATTAAGAAATGAATGGAATGAAGTTGATATGTGTAAATAACGTGTTCGTTGAATGCCTCTTTTGTGTCAGCAATTTCGTTTCAATGGCCTTAGAAATGTCCCTTGTTTGTAAACCCGACCAAGCTACAACCTTAAAGACCTTAGTGATCTTCTTGCTTCCATATTTTCGCTTTTGATTTGTTAGATTTTGTATGAATTGAATTGATATTGACATTGTTTGTTAGTGGAGTGAAATTGTCCCCGCGGTTGCAAACGCGTAATTTCTTCAATCCTTATTCGAAGAGGAGAGATAGAGTGATTCATTCAATGGGCTTAGAAATGTCCCTTGTTTGTAAACCCGACCAAGCTACAACCTTAAAGACCTTAGTGATCTTCTTGCTTCCATATTTTCGCTTTTGATTTGTTAGATTTTGTATGAATTGAATTGATATTGACATTGTTTGTTAGTGGAGTGAAATTGTCCCCGCGGTTGCAAACGCGTAATTTCTTCAATCCTTATTTGAAGAGGAGAGATAGAGTGATTCATTCATGAAAAACATAGTTGTTGATTGATGCATGGCTTTATATTTGCTTTAAGAAGTTAGTTCTTCTGCATTGTTTGATTCTAAACATTTGAAACCATGGCTTGATTGCATCATTTGTGTTTGAGCCAACTTTATCCATTCTTGGGTGAATCTTAGTCTTGAGAAAATCCTCTTGTTGCGAAATGAGAGGCATACTTTGCTTGAGGACAAGAAAAAATCTAGTTGGGGCGAGTTGTTAGATGCCAAATTTCACTTATTTGATCTATCAAATGTTGGCATTTTTCACTCATTTTCGTCAATTAAGTGTTGAAAACCACTCTTGTTTTGGTTGGTTTGCAACATTATGAGAAAATATCTTGGCACCTTTGATTTGTGTGTTATTGTGCAGGAATTAGGCACAAAACAAGTGAAAAGTAAGACACAAGAAATGGGCAAGGAAACCAAGACAACATGCAAAAACCACCAAAATGTTGTCATGCTCGCTAGGCGAGCAGTTAGCGAACAGGTAGCGAATAACTCGCTAGCTTGCTCGCTAGGCGAGCAGGTAGCGAACGAGCCCAGAATTGGACAGAGTCAAAAATACCAAACTTCGTTGGAGCGAATGAAGAAGCGAGTTGTTCGCTATATGTTCGCTAGGCGAACGTGATAGATCCTGAATGTGTATGTAAGTGATTTTCTTGCTTTTTTTAGGTCATAATTTCATTTTGTATCATTTTGGATAGCAGAACTTATTTTTCTTCATTTCTTCAAGAGAGAGAAACATAAAACCCTAAGAGGGAGGAGGTAAGATCTTCGATCTCTTGTTGGGGTTTGGATTGTAATCTTTTGATACCTTATGTATTTCATCTAATATATGTTTGTGAACTTATTTTAGGTTCTCTATTGATTGAATATCTTTGATTATGTATTTGTGAGTCTTGACAAAACCTTTTCACATCTTTGATCTCAGATCTTCTTCTATCAATGAACAAACTTTTGACATGGTTTTGAAGTTGATATTAATTTTATCCTCTATGGTGTTGTGTTGATTAAGTAGCATGGGTAGCATGGATAGGATCAATATAATATTATGTGGGTATGTGATAATAGTGATGAAGAATGATGTTCACAACCATTTGGCGGATTAGATGAATACATGTAAAAAGGGTTAAGCGTGTGTACGTATTCTGATCATTGTATTTTATGCAAAACAACCGTTTATCCTATATGGGTGTTATCTTTGCTTTCCTGTTTATCTTCGATTTGAACCGTGATAGAGATATACTCTTCAGATCTGGATCTAGGATGATTGCCTGTTAGGTCTTAAATACTAGAGATAGTTTTTGGCTTAGCATTTGCTTAAGTATCAGATCTTAAGGCTCTGTGTTGTGTTTTTGTTGGGTGAGAGATCACCAATGAGACAACACGGTTGTTCTCTCGACGCCGCGTTAGAGATAAGCTTTGTCGTGAGTGATACGTGATGATATTAGACGAATGATTGTGCTGTGTTAATTTGTTCAGAAGAATGCATTTGTTATCAATTGATGAAATCCAATCCCAACAAGGCTCCATTTATATTTCAGTCTTTATTTTATATTTTCTGTTTTTATTTATGGTTCCTTGAACCTTTTAAACCAAACCTTTTGAAAATCAAGCTTAGAAACATAGAGGTCGTTGAACGGCGTTCATATCGCACTAATCCCTGTGGAGACGACAAAACTGGGTACTTAATATTTTTTGCTTGCTGCTTTACCGCATCAACAACTTGCTATCAACATTTACAAATGGATGATTTTATGCCTGATTATTAGAAAAATGAGTGTTATGAGGCTTGCTATGCACCAACGACTTATCCAGTTAATAGAGAATCTCTTTGGACCAAAATAGATGGTGTTGACCTACAACCACCCCCTATAAAAAGGATGCCTGGTAGACCCAAGAAGAAAAAGAACAAGGAGGTTGGGGAACAAGCGAGAAACGAGACACAACTCAAAAGGGAAAAATTTGGTATCAAATACAGTAGGTGCCATAAGGATGGTTGCAACAAGGCCACTTGCGAGCTGCCTACAACTGTTGTGACTTTAACTCAGGAAACCCCAAACCAACCACAACCAGCTGCTACCTCAAGCCAACCAACACTAGATGGAGCTTCAACTCAGCAACCACCCAAAAAGAAAAGAAAACTTCAAAAGGGTCTAAAACCAGTTCAGAGCCAACCCTAAAATTTATGTTGATCTTTGATGTGCACTAGTTATGTCACTTTTGGCCTATTTTTTAGTTTATGACTAAGGCTTATAATTCCACTTTTGTTGGATTTATGTTGTTGTAACAGATGGCATACAATGACTATTTTTTAGTTTATGACTTATGGTTTCCAATGCCACTTTTGTTGTGACTTGTAATGTAACTATTGTTATGACCTATAATGTTACTTTTGGTATGACCTTGAAGATAACTCATGTTATGGTTCTGTTACTAGTGTTATGACCAATTTATGGTGTTTATTTGTTCTGGTATATTATGGGAAACATCAAAAATGTTAAGGAATGTTATGCTTATGTTACACCAAATTAAAAGTACATTTGTTCTGGCATATTATGTGAAGCAAAAGTAACATTTCTCAAAATACATTTCATTGATAAATGTTGACAAATAGATAACAATGTTGACAGACACATTTCATGACAGATACATTTCAACCTCCTTGTTCACAAATAGATTTCACTAATAAAAGTTGACACATACATCTCATTACACAGACAAATAACCAACCTAGAAAAACATTGTTACAAATACAACAGTAAACACTAAGCTCACTATGGACACTTTCAACCATTCTCTAGTGTTAATGATCTCATTATTCAATTTGTAAATTTTCTTCTTTTGCCTCTAGATCTTTAAATCTCTTTCATCAATAATGTCGTCATCGAACTATTTGAAGAAATTAAAACTCTTGTTCACATGATTTCTGAAATTTCTACAACCCTAAAACTTTTTTCCAAAATTGACACTATTCATGTCACCCACGGTACGAAGCACACATTCATCTTGGCAATAACACTCCCTCCTCTTGTTTCTGCGAATAATTGACCCAGTTGTTCCAATGGAAGAATTACTTGATAACTCAAACATTGGAGAATATGCAAACCCTAGGAATGGAGACAAGATAAAAAGAAGAAAAATCGAATAAACCCTTTATGCAATGCCAGACAACAAGAACGAAGAGATTAGGAAATCAACCAAACACACAAACACGAAGAATGAGTGGATATACGCGCGAGTACTTTTTTGGAAAATATGAAACTCTTGACAACATTTTACCCTTTAAATAATGGTTTATTCATTCTTTTGATGAGTCATCACACACTTGGCACACCACGTTGACAGTTACTAACATTTTAACATCAAAACTAACGACAGTGATCTAATATGCTAACGGAAGTAATATTACAAGACCAAACTGAAATGATTTTTTTAAGAAACTAAATTGCAACTCATAATTAACTTATGGGACTTGGGGACTAATTATGCCTTATAATATTGTCTCTTATAAAAGTCAACAACGCATACTTAAAGATGATTTAGTTATAGTCATATAAAACACATTCATATACTCCCTCTAAAATGACTATCATTTAAAAAATTTGCACAATGTTGTCATAGACACTACACTTTTATTAAATTAATTTTATTAATGTCTTGAAATAATATAAATTTTATTTGTTAAAAAAACTTTATTTTGAAAATGAGAGAGTAATTTAATGGATGATACCAACTTTTTATCAATAAAAAAAGTGTATTAATAATATTTTGTAATTGTATATTCAATACTACCTATAACGTACCACTTTTTCAAAAAGATGTGACTTCTATGCTTACCTAACTTGCATTTCAATATTTCAAACCCCAAAAAAAAAAGAAAAAAACTCACATTTCAATTGATGTACCAAATCATCTTAATCATTTATTTATTACCTTTTCTTTCCCACCAGCGAAAAAACTGAGAGCTTCCTTTTTCCTCCTAGTGTTTTTAAAAAATCATAAAAGTATATTTCAAGCAATGTTTTGAAAATCAGTGATGGCTAAATAAATAAATCAAACAAATTTTTCACATTTTTAAATTTTATGTTAGATTTTTAAAAAATTATGAATAGAATCATAATTTTTTTCAAAAATTATGATTTTATATTGTATATTTTAAAATGAAATAAAAAAAATAGTATAAACAATAAATTTTGAAGAGAAAAAAATTATTGTTTCATCCGAGAACTTATATCAATGGTGTATAAATCCATAAATTTTGGAGAAGGGTTATAAATTTTTAAAATCTTGACATCTCTGCACTACTGAATTTATCAAAAATTAGTAGCGCTAACTTTGTATAGTTTTTTAATAATTATTAAAAAAAAAAAAAAATAATAGTCTTTCCAAAAATTATTATTCACCCCTCCGTCACATCAATTTTCAAAAAAATAAGTGACAACTAAAATATATATCAAAATTTTTCCAAAATTTTAACTTTACATGAATATTTGAAAAATTTAGTATACAATTATAGATTTACTCAAAAACTTATGGTTTTATATTGAATTTTTGAAATAATTGATTGAAACTTGTTACTCTAACTTCTTCGATCTACGTATTAAGTTACCAAAAAAATTTACTAGACTGCTGTAAAAACATTTGTTGTATCTAAGTGTCCAATTTCAATTGCACAAGTTACCTATAATTAAGTTAGGGAAACATTTCCTTTATAAATATAGCATACTTTGAGGCTTAACATAACGAAACAACTATTTTTTTCCATTCTCAATTCTACATCATCTTCAAAACCATGTCACTATGGTTCATTGCATTCTCCACTTTCATATTATGCATCTTAATATACCGTTTTCTGAAATTTGCAACAAAATCTTCTTCTTCTTCACTACCACTTCCACCTGGACCAAAACCATGGCCTATAATAGGTAACATTCCACACTTAGGCACTGCCCCACATCAATCTCTTGCAGCCTTGGCTAAAACCTATGGTCCTTTAATGTACCTTAAATTAGGTTCAGTGGATGCCGTCGTGGCGGCTTCGGCCGCCGTGGCCGAACAATTCTTAAAGGTTCATGATGCTAATTTTAGTAGCCGGCCACCTAATGCCGGAGCTAAATACATAGGTTATAATTATCAAGACCTTGTTTTCGGTCCTTATGGCCCGCGGTGGCGATTGCTTCGGAAAATTACCTCCGTTCATCTCTTCTGTAACAAATCTTTGGATGAATTCAAACACTTGCGTCAGGTAAGTTAACATCCTTTCATCTGTTTATTACTTTTTCTTTTGCACCAATGAAAAAATTGGGAATCTCCTTTTTCCTCTAGTGTTTTTAAAAAAAATCACCTAAGTATATTCCAAGCAATGTTTTGAAAATTAGAGATGGGGAAATAAATAAATCAAACAAATTTTTTAAATTTTTTAAATTTTAAAATTTATGTTAGACTTTTGAAAAATCATGTATAGAATCATTATTTTGGAAAAGAATGGTAATATTTTAAAATCTTGACACCCTTACGCTATTGAATTTATAAAAAATTATTAGTGTTAATTTTATATATAGTTTAAAATAATTACAAAAAAAAAATAGTCTACCGAATTTATCAAAAACTACTGCTCACCTTTACATCAAATATCATTTTTTTTAAATCAATGACAACATAAAATACATATTGAAATTATCAAAGAATCTGGTAATATTAACTTTATGTGTTTTTAAATAATTACTAAAAAATAATCTATCGGATTTTTCAAAAGAATCAGATACACACTTACATTTCATATCGATTCTATCATAATCCATTATAAAATAAAAGATTTTTCCAAAATTTTAACTTTATCTCGAATATTTGAAAAATATAGTATAAAATCATAGATTTACTCAAAAATTTATGGTTTTATATTGAATTTTTGAAATAATTGATAATACATAAATTTCAAAAATTATAAGATAAAAACTTTTAAAGGGCAAAATGGATATTTGGATAAAACATGGAATTCCTTGTGCAAATTGGGAGTATCAAATAAACTCTTTCTATTTCACCTTTAATTTTCTAGTCTAATTATATTGTAATTTATGCTCAATATATTGGCCTATAAAGATTTTAAGTGATTGTAATTTATGCTCAATATATTGGCCTATAAAGATTTTAAGTGAATTAATTGAGAGGCAACAATGGGAAATCTAGTTGGTCATTTTGTACAAATGATATTAATTATCTCAATCTTAATCAATTGCTATTTTAGGAAGAGGTAACAAGATTGATACAAAATTTGGCAAGTAATTCAGGATCAAAAGCTGTAAACTTGGGACAACTATTGAACGTATGTACAACCAATGCACTTGCTAAAGTTGTGTTGGGAAGGAGAGTGTTCAATGATGGCAATGGTGGTTTTGACCCTAAAGCTGATGAGTTTAAGGATATGGTTGATGAGTTGATGGTTTTAGGTGGAGTTTTTAACATTGGTGATTTTTTCCCTTCATTGGAATGGTTAGATCTTCAAGGAGTTCAAGCTAAAATGAAAAAGTTACACAAAAAGTTTGATGCATTTTTGACAAATATTATTAAGGAACATGAGACTTCTAATTACTCTAAGAGTGAGAAACATAAAGATTTATTGAGTACTTTGTTGTCACTTAAAGAGGAAATTGATGAGGACGGAAATAAACTCAATGATGTTGAGATGAAAGGACTACTTCTGGTATGTTATATTTCTCAAATTAATAATATCGGTTTTTGTCAAACCTAGTAATATCGACTTTTTTAAATAGTTAAGATTTAATTATATTTTGAGTTTGTTTGTCACATAAAAACGCTTAATATTATTTAATTAAAAAATTTTAGATGAGTGAATAACATAACCTTTGTTTTATTTTTCATCTAGAACATGTTTGTAGCTGGAACAGAGACAACATCAATCACCATAGAATGGGCCATAGCAGAACTCCTTCGAAATCCAAAAATCCTAACCAAAATTCAAGAAGAATTGGAAAAAGTTGTAGGTCGAGACACGAACGTGAAAGAAGAAGACATACCAAACCTACCTTACCTACAAGCTGTTATAAAAGAAACCTTTCGTTTACACCCACCGACGCCTCTTTCACTTCCGAGAATTGCTTCTAAAAGTTGTGAGATTTTTGGATACCACATTCCAAAGGATTCAACTCTTTTAGTTAACGTATGGGCCATAGCTCGTGACCCCAAAAAATGGGTTGATCCATTAGAGTTCAAGCCTGAAAGATTTTTATCGAATGGTGAGAACTACGATGTTGATGTTAAAGGAAATGATTTTGAAGTTATACCTTTTGGTGCTGGACGTAGAATATGTGCGGGGATGAATCTTGGAATTCGAATGGTTCAACTTCAAGTTGCTACTTTGGTTCATTCGTTTGATTGGGAGCTTGAAAATGGGGTTAGTGGAGAAAATATAAACATGGATGAAGCATTTGGGTTGGGTATTTTGAGAGCAGTGCCATTATTAGTGCATCCTAAATGCAGGCTCTCACCACATGTGTATTCATCTTCTTTATGATTCTGGAAGTTTGTATTTTGAATTTAATTCTCTTTCTTATGCTTTGTTATAATAATATAAATAAATGGGGATTGAAAGTATAATAGTGTGTGATGATCCTGAAAGGAAAAAGATGTAACTTTAGTTTATTTGGGTATGTGTTTATGTTTGAAACCATAATATGAATATATGTACTTTTATTTGTGGTGGAAATTCCAAACATAATTTGATTTCTCCTCTGAAATTTATGTTTTTAACAATTGTTGTATATTTTTCTTTTATCTTTAGAAAAAAATATGGATAGTCTTTTCTTTCTCATCTCGTTGTTGTTTCCTTGTATTATTTCTGTGAAATATTGGATCGAACTCTAGTATGGTCGAAGGGTAGCTTGTGGTTTGACAGGAACTAAGCATGAGGTCGAAGTATGTTCACATGCTGTTATCGGAGTAATCCGCGTTGTAGTCGGAGTTTGTTCTAACATGCATTAGTAAACATTGTTAGGGTTGTTAGTATGTTGAATTGGGTCTTGCTTGTAAGCCCTGAAGGTGAGAAAATACTTAGAAGGGGGGTTGAATAAGTATGAAGATAAAATCTTAGAAGTAAAAACTCAAGTATTTTTATCCTGGTTCGTTGAACTCAACTACTCCAGTCCACCCTTTCTAGAGTGATTTGCCTTTCTCAATCAAGGACTTAATCCACTATTTAATCAACTGATTACAATAGTAAGCACTAAGAACAACTGTTCAAAGTCTTCTCAAGAACTACTGATCCTAACTGGATCTTCTTAAGGTTTTCTTACAATCAAATGTAATAATAAATACAAGTGTTAAAATGCTTCTAACAAAGCTTTATCACAACTGTGATTTTTCACTTACGATTAAGAACAAAAAATTAATTCGAGCAAGAATATATGAGTTGTATGAGAGCTTTGATAATGAATTATTTTCAAGTGTTTCGTCAACTGAAGAAGATGACTGGAGACTTGCTTTTATAGGCACAGTGATCCAAGAGTATTTCACGTTGAGAAGTGTGTACCAAAAGGTCTGAGCCTTTTTGTCTTCACATCAAGTGACCTTTCCTAGAAGAAGAAAGCACAGAGAAATCCTTTTTGTCTGTGTTCTTGTGTCTAGCATAAATAAGGAAAGAGTCGTTTGGAAATTCCAACAGACATAATCTTTGAATTCTTCTTCAACAATTTTCAGCAAGAATCATCAGAGTCTAATTTGATCAGAGCCTTCTGATGTTCATCAGAGTTTTGCTGAATCAGAGTCTTTGCAGCAAGTGTGCTTTCAGCGTGTATAAGTTCAGAGCAGAATTTTGGGTCAGATCCTCAGTATTGGCAGCGTTAGTACTATCAGAGTCTTCTGAAGTAACTATGCTTGAAAACTCTTCATACAGAATTCTTCATTGGTTCAGATGCTTCTGACTTGCTTCAGATTCTTCTGGAGCTTCTGCTTCAGATCCTTCTGGAGGCAACGCTCAGGATCTTCCGATGGCAGTGTTCAAAATCTTCTAATGGATGCTTCTGATGCTTCAGAGCCTTGCATATTTCTTATGCTTAGATCTGATTTGCTTCTGGAGTGATATTTACTTTAATATCTGCAGCAAACATTCTTAAGCAAATTTTAGAGTACATAATTCTTAACTACAAAATTTCATAATAGTTATCATCAAAACATAGAGATATTATTAAGGACCAATCTGTGTTCTAACAATCTCCCCCTTTTTGATGATGACAAAAACATCAGAAATTTTGTTTAATTGAAAAGAGAATAATTAGAACTCCCCCTGAGATGATGAATCTCCCCCTGAATTAAATATTAATAAGGAATAGAAACTTCCCTTTTGTCTTGAGTATTTTTCAGAGTTAGAGTTTGATTGTTCTAAACATTTGAGAGTCAGAGTTTCTTGCATATTTCAGAGTCAGAGTCTGATGAATTGAATATGATCTGGGAGTCTCAGAGTTTCTTTTACAGAGTATACTTATCAAATGTTTTGAAATACTCAAATATTATGTTAGATAAAATTGATATGTCTGAAGTTTCATTATGGTAAAGTTTAATTAAACAGTTCAGATCTATTTTCTCCCCTTTTTTGTCATAAGCAAAAAGTAAGAACTTTTAAAAGACAAATAAAAGGAAAAACAAACGAGAGAAATCATGTAGAGAAAACATTAAGACATTCATTTATTCAGAGCAGAAAGTACAAACATCAGAAAATATTCAAGTACATGTGCAAACATCAGATGCAAACATCAGGGAAAAAAATAAACTAAGATTGTTTTGACAAAATCATCTTCAACAGATCCGTGATCTCAGAAGAGGAATGTTCTTATTTTGACATCCACTTAGCCATGGTTTCATTCTTCTGATCTTGTTTGGACATCCACTGAGCCATGTCTTCAGACTTCTTATCTTGCATAGCCATCCATGACTTAATCTCTGATTGACCAGCTTCCAGAACTGCAATCTTATCTTCAAGATCTGGATACTCTTTCTTGATCTCAGATGAAGAAGGTGGGACATATTCTGAAGCATGAACAGAGTCAATTTCCATAGGGGCTTTGGAGTTAGGAGCAGCAGATCCAGAGGGATGTTCTACCAGAGTCATAGCCAGAGGGTTGTCTTCAGATGCAGATTCAGTATTCTCTTCTGATGATGAAGGAGCATCTTTAAGAAGCAATGGTGCAGATCTTTTAACAGTCCAGAACAAACTTCTAGCAGTTTCAGCAAATCTGAGCTTCGCATCATCAGAACATACGTTCTTCAGATTTGATGCTACAGTATTGAATCTGTTTATGAAGCCATTCCAAATGGCATCAGATTCATTTGCATCCATTGTTGATGAACACTTCCTCTGTACAAAGCCTAAATACATCTCTATTTCTTTCAAAAAACTTGTAAATAAATGATCAACATTCAGCCTAGGTTTTGGGTTTAGAAAATATTCCAATGTGATTGGCTTGGGTTGGGGAGAGGGTGGAAAGATGAATTTTTGAATGGTGATCAGAGGACGAGGGTAGAATGGTATGAATGGAAGATCAGATGAATTGTCAGGTTTTGATCTAGTTAAAACATTCAGCAGATATGGTTTTGCATTTGATGCATAGGAAACAACATCAAATGGGGTATCAGAGTAAGGAGTGAATGCAGATTTATCAGATAAAATAGGTTCTGATGAAATTACTTCTGGCAGTTCTTTAATATACGGTTGAAGAACAGATGGTAGAATGATGGTAAGTTTGGGTTTAAGAGGAGTGATAGTGTCAGATGGTTCAATTCTGGTGTAGAAGTTTTTGAATTTGAAACCAGAGGGAAGTTTGTCATATGAAAACAGTTTACACGAAGCAGAGGGTACACACTCAGATGTCCTTGGCTTAGGTGTTGGGATAGGATTGGGAATGAGAGTTTCAGAAGAAACAGGTGGTTCTGGTTGGTTAACTTCAGAATTTCTGTGAGAGGGAGATATCAGAAAATCTGGGTGTATATCAGATTCTGATGAATTAGAGGATGTGGTTGGAGTGTAAGACGTGGAGGACACTTCAAAAACAGTTTTGAGAGGTGTAACGTTTAGAACCTTTGTCTCAGGGATATTGGTTTCAGATGGGTTGGTTGATTCTGATGGATTCTCAGAAAGTTTTGATGAAGGTGTAGATGTAGGTGGTTCTGATGTAGGTGGATCAGATGTAGGTGGATCAGATGTAGGTGGATCAGATGCCACTTGATTAGATTGTATAGGTTCAGAAAGAACTTGTACATATGCAATAGGTTCAGATCTGTTTGATTGAGGTTTTTTGGTTGTGATTGTCTTTCTGGTTGTTGTTGTTCAGATTGTTTTTCTAGTTGTTGTTGTTGTTGTTCAGATTGTTTTTCTGGTTGTTGTTGTTGTTTTTCAGATTGTTCTGTTGGTTTTGTTATAGGTGGTGGAGTTTGATTTGCTGGTGTTGTTGTTGTTGGTGTTGGTGCAGATGATTGATTAGTAGAAGGTTTTACAGGAGTGGTGGAAACAGGATCAGATGATTTTTGTGGGGAAGGAACAGAGATATGAGATGGAGCAGGAACAAATTGTTTCTGAGCAGGAGGTGGTTTTGGAATAGACTTGAATGTTGAGTCATTTAAAACAATATTATTGAAAGAGGATACAGAAGATTTGGTACCTTTAATCTTGATACGCTTTGTGGAACAGAGGGAGCGTCTCCAGATGCTTTCCTCTTGATCAGCTTCTGAGGCTTGTTAGCAACTTTGGGCTTCTTTTGAAAAGCCACTTCTTCTGCTTCTGATTGGCCTCTTTCCCTTGTGTTCTCATTTCCTCCATCAGGCATTGGTTCCCTTGCTCTTTTCAGAATATCTGCAGGAGCTGGGGTTCCATCTGCCTTGCAAGAATCAATATACCTTATAATTATTTCCCTTGGTTCTTCAGCACAGAACATTGGGTAGTTGTCAACTGGAATTCGCTTCTGACTAAGTTCAGAGATATTCAACTTCTTGGGTGCTGATGTGAGTTCCTCTACAATTTTTAGTCTCTGAAGACTCTTGGCATTCAGAGGTTTCCCAACAATAGATTCAAGTTCCTCCTTGACTCCAGCAGCATACAGAGCAGTCACCAGTCCATTTTCTGTCAGAATATCTTAAATTAACCTTCCAAAGGGAATCCATGTTCTGATCTTCTGACCCTTATCTTTTACAGATTCTCTTGAAGCATTAATATGATTCCATAAGTGCATGAACAGAATGTAAGGAAGATCTATCTTGGTGCTCTGACTTAAACAGTACATGAAGTAGAGTTGTTCATTGTTCACACAATCTGGAGAATTTGTAGATTTTCTGTGATGAATGCATCCCATGAAAATCTTTGCCCAGATTTTGTAGTCAGGCTTCAGATCTTTAAACTTGTTAGAGGCCTGTCCAGCAGTCATGACTTCCTTATAAACTTCTTCCATGTCTACACGCCCAACTGGCAGATGAGATACTCCATCAGTTTCCTCATATACTATGAGTTTCCTGATTAGATCTTCTGTAATTATAATCTCCTTACCCAGAACAGAAGACAAGATGAATTTGGGGTATACAAAAGCATGTATCCAGAATTCTTTCACCAGATGAGGGTAAACTGGTCCAAATAATCTGTCAAAGTATTTTACCCATCCTTGAGCATCAACTATTGAACGAAATTCAAATCCATTTTCAACTAATGAATCAAATTCCACCATTGATTCACAGAGAACTTCAAGTTTGTCAACAGGAGTTAACAAAGTCCTTTTAGGTGTCGTGTATGGAACCACACCCATATTTGCAGAAGTAACTGCAGCCATGGTTGATTGAAACTGAGCTGCTGTAGAAGATGAGGTTGCCATTGAAGATGATTTTGACAAAGGTTTAGGGTTTTTGTGAAGAGAGAAAAGAAGACAGAAATGCATAAACTTGCTTGAGTTGTGAAAAGTGTGAAAGTGGTGAGAGATGTGATATTTATAGAAAACAATTATGCATACAAACAGACAATCAAAACACGTTCACACATAGCAATTAATGTCAATTAATGAAAGAGAATAAAAATCATTTCAAGCATTAATTGATTCTGACAAATTGGGGGGGGGGGGGGGGGGGGGGGGGAAATCAAGATTTTCACTATTCAAACCATACCTCAAACGTCCCTTCAGTAGTGTACACGCCATCTTTGCAGATTTAGAGTGACACGTGTTTGCTTGCATGTGCTTCTGAATTCTCTTGAGAAATGAAACGTTAACCAACGTTCAGATCCTCTGAGATTGGTTAGTTCAGATACACACAAATAAACATAAATTTAATAAGCAACAGGTGAAATACTTCAGAGTGATAAACATTTATCATCTGTAAAATTTGCTTCTGACAAATATTATTCTGGACACAAATCCATACCAATATTTTTCAGAATAAATTTGAATCTATCTTCAACAAGGGGTTTTGTGAAAATATCTGCCCATTGATGATCTGTATCAACAAAGGCTAAGTTTATAATTCCCTTCTGAACATAGTCTCTGATGAAATGATGCTTAATTTCTATATGTTTTGCCTTAGAGTGTAAAATATGGTTTTTAGACAAACATATAGCAGAAGTATTATCACAGAATATAGAAATGTTACTTTCAAATATCTGATAGTCTTCTAGCTGACTTTTCATCCAGAGCATCTGCGTGCTACATCCAGCAGCAGCAATATATTATGCCTATGTAGTTGATAGTGCAATTGTGGGTTGCTTCTTGCTGTACCAAGAGATTAGATTTCTTCCTAGAAATTGACAACTTCCAGAAGTACTTTTTCTTTCCACTCTGTCTCCAGCGTAATCAGCATCACAGAATCCAACTAATTTGAAGTCATCAGATTTTCTGTAACACAAACCCACATTAGAAGTACCTTTCAGATACCTTAGAATCCTCTTAACAGCTGTTAAGTGTGATTCTCTAGGATCTGATTGGAATCTTGCACACAAGCATACACTGAACAAAATGTCAGGTCTAGAAGCAATTAAGTAGAGAAGAGATCCTATCATACCTCTGTAGAGTTTCTGATCTACTTTCTTACTTACCTCTTCCTTGCCTAGTGAACTAGTTGGATGCATGGGAGTCTTTGCCATCTTACTATCTGTTGCACCCTAATTTTTGACCTTAAGATCCCGCCTCTTTGGACTTATCTTCTTGCTTCTTTTATTTTACTTTTATATGTATGCTTATTTCGACTAACCCGTTTGCGTAGGTGCGGTACTGTCGAGTATAGATCCTTACAGTCCAATACTTCAAAGTGTGACCCTTGGATCTTAGGGACCCTGGGATTATTCTACTGGTTGTCTCCTCGAATGCTTCTCGGGAGTTTCTTTGTTTGCCCCAGAATTTCAAGTTGTTTTGGTCATTGGTATTGGACACAGATATTCGAGGTTTTGCTTTGGTTCATAGGAGGCAACATCGCATGACAAGTTTGGATAAAGATCATGAATGAAGTCTGGGTGCTATAGCGTCAAGGAAAATTTGACTGGTGATAATCTTAAGTTACGATGAAATTTATCCAAGGGCGCACAACTCAAGAGATTCAGATAAGAGGCTCCAGAATAATTCAATTTACAAGATCAAGTTCATAACTCAAGTTTATAAGTATAATTATGCTAAAGAAGGTCACAACTCGCCAAAAGCCATCGCGAGTTTCGGATGAGGATTCATTACGAGATCGATTACCCGAGGTTTTTATTGAACACTACAATAGAGGACTTACAAATGCACCCTTGATGTGATGACACCAATATTGAAAAATAAGTCATTATATTTCTAAGGAAACCATTCATCCTTAAGGATGTTTGTTTGTCAATTTACATTCATACAACAAACATAACTACATATTTCCCTTTCATTTTCTATTTATGGAGAACTGAGTATTTGTCTACAAGGAGTTGAGTTAAGATTACAACAATGCAACGTATTCAAAGAGGCTCAAATTTGGTCTACAGGGATAAACCTCATATCAGGCAAAGCATTACAAGAGAAATTACAAAGTATATGTTTGTTTTTGCCTAAAACTCAAATTAAAGCTACCAGAAGAGCAGCAAGCTGTTTGAAATTTCACATTCCCATATTATTTGAACAGAAGACCTCCTATTAGGTGCCACCGTACAATTGACGGTCTAAAGGCCATATAACCTGTTCAAGCCTCAAATAATAACATGTCAATAGAACAATGAGTTGATTCATACTGTTTGACTCAAAACGACATTGGGTCCAAAGCTACCATATTGCAAATCGGTTGCTTTTGGTTCTAATAACATCTCCAGAGCTTTTCCAGCATAGCCTCTAAATCCAATCCATGCGACTCTGATACTACTTGGAAGAAAGCTTGGTTACTCGATCTCTTGTTGGGGTTTGGATTGTAATCTTTTGATACCTTATGTATTTCATCTAATATATGTTTGTGAACTTATTTTGGGTTCTCTATTGATTGAATATCTTTGGTTATGTATTTGTGGGTCTTGACAAAACCTTTTTACATCTTTGATCTTAGATCTTCTTCTATCAATGAACAAACTTTTGACATGGTTTTGAAGTTGATATTAATTTTATCCTCTATGGTGTTGTGTTGATTAAGTAGCATGGGTAGCATGGGTAGGATCAATATAATATTGTGTGGGTATGTGATAATAGTGATGAAGAATGATGTTCACAACCATTTGGCGGATTAGATGAATACATGTAAAAAGGGTTAAGCGTGTGTACGTATTCTGATCTTTGTATTTTATGCAAAACAACCGTTTATCCTATATGGGTGTTATCTTTGCTTTCCTGTTTATCTTCGATTTGAACCGTGATAGAGATATACTCTTCAGATCTGGATCTAGGATGATTGCCTGTTAGGTCTTAAACACTAGAGATAGTTTTTGGCTTAGCATTTGCTTAAGTATCATATCTTAAGGCTCTGTGTTGTGTTTTTGTTGGGTGAGAGATCACCAATGAGACAACATGGTTGTTCTCTCGACGCCGCGTTAGAAATAAGCTTTGTCGTGAGTGATACGTGATGATATTAGACGAATGATTGCGTTGTGTTTAATTTGTTCAGAAGAATGCATTTGTTATCAATTGATGAAATCCAATCCCAACAAGGCTCCTTTTATATTTCAGTCTTTATTTTATATTTTCTGTTTTTATTTATGGTTCCTTGAACCTTTTAAACCAAACCTTTTGAAAATCAAGCTCAGAAACATAGAGGTCGTTGAACGGCGTTCATATCGCACTAATCCCTGTGGAGACGACAAAACTGGGTACTTAATATTTTTTGCTTGCTGCTTTACCGCATCAACAACTTGCTATCAACATTTACAAATGGATGATTTTATGCCTGATTATTAGAAAAATGAGTGCTATGAGGCTTGCTATGCACCAACGACTTATCCAGTTAATAGAGAATCTCTTTGGACAAAAATAGATGGTGTTGACCTACAACCACCCCCTATAAAAAGGATGCCTGGTAGACCCAAGAAGAAAAAGAACAAGGAGGTTGGGGAACAAGCGAGAAACGAGACACAACTCAAAAGGGAAAAATTTGGTATCAAATACAGTAGGTGCCATAAGGATGGTTGCAACAAGGCCACTTGCGAGCTACCTACAACTGTTGTGACTTTAACTCTGGAAACCCCAATCCAACCACAACCAGCTGCTACCTCAAGCCAACCAACACTAGATGGAGCTTCAACTCAGCAACCACCCAAAAAGAAAAGAAAACTTCAAAAGGGTCTAAAACCAGTTCAGAGCCAACCCTAAAATTTATGTTGATCTTTGATGTGTACTAGTTATGTCACTTTTGGCCTATTTTTTAGTTTATTACTAAGGCTTATAATTCCACTTTTGTTGGATTTATGTTGTTGTAACAGAGGGCATACAATGACTATTTTTTAGTTTATGACTTATGGTTTCCAGTGCCACTTTTGTTGTGACTTGTAATGTAACTATTGTTATGACCTATAATGTTACTTTTGGTATGACCTTGAATATAACTCATGTTATGGTTCTGTTACTAGTGTTATGACCAATTTATGGTGTTTATTTGTTCTGGTATATTATGGGAAACATCAAAAATGTTAAGGAATGTTATGCTTATGTTACACCAAATTAAAAGTACATTTGTTCTGGCATATTATGTGAAGCAAAAGTAACATTTCTCAAAATACATTTCATTGATAAATGTTGACAAATAGATAACAATGTTGACAGATACATTTCAACCTCCTTGTTCACAAATAGATTTCACTAATAAAAGTTGACACATACATCTCATTACACAGACAAATAACCAACCTAGAAAAACATTGTTACAAATACAATAGTAAACACTAAGCTCAATATTCCAATCACTATGGACACTTTCAACCATTCTCTAGTGTTAATGATCTCATTATTCAATTTGTAAATTTTCTTCTTTTGCCTCTGGATCTTTAAATCTCTTTCATCAATAATGTCGTCATCGAACTATTTGAAGAAATTAAAACTCTTGTTCACATGATTTCTGAAATTTCTACAACCCTAAAACTTTTTCCAAAATTGACACTATTCATGTCACCCACGGTACGAAGCACACATTCATCTTGGCAATAACACTCCCTCCTCTTGTTTCTGCGAATAATTGACCCAGTTGTTCCAATGGAAGAATTACTTGATAACTCAAACATTGGAGAATATGCAAACCCTAGGAATGGAGACAAGATAAAAAGAAGAAAAATCGAATAAACCCTTTATGCAATGCCAGACAACAAGAACGAAGAGATTAGGAAATCAACCAAACACACAAACACGAAGAATGAGTGGATATACGCGCGAGTACTTTTTTGGAAAATATGAAACTCTTGACAACATTTTACCCTTTAAATAATGGTTTATTCATTCTTTTGATGAGTCATCACACACTTGGCACACCACGTTGACAGTTACTAACATTTTAACATCAAAACTAACGACAGTGATCTAATATGCTAACGGAAGTAATATTACAAGACCAAACTGAAATGATTTTTTTAAGAAACTAAATTGCAACTCATAATTAACTTATGGGACTTGGGGACTAATTATGCCTTATAATATTGTCTCTTATAAAAGTCAACAACGCATACTTAAAGATGATTTAGTTATAGTCATATAAAACACATTCATATACTCCCTCTAAAATGACTATCATTTAAAAAATTTGCACAATGTTGTCATAGACACTACACTTTTATTAAATTAATTTTATTAATGTCTTGAAATAATATAAATTTTATTTGTTAAAAAAACTTTATTTTGAAAATGAGAGAGTAATTTAATGGATGATACCAACTTTTTATCAATAAAAAAAGTGTATTAATAATATTTTGTAATTGTATATTCAATACTACCTATAACGTACCACTTTTTCAAAAAGATGTGACTTCTATGCTTACCTAACTTGCATTTCAATATTTCAAACCCCAAAAAAAAAAGAAAAAAACTCACATTTCAATTGATGTACCAAATCATCTTAATCATTTATTTATTACCTTTTCTTTCCCACCAGCGAAAAAACTGAGAGCTTCCTTTTTCCTCCTAGTGTTTTTAAAAAATCATAAAAGTATATTTCAAGCAATGTTTTGAAAATCAGTGATGGCTAAATAAATAAATCAAACAAATTTTTCACATTTTTAAATTTTATGTTAGATTTTTAAAAAATTATGAATAGAATCATAATTTTTTTCAAAAATTATGATTTTATATTGTATATTTTAAAATGAAATAAAAAAAATAGTATAAACAATAAATTTTGAAGAGAAAAAAATTATTGTTTCATCCGAGAACTTATATCAATGGTGTATAAATCCATAAATTTTGGAGAAGGGTTATAAATTTTTAAAATCTTGACATCTCTGCACTACTGAATTTATCAAAAATTAGTAGCGCTAACTTTGTATAGTTTTTTAATAATTATTAAAAAAAAAAAAAAATAATAGTCTTTCCAAAAATTATTATTCACCCCTCCGTCACATCAATTTTCAAAAAAATAAGTGACAACTAAAATATATATCAAAATTTTTCCAAAATTTTAACTTTACATGAATATTTGAAAAATTTAGTATACAATTATAGATTTACTCAAAAACTTATGGTTTTATATTGAATTTTTGAAATAATTGATTGAAACTTGTTACTCTAACTTCTTCGATCTACGTATTAAGTTACCAAAAAAATTTACTAGACTGCTGTAAAAACATTTGTTGTATCTAAGTGTCCAATTTCAATTGCACAAGTTACCTATAATTAAGTTAGGGAAACATTTCCTTTATAAATATAGCATACTTTGAGGCTTAACATAACGAAACAACTATTTTTTTCCATTCTCAATTCTACATCATCTTCAAAACCATGTCACTATGGTTCATTGCATTCTCCACTTTCATATTATGCATCTTAATATACCGTTTTCTGAAATTTGCAACAAAATCTTCTTCTTCTTCACTACCACTTCCACCTGGACCAAAACCATGGCCTATAATAGGTAACATTCCACACTTAGGCACTGCCCCACATCAATCTCTTGCAGCCTTGGCTAAAACCTATGGTCCTTTAATGTACCTTAAATTAGGTTCAGTGGATGCCGTCGTGGCGGCTTCGGCCGCCGTGGCCGAACAATTCTTAAAGGTTCATGATGCTAATTTTAGTAGCCGGCCACCTAATGCCGGAGCTAAATACATAGGTTATAATTATCAAGACCTTGTTTTCGGTCCTTATGGCCCGCGGTGGCGATTGCTTCGGAAAATTACCTCCGTTCATCTCTTCTGTAACAAATCTTTGGATGAATTCAAACACTTGCGTCAGGTAAGTTAACATCCTTTCATCTGTTTATTACTTTTTCTTTTGCACCAATGAAAAAATTGGGAATCTCCTTTTTCCTCTAGTGTTTTTAAAAAAAATCACCTAAGTATATTCCAAGCAATGTTTTGAAAATTAGAGATGGGGAAATAAATAAATCAAACAAATTTTTTAAATTTTTTAAATTTTAAAATTTATGTTAGACTTTTGAAAAATCATGTATAGAATCATTATTTTGAAAAAGAATGGTAATATTTTAAAATCTTGACACCCTTACGCTATTGAATTTATAAAAAATTATTAGTGTTAATTTTATATATAGTTTAAAATAATTACAAAAAAAAAATAGTCTACCGAATTTATCAAAAACTACTGCTCACCTTTACATCAAATATCATTTTTTTTAAATCAATGACAACATAAAATACATATTGAAATTATCAAAGAATCTGGTAATATTAACTTTATGTGTTTTTAAATAATTACTAAAAAATAATCTATCGGATTTTTCAAAAGAATCAGATACACACTTACATTTCATATCGATTCTATCATAATCCATTATAAAATAAAAGATTTTTCCAAAATTTTAACTTTATCTCGAATATTTGAAAAATATAGTATAAAATCATAGATTTACTCAAAAATTTATGGTTTTATATTGAATTTTTGAAATAATTGATAATACATAAATTTCAAAAATTATAAGATAAAAACTTTTAAAGGGCAAAATGGATATTTGGATAAAACATGGAATTCCTTGTGCAAATTGGGAGTATCAAATAAACTCTTTCTATTTCACCTTTAATTTTCTAGTCTAATTATATTGTAATTTATGCTCAATATATTGGCCTATAAAGATTTTAAGTGATTGTAATTTATGCTCAATATATTGGCCTATAAAGATTTTAAGTGAATTAATTGAGAGGCAACAATGGGAAATCTAGTTGGTCATTTTGTACAAATGATATTAATTATCTCAATCTTAATCAATTGCTATTTTAGGAAGAGGTAACAAGATTGATACAAAATTTGGCAAGTAATTCAGGATCAAAAGCTGTAAACTTGGGACAACTATTGAACGTATGTACAACCAATGCACTTGCTAAAGTTGTGTTGGGAAGGAGAGTGTTCAATGATGGCAATGGTGGTTTTGACCCTAAAGCTGATGAGTTTAAGGATATGGTTGATGAGTTGATGGTTTTAGGTGGAGTTTTTAACATTGGTGATTTTTTCCCTTCATTGGAATGGTTAGATCTTCAAGGAGTTCAAGCTAAAATGAAAAAGTTACACAAAAAGTTTGATGCATTTTTGACAAATATTATTAAGGAACATGAGACTTCTAATTACTCTAAGAGTGAGAAACATAAAGATTTATTGAGTACTTTGTTGTCACTTAAAGAGGAAATTGATGAGGACGGAAATAAACTCAATGATGTTGAGATGAAAGGACTACTTCTGGTATGTTATATTTCTCAAATTAATAATATCGGTTTTTGTCAAACCTAGTAATATCGACTTTTTTAAATAGTTAAGATTTAATTATATTTTGAGTTTGTTTGTCACATAAAAACGCTTAATATTATTTAATTAAAAAATTTTAGATGAGTGAATAACATAACCTTTGTTTTATTTTTCATCTAGAACATGTTTGTAGCTGGAACAGAGACAACATCAATCACCATAGAATGGGCCATAGCAGAACTCCTTCGAAATCCAAAAATCCTAACCAAAATTCAAGAAGAATTGGAAAAAGTTGTAGGTCGAGACACGAACGTGAAAGAAGAAGACATACCAAACCTACCTTACCTACAAGCTGTTATAAAAGAAACCTTTCGTTTACACCCACCGACGCCTCTTTCACTTCCGAGAATTGCTTCTAAAAGTTGTGAGATTTTTGGATACCACATTCCAAAGGATTCAACTCTTTTAGTTAACGTATGGGCCATAGCTCGTGACCCTAAAAAATGGGTTGATCCATTAGAGTTCAAGCCTGAAAGATTTTTATCGAATGGTGAGAACTACGATGTTGATGTTAAAGGAAATGATTTTGAAGTTATACCTTTTGGTGCTGGACGTAGAATATGTGCGGGGATGAATCTTGGAATTCGAATGGTTCAACTTCAAGTTGCTACTTTGGTTCATTCGTTTGATTGGGAGCTTGAAAATGGGGTTAGTGGAGAAAATATAAACATGGATGAAGCATTTGGGTTGGGTATTTTGAGAGCAGTGCCATTATTAGTGCATCCTAAATGTAGGCTCTCACCACATGTGTATTCATCTTCTTTATGATTCTGGAAGTTTGTATTTTGAATTTAATTCTCTTTCTTATGCTTTGTTATAATAATATAAATAAATGGGGATTGAAAGTATAATAGTGTGTGATGATCCTGAAAGGAAAAAGATGTAACTTTAGTTTATTTGAGTATGTGTTTATGTTTGAAACCATAATATGAATATATGTACTTTTATTTGTGGTGGAAATTCCAAACATAATTTGATTTCTCCTCTGAAATTTATGTTTTTAACAATTGTTGTATATTTTTCTTTTATCTTTAGAAAAAAATATGGATAGTCTTTTCTTTCTCATCTCGTTGTTGTTTCCTTGTATTATTTCTGTGAAATATTGGATCGAACTCTAGTATGGTCGAAGGGTAGCTTGTGGTTTGACAGGAACTAAGCATGAGGTCGAAGTATGTTCACATGCTGTTATCGGAGTAATCCGCGTTGTAGTCGGAGTTTGTTCTAACATGCATTAGTAAACATTGTTAGGGTTGTTAGTATGTTGAATTGGGTCTTGCTTGTAAGCCCTGAAGGTGAGAAAATACTTAGAAGGGGGGTTGAATAAGTATGAAGATAAAATCTTAGAAGTAAAAACTCAAGTATTTTTATCCTGGTTCGTTGAACTCAACTACTCCAGTCCACCCTTTCTAGAGTGATTTGCCTTTCTCAATCAAGGACTTAATCCACTATTTAATCAACTGATTACAATAGTAAGCACTAAGAACAACTGTTCAAAGTCTTCTCAAGAACTACTGATCCTAACTGGATCTTCTTAAGGTTTTCTTACAATCAAATGTAATAATAAATACAAGTGTTAAAATGCTTCTAACAAAGCTTTATCACAACTGTGATTTTTCACTTACGATTAAGAACAAAAAATTAATTCGAGCAAGAATATATGAGTTGTATGAGAGCTTTGATAATGAATTATTTTCAAGTGTTTCGTCAACTGAAGAAGATGACTGGAGACTTGCTTTTATAGGCACAGTGATCCAAGAGTATTTCACGTTGAGAAGTGTGTACCAAAAGGTCTGAGCCTTTTTGTCTTCACATCAAGTGACCTTTCCTAGAAGAAGAAAGCACAGAGAAATCCTTTTTGTTTGTGTTCTTGTGTCTAGCATAAATAAGGAAAGAGTCGTTTGGAAATTCCAACGGACATAATCTTTGAATTCTTCTTCAACAATTTTCAGCAAGAATCATCAGAGTCTAATTTGATCAGAGCCTTCTGATGTTCATCAGAGTTTTGCTGAATCAGAGTCTTTGCAGCAAGTGTGCTTTCAGCGTGTATAAGTTCAGAGCAGAATTTTGGGTCAGATCCTCAGTACTGGCAGCGTTAGTACTATCAGAGTCTTCTGAAGTAACTATGCTTGAAAACTCTTCATACAGAATTCTTCATTGGTTCAGATGCTTCTGACTTGCTTCAGATTCTTCTGGAGCTTCTGCTTCAGATCCTTCTGGAGGCAACGCTCAGGATCTTCCGATGGCAGTGTTCAAAATCTTCTAATGGATGCTTCTGATGCTTCAGAGCCTTGCATATTTCTTATGCTTAGATCTGATTTGCTTCTGGAGTGATATTTACTTTAATATCTGCAGCAAACATTCTTAAGCAAATTTTAGAGTACATAATTCTTAACTACAAAATTTCATAATAGTTATCATCAAAACATAGAGATATTATTAAGGACCAATCTGTGTTCTAACAATCTCCCCCTTTTTGATGATGACAAAAACATCAGAAATTTTGTTTAATTGAAAAGAGAATAATTAGAACTCCCCCTGAGATGATGAATCTCCCCCTGAATTAAATATTAATAAGGAATAGAAACTTCCCTTTTTGTCTTGAGTATTTTTCAGAGTTAGAGTTTGATTGTTCTAAACATTTGAGAGTCAGAGTTTCTTGCATATTTCAGAGTCAGAGTCTGATGAATTGAATATGATCTGGGAGTCTCAGAGTTTCTTTTACAGAGTATACTTATCAAATGTTTTGAAATACTCAAATATTATGTTAGATAAAATTGATATGTCTGAAGTTTCATTATGGTAAAGTTTAATTAAACAGTTCAGATCTATTTTCTCCCCTTTTTTGTCATAAGCAAAAAGTAAGAACTTTTAAAAGACAAATAAAAGGAAAAACAAACGAGAGAAATCATGTAGAGAAAACATTAAGACATTCATTTATTCAGAGCAGAAAGTACAAACATCAGAAAATATTCAAGTACATGTGCAAACATCAGATGCAAACATCAGGAAAAAAAATAAACTAAGATTGTTTTGACAAAATCATCTTCAACAGATCCGTGATCTCAGAAGAGGAATGTTCTTATTTTGACATCCACTTAGCCATGGTTTCATTCTTCTGATCTTGTTTGGACATCCACTGAGCCATGTCTTCAGACTTCTTATCTTGCATAGCCATCCATGAATTAATCTCTGATTGACCAGCTTCCAGAACTGCAATCTTATCTTCAAGATCTGGATACTCTTTCTTGATCTCAGATGAAGAAGGTGGGACATATTCTGAAGCATGAACAGAGTCAATTTCCATAGGGGCTTTGGAGTTAGGAGCAGCAGATCCAGAGGGATGTTCTACCAGAGTCATAGGCAGAGGGTTGTCTTCAAATGCAGATTCAGTATTCTCTTCTGATGATGAAGGAGCATCTTTAAGAAGCAATGGTGCAGATCTTTTAACAGTCCAGAACAAACTTCTAGCAGTTTCAGCAAATCTGAGCTTCGCATCATCAGAACATACGTTCTTCAGATTTGATGCTACAGTATTGAATCTGTTTATGAAGCCATTCCAAATGGCATCAGATTCATTTGCATCCATTGTTGATGAACACTTCCTCTGTACAGAGCCTAAATACATCTCTATTTCTTTCAAAAAACTTGTAAATAAATGATCAACATTCAGCCTAGGTTTTGGGTTTAGAAAAGATTCCAATGTGATTGGCTTGGGTTGGGGAGAGGGTGGAAAGATGGATTTTTGAATGGTGATCAGAGGACGAGGGTAGAATGGTATGAATGGAAGATCAGATGAATTGTCAGGTTTTGATCTAGTTAAAACATTCAGCAGATATGGTTTTGCATTTGATGCATAGGAAACAACATCAAATGGGGTATCAGAGTAAGGAGTGAATGCAGATTTATCAGATAAAATAGGTTCTGATGAAATTACTTCTGGCAGTTCTTTAATATACGGTTGAAGAACAGATGGTAGAATGATGGTAAGTTTGGGTTTAAGAGGAGTGATAGTGTCAGATGGTTCAATTCTGGTGTAGAAGTTTTTGAATTTGAAACCAGAGGGAAGTTTGTCATATGAAAACAGTTTACACGAAGCAGAGGGTACACACTCAGATGTCCTTGGCTTAGGTGTTGGGATAGGATTGGGAATGAGAGTTTCAGAAGAAACAGGTGGTTCTGGTTGGTTAACTTCAGAATTTCTGTGAGAGGGAGATATCAGAAAATCTGGGTGTATATCAGATTCTGATGAATTAGAGGATGTGGTTGGAGTGTAAGACGTGGAGGACACTTCAAAAACAGTTTTGAAAGGTGTAACGTTTAGAACCTCTGTCTCAGGGATATTGGTTTCAGATGGGTTGGTTGATTCTGATGGATTCTCAGAAAGTTTTGATGAAGGTGTAGATGTAGGTGGTTCTGATGTAGGTGGATCAGATGTAGGTGGATCAGATGTAGGTGGATCAGATGCCACTTGATTAGATTGTATAGGTTCAGAAAGAACTTGTACATATGCAATAGGTTCAGATCTGTTTGATTGAGGTTTTTTGGTTGTGATTGTCTTTCTGGTTGTTGTTGTTGTTCAGATTGTTTTTCTAGTTGTTGTTGTTGTTGTTCAGATTGTTTTTCTGGTTGTTGTTGTTGTTTTTCAGATTGTTCTGTTGGTTTTGTTATAGGTGGTGGAGTTTGATTTGCTGGTGTTGTTGTTGTTGGTGTTGGTGCAGATGATTGATTAGTAGAAGGTTTTACAGGAGTGGTGGAAACAGGATCAGATGATTTTTGTGGGGAAGGAACAAAGATATGAGATGGAGCAGGAACAGATTGTTTCAGAGCAGGAGGTGGTTTTGGAATAGACTTGAATGTTGAGTCATTTAAAACAATATTATTGAAAGAGGATACAGAAGATTTGGTACCTTTAATCTTGATACGCTTTGTGGAACAGAGGGAGCGTCTCCAGATGCTTTCCTCTTGATCAGCTTCTGAGGCTTGTTAGCAACTTTGGGCTTCTTTTGAAAAGCCACTTCTTCTGCTTCTGATTGGCCTCTTTTCCTTGTGTTCTCATTTCCTCCATCAGGCATTGGTTCCCTTGCTCTTTTCAGAATATCTGCAGGAACTGGGGTTCCATCTGCCTTGCAAGAATCAATATACCTTATAATTATTTCCCTTGGTTCTTCAGCACAGAACATTGGGTAGTTGTCAACTGGAATTCGCTTCTGACTAAGTTCAGAGATATTCAGCTTCTTGGGTGCTGATGTGAGTTCCTCTACAATTTTTAGTCTCTGAAGACTCTTGGCATTCAGAGGTTTCCCAACAATAGATTCAAGTTTCTCCTTGACTCCAGCAGCATACAGAGCAGTCACCAGTCCATTTTCTGTCAGAATATCTTAAATTAACCTTCCAAAGGGAATCCATGTTCTGATCTTCTGACCCTTATCTTTTACAGATTCTCTTGAAGCATTAATATGATTCCATAAGTGCATGAACAGAATGTAAGGAAGATCTATCTTGGTGCTCTGACTTAAACAGTACATGAAGTAGAGCTGTTCATTGTTCACACAATCTGGAGAATTTGTAGATTTTCTGTGATGAATGCATCCCATGAAAATCTTTACCCAGATTTTGTAGTCAGACTTCAGATCTTTAAACTTGTTAGAGGCCTATCCAGCAGTCATGACTTCCTCATAAACTTCTTCCATGTCTACACGCCCAGCTGGCAGATGAGACACTCCATCGGTTTCCTCATATACTATGAGTTTCCTGATTAGATCTTCTGTAATTATAATCTCCTTACCCAGAACAGAAGACAAGATGAATTTGGGGTATACAAAAGCATGTATCCAGAATTCTTTCACCAGATGAGGGTAAACTGGTCCAAATAATCTGTCAAAGTATTTTACCCAGCCTTGAGCATCAACTATTGAACGAAATTCAAATCCATTTTCAGCTAATGAATCAAATTCCACCATTGATTCACAGAGAACTTCAAGTTTGTCAACAGGAGTTAACAAAGTCCTTTTAGGTGTCGTGTATGGAACCACACCCATATTTGCAGAAGTAACTACAACCATGGTTGATTGAAACTGAGCTGCTGTAGAAGATGAGGTTGCCATTGAAGATGATTTTGACAAAGGTTTAGGGTTTTTGTGAAGAGAGAAAAGAAGACAGAAATGCATAAACTTGCTTGAGTTGTGAAAAGTGTGAAAGTGGTGAGAGATGTGGTATTTATAGAAAACAATTAGGCATACAAACAGACAATCAAAGCACGTTCACACATAGCAATTAATATCAATTAATGAAAGAGAATAAAAATCATTTCAAGCATTAATTGATTCTAACAAATTGGGGGGAAAATCAAGATTTTCACTATTCAAACCATACCTCAAACGTCTCTTCGGTAGTGTACACACCATCTTTGCAGATTTAGAGTGACACGTGTTTGCTTGTGTTGCACCCTAATTTTTGACCATAAGATCCCCTCCCTTTTTGCGCATTTTTTACGTGTCGTCTCTATGCTCTTGTATGCGTTTTTCTTATGATTAACCAGCTCGTGCAGGTATGTTAAGATGGAGATGATACTTACAATCCAATCCTTCCCAACATGGTTTATCAAATCTTGAGCCAAGCTATATCGAAGTTTACGACAAGGTTCGCAAGCTGATTTGAACTCAATGGCTTTTATCTGACTCCAAAATTAAAGGCAGTCTATTGATGTGTAAAAAGTTGGGTCTTATTCCACCGAAGAGAGTCCATCATATTCAAGCCCGTGATTAAATTTATACTACTAAGTTGTCACATAGGCTACGCAAATGGAATCTCACAAGAGCCAAGTTCATGGGTTATTCAAGATTGCAAGTTTAGTGGCGAATCCAGTTCATTTAAGTTACTGAGGAAACTTCATTTTTTTTGACATTGTGAGGCTCGATTTCTTGATTTCACGATATGAACGTATCAAAAGATAGGAGGTTGAAATTCAATTGGTAAGAGGGCTACGGGAACGAACTCCAAAATTCATTATAAGTTGAATTATTTGCATAGAAGTTCGTTAAGCTTCATTAAGTTTGATCCGCCAAGCAAAGACCACTCATGAAAACTTCGTGCAATTTAACCATTTGACGATATCGCAAACTTTTAGTTTGTATATGATTTCTACATCATTGGAGTACTTTATGAGCACCAAGATAATTCAACTACGGTCGTATTAAGCAAATATGGATTACAAAGTTTGTGATATATGAAGTACTCAAATATAATTTAGAAACAAATTTATCCAAGTTATAGTCTCGAACTTCTACAACTCAAACTCCACTAATTCAACACTTTTCAAAGGTCCTGAAGAGCCAAGCTTTCTTTGAGCAGCCATTAATCTTTCTCATTCCCGCAATCGCCACGTACGACAAACTTTGCCTTTGCTTATGTGTATGGTTTCGTTTGGAACACTGCTGGCACATGAAAATAATAGGATAGATTAAGTCACAAGATTTTGATAAACTTACGGTACACAGCTGGCCAACATAACAAGGTTTGGACCATTGGTCTATCAGAAGGAAATAAAAAGGATATTATGGAAGCCATTCTCCCTCTGGCACAAGTAAATCAATGCAATTTGAAGGCAAGCTTACCTGAGTACATCTGAAGGCAGGCGGTAGCAAACCGATGGTAAATTAGTCGCGTTGTTCCTGGTAAACAGCGAGTTTGGCAGTGATTTTATTCATGTATGTATGACTTGAATTAAAGTCACGACTTCCATTCCGACCAATTCACCTCAAAATGGTTAAGCCAACCGAACACGATACCGAAAACAACAGCAATACAAAGGTGGCATCAGCACATCACATCGGTATTTCCGCATTAGCACATTAAGTACTTTTCAGCAAGCACTAGTCACATGCATAAGCTGTAGTCGGAAACCAATCTGGATGAGAGTTTTTCAACACCGCTACAATGCCGTTGAGACAAGGATAAGAGACCGAGACTTCGCTTATACAATCTTAGATCACTAAACCAGCTGCATGGGTCACTTCAAGAATAACAAGTGCTGAAACCTAAGACCCCTCTTTGTCATACGGTTCACCATGCCAAAGTTGCCACAAGCACATGTAAAGTAAATTGAGACAAAACATTAGTTCCAAATCCTGGATGAAGTTGTCGTCTTGTCCCGAAGAACTGCTACCAAAGTCGTCAAAGGTTACCGAGAGAATCATGTTGTGGCGACGACATATAAAACCATCCAACTATCTGAAAAAAGGAATGAGGAGCATATTAGAAGCAATTCATATACAAAGACATCAATTCATTTACATCAAGAAATCAGCACACCTCTTAGCCCTGTGCAGGAAGAAAGACTAAGAAACTTACGACAGCGGCTTGAAATCCCTTTTGATGGTTCTAAAACAGAGCACCAAGAAGCTCTTTCGTTATTGTGGAGATTGGCTTATCCCGACAGGGAGCTTCCTTCACTTAAGTCAGATCAGGAAATAGGATGGCAAGCTTCATTCCACCGATTATTGCTTAAACAAGACAGAGTCAGGGCAGAGTGGGAATATCCATTTGCAGAAGCTGGAATCAATATTTCATTTATGTTGGTGCAGACGCCGGATCTTCAATCAGTTCATCCATCTTCTTTGTCAGGAATCTATTTTCTACGGCTGCTTGAGGAGGATGAAATGGCATTTGATATCCTTTTCTACATCGCCTTTCAAATGATAGGTGCTCAGGGGTTAGCAAAGCGTGCTGCATATATGGAGTTTAACGATGTTTCGAGGTCAACGAGAACGCAGTTAGAGCGGGAGCTTGCTCTTGAAGACATCTCCAGCATAAAAGATTTACCTGCCCACAACATGTTGTGATGATTAGTCCTCATAATTTCTCTCCCATTTTGTAGCTAGAGAATGTTACATTAAATGTATCTAAAGCATTTGTGATTCTATCTTTGAATAGAAACATGAAAACCATAAATGAAAGCGAGCTACCTGAATATCATGACACAACGGCAAGTACTCCTGCAACAACAATCCAAGTGAAGTCCCTTGCACCAACTCTCCAAACGTAAACAATGCCCACGCTAGAATTTGATTCAAGCGACCTGTCTGATGTCCAGCCACTACTCCCGTCATCCGGGCCTCCACCTCCGTTGTATGCCGCAACAACATCTTGTTCCTGGAATGAGACCTGGTGGTGGTCTCATCCTAAACTACCTGGTACCCGAAACAATGAGCAGCAAAAAACAACACAAGATGCCAAGAACCTGCTGCGACTTCCTGCAGAATGAAAGTAACACGGCATGAATAACGAGACAAAGCCTATACCAAAGACTTAATGGATAAGCTAGTTTGGAATTAAAAGGAAGAACAAATCTAAAGCAGAAGACCATAAAAACAACACCTTCAAACTCAATGCCAGCCATGTCACTGGTATCAACCTTTTGTACCGGAAAGCTACAAGTAAATGCAAGTTTGTGCTGTCTCCTCGCGAACCGAGCAGGTCTTTAACCGAATAGAATCACGCACCCTGCAACAGAAAAAGTCTTGTGAAGGGGACGCAACATTGGTGTAAACCTAGGAGACAATTAAGGGTGCTGAGAAACTTACGAAATAAGCTGAGAGCTTCTTCACAAACTGAGCTGGGATTGAAAGGAATATCAACGACGACACCACAGCCCGCGTCGATCAGTAGATAGCAACCTTGTTCAGCATATATCAAGTTATCAGAGATAGGAACCGCAGGATTAAGGGAAGCACCCTAGAGTACTGTCATCATTAACCAAACATGGAGAAGTTGCAGGAAGTATACGCTGGTTAGCCATACCTCAGCTAGTGGAAGGCTCACTAAGAATTCGCAGAAGGACCTCTAGAGCACCAACAAGGAAATGCAGGAGTCTCTCGCAGTTTAGAACATACTAACCAAAGAGCTGACATGGTCCATTTTGTCTCCCAAGTGTGTGAGCGAACCACATATCATACCAGATAATTCATCAACCGAGTCTGAAACTCACCCTCATAACCATCACTTTGCTAATCTCCATATTGGTTCCTGAAGATCAGCTGCCTCAACCTGAATCTCTACCCAATTGTGATCCACTGCCATGTTCTGAACAACTTGAAGACAATCGCATCAGAGACGTCAAACCAATGCATCATGATCGTCTTGCTCAGCATGATACAGTTCCCAACAACATGTCTGGAGTTTGTCTTAGGAGTTCCCGACACTCTGTTCATCTGATCAGCTTGATTCACCATCCTAGCACCAAAAGAAATAGCATTTAGATACACATCAACTTGATTTGAAAACAAGAGTGAAGAACAAAGCAAAAAGCAATAACCTCGCTGAGAGAATTCTGAACACTTCCACGTAAGTCTACACCAAAGAACACCAAGGAAAAATCGTGGATCATTGCGTCAAATGTCAAGTTGCTACTCTGGGCTTCTAGTTCATCTTCTGGCCCAAGCCAAACCGTTATCCACACCTGCCAGAACATTAGATACGAGTCAGCAATTTACTAAGGAATATACCAATAAGGAAAAGAGAATATCCAATCCCAATTGAAGCGCAAAATCGGAGATTTAATCAAGTCATCATTGCAAATCAACAAAATGGGAAAGTTTTCAAATCCGATTAAACCCAAAATGGAAACCCACAATCAATCTCAAATCAAAACATTAAATCGTACAAGGCTTATAAATTGAGGAGAAAGAATTCAGATTGGAAAGGGGGGGACGCATACAGAAACCACAAAATATTCCACAGCCACGAAATCCCAATCCATCAAAACCTAAAAAATATACGAAGGTCTCCAAGAGAACTTATCTTTTGAAATCAACCGGGAAACCTCCGGAAACTCCCTCGCGAATCCATCTCCGTTAACCGTGCCGCCTCTGTCAACCGTAAATCCTCGCCGTTTCCACCACATCCATTGCCTCGTGAAGCCATCGCGAAGCCACCGACGACGCTATAATCATCATCATCTTGGGTAATATCTTCCTTAAGTAACATTCCCATTTCATGATTGATTTTGTCTTGTGTTTTGTTAGGTTGTATGAAAATGGAAAACAGAAAAAAGAAAAGAAGAAGAAGAATGGAGAGATCGTAAGAGGGAGAAAGAAGAGGAACGATGGAGGAGATATGGGAAAAAGGGGACTAGGGTTTTATTTTTATTTTATTTTATTTTATTTGTAATATGATTAAAGTCACACACATCACACGATCCACACACTAACCACCATTATCACACGTCTAATTAACCACTTAATCTCTTAACTAATCTTAATCCAATAATTAAAACATATTTTAACTATTTCATTAACCAAACCTTTTTTAATAAACCAATAAATATTTTATATATAAAAAATAATATACCATTATTATTATCTTTTTTTAAAATAATAAATCCCCTTTTAATTTAAATTAACTTTTCTTAATAACAAAACCTTTTTCTCAAAACTTCTATTTGTTTAAATCTTATTCATTTTAAAACTTAAAATCAATTCATATAATCCAATATGACTCTTATTTATTTAATAAAATCTATTTAGTGATAATAACTAAAAACTCTTTTTAATAAAGTCAATTCACATTCAAATATCTTTTACTAATAAAATTAAATTAACCTTTTTCTAAAATCAACTCCATCAAATCTAACTTTTTATTAAAACCAATAAACAACTTTTTTTCATATAAAATTAATCTCCTTAAAACGATATAACTTCTCCTAAATCAATCTCATCTAAAAGCAAATCATCTAGTGCAAACTAAACTCAATCCCAATTAAAATCAACCAACCGCGTAAACATACAAAACAATCGTGCACTTCACGACACCTTTCACTCTCACACACTTCCAGCGCTTTCATGCGTATGTGTATGGTTTACTTTTCTGCCATTTACCTTACTGTCATTTACATTACCGCATTTACATCATTTATACTTATGCGTTGCATTCCGTCCAAAGGAAAAACCTACACATAATTCAACGTTGTGTGTAGTTTCACGTCATTTGCATCATAACCCCCTCGATCCTTGATTCCACTCAAGTTGATCGCTTAGGATAGATCCTACCCCATAGGAAGGACCTTGTCTTTATCTTTACAACTTAGACAAAACAATCAACACCATACAAAGTTCAAACACAACAGAGAATAGATGTTAATCATCTTAAGTGAGATATAATCTCCACCCCACAAACAACACAATCAAACATGTAGGGACTTTACCTTAAGAGCGATAAAGGCATACTTGGCGATCATCCGAGTATGTAAGACCTTTTCTTAAGACGATGCAAAGACCATTTCCTACAACCCCCTTTACATTTGTGGTGGTTATATCTCCCTTAACATGAAGACTCGTCTCTTCTCCTAAACCCAATCAAAACAACTACCCTAAACCCGTAGGAACTTTGACCACAGTCAAAGAGCTCCTCTAACCCTTTAGGGGAACTACAAGTACTCTGATTCCACTCCCGTAAGGATATGTAGGCATAAGATGCGACATCTTATCGAGTATACTTAGAAATAAACCACTAGGGTCTTTCAACCATTAAGCAGATAAACACTTAGCAATAAACAAATATAAAATAAGAGGTTCCTGTAGAGTACTACAGAAACTTAGGATGCTAGTACCTTCCCTAAGTTTAACCGACCCCCGAACCTAAACAATCTAAACCTTGCATTTGCATTGCATCGTGGGAATTTTGATCTTTATCCCTTCCTTTGGACAAATCAAAGTTCGGTTGCAAAATGAATTAAAGATTCAAACTAATCAATAGTTTGGTATCCAAATTTCACCGCGACAGAAATGGCGACTTCACTGGGGACGCCTCTAGTGGGTTTCCCTATCTTATTTTATTTGTTTACTGCTTTACATATCTGCCTACCTGATTAATTGTTTACATGCTTTCTCTTGTTTTTCTTTTGGGATTACTGTTCTTTAGTGGTGAGATAAAGTTATGCACCCGAACTTGAGAGAAATTAAGATAGGATGGTGATATAGTCGAGGAGGCTTATAGGGAGTTGAATCCCTACTAAGTTGAATCGAGAATCCCGCTCAGTTGAGGCCCTTTCAAAATAGTACTGTTGAACGAGCAATCGTGAAGACACTCATTATTTTCGACTTTGGAGCCTATGATATTGAGGACCGTAGTTACCTTAACCCAACTTTGGCCTTTATTAGGACGTAGTGCGAGACTATGAGGAAGTACTTCCGAAATAGTGCTACGCGAAGCTACACTCAAAAGAAGTTCTCTTGAGAATATTATTAATCCTTGAGTAATTGGGAAAATTGATAATATCCGATAGATGGGCTGATGATTCTGAGTCCCATTAGAACCTTGTTCTGCAGGTACAAACAACCTTTAGTCCTTAAACCTTTGGGAAGGGTACACCTTTACTCCATGCTCGTTGCAAACCTAGGGCGCCCCTTGTTTGTTTATCTTTATTGTCCTTATGTGAATACTTGTGTTTGCTGCATTCATATAGCATCATTTTGCATTGGACTTCATGGGATTTACTTTCGTTTATGGACATTGTAGGTCACTATGGCTTCAGATAAAAGACATACTGTGAAATATACTTTTAAGAGTCCCAAATTGGATGACCTAAAGAAGTTGTGGGGTTTCATCAAAGATCAAGAAGAATTCAAGAACAAGTATGGGAAGCTGATATCTTTATTGGGTTGCTCAGTGAATGAAGGACTTCTTGCCACTTTGCTACAATTCTATGATCCTCTCTACCATTGTTTCACCTTTCCAGATTTCCAGTTGCTACCTACATTGGAAGAGTATTCTTTTTTGGTTGGTCTACCTGTCCTTGAGGAATCTCCTTTTCCCTTCTTGGAAAAGGACCCCGATGAGAAAGATATTGCTAAAGCCCTCCGTTTGAAGGTATCTGACGTCAAAGCCAACCTAGTTACTAAGGATGGAATTCTTGGTTTAAAGACAGGTTTCCTAATCGAGAAGGCTTCATTCTATGCTGATTATTCTAATAAGGCTCCGTTTGAGGCAATTTTTGCTTTGCTTGTTTATGGGTTGTTTCTATTCCCGAGTTTTGAAGGTTTCATCGATCTCAAAGCATTCAAGATCTTTATGAAGAACAACCCAGTGCCAACTATGTTGGGAAATGCATATCACTCTATACATCTCCGAAACCTCCGTGGTGGAGGGATGATTACTTGCTGTGTACCTTTACTTTACAAGTGGTTTATTTCGCACTTGCCGAAGTCTAGCTCTTTTACAAACATTGGCAAAGAGCATTGGTCTCCAAGAGTTATGGCTCTGACCCATTCCGACATTGATTGGTACAACCGAGTGTATGATGGAGTATTGATCATTGATAGTTGTGGTGACTTTGCTAATGTACCGTTGCTCAGCTTTGATGGAGGGATCAGCTACAATCCTATTTTAGCTCGTCGACAGTTGGGATACCCGTTGAAGGAACCTCCCAAGAGTGTTCAAGTAGAGGGTATATTCTTCAAAGATGATATGGAACTCCGAGGAAAGATCCTAAATGCATGGCGTAATGTACACAAGAAAGGGAAGAGAAGTCTAGGGAAGCCTAACTGTGTGTCTTTAGAACCATACCTCCAGTGGGTCAGAAAAAGGGCAACCAAGCTAAAGATGCCCTATTCCCGTCAAGATCCCATAGCTCCAAGGAGAAAGCCCACTTATGTCTTTATGTCCAAAGCCGAGGAGTTATAGGTGTCTTTAAGGAAGTCTCAACATGAGCTGGAATCTTGGAAGAACAAGTACCATGTAGCAGTGGCAGAAAATGATGAGTGTCAGAAGCAGAAGGCTGAACTTCAAAAGGAGAGGGATGAACTTCAGAAACAGCTGCAATTGAAGGACGAAGAGCTACTCCCCTGCAAGAAGAGGAAAGTCATGGAGGATTTATTTTTCTCCGACCCACAATGCACTATTTGGAAACTAATTGTGGACAACCTTATCCGTGAGAAGGCGCAACTAGAAGAGAAGCTCAAGCAGCAGCATTCAAAGCTTCTTTAGTGTCTTTACTAGCTTTTATTTAGCTTTTATTTGGGACTCTTTAAAAGAATATTTATGTAGTCCGTTTCAAATTTAATAAAACGTTTCCTTTTACCGCAATGCCTATAAATAGAGGAATCCCATGAAGTCCTAATCATCTTGCATTGCATTCTTTTCCCTGGTTCACTTCAAGAAACTCAAATTCGTTATGTAGGTGTTGTAATCATGGATTTCAGAAGAGAAACCCTGAAGTACACTTTTCAGAGTCCCAACCTCGAAAGCTTGAGAGAACTAGCCGAACTCATCGAGGATCGCTTTGCCTTCGCAGCAGAATATGGAGGAGTTTTTCGTTTCCTCGAGCTAAGGATGAAAGAAGTATTGTTGGAAACATTGGTTCAATTTTATGACCCGATGTATCACTGCTTCACTTTTCCAGACTACCAATTGATGCCGACCTTGGAAGAGTACTCAGAACTCTTGAGGATGCCTGTGACTGTTCGACCCCTATTCACCGGGAGGGAAGACACGCCTAGTCACCAAGAAATTGCAAATGCCACTCATCTCAGTCTTGAAGATCTTCAAACACACCTGATCACCAAGGAAGGAGTCCTTGGTTTTCCCGCTGACTTTTTGATCGAAAAAGTCTGTTACCATGCTGAAAGAAAGGAGGTTCTCATCTTGGAAGCCAAATTCGCTTTGTTGGTTTATGGGACTTTCTGGTTCCCTAAATTTGACAATTTTGTTGATATGAATGCGATCAAGTTGTTCATACTCAAGAATCCAGTACCCACCTTGCTCGCTGATACATACTTTTCGATTCACTCGAGGAATGCTGAAGGAGGAGGACACATTGCATGTTGTACCGCCTTGCTGTACTCATGGTTCATCGCTCGTTTGACTTGGTATTCGTCCCTTTGGGATGAGGTAGCAACACCTCGATGGTCCGAGATACTTATGGCCCTCACCCATTCGGACATTGTTTGGTATGATCCCGCCTATGGAGGCGTGCCTATGATTCCTAACATCGGAGGTTTCTCCAACGTACCGCTTATTGGAAGAGAAGGATGCATAAGTTACAATCCCGCTTTGGCCCGTAGACAGTTTGGACACCCTATGATCCAAGTGCCTGACCCAGTTTCGTTGGAAGAGATCTATTTCAAAGGAGAAGAGGACCTAGATCTCAGGACTGTCATCATTTATGCGTGGAAATACATTGATATGGAAGGAACAACTGCTTCAGGATACCCCAACTGTGCTGTTTCCGAGGATTATCTGCATTGGGTGCGAGAAAGGGCTCTCGATCTCAAAATGCCTTTTCCTTTCCATGAACCTATGGTATTGTCTGCTCATGACCCCGAGTGGTTCGATGTGGATGAAATTGAACAAATAAAGATTGCTTTAGATGAAGCCCGAAAATTGAGGACTGCTTGGAAGAATAAGTTCTTCACCCTCAAGGTAGAGAAGGAAAGACTTCAAAAGACTCCGGAAATAGAAGTTGCCAGAAAGAGAAAGGCGCAAGGAGATTTATTTTCTCCTCATGCCTCTTCAAGTGCTGTTACCAGTGATGATCTCCCCTCAACTACCATGGCTTGGAAGGAGTGTGTGGAACGACTCATCATCGAGAAAGCGGCGTTGCAGGATCGTATTGATCAGCTAACCGAGGAGCTCCGTACAAAAGAGAAGACTGTGGGATATAGTTCTAAGTTTTCTTTTGCTTTCGTTGTAATAAACTCTTGAAAGAGTACTTTGTTTTCATTGTTTCTCAAAAATAAAAAGTTTTTCAATATCCTACATTATAATACTGAAAAACACTTTGAGTTTCTTGAAGTCTCCTCCTGCATCTGCATTATGCATTAACATTCTGCATTTAGCATGGCATTTTGCATTTGTGCATGTGTCCTTCCTTTGTTGTGGCTCATTTCGGTTTTCCATCTTTTGCTGTCAGTCGCTGTCTCGACCATCTGACCAAGCCGGAAGTATCATTAAAGGATAGTGAGGAGAACAAAGACATGGATCGCATGACTAGCTTCAGAGTAAGGTCTAATCCGACACTTCGCCGTCCCTCCGACAACTTTGTTCCTGTGCAACTTCAGCCTGGGCAAGACAAACCGCTTGCTGACTTTCAGAATATTCATGCTGAAAAGGAAATGGACGATCCGGAGCTTACAACATTCGAGAATGAATTTCGTGACTTCGAGGAACGATGGAAAATGATGAAGAGGAACCGTGCGCCTGATTTTCGTGCTCATGACCTGCACCTAGTTCCAAACTTAGTTATCCCCCCAGGATTCCAGATGCCCGCCTTCGAAGTGTACAAAGGTACAATTTGTCCAAGGTATCACTTGATGATGTTTTGTCAGAAGATGACCGCCTATCTTGGGAATGACCAACTATTGATTCACTGCTTCCAAGAAAGTTTGTGTGGAGCACCATTAACATGGTATATGAAGCTACAAAGGAATCACATTCAGTCTTGGGAAGACTTAACTTTTGCTTTTGTGAAGCAATACCATCACAACTTGGGTATAGCCCCAAACAATAGAGATGATTGTGGACCTTCCAGAGAATTCATAGCTCCGGTACCCTGTCCTCAGCACCAGTATGCGATGCCCGCTCAGCGTGAACAACAACCATCTCCTAGACAGAGGTTGACCTCTCCAGATCAACCACAGAATCGACAATTCTGAAAAGGTATCAAAGGATGCCTCTGGATACTCCAAAAGAAGCAATTCATCAGTTTGATCCCATCCCTGTGAAGTATGCTGATTTTTTTCCAGCTCTAATTCAAAGAGGGCATATCCAGACAAGAGTCCCACCTAAGGTACCTAAGAAGTTTCCATACTGGTACAAAGCCAACAAATTTTTCCTGTATCATCAAGGTGCTCCGGGGCACGACATTGAGAGCTGTTACGGTATGAAGGCGGACGTTCAAAATTTGGTCAAATGTGGAGTCTTATTCTTTGAGGGTTTCATCCCTTATGTGCGAGATAGCCCCATATCTCGACAAGGTTCGTCCTCCCCAGGCATGATTCAAGGTCGTCAACGCCGTGTCTGAAAGTTGCGCATCAGACATTTCTGCATGTCTTTCCCATCTACATGAAAGCACAATAAAGATCCTGGAAAGGACTCTCCGAAGAAGTTTATTTCATTTTGTTCATGTTTATTTCTTTGATTGAAAGCGTATTTGGCATGTAAGAACTTTCTGTTTTGAATAAGTAATGCAATAACTGTTTGTCTTGAAGAAATCCATTCGTTTTCACTCAAATAGTTTTTCAAAATTATTTATAATGCCGACTTTTACCCGATCTCTTGCTCTGACAGAGAATTGGAAGGAGGATGATGAAGTAAAACATATGATCTCTTGTTGTATGCTTCGAACAAGTACCCTACTGATGATGTAAGGCATTATTTTAAACCTCCTAAACACCAAAATAATCATCCCTTTCCTTTTAAAACCTTGATTGAGGATCCGTTCTCTTTCTCCCAAACCCTTTCCAACCTCATTTTCTTAACCTGGGGCAGGGTAATATCAAAAATAATGAACATCTTCAAAAATTGGGTGGGCACAAATATACTAACCCTTTCTACCTCCACTCTACAAGTCATAAATTAAACCCACATACGACCTTCAAAGTCCTAATTGAAGTAAGGTTAGTTCGAAAGCATACTCGATGAGATATTATTTCCTGACTCCTTGAGCTACGCTCAAATTAAATCGGCTTTATAAATAATGTTCAATTTGTATCCTAACTAGTGGTTTCGATCACAAGTTATTGCGATACCCCTTTTCAAAACTTCAAGACAAACGCGTGTTGCATTAACCATTTCAAAATGGATATTTATAACTTGCTAAAATACGTTTGACATCTTAGAAAGACCACATACAGACATTGATGATGATATTTGAAGACTTTGCTGACTTGGGGCAAGTCATTCTTCCCAAGAAAAATTTCATCCGCGCAAGTCTTGGGTTCAACTAGAAGAAATTCAAGGACGCACATACCGCCAATCAGGGGCAGTTACGTCAAGATTCGGCGAATCTCTCCGAGAGTTTGAAAACAGTGGGGCATTTAGACATCATGTTTTCTATAAAATCCTCTCAAGACGTTTTTTCTCTTAACTATGTGACTTGGGGCATTTGAAGATTGGAGCAAAAGATGTATATCTCATCCTCAGGAAGCTCAACCCCAACATGTTCAACAACTACGGCGACCCAGGATATTTATTTTATCCCCTATGAAACTTCGGTTTGGGTACCTCCGTCTACAATTTCATACAACGCGCCAAACTTACCAAGATGTTACATTCCCAAATGGATTGATCACTTTCCCTCAAGAGAAATTTTGAAGTTTGGAAGCAGTATTGGGATCCTACATTTGGTTCTCTATCTACCCTCAGTGGTACTTCTATCTTTGAAGATTAGTCGGATGTTTGTTTCGAGACGCTTATCCCGTATTCGGTCGTTGCTCGTCTGTCTTGTCAGCATAAGCATATACATATCATATAAGTAGATAGCATAACATTTGCATTTGTGCATCCTTTGTATGTTTTACTCTATCTCTTCGATTGCGGTTACCCTTGGGTATTTGGGCGTGTCTTATTCCTCCCAAATAGAGTTGTCAGCCCTAAGCAAAAAAAAACTCAATATTTCTATTTCCCCACGAAGTTCGATCCTCGTGGAAGACAGTTATTTCGGTACATTCCCATTGGAGTTTATGCCTCTATGGTTGAGTCTTGCTTGACAGTTTCTCTTCGGTTATTTCCCGAATTGAACTTCGGTCTTTGGCAATCACACTATGAATATCTCTAGCTTTGAACACAAGTCAAGAGCGCATTTATTTTGCACTTTAACATTATGAGGATCACCATTTGAAGACACAAACGTTTCTTCAACAACATTACAAGATCCACTCGACAACTTACAGCTAAGTGACAGAAGATCTCTTTATTTGAGCAACTCGTTTTGGGAAGATTTATTCTCAAAACGACAAACAACAATTTCCTCGAGACAATCTGTCCTTCCCCAGTGGATTATTTCAAGATTATCAAGTCAAAACAGAGGACATTACAGATACTTCCCCGTTTGAGGATTTCTGCTACAATAAATTCACATATTTTTACAATTACAGCAAAGATATTCCTCAAAAAAAAAAACGATCTTCCTCAGAGAGTTCATCATGAGTACTATCAATGACATATCTCCTTACAAGAGGACACTCCACAAATCAACCGGTTTACAGCTCCTCTGAAGATCCCCAGTGCATATTCTACAAATTGCCAATACAATACAAATTGCATCTACAATTACAAGTACAAGATCACATCTACAAAATTCTACAATTACAGATTACACAACATTTACATCAACAATTCTATAGTGTTACAATTTACAACCTACAATCTACAATGACACTATGGCTCACAGCCGAACATCTACATCAACATTACAATTTACAACTACAGTTACATCTACAATCTACAAATCACAACCCCCTATGAAGGTGCTCTCACGAGTTCTCATCATTTCGGGAAGGAACTGAGACCAGCTCATGGTTCCCATACCATGATGCAAGGGGAAGTTCGACATCAGGAACCGAGACCAGCTCATGGTTCCCATACCATGATGCAAGGGGAAGTTCGACATCAGGAACCGAGACCAGCTCATGGTTCCCATACCATGGTGCAAGGGGAAGTTCGACATCAGGAACCGAGACCAGCTCATGGTTCCCATACCATGATGCAAGGGGAAGTTCGACATCAGGAACCGAGACCAGCTCATGGTTCCCATACCATGATGCAAGGGGAAGTTCGACATCAGGAACCGAGACCAGCTCATGGTTCCCATACCATGATGCAAGGGGAAGTTCGACATCAGAAACCGAGACCAGCTCATGGTTCCCATACCATGGTGCAAGGGGAAGTTCGACATCAGAGACCGAGACCGGCTCATGATTCCCATATCATGATGCTCGGGGAAGCTCTACCACTACAACAACCACAACAACATCTACAACTACAATGACATCAAAGACCGAGACCAGCTCATGGTCCCCGTACCATGATGTTAGGGGGAGTTATAAAATGGCGAAGAATGCATTGCGCCCCAATCAAAAAGATCCCTTTTGAGTTACTATTGACCACCACCTTGGTAGTAAAAGTATCTTTCGATCACAAATCGTCAAAATCACCGCATCCTTGATGCATGAGTTACCGTTACACGTTTGGAGATTTCCCATGGATGATTGTTCCTATCCTCGTAGGGTCCCGCCTTGTTGGATCTGTTGCTCTTCTGTCTAGCATGTCGTGTCCAGTTCATCCCCTGTTACCTCTTTCTCACAGATTTGTCCGTCTTGCATTCTCATATCATTGCCTATCATTGTGTTCGGTGGTTTCTTATGGACAAAAATTCGCGCAATGTTTGTATTTAAGTCCCTCCTATCTCGTCGAGACGGAAATTTCAATCTCCATATCTCCGAATAGAAGTAACTTAAATAGGGGCATCTGTTGCACCCTAATTTTTGACCATAAGATCCCCTCCCTTTTTGCGCATTTTTTACGTGTCGTCTCTATGCTCTTGTATGCGTTTTTCTTATGATTAACCAGCTCGTGCAGGTATGTTAAGATGGAGATGATACTTACAATCCAATCCTTCCCAACATGGTTTATCAAATCTTGAGCCAAGCTATATCGAAGTTTACGACAAGGTTCGCAAGCTGATTTGAACTCAATGGCTTTTATCTGACTCCAAAATTAAAGGCAGTCTATTGATGTGTAAAAAGTTGGGTCTTATTCCACCGAAGAGAGTCCATCATATTCAAGCCCGTGATTAAATTTATACTACTATTTTGTCACATAGGCTACGCAAATGGAATCTCACAAGAGCCAAGTTCATGGGTTATTCAAGATTGCAAGTTTAGTGGCGAATCCAGTTCATTTAAGTTACTGAGGAAACTTCATTTTTTTTGACATTGTGAGGCTCGATTTCTTGATTTCACGATATGAACGTATCAAAAGATAGGAGGTTGAAATTTAATTGGTGAGAGGGCTACGGGAACGAACTCCAAAATTCATTATAAGTTGAATTATTTGCATAGAAGTTCGTTAAGCTTCATTAAGTTTGATCCGCCAAGCAAAGACCACTCATGAAAACTTCGTGCAATTTAACCATTTGACGATATCGCAAACTTTTAGTTTGTATATGATTTCTACATCATTGGAGTACTTTATGAGCACCAAGATAATTCAACTACGGTCGTATTAAGCAAATATGGATTACAAAGTTTGTGATATATGAAGTACTCAAATATAATTTTACAAACAAATTTATCCAAGTTATAGTCTCGAACTTCTACAACTCAAACTCCACTAATTCAACACTTTTCAAAGGTCCTGAAGAGCCAAGCTTTCTTTGAGCAGCCATTAATCTTTCTCATTCCCGCAATCGCCACGTACGACAAACTTTGCCTTTGCTTATGTGTATGGTTTCGTTTGGAACACTGCTGGCACATGAAAATAATAGGATAGATTAAGTCACAAGATTTTGATAAACTTACGGTACACAGCTGGCCAACATAACAAGGTTTGGACCATTGGTCTATCAGAAGGAAATAAAAAGGATATTATGGAAGCCATTCTCCCTCTGGCACAAGTAAATCAATGCAATTTGAAGGCAAGCTTACCTGAGTACATCTGAAGGCAGGCGGTAGCAAACCGATGGTAAGTTAGTCGCGTTGTTCCTGGTAAACAGCGAGTTTGGCAGTGATTTTATTCATGTATGTATGACTTGAATTAAAGTCACGACTTCCATTCCGACCAATTCACCTCAAAATGGTTAAGCCAACCGAACACGATACCGAAAACAACAGCAATACAAAGGTGGCATCAGCACATCACATCGGTATTTCCGCATTAGCACATTAAGTACTTTTCAGCAAGCACTAGTCACATGCATAAGCTGCAGTCGGAAACCAATCTGGATGAGAGTTTTTCAACACCGCTACAATGCCATTGAGACAAGGATAAGAGACCGAGACTTCACTTATACAATCTTAGATCACTAAACCAGCTGCATGGGTCACTTCAAGAATAACAAGTGCTGAAACCTAAGACCCCTCTTTGTCATACGGTTCACCATGCCAAAGTTGCCACAAGCACATGTAAAGTAAATTGAGACAAAACATTAGTTCCAAATCCTGGATGAAGTTGTCGTCTTGTCCCGAAGAACTGCTACCAAAGTCGTCAAAGGTTACCGAGAGAATCATGTTGTGGCGACGACATATAAAACCATCCAACTATCTGAAAAAAGGAATGAGGAGCACATTAGAAGCAATTCATATACAAAGACATCAATTCATTTACATCAAGAAATCAGCACACCTCTTAGCCCTGTGCAGGAAGAAAGACTAAGAAACTTACGACAGCGGCTTGAAATCCCTTTTGATGGTTCTAAAACAGAGCACCAAGAAGCTCTTTCATTATTGTGGAGATTGGCTTATCCCGACAGGGAGCTTCCTTCACTTAAGTCAGATCAGGAAATAGGATGGCAAGCTTCATTCCACCGATTATTGCTTAAACAAGATAGAGTCAGGGAAGAGTGGGAATATCCATTTGCAGAAGCTGGAATCAATATTTCATTTATGTTGGTGCAGACGCCGGATCTTCAATCAGTTCATCCATCTTCTTTGTCAGGAATCTATTTTCTACGACTGCTTGAGGAGGATGAAATGGCATTTGATATCCTTTTCTACATCGCCTTTCAAATGATAGATGCTCAGGGGTTAGCAAAGCGTGCTGCATATATGGAGTTTAACGATGTTTCGAGGTCAACGAGAACGCAGTTAGAGCGGGAGCTTGCTCTTGAAGACATCTCCAGCATAAAAGATTTACCTGCCCACAACATGTTGTGATGATTAGTCCTCATAATTTCTCTCCCATTTTGTAGCTAGGGAATGTTACATTAAATGTATCTAAAGCATTTGTGATTCTATCTTTGAATAGAAACATGAAAACCATAAATGAAAGCGAGCTACCTGAATATCATGACACAACGGCAAGTACTCCTGCAACAACAATCCAAGTGAAGTCCCTTGCACCAACTCTCCAAACGTAAACAATGCCCACGCTAGAATTTGATTCAAGCGACCTGTCTGATGTCCAGCCACTACTCCCGTCATTCGGGCCTCCACCTCCGTTGTATGCCGCAGCAACATCTTGTTCCTGGAATGAGACCTGGTGGTGGTCTCATGCTAAACTACCTGGTACCCGAAACAATGAGCAGCAAAAAACAACACAAGATGCCAAGAACCTGCTGCGACTTCCTGCAGAATGAAAGTAACACGGCATGAATAACGAGACAAAGCTTATACCAAAGACTTAATGGATAAGCTAGTTTGTAATTAAAAGGAAGAACAAATCTAAAGCAGAAGACCATAAAAACAACACCTTCAAACTCAATGCCAGCCATGTCACTGGTATCAACCTTTTGTACCGGAAAGCTACAAGTAAATGCAAGTTTGTGCTGTCTTCTCGCGAACCGAGCAGGTCTTTAACTGAATAGAATCACGCACCCTGCAACAGAAGAAGTCTTGTGAAGGGGACGCAACATTGGTGTAAACCTAGGAGACAATTAAGGGTGCTGAGAAACTTACGAAATAAGCTGAGAGCTTCTTCATAAACTGAGCTGGGATTGAAAGGAATATCAACGACGACACCACAGCCCGCGTTGATCAGTAGATAGCAACCTTGTTCAGCATATATCAAGTTATCAGAGATAGGAACCGCAGGATTAAGGGAAGCACCCTAGAGTACTGTCATCATTAGCCAAACATGGAGAAGTTGCAGGAAGTATACGCTGGTTAGCCATACCTCAGCTAGTGGAAGGCTCACTAAGAATTCGCAGAAGGACCTCTAGAGCACCAACAAGGAAATGCAGGAGTCTCTCGCAGTTTAGAACATACTAACCAAAGAGCTGACATGGTCCATTTTGTCTCCCAAGTGTGTGAGCGAACCACATATCATACCAGATAATTTATCAACCGAGTCTGAAACTCACCCTCATAACCATCACTTTGCTAATCTCCATATTGGTTCCTGAAGATCAGCTGCCTCAACCTGAATCTCTACCCAATTGTGATCCACTGCCATGTTCTGAACAACTTGAAGACAATCGCATCAGAGACGTCAAACCAATGCATCATGATCGTCTTGCTCAGCATGATACAGTTCCCAACAGCATGTCTGGAGTTTGTCTTAGGAGTGCCCGACACTCTGTTCATCTGATTAGCTTGATTCACCATCCTAGCATCAAAAGAAATAGCATTTAGATACACATCAACTTGATTTGAAAACAAGAGTGAAGAACAAAGCAAAAAGCAATAACCTCGCTGAGAGAATTCTGAACACTTCCACGTAAGTCTACACCAAAGAACACCAAGGAAAAATCGTGGATCATTGCGTCAAATGTCAAGTTGCTACTCTGGGCTTCTAGTTCATCTTCTGGCCCAAGCCAAACCGTTATCCACACCTGCCAGAACATTAGATACGAGTCAGCAATTTACTAAGGAATATACCGATAAGGAAAAGAGAATATCCAATCCCAATTGAAGCGCAAAATCGGAGATTTAATCAAGTCATCATTGCAAATCAACAAAATGGGAAAGTTTTCAAATCCGATTAAACCCAAAATGGAAACCCACAATCAATCTCAAATCAAAACATTAAATCGTACAAGGCTTATAAATTGAGGAGAAAGAATTCAGATTGGAAAGGGGGGGGGGGGGGACGCATACAAAAACCACAAAATATTCCACAGCCACGAAATCCCAATCCATCAAAACCTAAAAAATATACGAAGGTCTCCAAGAGAACTTATCTTTTGAAATCAACCGGGAAACCTCCGGAAACTCCCTCGCGAGTCCATCTCCGTTAACCGTGCCGCCTCTGTCAACCGCAAATCCTCGCCGTTTCCACCACATCCTTTGCCTCGTGAAGCCATCGCGAAGCCACCGACGACGCTATAATCATCATCATCTTGGGTAATATCTTCCTTAAGTAAAATTCCCATTTCATGATTGATTTTGTCTTGTGTTTTGTTAGGTTGTATGAAAATGGAAAACAGAAAAAAGAAAAGAAGAAGAAGAATGGAGAGATCGTAAGAGGGAGAAAGAAGAGGAACGACGGAGGAGATCTGGGAAAAAGGGGACTAGGGTTTTATTTTTTATTTTATTTTATTTTATTTTATTTGTAATATGATTAAACTCACACACATCACACGATCCACACACTAACCACCATTATCACACGTCTAATTAACCACTTAATCTCTTAACTAATCTTAATCCAATAATTAAAACATATTTTAACTATTTCATTAACCAAACCTTTTTTAATAAACCAATAAATATTTTATATATAAACAATAATATACCATTATGATTATCTTTTTTTTAAATAATAAATCCCCTTTTAATTTAAATAAACTTTTCTTAATAACAAAACCTTTTTCTCAAAACTTCTATTTGTTTAAATCTTATTCATTTTAAAACTTAAAATCAATTCATATAATCCAATATGACTCTTATTTATTTAATAAAATCTATTTAGTGATAATAACTAAAAACTCTTTTTAATAAAGTCAATTCACATTCAAATATCTTTTGCTAATAAAATTAAATTAACCTTTTTCTAAAATCAACTCCATCAAATCTAACTTTTTATTAAAACCAATAAACAACTTTTTTTCATATAAAATTAATCTCCTTAAAACGATATAACTTCTCCTAAATCAATCTCATCTAAAAGCAAATCATCTAGTGCAAACTAAACTCAATCCCAATTAAAATCAACCAACCGCGTAAACATACAAAACAATCGTGCACTTCACGACACCTTTCACTCTCACACACTTCCAGCGCTTTCATGCGTATGTGTATGGTTTACTTTTCTGCCATTTACCTTACTGTCATTTACATTACCGCATTTACATCATTTATACTTATGCATTGTATTCCGTCCAAAGGAAAAACCTACACATAATTCAACGTTGTGTGTAGTTGCACGTCATTTGCATCATAACCCCCTCGATCCTTGATTCCACTCAAGTTGATCGCTTAGGATAGATCCTACCCCATAGGAAGGACCTTGTCTTTATCTTTACAACTTAGACAAAACAATCAACACCATACAAAGTTCAAACACAACAGAGAATAGATGTTAATCATCTTAAGTGAGATATAATCTCCACCCCACAAACAACACAATCAAACATGTAGGGACTTTACCTTAAGAGCGATAAAGGCATACTTGGCGATCATCCGAGTATGTAAGACCTTTTCTTAAGACGATGCAAAGACCATTTCCTACAACCCCCTTTACATTTGTGGTGGTTATATCTCCCTTAACATGAAGACTCGTCTCTTCTCCTAAACCCAATCAAAAAAACTACCCTAAACCCGTAGGAACTTTGACCATAGTCAAAGAGCTCCTCTAACCCTTTAGGGGAACTACAAGTACTCTGATTCCACTCCCGTAAGGATATATAGGCATAAGATGCGACATCTTATCGAGTATACTTAGAAATAAACCACTAGGGTCTTTCAACCATTAAGCAGATAAACACTTAGCAATAAACAAATATAAAATAAGAGGTTCCTGTAGAGTACTACAGAAACTTAGGATGCTAGTACCTTCCCTAAGTTTAACCGACCCCCGAACCTAAACAATCTAAACCTTGCATTTGCATTGCATCATGGGAATTTCGATCTTTATCCCTTCCTTTGGACAAATCAAAGTTCGGTTGCAAAATGAATTAAAGATTCAAACTAATCAATAGTTTGGTATCCAAATTTCACCGCGACAGCTTGCATGTGCTTCTGAATTCTCTTGAGAAATGAAACGTTAACCAACGTTCAGATCCTCTGAGATTGGTTAGTTCAGATACACACAAATAAACATAAATTTAATAAGCAACAGATGAAATACTACAGAGTGATAAACATTTATCATCTGTAAAATTTGCTTCTGACAAATATTATTCTGGACACAAATCCATACCAATATTTTTCAGAATAAATTTGAATCTATCTTCAACAAGGGGTTTTGTGAAAGTATCTGCTCATTGATGATCTGTATCAACAAAGGCTAAGTTTATAATTCCCTTCTGAACATAGTCTCTGATGAAATGATGCTTAATTTCTATATGTTTTGCCTTAAAGTGTAAAATGGGGTTTTTAGACAAACATATAGCAGAAGTATTATCACAAAATATAGAAATGTTACTTTCAAATATCTGATAGTCTTCTAGCTGACTTTTCATCCAGAGCATCTGCGTGCTACATCCAGCAGCAGCAATATATTCTTCCTCTGTAGTTGATAGTGCAATTGTGGGTTGCTTCTTGCTGTACCAAGAGATTAGATTTCTTCCTAGAAATTGACAACTTCCAGAAGTACTTTTTCTTTCCACTCTGTCTCCAGCGTAATCAGCATCACAGAATCCAACTAATTTAAAGTCATCAGATTTTCTGTAACACAAACCCACATTAGAAGTACCTTTCAGATACCTTAGAATCCTCTTAACAGCTGTTAAGTGTGATTCTCTAGGATCTGATTGGAATCTTGCACACAAGCATACACTGAACAAAATGTCAGGTCTAGAAGCAGTTAAGTAGAGAAGAGATCATATCATACCTCTGTAGAGTTTCTGATCTACTTTCTTACTTACCTCTTCCTTGCCTAGTGAACTAGTTGGATGCATGGGAGTCTTTGCCATCTTACTATCTGTTGCACGCTAATTTTTGACCTTAAGATCCCGTCTCTTTGGACTTATCTTCTTGCTTCTTTTATTTTACTTTTATATGTATGCTTATTTCGACTAACCCGTTCGCGTAGGTGCAGTACTGTCGAGTATAGATCCTTACAGTCCAATACTTCAAAGTGTGACCGTTGAATCTTAGGGACCCTGGGATTATTCTACTGGTTATCTCCTCGAATGCTTCTCGGGAGTTTCTTTATTTGCCCTAGAATTTCAAGTTGTTTTGGTCATTGGTATTGGACACAGATATTCGAGGTTTTGCTTTGGTTCATAGGAGGCAACATCGCATGACAAGTTTGGATAAAGATCATGAATGAAGTCTGGGTGATATAGCGTCAAGGAAAATTTGACTGGTGATAATCTTAAGTTACGATGAAATTTATCCAAGGGCGCACAACTCAAGAGATTCAGATAAGAGGCTCCAGAATAATTCAATTTACAAGATCAAGTTCAGAACTCAAGTTTATAAGTATAATTATGCTAAAGAAGGTCACAACTCGCCAAAAGCCATCGCGAGTTTCGGATGAGGATTCATTACGAGATCGATTACCCGAGGTTTTTATTGAACACTACAATAGAGGACTTACAAATGCACCCTTGATGTGATGACACCAATATTGAAAAATAAGTCATTATATTTCTAAGGAAACCATTCATCATTAAGGACGTTTGTTTGTCAATTTACATTCATACAACAAACATAACTACATATTTCCCTTTCATTTGCTATTTATGGAGAACTGAGTATTTGTCTACAAGGAGTTGAGTTAAGATTACAATAATGCAACGTATTCAAAGAGGCTCAAATTTGGTCTACAGGGATAAACCTCATATCAGGCAAAGCATTACAAGAGAAATTACAAAGTATATGTTTGTTTTTGCCTAAAACTCAAATTAAAGCTACCAGAAGAGCAGCAAGCTGTTTGAAATTTCACATTCCCATATTATTTGAATAAAAGACCTCCTATTAGGTGCCACCGTACAATTGACGGTCTAAAGGCCATATAACCTGTTCAAGCCTCAAATAATAACATGTCAATAGAACAATGAGTTGATTCATACTGTTTGACTCAAAACGACATTGGGTCCAAAGCTACCATATTGCAAATCGGTTGCTTTTGGTTCTAATAACATCTCCAGAGCTTCTCCAGCATAGCCTCTAAATCCAATCCATGCGAATCTGATACTACTTGGAAGAAAGCTTGGTTACTTGATCTCGTAAACTGATGTTGAGCTCCTACCGCAAAGTGCTACACAATGGGGCTAACAGTGAGAAAATAAACCTGCATTTTACATTTATACAATAAAGTCAGCAGGCCCTGCAAAAGTGGAAGAACACTGATTTGGATGCCGTTACATGGTGGTTAGCTGTTAGCACAATTTGAATATAGCGATTAAAGTCGGACCTTCAAGAAAATCAAACGCAAGCTTGGCACGCAAAAGCAACCCCACAAGTTGTGATATGACTGTTATTATTGTAGAGTGGCAAGAGTTGTCATGCATCAGCATTGAGGTATCACCAACATAAGAGGTCCTTATCAAAATACAAAGAAATCTGACATGGGCATGTGATGAGTTCAAGCAACTACCGTTTCGAATATTACCAAGGTTTTAGTGGCCCAGATATCCCTGTTGCGTGACGTGATTGTCGTCGCACTGTTAGTATATCTTGCAGCAATTACCGGCATCGTTCCATTCTTAAGAAATCCGCGCTCCAGCTACGATGAGGCATCGCCATTTTCCTGCAAACCAATACACAGAAGCGATTAATTGACCTTCAGGTGAATTGAAGAAGAAATTCAAGCGCAAATCATTACCAAACTGCTCCAAGAGCTGGTGCACCGCATCAACGCCTTCCAAAGCTTCCCACTGTCTATTGCCACATGAAAGCAATCCTGAAGCCTTTGTATTGTTTTGGGCATGAACTTAATCTTCGACTCTTGACAAGTTATTAGCTCATTGCAAGGAGCACACAAACGGCTACGGTTACCGTCTATTAATATGCGAGAACCTAACAACATAGAACGCAACCTGCAAGAAAACCGAGCGGTTTAGAATTTGGCGATACATGATACAAGTCGTAAGTTGAACAATTGTGTGAATTTAGCAAAACAACCAGGACATTATTTTTAAGCAGCAGTGGAAGCAGCATCAGGATTTGTGAATGAGTTTTACTCTTAGTATTATTCTAAGAGAAGTCAAGATTATTACCTCAACCGAAGTTGTCCCTCTTTTTCTACGGGAACGATGTTATTAACAACATTGAAGCCTCTATTCTCGGAAACAGAGCCATTTGCTGTTCAAATACATACTTTTATTCTCTAACCATCATCAGAGCCCCCTGAATCTGCTAATGGATTGTACCAGATACACATTCTCATATTCTTCTTAGTAGTCTTTCATGTTCTATATAGTGCGACCACAATGCTTCTCGGGAGACTAAAGATACGAGGATGGATGGCATGCTACAGTTAGGCATCCTTGATTCCTGTTGTCATAATTTTGGCGGTTGGAACAAAACTTCAAGCTACATTGACAAAGATGGCTATTGAACTCACAGAAAGATCACGCATACGAGACGCTGGTTTTTTAGCTTGCCATCAATCCACAGGCAACGGTAGTCTACGTACACTACCACCGCATCGTCATTTCCTGTTGAAGCCAGAAAGCACAATTCCAGAATTAAGAAGAAATCAACAAGAGACACCAAGGTCGAATTGTAAAATGATCAACACGAAGAAAATGCGTATAACATACCATCCATAACTATGAGCTTGTTATGTCACATCTAACTCAATATCTACAACCTGTCAAGAAAATAGGAATTGCAGGTTCATAAATGCACAATCACAGCCGCAACAAGGTTACGCGCCATTACTCTGTATTTCCTTTCCCTTCCTGCACGAGATTAGAATTAAGTCAGAGCGGAAGCAGTTATCAGGAAACATGTTAACACAGAATTGGGAAGAAAACCTCACCCGCAGTTTTTGGACTTGAAAGAACCGCAACCGTAAATCCACTGCGAGTCACCAAAGGATCGTAGTCAACTGACCATTTACTAGAACAGGACATGATACATGAGCTTATTTTCCAAGACTATTAATGAAACACGCGGTTGAACCGTACTAACTTCACGCTACAACTAGAGTGATCACAGGAAATGAGCGACCTTTAATTGAAGACCCCAGTAATCGTGGCCCCTGTCCCAGAGAAGAATTAATCCAAAGACCTGAAAAGGAACAAGCAATATATCATCATTTTCAGATTCGAAAACTTTCCAAAAGTATTGCCGACATGTTCTTAATATCTTCCAAAACCAGATAAAACATGTTTGTACAATTCTGGAATGTTTTAAAAGCAAATCATGGACTGGTACGACTATAAAGTGGAGAAATTGAGAGGAATTCAAAGGGAGAAAAAAATACACACAGGATTTCACAGACAGCAATTCATAAACCCAAAAAAAATCCCAAATCGAAAAACTGAAGAGACATTTTGCAGAAAGAGGAAAAGAGAAACTCATATTTTTTCACTCCGCCGTGAGACGCCATTGTCGCCTCGACCTCGAACTCCATCCTTTGCAAGTTCGCTGACGTTCCACCGGAAAACCGCTCCGCCGAGAACCTTCGAACCTCATCGTTTCCACAGCCGCCGCGAAGACCCCGTCAGAATATCGCGAAGTCACCGGGAAACCACCGTCGTCATCATGTTGGGTAACGTTTTTTTCGAAGTTTCTTTTCATTTTCATGATTGATGTTTTGTTTGTGGTTGTTGTTTTAAGCAAGAGAAGGACGGTGAGAAGATGGAGAGATTGAAGGAGAGAATGAGGTAAAGATGGAGGTAGCGGGCGCGTCGACGGAGAAGAGGACCGATTTAAGATTTAGGGTTTCCTTTTTGTTTTTTTATTTTATTTTATTTTATTTTGATCTATGTGGATGTAATCATATGAATGCCGCACACACACACATACAGTGCACCCACGCCACACATCTCGTCCCCTTATCTCTTAATCCCTCATAATGAACCCAATCACTTATTTTATTTTATTAATTAACTAATACATTAATCAACACCTTAATCAACCTTTTTTAAAATAAAGCTAATGACCTTTCTTGAATTAACCCCTTAATTAATTAGTCTTTTTATTAATTTTATCAACCCTAATCAACCTTTTATAAATTAAGATAATAATTTTCTTTTTAATCTAGTAAGCAATTTAATAATTTTTTATTTAATAAACTATTTAATCCTTTTATTTGACTCTCCTTATTTTTTGTTAATTAACTGGTTAATATAATATTTTAATTAGACTCTTTTATAAATAAATAAACAAACTGATAACCTTTTATTATTCAAACCAAAATCAATCGACCAACTAAAAAACAATCGACATCGTAAAATACAATCTAATCGTGCCCTCCACTTCACATACACAAATTTCACTTACACCTTAGTGCTTTCATGTGTCCGTGTATGGTTTATTTTCCGCAATTTATTTCCTGCGATTTAACATTACCGTAATTTACTTTCACCGCATCGCATTCCGTCCAAAGGAAAAACCTACATATGATTCAACAATTGTGTGTAGTGCATTCACATTTGCATCATACTCCCGCTTGATCCTTGATCCCATTCAAGTTGATCAATTAAGATAGATCCTACCCATAGGAAAGACCTTATTCTTTACAACATAGACAAAACAATTCAACAACATAGACAAAACAATTCAACAACACAATACAAACAATTCAACTCAATACAAAAACAGTCACACATTAGAGAAAGATGCCAAATCATCTTAAGCGAGATAGAATCTCCACCCCACATCAATACAATCAAGCCGTAGGGACTTTGCCTTAAGAGAGATAGAGGCATACTCGTCAAACAATCCGAGTACTTGAGCCCTTTTCTTAAGACGATGCAAAGACTATTTTCCTACAACCTGTGGCGGTTATATCTCCCTTAAAATGACAACGCATCTCTTCTCCTAAAACCAATCAAATCAACTACCCTTAACCCGTAGGAACTTTGACAACAGTCAAAGAACTCCTCAAACCCTTTAGGGGAACTATAGATACTCTGATTCCACTCCCGTAAGGATATGTAGGCACAAGATCCGATATCTTATCGGGTATACTTAGAAATAAACCCCTAAGTCTTTTAAACCTTAAGCAGATAAACACATAGCAATAAACAAACATAAAACAAGAGGTTCCTGTAGAGTACTACAGAAACTTAGGATGCTAGCACCTTCCCTAAGTTTAACCAACCCCCGAACCTATAACTCTCTAAACCTTGCATTTGCATTGCATTGTGGGAATTTCGATCTTTATCCCTTCCTTTGGACAAATCAAAGTTCGGTCGCAAAATGAATTAAAGATTCAAACTAATCAATAGTTTGGTATCCAAATTTCACCGCGACAGAAATGGCGACTTCACTGGGGACACTTCAGTGGGTTTCTTTATGTTTATATTTGCTTAATTGTTTACTTGTATACCTGTTTGGGTTGATGCTTTTGAGTGGTGAGACAAAGTCCTACACCCGGACTTGAGTGAACTTAAGATAGGATAGTGATATGTTCAAAGAGGCTTATAGGGGGTGGAATCCCGACCAAGCTGACTTGAAAATCACGCTCAATTGAGGCCCTCTCGAAAGTTGTATTATTGAACGAGTCCTTAATCGTGAAAACATGCACTATATTCGATGTTGGAGCCTATGATATTGAGGACCGTAGTTACCTTAACCCCACTTTGACCTTTATTAGGATGTAGTGCGGGGCTATGAGGGGGGTACCCCCGAAATAGTGCTACGCGATGCTCCACTCAAAAGAAGTTCTCTTGAGAATATTATTAACCACCGAGTACTTGGGAAGTTGACAATATCCGAAAGATGGGCTAATGACTTTGGGAACCTTCTTAGAACCTTGTTCTGCAGGCACAATCCACCTTTAGTCCAAACCCTTTGGGAATGGGTATACCTTTGGCTCCATGCTCGTTGCAAACCTAGGGTCTCCCTTATTTGTTTATCTTTATGTATCTATGTGCTTACTTGTGTTTGTTGCGTTCATGTAGCATCATACTACATAAGGTTTCATGGGATTCCTAGTTTATTTATAAACATTATAGAAACCAATAAGGATTACAAAGAAAAAATATTTTGGAAAATTCTTTTAAGAGTCCTAACTTGGATGACCTAAGGAAGTCAAGGACACTAATTGAAGAATCAAGAAACTCAAAAGGATAAATACAAGAGGCTTCCCTTATTATTGAAGATCAATAGAAGTTCAAAAGACCTTCATCCATATTGAAGATCCAAGTGAACAAGGAATTCCCCCTTACTTCCGACAAGGAGAGATGAAGGATTTATTTCCCTCTATCAAATTAATCTTCAAATATTGATCATGGACAACTTATCTTCAAGAAAGTCCAACTAGAAGAACAAATCAACAAGCATGATGAAGGACTTCCTTAGGGCTTTATTTAGCTTTTATTTAGCTATTATGTTGGGACTCTTATAAGAATATCCACTTGTAATCCAATATAAAAAAATAAAAAATCAAAAAATAAATCAAAAAATAAGTAAATAAATTTTCTTTGGTATTCTATAACGTTTATAAAAACATGAGTTCCATGAAACATTTCTGCATTCTTGCATTGGTATCCTTCATGTAGCATTTTGCATACGCATATGTCTCTCCTCTTCTGTGGCTCATCCAGTCTTCTGTCTTTGTCTATCAGCTGACATCTCGACCATCTGACCAAGCTTGAAGTATTGTTGAAGGATAGCAAAGGGAACAAAAGGATATGGATTCCATGACCGGCTTCAAAGTAATGACTAATCCGTTATTTGATCTTCCCTCTAATAATGTTCAACAAGTGGATGTTTCTACACAACCTCAGCTTGTGTAAGATAATCTGGTTGGTCAAGTTGATGAAAGAGTCTCCCGGTTTCCACAGCCTGTACCTAATCTTTAGAATGTTCGCACTAAGATGAAGATGGGTGATCCTAGATTCATAACAATGGAGAAAGAGTTATGTGATTTTAAAGAACAATTGAAAATAGTGAAAGAAGCTAATGCATCTGATCTTGATGCTCGTGACCTATGTCTGGTCCCAGGAGTAATCATTCCTCCGAAATTCAAGATGCCTGACTTTGAAGTGCACAAGGGTACTGTTTGTCCAAGATATCATTTGACGATGTTCTGTCGAAAGATGGTTGCTTATGTTAGCAACGACGAATTGATGATGCACTGCTTTCAAGAAAGCTTATCTGGGGCATCCTTGATATGGTACATGAAGCTACAAAGGAATCACATCCAGTCTTGGAGAGATTTAGCTAATGCTTTCGTGAAGAAATACAATTATAATTTGGACGTGGCTCCAGACAGTGATCAACTAGAAAGAATGAGTAAGAATGATGATGAATCTTTCAGGGAATATGCTCAGCGATGGAAAGAGTTGGCAGCCCAGGTTCGCCCACCACTTACAGAGAAAGATTTAACCAAGATGTTTCTAAGAACACTGTCAGACTCTTATTATGATAGGATGGTGGGCGTTGTGCCATCAGATTTCTTTAAAATTATAGAAGTCGGAGTAAACATTGAGAACGCACTCAAAAATGGAAGAATCTGTGATAACTTGAATGGTCCAGCTAATGAAGAAATTTCAGTTGATGATTCCCTAGAGGAAAGAAGCGTTGATGTTAATGCAGTTTGGGATTCCTCTCAAATCCTGTCAGATCCATTTCAAGTATCTTATCCTCAACATCAGTATGAAGCGCCTACTCAGCGCAAGCAGCAACTACCTCATAAGCGAAGGATGACATCTCCATATCAACATCAAGGTCGACAAGTTCAAAGACGGTCTTAGAATCAGAAATTACCTCTAAATTCTCTGAAAGAAGAAACTCGTTGGTTTGATCTTATCCCAATGACTTACCGTCAGTTATGGTCTTATTTTGCTAGAAACTCGGTAATGACACCCAGAAAGACTAGAAACATGAAGTTTCGTCCACCGTGGTTCAACTCGAACGCCAGCTGTGAGTTTCATGATGGAGTGTTGGGGCATTCGATTGAAGAATGCAAGGTTTTTCAAGAGAAAGTTCAAGAAATGATTGATGAGGAAGTGCTAACCTTCAAAGGAGAAAGACCAGTTTTGAATGGAATACCATTGTGTTGATATGTGTGAAAACTCCAGAGCTCATCGGACCATTTATTTTCGTTTGCTTATGTGTTTCATTTCTTTGGTTAAAAGCATAATTGGCATGTAATAACATGTTACTTTGAATAAGTAATGCAATAAGTGTTTGTATTGAAGAAATCCATTTGTATTCACTCTTAAAATGTTTTTCATAATTTATAACGCCAACTTTATCCAATTTTCTTTGGTGAAGAATTGGGAGGAGGATGACGAAGTAAAACGCAAGGTCTCCTGTGGTATGCTTTTGAATAAAACTTACTGATGATGTAAGACATTTGTTTCAAACCTCCTAAAACACCAAAGACATAAGGAAGTCAATCCATCTTTAACTCCTTCAAACCTTGATTGAGAATCTGTTTTTCCCAAATCCAACCCTCATTTTTTAACCTGGGGCAGGGAAATTTTTAATCAGCCTGATTGAGCACTTAAAACTTTCAAAAATAGTGAACATCTTTCAAAACGGTTGGGTACAAATATACTTTGACCCTTACTCCTTTGTTTTACACATCATAAACTAAACCATAATACAACCTTCAAAAGTCCTAATTGAAGTAAGGTGTAATTCGAAAGCACACTCAGTGAGATAACGTTTCCTGACTCCTATGAGCTACGCTCAATTTGATGATTGGCTTTATAAAATAAATTTATATCCTAACTTCAAGACAAATATGTATGTTGAATTAACAGTTTCAGAATTAACATTTCATACATGTTGATTTTTGCCGATGTCACAGAAGATTTATGTACGAGCATCAACATTAAGTTTGTTCTATTAGGATTTGAAGGTTCTGCTAACCTGGGGCAAGTTATCTTCCAAGTGGTTTATTATTTGCAAGTTGGACTTCACCCTGAAGAGCTATGTTTAAAGACTTAGCCATAATATCGACAGTCAGAGCCAGTTACGTCGAGATTCGGCGAATCTTTCTAAGAGTTTGAAAACAGTTGGGCAGTGAGACGTCATGTTTTCTGTAAAATCCTCTTAGGACGAATTCTTCTCATAACCATTTGACTTGGGGCATCTGAGAAGCGAAGATCATCTTATCCACTCACAGCAAACTATTATTTAAATGGCGACTATTACGCAACTCATCAAGACAAACGACTTTATTGCTACAACATTCTTCAGATCTCCGGTATTTTTACTCCAGGTGGGCATGACATTTCTCCGATGAAGCTTTCCAATGTAAGAATTCCCAGTGATTTTCTTAACTTCACTTCCCTAGTGAAGTGCATGGTATCTTAATCCCCAGTGGATCTTCTCCAACTTCACCTTCCTAATGAAGTGGACGTACTTCACTCCCCAGTGGAATTTCTACAACGTCGATCTTCTCTAGCTAGAATCTCTCCAGTGAAGCGGATATTTATGGAGTTTCTCCAGTTGTGAGTTTGATCCACCCCTAGTAGATCTTTATTCTCATCTTCAACAAGATAACCAAGATTGATCAAAGTGTTTTATCCCCAAGTGGAATGTTCTCTATTCCCCAAGTAGAAGTTTTCAAGACCTGAAGCAGAAGTGTGATCCCGTATTTGGTTCTCCACCCATCCCCAATGATACTTTTATCTTTGAAGATTGGTCGGATGTCTGCTTCGAGATGTTTCATCTTCGGTTGCCTCCTGTTGTTTGTTTTGTCAGCATACAACATGCGCATAACATATAGATAAATAGCATGGCATGTGCATTTAGCACCCTTATGTTTGTTTGTTCTGTCGCTTTGATCGTGTTTATCCCCAAGTGGTTGGGCGCGTCCTCTCCTTCCAATTAGAGTTGTCAGCCCTAGGCAGAAAAAGCATAATATTTCTGTTTCCCCACGAAGATTGATCCTCGTGGAAGACGGTTGTTTCAACATATCCCATTTGAGTTCATGCCTCAATGGTCGAGTCTTGCTTGACAGTTTCTCTTCAAATATTTCCTAAATTGAACTTCGGTCCTTGACAATCACATTGTGGACATCTCCAACTTTTGAGTTTGGATTAAGTGTGCATTTATTTTGCACTCAGTTCCCCAGGAAGAATCTTTATAAAGGTGCATTTCCCCAACAGTGTTATCAGAACTTCTCAACAATGTATATCTGAATTGCGAGCAGCTCTTTATTCGAGCAACTCATTTCAATTAGGTTTTCAATCTCTATAAGACAATTCGTCCATTCCCAGTGATTACCGACTTGGTAAATGGGAAACCTTACAGATATTTCTCTTCATTTGAGAATTCACACATTTTTGCAACAGCTAGGATGCTCCTCAGGAATGTGTTCCCCAGTGAGTTCATCACGCAAGTTTACCTCCGTCAAGTGACATCTCCCCGAAGAAGTCGAAGAAGTTTACCACATTAGTCCCTCTTCATTTGAGAAGACATACTTTAAAATTCAACCGGCTCGCATCTCTCCCGAAGATCCCCGGTGAAGTTTTACAATCTCCAATACAATTTACAAATTACAATCTACAACATTCTACAATTTACAATACATCACAGCTCACAGCCAAGAAGTTCTACAACATCTACAATCTACAAAGTTCTACAATTTACAACGACATTTACAACAACATTTACAGTTTACAACAACATTTACAGTCTACAACGACATTTACAGTCTACAACGACAACTACAAACTACAACGATTCTACAATCTACAAAATTTTCAACATTTCGAGTAGAGACTGAGACCAGCTCATGATTCCCATATCATGACGCTCGGGGAGGTTCTACATCAGAGCCTGAGACCAGCTCATGATTCCCATATCATGACGCTCGGGGAGGTTCTACATCAGAGACTGAGACCAGCTCATGGTTCCCATACTATGACGCTCGGGGAGGTTTTTCATCCTTTTCAACAATCATTCGAACATCTTACATTTCCTGGTTAATCTCGGAAGACCTCGGCAGTAGGTAGTTCTATTTCACTTCCTGGTTAATCTCGGCAGTAGATTCCCAAAAGACCTCGGCAGTAGGTAGTTCTATTTCATTTCCTGGATAATCTCGCCAGTAGGTTTCCAGAAGACTTCGTCAGAAGTATTTCCAGCAAACTTCCATATAGAATCTCGGCAGCAGATTCCCTACAAATTTTAACAGTAGATACTTTGGCAAAAGTATTCTCAGTTAAAGTTACAAGTCTCGACAGTAGACTTCTCCAGCTGATATCTTGAAATCATTACATTTGACCTATATGGTCGGTTCTTCCAATGGATTTTCCCACAAGTTCTTCACCACATGTTATAGATACCTTGTGACTGTCAATCTTTCCCCGTGAAGTCTCGCTCGTTGAGCACGTTCTTCCCGTGTGTCGTGTTTAGTTTCTCCCTTGTGGCACCATTTCTCCACAAGACCTTTCGTCTTGCATTCTCATATCATACGCATTCGATGGTTTCTTACGGCCAAAAAATCGTGCAGTGTTTATATTTAAGTCCCTCCTATCTCGTCGAGACGGAGATTTCAATCTCCATATCTCCGGATAAGAGTAACTTAAATAGGGGCATCTGTTGCACCCTAATTTTTGACCTTAAGATCCCGCCTCTTTGGACTTATCTTCTTGCTTCTTTTATTTTACTTTTATATGTATGCTTATTTCGACTAACCCGTTTGGGTAGGTGCAGTATTGTCGAGTATAGATCCTTATAGTCCAATACTTCAAAGTGTGACCGTTGGATCTTAGGGACCCTGGGATTATTCTACTGGTTATCTCCTCGAATGCTTCTCGGGAGTTTCTTTGTTTGCCCCAGAATTTCAAGTTGTTTTGGTCATTGGTATTGGACACAGATATTCGAGGTTTTGCTTTGGTTCATAGGAGGCAACATCGCATGACAAGTTTGGATAAATATCATGAATGAAGTCTGGGTGATATAGCGTCAAGGAAAATTTGACTGGTGATAATCTTAAGTTACGATGAAATTTATCCAAGGGCGCACAACTCAAGAGATTCAGATAAGAGGCTCCAGAATAATTCAATTTACAAGATCAAGTTCAGAACTCAAGTTTATAAGTATAATTATGCTAAAGAAGGTCACAACTCGCCAAAAGCCATCGCGAGTTTCGGATGAGGATTCATTACGAGATCGATTACCCGAGGTTTTTATTGAACACTACAATAGAGGACTTACAAATGCACCCTTGATGTGATGACGCCAATATTGAAAAATAAGTCATTATATTTCTAAGGAAACCATTCATCCTTAAGGACGTTTGTTTGTCAATTTACATTCATACAACAAACATAACTACATATTTCCCTTTCATTTGCTATTTATGGAGAACTGAGTATTTGTCTACAAGGAGTTGAGTTAAGATTACAACAATGCAACGTATTCAAAGAGGCTCAAATTTGGTCTACAGGGATAAACCTCATATCAAGCAAAGCATTACAAGAGAAATTACAAAGTATATGATTATTTTTGCCTAAAACTCAAATTAAAGCTACCAGAAGAGCAGCAAGCTGTTTGAAATTTCACATTCCCATATTATTTGAACATAAGACCTCCTATTAGGTGCCACCGTACAATTGACGGTCTAAAGGCCATATAACCTGTTCAAGCCTCAAATAATAACATGCCAATAGAACAATGAGTTGATTCATACTGTTTGACTCAAAACGACATTGGGTCCAAAGCTACCATATTGCAAATCGGTTTGTTTTGGTTCTAATAACATCTCTAGAGCTTCTCCAGCATAGCCTCTAACTCCAATCCATGCGACTCTGATACTACTTGGAAGAAAGCTTGGTTACTCGATCTCGTAAACTGATGTTGAGCTCCTACCGCAAAGTGCTACACAACGGGGGCTAACAGTGAGAAAATAAACCTGCATTTTACATTTATACAATAGAGTCAGCAGGCCCTGCAAAAGTGGAAGAAAACTGATTTGGACGTCGTTACATGGTGGTTAGCTGTTAGCACAATTTGAATATAGTGATTAAAGTCGGACCTTCAAGAAAATCAAACGCAAGCTTGGCACGCAAAAGCAACCCCACAAGTTGTGATATGACTGCTATTATTGTAGAGTGGCAAGAGTTTTCATGCATCAGCATTGAGGTATCACCAACATAAGAGGTCCTTATCAAAATACAAAGAAATCTGACATGGGCATGTGATAAGTTCAAGCAACTACCGTTTCGAATATTACCAAGGTTTTAGTGGCCCAGATATCCCTGCTGCGTGAAGTGATTGTCGCCACACTGTTAGTATATCTTGTACCAATTACCGGCACCGTTCAATTCTTAAGAAATCCGCGCTCCAGCTACGATGAGGCATAGCCATTTTCCTGCAAACCAATACACAAAAGTGATTAATTGACCTTCATGTGAATTGAAGAAGAAATTCAAGCGCAAATCATTACTAAACTGCTCCAAGAGCTGGTGCACCGCATCAACGCCTTCCAAAGCTTCCCACTGTCTATTGCCACCTGAAAGCAATCCTGAAACCTTTGTATTGTTTTGGGAATGAACTTAATCTTCGACTCTTGACAAGTTATTAGCTCATTGCAAGGAGCACACGAACGGCTACGGTTACCGTCTATCAATTTGCAAGAACCTAACAACATAGAACGCAACCTGCAAGAAAACCGAGCAGTTTAGAATTTGGCGATACATGATACAAGTTGTAAGTTGAACAATTGTGTGAATTTAGTAAAACAACCAGGACATTATTTTTAAGCAGCAGTGGAAGCAGCATCAGGATTTATGAATGAGTTTTACTCTTAGCATTATTCTAAAAGAAGTCAAGATTATTACCTCAATCGAAGTTGTCCCTCTTTTTCTATGGGAACGACATTATCAACAACATTGAAGCCTCTATTCTCGGCAACAGAGCCATTTGCTATTCAAATACGTACTTTTATTCTCTAACCATCATCAGAGCCCCCTAAATCTGCTAATGGATTGCACCAGATACACATTCTCATATTCTTCTTAGTAGTCTTTCATGTTCTATATAGTGCAGTCACAATGCTTCTCGGGAGACTAAAGATACGAGGATGGATGGCATGCTACAGTTGGGCATCCTTGATTCCTGTTTTCATAATTTTGGCGGTTGGAACAAAACTTCAAGCTACATTGACAAATATGGCTATTGAACTCACAGAAAGATCACGCATACGAGACGCTGGTTTTTTAGCTTGCCATCAATCCACAGGCAACGGTAGTCTACGTACACTACCACTGCATTGTCATTTCCTGTTGAAGCCAGAAAGCACAATTCCAGAATTAAGAAGAAATCAACAAGAGACACCAAGGTCGAATTGTAAAACGATCAACACGAAGAAAATGCGTATAACATACCATCCAGAACTATGAGCTTGTTATGTTACATCTAACTCAATATCTACAACCTGTCCAGATAATAGGAATCGCATGTTCATAAATGCACAATCACAGCCGCAACAAGGTTACGCGCCATTACTCTGTATTTCCTTTCCCTTCCTACACGACATTAGAATTAAGTCAGAGCAGAAGCAGTTATCAGGAAACATATTAACACAGAATTGGGAAGAAAACCTCACCCGTAGTTTTTGGACTTGAAAGAACCGCAACCGTAAATCCACTGCGAGTCACCAAAGGATCGTTGTCAGCTGACCATTTACTAGAATAGGACATGATACATGAGCTTATTTTCCAAGACTATTAATGAAACACGTGGTTGAACCGTACTAACTTCACACTACAACTAGAGTGATCACAGGAAATGAGCGACCTTTAATTGAAGACCCCAGTAATCGTGGCCCCTGTCCCACAGAAGAATTAATCCAAAGACCTGAAAAGGAACAAGCAATAAATCATCATTTTCAGATTCGAAAACTTTCCAAAAGTATTGCCGACATGTTCTTAATATCTTCCAAAACCAGATAAAACATGTTTGTACAATTCTGGAATGTTTTAAAAGCAAATCATGGACTGGTACGACTATAAAGTGGAGAAATTAAGAGGAATTCAAAGGGAGAAAAAAATACACACAGGATTTCACAGACAGCAATTCATAAACCCAAAAAAATCCCAAATCGAAAAACTGAAGAGACATTTTGCAGAAAGAGGAAAAGAGAAACTCATCTTTTTTCACTCTGCCGTGAGACGCCATTGTCGCCTCGACCTCCATCCTTTACAAGTTCGCCGACGTTCCACCAGAAAACCGCTCCGCCAAGAACCTTCGAACCTCATCGTTTCCACAGCCGCCGCGAAGACCCCGTCAGAATATCGCGAAGTCACCGGGAAACCACCGTCGTCATCATGTTGGGTAACGTTTTTTTCGAAGTTTCTTTTCATTTTCATGATTGATGTTTTGTTTGTGGTTGTTGTTTTAAGCAAGAGATGGGAGAAGAACAGTGAAGCGAAGACAGTGGAAGAAGAGGACAGTGAGAAGATGGAGAGATTGAAGGAGAGAACGAGGTAAAGATGGAGGTAGCGGGCGCATCGACGGAGAAGAGGACCGATTTAAGATTTAGGGTTTCCTTTTTGTTTTTTATTTTATTTTATTTTGATCTATGTGGACGTAATCATATGAATGCCGCACATACACACATACAGTGCACCCACGCCACACATATCGTCCCCTTATCTCTTAATCCCTCATAATTAACCCAATCACTTATTTTATTTTATTAATTAACTAATACATTAATCAACACCTTAATCAACCTTTTTTAAAATAAAGCTAATGACCTTTCTTGAATTAACCCCTTAATTAATTAGTCTTTTTATTAATTTTATCAACCCTAGTCAACCTTTTATAAATTAAGATAATAATTTTCTTTTTAATCTAGTAAGCAATTTAATAATTTTTTATTTAATAAACTATTTAATCCTTTTATTTGACTCTCCTTATTTTTTGTTAATTAACTGGTTAATCTAATATTTTAATTAGACTCTTTTATAAATAAATAAACAAACTGATAACCTTTTATAATTCAAACCAAAATCAATTGACCAACTAAAAAACAATCGACATCGTAAAATACAATCTAATCGTGCCCTCCACTTAACATACACAATTTTCACTTACACCTTAGCGCTTTCATGCGTCCGTGTATGGTTTATTTTCCGCAATTTATTTCTTGCGATTTAACATTACTGTAATTTACTTTCACCGCATCGCATTCCGTCCAAAGGAAAAACCTACACATGATTCAACAATTGTGTGTAGTGCATTCACATTTGCATCATACTCCCGCTTGATCCTTGATCCCATTCAAGTTGATCAATTAAGATAGATCCTACCCATAGGAAAGACCTTATTCTTTACAACATAGACAAAACAATTCAACAACACAATACAAACAATTCAACTCAATACAAAAACAGTCACACATTAGAGAAAGATGCCAAATCTTCTTAAGCGAGATAGAATCTCCACCCCATATCAATACAATCAAGCCGTAGGGACTTTGCCTTAAGAGAGATAGAGGCGTACTCGTAAAAAAATTCGAGTACTTGAGCCCTTTTCTTAAGACGATGCAAAGACTATTTTCCTACAACCTGTGGCGGTTATATCTCCCTTAAAATGACAACGCATCTCTTCTCCTAAAACCAATCAAATCAACTACCCTAAACCCGTAGGAACTTTGACCATAGTCAAAGAACTCCTCAAACCCTTTAGGGGAACTACATATACTCTGATTCCACTCCCGTAAGGAAATGTAGGCATAAGATGCGATATCTTATCGAGTATACTTAGAAATAAACCCCTAAGTCTTTTAAACCTTAAGCAGATAAATACATAGCAATAAACAAACATAAAACAAGAGGTTCCTGTAGAGTACTACAGAAACTTAGGATGCTAGCACCTTTCCTAAGTTTAACTAACCCCCAAACCTATAACTCTCTAAACCTTGCATTTGCATTGCATTGTGGGAATTTCGATCTTTATCCCTTCCTTTGGACAAATCAAAGTTCGGTCGCAAAATGAATTAAATATTCAAACTAATCAATAGTTTGGTATCCAAATTTCACCGCGACACTATCAGTCATGTTAAATTTCTTCAGAAGTTCTTTAACATATTTGGTCTGATGAATGTAAGTGCACTCTGGAGTTTGGTTGACTTGAATTCCCAGAAAGAATCTCAATTCTCCCATCATGCTCATTTCAAATTCTGCCTTCATACATTGAGCAAACTCCTTTCCAGGCATAGTATTGGTAGATCCAAATATGATATCATCCACATATATTTGACAAATTAGAAGATCTTTCTTAAATTTTTTACAAAAGAGTGTTGTGTCCACTTTACCTCTGATGAAATTTTTCTCCAGAAGAAAATTGCTTAATCTCTCATACCAAGCTCTGGGAGCTTGTTTTAAACCATACAGAGATTTCTTTAGTTTGAAAACATGTTCTGGAAATTTTTCACTTTCAAAACCAGGAGGCTGGTGAACATAAACTTCTTCTTCTATAATACCATTTAGAAAGGCACTTTTAACATCCATCTGATATAGAGTGATGTTATATTGTGCAGCAAATGAAATAAGAAGGCGTATTGATTCTAACCTTACCACTGGAGCATAAGTTTCAGTGTAATCAATACCTTCTTGTTGACTGTACCCTTGAGCAACAAGCCTTGCCTTATTTCTTTCAACTTCTCCCTTCTCATTAAGCTTATTTCTGAAGACCCATTTAGTTCCAATTATGTTGAATCCTTTTGGTCTTGGAAGTAAATCCCACACATCATTTCTGGTGAACTGATTTAGCTCTTCTTGCATGGCAATAATCCAATCATTGTCTTACAGAGCTTCATCTACAGAGGTTGGTTCAATTACTGACACCAATCCAAATAATGATGCTTCAGATGATCTGAGGAAGGATCTTGTTCTGATAGGGTCATCCTTCTTTCCAATGATAACATTCTCTGGATGAGAAGCTTTGATTCTGGAAGATGATCCTCTAACAGTTGATTCTTCAGAAATGTTTAAGTTGTTCATCTGAGAAGTCAAAGGAATTGCATCTGGCGTTGCTTCTGGTTCCTTCACTTGAGCTTTGTCTGCCTCTGAGCCTTCCGAGTCTGTGAAGACTACTTCTCTATCTGCAGAGTTTTCAAATTGCTTTGGCTTTTTAATGCCAAGCTTATCATCAAATCTAACATGAATAGATTCTTCCACAATCTGTGTCTCAGTATTGTATACTCTGTAGCCTTTAGAGCGTTCAGAATACCCAAGCATGAAACACTTATGTGCTTTAGAATCAAACTTGTTCAGATTTTCTTTAGTATTCAACATATAGAAAATACATCCAAAAGGATGAAAATATGAAATGTTGGGCTTTCTGTTCTTCCACAGTTCATAGGGAGTCTTCTCCAGAAGAGGTCTTATAGACACTCTGTTCTGAATGTAACAGGTTGTGTTGATTGCTTCTGCCCAAAAGTGCTTTGCCAAATTAGTCTCATTGATCATGGTTCTGGCCATTTCTTGCAGAGTTCTATTTTTCCTCTCTACAACTCCATTTTGTTGTGGAGTTCTAGGACAGGAAAAATCATGAGCAATGCCATTTTCATTAAAATAATTTTCAAAATATTTGTTTTCAAATTCACCACCATGATTACTTATGACTTTTATAATTTTGAAATCTTTTTCATTCTGGACTTGTTTGCAGAAGTCAAAGAACACAGAATGTGACTCATCCTTGTGTTTTAAGAACTTTACCCATGTCCATCTCCTATAGTCATCAACAATGACAAATCCATACTTCTTGCCTCTGATGGATGCAGTTTTCACTAGTCCAAACAGATCAATATGAAGTAATTCTAGTGGTCTAGAAGTAGAAACAACATTTTTTAATTTAAAAGATGATTTTGAAAACTTCCCTTTTTGACATGCTTCACAAAGAGCATCTGAAGTGAACTTCAGATTAGGAAGTCCTCTGACAAGATTAAGTTTATTAATCTGAGATATACGTCTCATATTAATATGCCCCAATCTTCTGTGCCAGACCCATTGCTCCTCATTAACAGACAATAGACATTTAACATTTTGTACCTTAAGTTCTGAAAGGTTTATTTTATAAATGTTGTTCTTCCTCTTTCCACTAAATAGGATTGAGCCATCCTTTTGACTAATAGCTTTACAACATTTTTGATTAAAGGTTATGTCATAACCATTGTCACTTAATTGACTTATGGACAATAGATTATGCTTTAATCCTTCTACAAGTAAAACATTAGTAATAGAGGGAAGTTTACCATTTCCAATAGTGCCAGATCCAATGATCTTGCCCTTCTGATTCCCTCCAAATTTCACATCACCTCCAGATCTAAGCTCCAGACTTTGGAACATAGACCTTTCTCCTGTCATGTGTCGCGAGCATCCAGAGTCCAGGTACCATGATTGGCGTCTTGACTTTGCTGCTAAGAACATTTGCAACAAGAATTATTTTAATTTTTGGTACCCAGATCTTCTTGGGTCCTTTTGGGTTAGTTGTTCTGAAGGGTTGTCTAAACTTCTGTTTTTCAACATAAGGTTTATTCTGACTAGCCTTAGATTTAAACACATGAATGTTCTTTTCAGAACGAGTGTGTTCAATATCATTCAAGTGACCAAATTTAAAGTGGGAATATAAAGGAGTCTTCTTGATGATAATTTTATCAACATGTTTTGGATTTAAATCCTTTCTAGAGGAATATTTATATCCAATTCCTTTTCTGTTATTTCTGCTAACTCCATAGATCATAGAAGCCATTTTGCTTTTGTCTATACTTTTAGCAAGAAACTTCTGAAAGCTGTAATCATATTTTTCCAAAATATTTTTGCATTCAGACTCAGTTTCAGAATCAGAGTCTTGTTGAGCTAATTCGGAATCATTTTTCAATTTTAAGTTCTTTTCATTTAGCTCAGCTACTTCTGATTTGAGAATATTATTCTCAGATACAAGATTGCTTTGACGCTTCTTGTATTTAAGCTTAATATTGTTATAGCTTTTCAGAACTTCTGATAACACTTTGATGAGTTCATCTTTAGTGAGTTTAGCCATTACCTCTTCAGCGTCAGAGTCAGATTCAGAGTCAGATTCAGATCCTGAAATTCCTTCCTCCTGATCTTCTATGTCAGCCATCAATGCTATGCTGGCACATTCCTCTTCTGACTTAGATTCAGATTCAGATGTATCTGAATCATCCCAGGTGGCCATTAGAACCTTCTTCTTCTTATCAGATTTTCTTTTAGGCTTTTCTTTCAACAACTTTGGACATTCATTTTTGTAATGCCTAGGTTCTTTACATTCGTAGCAGACAACCTCCTTTTTGCCAGATCTTCTGTGTCCAGAAGATTCTTTTCTTTGGTCAGGCTTCCTGAAGTTTCTGAACTTCTTTCCTTTATGCTTCCAGAGTTTGTTTATTCTTCTAGACATCATGGATAGTTCATCTTCATCTTCAGATGAGGATTCTTCAGAGCTTTCCTCTATTACCTGCAATGCTTTAGCAGATTTATTAGATTTTAAGGCAATTGATTTACCTTTCTTTTGAGGTTCATCTTCCTCAAGTTCAATTTCATGACTCCTCAGTGAACTGATTAGTTCCTCCAAGGAGATCTTGTTCAGATCTTTAGCCATTTTCAGCGTAGTCACCATAGGTCTCCATCTGGTAGGTAAGCTTCTGATGATCTTTTTCACATGATCAGCAGTAGAGTATCCTTTATCCAGAACCTTTAATCCAGCTGTAAGTATTTGAAATCTGGAGAACATAGCTTCAACAGATTCAGCTTCTTCCATCTTGAAGGCTTCATACTTCTGAATTAGAGCCAGAGCCTTTGTTTCCTTGACTTGAGAGTTTCCCTCATGAGTCATCTTCAAGGACTCAAACATGTCAAACGTAGTTTCTCTATTTGTGATCTTTTCATACTCAGTGTGAGATATTGCATTTAACAATATTGTTCTAGCCTTGTGGTGATTTCTAAATTCCTTCTTCTGGGCTTCTGTCATAGATTTTCTATCTACTTTCTTGCCATTCCCATCAGTGGGATGAACATATTCACCTATGACCAAATCCCATAAATCAGCATCATAACCAAGGAAAAAACTTTCAATCCTGTCTTTCCAATAATCAAATTTCTCCCCATCAAACATAGGGGGTTTAGTGCTGATTCTGTCCCTTTCTTCATATTTGTTATTAATGTTAGATATTGAAGTATCAGCCATAGTAACAACCAAATATATATCAAAGTTTTTCTCACTGGATCTTTTCTATCACTGTGAAGTGGTAGCACACACAGAACCGGAGCTCTGATGCCAACTGAAGGTGAGAAAATACTTAGAAGGGGGGTTGAATAAGTATGAAGATGAAAACTTAGAAGTAAAAACTCAAGTATTTTTATCCTGGTTCGTTGAACTCAACTACTCCAGTCCACCCTTTCTAGAGTGATTTGCCTTTCTCAATCAAGGACTTAATCCCCTATTTAATAAACTGATTACAATAGTAAGCACTAAGAACAACTGTTCAAAGTCTTCTCAAGAACTACTGATCCTAACTGGATCTTCTTAAGGTTTTCTTACAATCAAATGTAATAATAAATACAAGTGTTAAAATGCTTCTAACAAAGCTTTATCACAACTGTGATTTTTCACTTAAGATTAAGAATAAATAATTAATTCTAGCAAGAATATATGAGTTGTATGAGAGCTTTGATAATGAATTCTTTTCAAGTGTTTCGTCAACTGAAGAAGATGAGTGGCGACTTGCTTTTATAGGCACAGTGATCCAAGAGTATTTCACGTTGAGAAGTGTGTACCAAAAGGTCTGAGCCTTTTTGTCTTCACATCATGTGACCTTTCCTAGAAGAAGAAAGCACAGAGAAATCCTTTTTGTCTGTGTTCTTGTGTCTAGCATAAATAAGGAAAGAGTCGTTTGGATATTCCAACGGACATAATCTTTGAATTCTTCTTCAACAATTTTCAGCAAGAATCATCAGAGTCTAATTTGATCAGAGCCTTATGATGTTGATCAGAGTTTAGCTGAATCAGAGTCTTTGCAGCAAGTGTGCTTTTAGCGTGTATAAGTTCAGAGCAGAGTTTTGGGTCAGATCCTTAGTACTGGCAGTGTTAGTAATATCAGAGTCTTTTGAAGTAACTATGCTTGAAAACTCTTCATACAGAATTCTTCATTGGTTCAGATGCTTCTGACTTGCTTCAGATTCTTCTGGAGCTTCTGCTTCAGATCCTTCTGGAGACAACGCTCAGGATCTTCTGATGGCAGCGTTCAAAATCTTCTAATGGGTGCATCTGACACTTCAGAGCCTTGCATATTTCTTATGTTCAGATCTGATTTGCTTCTGGAGTGATATTTACTTTAATATCTGTAGTAAACATTCTTAAGCAAATTTTAGAGTACATAATTCTTAACTACAAAATTTCATAATAGTTATCATCAAAACATAGAGATATTATTAAGAACCAATATGTGTTCTAACAAGCCCAATTGTTTAAGTTAGCTTGTACCCTAAGTTAGCTGTAATGGGTAATTGTTAAAAAGCCCATTAGGTTAGTGTGCTATTTTTCTTATAAATAGGATGCTAGTTTCTCAATCTTGGTATAAGAAAAAATAGGAAGATAAAATCCTAATTCAATTGAGAGAGGTTATTTTATTATTCTTGATTACTTGTAATCTTGTTCTAAGAGAAAGGAAAGAATAGCAATTTATAATCAATCCTTGTTGTTCCTTGTTATCTTTGTTAACCCTAACTCTTGTGTGTTTCTTTATCATAAAAAAACCATTTATACTTTGTTTCAAGACATCTGATTCACAACAAATTGGTGTGGTGAGCGTGGAAAAGATGCCTTCAACAAAGTATGAGATTGAAAAGTTCACCGGAGTGGACGACTTCGGTTTGTAGCGCTTGAAGATGAAAGCCCTACTGATTCAATCGGGTTGTTTGGAAGCGTTGAGGGGAGAGGCAGCCATAGATGCTGCGTTAACGGAAAAATAAAAGACGGGCATAATTGATAAAGCCCACAGCGAAATATTGTTGAGCCTTGGTGATAAGGTTCTTCGACAAGTATCAAAGGAGACTACATCATCGAGACTATGGGTGAAACTTGAAAGTTTGTACATGACCAAATCTCTAGTGAATCGAGTCTGCCTGACGCAAGCTTTGTGTTCATTCAAGATGAGTGAAGACAAAGTGTTGGTTGAGTAGTTTGATATGTTCAACAAGCTGATTCTTGATCTTGAAAATATTGATGTGAAGATCGATGATGAAGATCAAACACTGTTGTTGTTGTGTGCTTTGCCCATAACACATGCTCACTTCAAAGAAACTCTCTTGTATGGAAGGGAGTCCTTGACCTTTGAAGAAGTTCAATCAACCTTGTATTCTAAGGACTTGAACAAATGAAAATAGCATAAACCTTCAACGATGGGCAAAGGTTTGGCCGTTAATGGAAATTTTTTGCGAAAGGATGATAAGTTTGATAAGAAGAAAGGTAAAAGTCAACAGAAGTTTTATAGTGGCAAAACATCTGGTATTCGATGCTGCCACTGTAAGAAGGAGGGTCACACAAGAAAGGTGTGCCCTGAACGCCTGAAAGATCATGGAGGTAATGGCAATGTAGCCATTGTTTAAGATGACTTTGACTCATCTGATGTTCTTGTGGTTTCAAGTGACGACTCGAGAAAAGAGTGGATTATGGATTCGGGTTACACATGGCACATGACTCCAAACAGAGAATTTTTCGAGGGCTATGTGATCAAGATGGTGGATCTGTGCTGCTGGGAAACAACAAATCTTGCAAAATTACAGGTATTGGATCTGTGAGATTCAAACTCCATGATGAGTCAATAAGGTTATTGACTGAAGTTAGGTATGTACCTGACTTGAAGAGAAACTTGATTTCTCTTGGTGAATTTGACAGAAAAGGATACGTTTTTCAAGGAGAGAAAAGTATCCTAAGAGTCATGAAGGGGTCAAAGGAAGTCTTGAGAGGCGTGAAGAAACAAGGCTTGTATACCCTTGAGGCTGAGGTTGTAAGTGGTTTGACAAATGTTACATCCATGAAACGTGTGTCGAAGAAACAATTATGGCACGTGACATTGGGCCATGTCAGCGAAAGGTCGAATTGGGGAAGCAGAACCTGCTAGGAGGTGACAAAGTCGAAAAGTTGGTGTTTTGTGAATCTTGTGTATTTGGTAAATCCTATAGGGAGAAGTTTAACAAAGGCAAGCAAAGAACACATGGATCTCTGGATTACATTCATGCTGATCTTTAGGGGCCTGTAAGGAATCCTTCACACTCAGGTACAAGGTATTTTCTATCCATCATTGATGACTATTCTAGAAAGCTATGGGTATTCATTCATAAGATGAAGGATGAAACTTTTGAGAATTTCAAAAGTTGGAAGATTATAGTCGAAACTCAAATTGGCATAAAGGTTAAGAGGTTGAGAACCGACAATGGCCTTGAGTTCTACAACGAAAGGTTCGAAAGTTACTGTGTTAAGTCTGGAATTGCAAGGCATAAGACTGTAGCAGGTACTCCTCAACAAAATGGCTTAGATGAGAGATTTAATCGAACAACCCTTGAAAGGGTTAGATGCATGTTGGTTATTGCTGGATTGAAGAAGGTGTTTTGGGCATAGGTTGTTTCGACACCACCTTACCTGATAAATAGATGTCCCTCGACTGCCTTAGGAATGAAGACACCTGAAGAAGTTTGGTTGAGACATCCACCTAGTCTCGACAGACTGAGAGTATTTGTTTGTGTGGCCTATGCTCATATTAGGCAAGACAAGGTCGAACCTAAAGCTCTGAAATGCATGTTCATGGGATACCCTAAAGGAGTCAAAGCTTATAGGCTATGGTGCCTAGAGCCAGGTCACAGGAGGTGCGTCACCATTCGAGATGTAGTTTTTAATGAAGCAGAGATGGCTTTTAAGAAAAATGATGATCCTGACAAAGAGATGGAACAAAGAGAGATTCTTGTTGAGGTGGAGCATGTTGATGCTGAATTGAGTACCCCATATGAAGTCAAAAAAGATGCAGAAGAAGTTGTCAAAGATGAGGAGACTGATAATGACTTCCTGCTAGCAAGAGACAGGTCGAGGAGAGTCATCAAGTCACCTCAAAGACTTGGGTATGCAGATCTTATAGCTTATGCCTTAATCTATGCAAGTGAGGTTCTAGACGAAGAATTTAGAGACTATAAGGAAGTTACAAGAAGTCGAAAGAAGAATGAATGGTTGAAGGCCATGAATGATGAGATGAAATTTCTTCATGATAACAGTACTTGGGAACTAACCAAGAAACTTGTTGGAGCCAGGTTAGTCAGCCGTAAATGGATTTTCAAAGTTAAGGAAGGAATTGAAGGAGTGGCGTCGAAGAGATACAAGGCAAGATTGGTTGCAAGGGGTTCACTCAAAAAGAAGGTGTCGAATTCAATGATGTGTTCTCTCTTGCTGTGAAGCACAGATCTATTCGAATGTTTCTTGCCGCAGTGGCACAGTTCAACCTTAAACTAGAACAGATGGATGTGAAGAAATTGTTCTTGTATGGTGATTTAGATGAAACAATCCTGATGAGGCAACCTGAAGGGTATGTCGAAAAAGGGAAGGAAGATTATGTGTGCAATCTGAATAGATCCTTATATGGACTGAAACAATCTCCTCGATAGTGAAATAGGAGGTTCGACAAGTTCATGGCACACATAAGTTTGATTAGAAGTTAGTTCAACCACTGTGTTTACTTCAGATTTCGACCGAGTAATTCATTTGTTATTTTGTTGATCTATGTGGATTATATTCTAATAGCAAGCAACAATGTCGAATATGTAATGAGGGTGAAGACTGAACTTAATAAGGAGTTCGACATGAAGGATCTGAGAGATGCGTCCAGGATTCTTGGGATTGACATCTGAAGAGATAGAAAGAAATCAAAATTATGCTTATCTCAAGAGGCATACCTACGAAAGATCCTTGAAAAGTTTGGTATTTCGAATTCAAAGCCTGTTGTAACTCCGACAAACCCTCAATTCAAGCTGAGAATAGATCAGTGTCCCAAAACTAATGTTGAAATAACTTATATGAATAGCATTCCATATGCTAATATAATGGGTTATTTGATGTATGTTATGGTTTGTACTAGACCCGACATAACATATGCAGTAAGTCTTGTAAGCAGGTACATGTCGAATCCTTGAAAGGCTCACTGACAAGCATTGAAGTGGATTTTAAGGTACATAAATGGGTCTCTGAATAGAGTCCTAATTTATGGTGGAGCCTTGGGTGAAGATAGTAAAGTAGAAATCGAAGGATATGTCGACTCTGATTATGCAGGTTGTATGGATTCCATAAAATCTATTTCTGATATGTGCTTACTATATTTGGGACAACAATAACTTGGAAAGAAACACTTTAGAAGGTCGTTGCCTTATCAACTAATGAAGCGGAATATATTGCCCTAACTGAAGCTGTGAAGGAACCATTGTGGCTTGAAGGTTTTGCAAATGAGCTAAAACTTCAAGGTCGAGTTATCACTGTTAAATGTGATAGTCAAAGTGCAATACACCTGCCGAAGAATTCAGCCTATCATGAGCGAACCAAGCACATTGATGTGAGGCTGCATTTCGTCAGAGGGATAATCGAGTGTGGAGAAGTCCAAGTGCTGAAGGTTTCGACAGATCATAATGTTGCTGATATGATCACCAAGATGTTGCCCAGTTACAAGTTTTTCCACTATATGTAGTTGATGAAGCTGAATGAAGAAATCTAGTTTCTTGATGTTATAAAGTTAGATCCAAGGTGGAGATTTGTGAGATGTTGGATCGAACTCTAGTATGGTCAAAGGCTAGCTTCTCGTTCGACAAGAATTAGGCATAAGGTTGAAGTATGTTCGCATGCTGCTGTCAGAGTAATGCATGTTGTAGTCGAAGTTTGTTCTAACATGCATTAGTCAATATTACTAGGGTTGTTAGCATGTTGAATTGGACCTTGCTTGTAAGCCCAATTGTTTAAGTTAGCTTGTACCTTAAGTTAGCTTGTAATGGGTAATTGTTAAAAAGCCCATTAGGTTAGTGTGGTATTTTTCTTATAAATAGGATGTTAGTTTCTCAATCTTGGTATAAGGAAAAATAGGAAGATAAAATCCTAATTCAAGTGAGAGAGGTTATTTTTTTATTCTTGTATACTTGTAATCTTGTTCTAATAGAAAGGAAAGAATAGCAATTTATAATCAATCCTTGTTGTTCCTTGTTATCTTTGTTAACCCTAACCCTTGTGTGTTCCTTGATCATAAAGAAATTGTTTATACTTTGTTTCAAGATATCCAATTCACAACAGTTTCTCTCTTGTTTTCTCTTTGTTTTGTTCAGATGTTCTATAACTCATTGTTTATGTATGTGTTAATCGGTCATGTGTTAAATGTTTATATTCTGTTTTTGCAGTTGGCTAGTGATTATTTTGTAAAAGCATATTTTAATTAATCATTAGAATTTATAAAACATGGAAATAGTCATCTAGTTTAATCTTCTGTTTAGCGATAAAACATGAAAAACACCCTATAGAAAATTGAAAGTGCCCCTCGAATTCTGGAGATAAATCTCCGAACGCACCATGCACCACTTTTATGACGCATCAAACACGTTTCACCCCAGATTAACACACAAAATTATTCCGGAAATGCATCTCTGGATATTTTCACCAAATATATTGATAGTTGAGCAGCCCATTGGATTTTCCCGAGATGCATCTGTAGAGGTTTGGGGTGGGATTTTGAAATTTTTGTCACCTTTGCATATCAAATATTTTCAGAGATGCATCTCCAAAATAAGTTGATAAAACACTCACCCACATGATCACACGACTATACTTCTTTTCTACTCCAAACCCTTACCAAAAATCATTTCATTCTCAATCCACATTTTCATTCCAAATATTCATTCTCGTGTTTAGTCACATCAAATAGAGCAAAAGAAGCTGAAATTCCATGTAAAGATCATTTATTTCAAGCCTCATTGCTCACATTAATCTTGTTTTTAGTCTGAAAACGTGTGTTTAATCCGGAGATACATCTCCGAAGTTTATATGAACTCATCCAGAAATGCATTTTTGATATCTGACTATTATCATTTTTTCAACTTTGTTTACAGTATTAGCACTTATTAAGTGTTTTATTGTAACTGTTTTCATTAGATACAGTGAACCCCGATATTTTCCCCAAACATGTTGTGTCTCCGGATGCCAAAGGTGTTGTTATGAAAGAGGTAGATGTTTGCAACCAATTTAAAAATGTGCAAGAGTTTGAATTTCGTGATCACATGCTTCAAGGGATTCGTGCGGAGGCCCCCAAATTGGCATTTGTTGTGGTAATTGGAAGGTTCAATAATCTTTCGGATAGAACAGGTGCATTTATGACAATGACATGTGAAAGAAGTGAGAAATATAGACTTCCTCTCTGGAATTTTAGACGAGATGGCATTGTTTCAAGAAAATGTGAGTGTCTCTTTAACTTGCCTGATTATATGTTGGAAAATAAGAAATGGATATTTAATTTCATATGTTGTTTACATAACCATGACTTATGTGAAAATTTAGTCGGTCATCCAATTGTGTGTTGCCTCATGCCAGAAGAGAAGGAACGCATTTCACACATGACATTGAATTTGGTTCAACCGAAAAACATACTTGCTACTTTGAAACGTTAATGACCTGAAAATATCTCAAATATCAAGCAAATGTACAATATTTGGTACCAAACTAACAAGGCGCTAAAAGGGATTGAAGTGAAATGCAATAACTATTGAAACTTTTTGATGATAATAGTTATGTTTCTAGGTACCGAACATGCGAGGATAGAGTAACTGTTAGAGATATATGTTGGACTCATCTTCATTCCATCGAGTTGTTAAACATGTTTCATATTGTGCTTATCATTAATTCAACGTACAAGACCGACAAGTACATATTTCCTTTATGTATATCATATACCATTTTGAGATATTTGCAACAAAATCTTCTTCTTCTTCTTCACTACCACTTCCACCTGGACCAAAACTGTAACGCCCATTTTAATTATTTTTATTTTCGGTGTTATTTTCATTCTCGGCGTGCTTCCGTGGATTTTTGTTGAGGAATAAAGTTCCATAATATTAGAAAACTATGATTGATAATAATAATAATAATAATAATAATAATAATAATAATAATAATGATAATAATAATAATAATAATAATAATAATAATATGATGATTAATAGTGTTAATACTATTATTATTGATATTATTATTATTGTTGTCATATTTAAAAATATTATTGGAAGGGTTGGAAATTAAAAGAAAAGTAAGTTTATTATTATTATTAATTGGATTTTTGGAATTAAAGAATTATGAGAATATTATTTAATTGGGAGGAGGGGCATGTTTGGCAATTGACATCAGAATTGGAAGAAGAGGAACACGCATGAGCTGAGAAACACGGTTGAAGCATCAAGAGCAAGAACGATCAAGAGCGGGAAAGAGTGCATCAAGGCTACGGATTGTGAAGCTCCTTCATCATCAAAATGAATTCGAGGTAAGGGGGGATATATCGGTTAAATGGTATCTACATGAATAATTGGTAGGAAGGGGAAATCCCTAACCCCATGAGTGAATATGTTTGCATGTTGATGATGAATTGCATGTATTAATTCTGTTTTACATCATTGATGTTTGTGTTGAACTGTTGCATGCTGAATCTGATGGTTAATTGATGAATTGGGGGTTTCGGAGTTGAATGTGGTTCTGAGTCGAGAGTGAATTGATCGGCTAGAGTCGTTGTTTCATCGGGTGAATTAGACACTAATTGGGTAAAACAATTGTAGAATAATGAGTTAGTGAGGCTGGTGTGATTTTTGGAGAGGATTGGTGTGGAGGGGCTGCTGCTGTTTCTGAGCAGCAGAGTTTATTTTTCTAAATACGCAGGTATTTGCTGGGCGAATGAGGGGGCGAGCCTTCGCCAAGCTTCGCCAGGCAAACTGGGCAGCGAATGCTTCCAAGTGGGGAACGTTGGTAGGGATAGATCGTTGCTTGGATGGAGTGTATGCGATCTATCCTGAGATTTGAGTATATGGGCTCAGGAGGAGCATGGTAGGGATAGATCGTTGCTCGGATGGAGTGGATGCGATCTATCCTGAGTTGAGTCGGTACCACATATTGTCGAGTCGAGTGCATGTGTTGCATTGTTGTTTGTGTGTGTTGTGATTGTTGATGATGGGACAGTAGGTCTGGATATGTTGTATGTGAAATAATGATTTATTGTTTTCTGCCTTTTATTTCATGTACATTTATACCATTAATATTTGATCGTGAATTCTCACCCCTTTGTTGTTGTTGTGGTCTGTGCTTCTTCGGAAGTACAGACAACCCAGGTGCTTAGCTAGCTTGGATGTGGCAGTGTCATAGGATTGCTCTGATACGTAACACCGGGGCTTTTTGGGAGTTTTATTGTTTCCTGTTGATATTGTGTGCCCCCGTGGCGTATCTGATTTTTGTGGGATATGTGATGACATTATGCATATTTGGGCAGATGGCCGATTGTTGTATATGACGATGTTGATGATATGGATGATGTACATATGATATGTGTTATGACAGACTAGTTCTTTTTCCGCTGCAATTTTGCTGAATATTATTTTGAAAAAAATGATTTGTGGAATTTCGTTGGAAATTGTGACATCCCGTTGTGGGAGAACTCTGATATGTGTTTATTTTAATTGCTTTATTATATTTTAGGGAAACGGGGTGTTACAAGTTGGTATCAGAGCAGGTCGGTCTGTCCGGCCAGTGTAGTGTGTTTTGAGTCTGTCTGTAGGATAGAGTTGGTTGTTTTTCGTTAACGTGTTATTGTGATTGTTGAGCAGTATGGCGGGGAGAAACGATGATGTGTTGGTTGCAGCTATGCAAGCAATGACACAAGTGGTGGCCAATCAGAATCTGGTTGCGGGTGCTCAGTTCAGAGACTTGACGCAGTTCCAGAGCAACAAGCCACCAAAGTTTGAAGGTGGGATTTTGGATCCGGTAGCTGCACAGAAGTGGCTGAAGGCGATAGAGAAGATCTTCAGGACCATGGGGTGCAGTGACGAGCAGAAAGTGAGGTTTGACACTCATATGTTAGAGGGCGAAGCCGAGGCTTGGTGGGACAATTATTGTCAGAGGATGGAGGCTTCGGGGACTCCAATTACTTGGGAGGTGGTTCGATCTAGATTTCTGGAGAAGTACTTTCCAGAAGATATCAGAAGTGCTAAGGAGGTGGAATTGTTAGAGCTGAAGCAGGGCAGTATGTCGGTAGCCGAGTATGCGGCTAAGTTGGAGGAATTGGCTCAGTATTGTCCCCATTATAATACTGAGGAGGCTATGACTTCTAAGTGCTTGAAATTTGAGAATGGGCCGAGGCCGGAGATCAAGATGGGGATCGTGTGTCAGAAGATCAGGAGTTATCCTGAGTTGGTGAGTAGAAGCCGGATTTATGACAATGATAACCGTGCGAGGATCGCACACTACAAGGCGGTGAATGACCGCAAGGGTAAACAAAGGTTTGGTGGTACACCTTATAATGTGCCGACCAATAAGGGAAATCAGAAGGCTATGAATGATAGGAGGTTCCGAGAAAGGAAAGCGTCGGTGGATTTGAGATGTTATCGGTGCGGTGTCGCAGGGCATCGTGCTAGTGATTGTCCTCAAGAGACGAAGAAGTGCTTCAAGTATGGGAAGCCGGGCCATGTGATGGAGGATTGTAGGACTAATATGCCTACTTGCTATAAATGTGGTGAGAAGGTCCATGTTAGTACTCATTGTGAGAAGCCAAGGAGGTCTCAAGCGCCTCAAGTTAGCGGTAAAGTGTTTGCAGTGGTGGGAACTCAGTCGGTGGACGAGGAGCGCTCGATCAAAGGTACTTGTTTTATCAATGACATTCCTTTGACTGCTATGATTGACACGGGTGCAACCCACTCGTTTATCTCTGTTGATTGTGTGAAGAGGTTAGGATTGGTGCCGTCTACTCTTGAGCAGCGGATGACTATTGAAACTCCCTCGATTGGTTTAGTGACTACTTCGTTAGTGTGTTTGAAGTGTCCACTGACTATTTTTGGCCGAGACTTCGGTGTGGATTTGATTTGTTTTCCACTTGGTAGTTTGGATGTTATACTTGGTATGAACTGGTTGGAGTTCAACCGAGTGTACATCGATTGTTTCCGGAAAGTGTTATTGTTTTTGACCCCAGAAGAGGAAGAGTTGGCAGATTCCTTGTCTGGTAAGGAATTGAGGACTTTGTTGGAAGATGAAGCTCAGGTGTTTGCTTTATTTGCATCACTGTCGGTTGATAACAAGGAATTGTTGGATGAGTTAGCTGTTATGAATGAGTTTCTGGAGGTGTTCCCGGATGATATTACGGAGTTGCCTCCGAAGAGAGAAGTTGAGTTTAGCATTGATCTTATTCCTGGTACGCGGCCTATTTCTATGGCGTCGTACAGGATGTCGGCAGTGGAGTTGGCCGAGTTGAAAACTCAGATTGGAGAGTTACTATATAGAAAGTTTATCAGGCCAAGTGTGTCGTCGTGGGGAGCTCCAGTGTTGTTAGTGAAGAAGAAAGATGGTAGCATGCGGTTGTGCATTGATTACCGTCAGTTGAACAAAGTGACCATCAAGAACAAGTATCCTCTTCCAAGGATTGATGATTTGATGGATCAGTTAGTGGGAGCTCGTGTGTTCAGTAAGATTGACTTGAGGTCGGGTTATCATCAGGTAAGAGTTAAGGAAGGTGATATTCAGAAGACGGCGTTTAGGACTCGATATGGACATTATGAGTATGCAGTAATGCCTTTCGGAGTGTCTAATGCGCCAGGAGTGTTTATGGAATATATGAACCGTATCTTCCATTCTTATTTGGATGAGTTTATTGTCGTGTTCATTGATGATATACTAATTTATTCTAAGTCTGAGGAAGAGCATGCGGAACATTTGAGGATTGCTTTGCAAGTGTTGAAGGACAACAAGTTGTTTGCTAAGTTATCGAAGTGTGAGTTCTGGTTGAAGACGGTGAGTTTTCTGGGGCATGTTATTTCTGGTGATGGTGTTTCGGTAGACCCCTCGAAAGTTAGTGCGGTGTTACAGTGGGAACCACCGAAGACGGTAACAGAGGTTAGAAGCTTCTTGGGTTTAGCTTGTTATTACTGAAGATTTATTGAAGGCTTTTCCAGTTTGGCGTTGCCATTGACTCAGTTGACGAGGAAAGATCAAGTGTTTGTGTGGGATGCTGCTTGTGAAGAGAGTTTTGAAGAGCTGAAAAAGAGATTGACTTCAGCGCCGGTGTTGGTGTTACCGAATCCGTGTGAGCCTTTTGTAGTGTATTGTGATGCGTCTAAGATGGGATTAGGCGGAGTTCTTATGCAGAATGGAAAAGTGGTAGCTTATGCTTCGCGGAAATTGAGAGTGCATGAACGGAATTATCCTACTCATGACCTTGAATTGGCTGCGGTGGTTTTTGTGTTGAAGATCTGGAGACACTATTTGTATGGTTCGAGGTTTGAGGTGTTCAGCGATCATAAGAGTTTGAAGTATCTGTTTGATCAGAAAGAGTTGAATATGAGGTAGAGAAGATGGTTGGAATTCTTGAAAGATTATGATTTCAGTTTGAGTTATCACCCAGGAAAAGAGAATGTTGTTGCAGATGCCTTGAGTAGGAAGACAATTCATATGTCAGCTTTGATGGTGAAAGAGATGGAGCTTATTGAGCAGTTCCGAGATTTGAGCATGGTTTGCGAGTTTACTATGGATGGTGTGAGGTTGGGTAAATTGCAATTGAAGAATGATTTCTTGGATATGATTAGAGAACACCAGAAGTTGGATGTGAAACTTATGGATTTGATGCGAGGAGCCGAAGGTTACTCCGATAGTGAATTCCAGTTGGATAATGCTGGTGTGTTGAGGTTTCGGGGAAGAATTTGTGTACCGGATAATGATGAGCTGAAGAAGTCAATTTTGGACGAAGGACATCGTAGTAGCCTGAGTGTTCATCCAAGAGCTACGAAGATGTATCAGGATTTGAAAAAGTTGTTTTGGTGGTCGGGCATTAAGACGGATATTGCTCGTTATGTTTATGCTTGTTTGGTATGTCAGAAATCGAAGGTGAAGCATCAGAGACCTTCTGGGATGATGCAACCGTTAGAGATTCCAGTTTGGAAGTGCGATAGTATCGCCATGGATTTTGTTACAGGTTTGCCGAATACGGCGAGAGGATTTGATGCGATTTGGGTGATTGTGGATCGGCTTACGAAGTCTGCACATTTTGTGCCGATTAGTATCAGTTTTCCGTTGGAGAAGTTGGCAGAAATTTATATTCGGGTGATTGTGAAGCTGCACGGTGTACCGTTGAGTATTGTGTCGGATAGAGATCCGAGGTTCACTTCTATATTTTGGAAGAGTTTGCAAGAGGCTTTGGGTATCGAGTTGAAGCTGAGTTCAGCCTATCATCCGCAGACGGATGGACAGTCGGAGAGGACTATCCAAACGTTAAAGGATTTGTTGCGGGCTTGTGTTTTGGAAAAAGGTGGTGCGTGGGATACTCATTTTCCATTGGTAGAGTTCACGTACAACAACAGTTACCATTCCAGTATCGGGGTGGCACTGTTTGAAGCTCTTTATGGTAGGAGGTGCATGACTCCTCTGTGTTGGTATGATTCAGGTGTGTCACACCCTAATTTTGACCATAAAGTCCCACCTACTTGTGCTTACTTCTTGCTTATTTATTTTATTATACAAGCGTGTTCTACGACCAACAGATTTGTGCAGATACAATGGTGTCAAGTGTGAATTATTACTGCTAAGAACCTCAAGGTTCAGGTTATCAAGGCCATTGGTGTCAAGCATAAACGTTGGAGGTGTACAGATACGGTTCATAGACCTTGAGCATGGGTGCCGTCACGAAAGCGCAATTCAGTTTCAATTTGTTATACATCCCCAGTCCAAGCCAGACTTACACCTATGTATCAAGATTAAATTATGGAAGGATTTCCAAAATTCGAAGGATTTTCTCAAAGTCAAGTTGATTCGTTATCTTCAACTGTGATCCCAGTGGCAAAGTTTTCCTTTTATGAGTTTGGCTTATAAGGATTAGTTTATTATGGAAAGTACACTACGTCCCCTTTCATGATAACAAACACCAAGCTTCAGGTGCATCATTTACCGCCACAAATATTTAAAGATACCGTACGCAACCTTAAGGCAAAGACGGATTTACATGTTTGGTAATTTGAGCATGAAGCAACTAATGACATAATATCATTTAAGAAAATGTTACAAGCCGATAACGATAACAAGAAGCGAGTTGGATATACAAGCTGAAGAGTTATTGTTCATACAAGTTCACTTAATTAAGAGATAACTACAAACTACAAGTCATCAACAAATCCAACAAAAAAGGGAACACTTGCAAGTCAAAAGGAGGAACACACTGCTGCTACCATGACCTTGCTCTTTTACGACACGGACGCTTCGACCGTCTGCTATATGTTGGACCTCCAAACGAGACTGACAGAGAAAAGATTTTCAGCACCCATTTGCTGCAAGCTTTCCGCATTCGACTCTATTTATGCCATGAACGGTTAAACCAAGCCATGATGCGCACTAGATGTTGATGAGCGTTTTCCACTGATTTCAGCGCCATGATATTGGAAAAATGGTCGTAGCACCGGGATGCATCCTCATCGCTTGTGCTTTGTGCAAATCAAACAAGGCAATCTCATGTACCTGCAACATTAGCACAGCAGTTAATACACTCAGCAACAACATTTAACTTAGCAGGTGTGCATCATCAGCAAAGCCAGGAAAGCAAAGTTCTGCAAACAGGCCAGTTGTCCATTACCCTCTCGATTTGATATACTGCTCTGCTGGAGATTTATGCGAAGACAATCCACCATCATAAGAATTTCTACAGCACGCTTGCAGTCTGGAGGCACTGTCCCCATGAAGTAATGATGGACATATCTTCACAAGATTCCAATCTATTACAGAACGATACCTGCATCTAAGTCAACATTGCTTTAAGGTGCAATTTGAGGATTGTAAGTGATGCGACATGATTTACATTGAAACTATTTTAAAGCATTTGGAAATGTTCAAGTGTTTGTTTTCAAAGATTAACACTAATTTAAGTTGTGAACAAGGAAGGACCAAAATCTTGCCTTATCGTGACCACAACAAACTCACACAGTTGTGCTAATCACGGCCCCAACTTGGTGTTTCATTAAACCCTGTTGCAACAAGAGTTAACGAATGTTAGTCGAAACTGAAGGCAGCTAAGAGGTCAAAAGCTCTGAAGTACCATCACAACAGCATACCAATTTTATTTCGTACTTCAAAAACGACTATTACCATAAGACGCGATGAGCACCCTGCACCATCTCCTGGCCACGCTTCTCAAAGTCCTCGCACTCAAGACTTTACCTCATCTGGACACATTTCCCCTCTGCAACCTGTTAAGAAAGATGAATACAGCCAGTAAATCCGTGAATCAAATAACAAAGCACGATTAATTTTAATTGAGGAAAGCACAAGTTATATGACTGAAGAGCAAAACAGAACAAGAATGAAAATACAGTCATCATCATTACAATACGCCACCTTTGTGCCAAGAGATTAAAGCCTATAGTTCTGACTGCAATGTGCCAATGAAGACAATGCCTGCGAGATAACAACAGAACCACGTAAATATGCTGCAATTGGTATTAATGTCAATGCCATTATTGATCAACTTCAACAGCTTTAAGGATGAAAAAGGAGTTAGGTTACCTCTGAGGCTCTGATGCGTGAAAAATATCTTAAGAAATGTCTTCATTAGTAACAAGGTTGCAGTACTGTTATTGGAATGTTGGTAGCAGTGATGTCCTGGAACTTTGATTGGTGTGGTTGGGTTAAAGAGGAATTAAGTTGCAAATAATTGATAAGCCGAAGATGACATAGAAATCGATGACGCACCCGTAGTGTTGTGTGCTCTCTTGGATATTGTTCTCTTGCTCCTACAGTTTGATTTTGATCAGTTGGTAACCATGATGAGAGCAATGACGTGTACGATGCGTTACTCCAATTCCCCCCCAGACACCATCATCCAACACGTGAAAAAGAAGAAAGCAATGTTAGATACGCATTCAGTTTGGCTTGAAAATAAGAGTAGAGATTGGAATAGAAAGAGAACCAACAACTTTGCTCTTCCTCACTCGCGTGGTTACAACTGCCAACACCCTCATTCCATAAGACAACATACCCTGCGTTCAGCTCTTGCTCGCAAAAGAGACATTTGAAGTTACTACTCATCACCACCAGCATTTTCGTGGGAGCCCTCACCAAAGAGTATCAGAAGAGTTTGCAGTTCACCACAAGGCGTATTGGTTGAGTTTGGTGCAAAATGTATCAGATGCAAGTTTATTATTCTGGGCTGCTAAGTCCTCCCCTGGCCCAAGACAAACCGCTACCCACACCTGCCAAGTCACAAATCCAGAGTTAGTAAAATCATCAGAGAATATCCGCTTGAAAAAAAAAGATTCGATTCAAACCAAATCAAATCTTCAGATCATTAAAACACGACATTAATCAGATTGATACAAGAGATCACAATTTGTAATTTTCATTAACATATATCATTACAATCAGACGAAAAAGGGAAATTTTCAAACCTAATTTATCCCAAATTAGAAAATCCAATCCATATTCAAATCAGCATTCAACATTCATTCAAAGATATTTTCAATCAGAGACCTATAAAAGGAGGCTACATAGAAGGAGAGAAAAAGAGGAGAAAAAAAAAGGTTATCGTAAGAGACCGAAAATCACTATCAAAAACCTAGAAAAAGAGGAAAATCATGAAGAGACTTATCTTTCCAGAAACTCCACCACAAGCCCCCGTCCGTCGAATCCACAAATCACCACCGCGTCACCAGCTCAAACCTCCGACGCCGTCTCAACTCATGGTAACCGTTTATTCGCGCAAACGACTATTGAAGCTTTTTGATGTTTTATTTGTAGTGCAGGTTCAAAGCGAAGGAGAACCATGGATCGGGAGTGGAGAACGAAACGGAACCATAGTGATAATCGAGGGAGTTGCGATCGGAGATGGAGGATGAGAGAACGACGAGATCACGATTTGGGGGGGAAAGGGAATTTAGGGTTCAATCTTTTCTTTATCTGTTTGTTTTATTATTGTTGTAATATATTGCATAATCACTCACTAAACACACACCTCACCCCCTAATCCGGTAATTAACTCCCATAATCACCTACCACTAATCTTTTTATTTTAACCTAATTAATAATTATCCAACTTAGGCCATTAATTTTAAAATTTAATTGATTAATCAGTAATTAATCTTCAATCAACTTTTTATATAAAATGAGTTTATAATTTTTTCTAGTTAACTATTAATTAATTAATTAATCAACCTTTTTTTTATCTCACCTACTTAATTTCTTTTATTAAGTAATATAATCCATAAAAAGAATTTTTTTTAATTTAATAAATGGTATTGTATTCAATAAACTCTTTTTCTTAATATCTATTTAATAGTAACAATCCCTTTTATTCAAAAAAAAACATTTTTACATGTTTAGGTTGACTTGTTAAAATTGAAATCCTCTTTAAGTCATTTGCTTTTCTTAGAAATTCAATTAATCAACTAAATCTCACCAAAATATTTTCTCATGAGCATAATTCAGCTAAATTTTGTCCATCTCACTATTAATAATCAAATACAACCTTTTTACTAAAATCAGTTTCACACATCGAATATAACTCCTAAATCAATCCAACTCTTTTCTTACAGATCAATTCATCCAAATCAATATCTTCTTATAAATAACTCAAACTAAAATCGACAATCCTACTAAAAACAATCAACAGCGTAAAAATACAAAAATCAATCGTATACACTCACTCCACGACACATCCACTCACACACACTTCAGCGTTTTCATGCGTTTGTGTATGGTCTACTTTCCTCGCAATTTATTCTTACAGCAATTTCCATTACCGTCATTTATCTCCGCATTGCATTCCGTCCAAAGGAAAAAAACCTACACATAAGTCAACACTCGTGTGTAGTGCATTCACATTTGCATCCTTACCCCCTCGATCCTTGATCCCATTCAAGTCGATCACTTAGGTTTAGGACCTACCCCATAGGAAGGACCTTGTCTTTATCTTTTACAACATAGAAATAAACACAATCAACAAAACAATACAAACAATACTCCAACACATTAGAGAAAGATGTTAATCGTCTTAAGCGAGATAGAATCTCCACCCCACATCAATACAATCAAGCCGTAGGGACTTTGCCTTAAGAGAGATAAAGGTGTACCTCGTTGATCCCTATCCGAGTACGTAAGTCCTTTTCTTAAGATAATGCAAAGACTATTTTCCTACATTGTGGGAATTTCGAGTACGTAAGTCCTTTTCACACATCGTTGATCCCTATCCGAGTACGTAAGTCCTCTCTAGCTTGCATTTGCACTGTATTGTGGAAATTTCGATCTTTATCCCTACCTTTGGACAAATCAAATTTCGGTTCCAAAATGAATTAAAGATTCAAACTAATCAATAGTTTGGTATCCGAATTTCACCGCGACAAGGTGAGAATGTTGTGTTGGGACCAGAGTTGGTGCAGCAGACTACTGAGACAGTTCAGATGATCCGCGAGAAGATGAAAGCATCTCAGGATCGACAGAAGAGTTATTATGATAACCGAAGGAAAGAGTTGGAATTCAGTAAGGGTGACCATGTATTTTTTAGGGTTAACCCAGTGACTTGTGTAGGACGTGCATTGAAGTCCAAGAAGTTGGATCTGAAGTTTATCGGGCCGTATCAGATTTTGCAGAGGATTGGTGTTGTGGCGTATAAGGTGGCGTTGCCGCCAGAGCTTTCGAATTTGCATGACGTGTTCCATGTGTCGCAACTTCGGAAGTATGTACCCGATCCGTCTCATGTGATTCAGCGAGATGAAGTCCAAGTTAGAGAGAATCTAACTGTGGAGACGTTGCCGTTGAGGATCGAGGATCGCAAGATGAACCGACTCAGAGGGAAAGAGATGCCTTTGGTGAGAGTGACTTGGGGAGGTGCTGCAAGAGGCAGTGTGACCTGGGAATTGGAAAGTAGGATGCGGGAAGCGTATCCAGAACTGTTTCCATCAGGTATTTTCAAGGATGAAAATAATTAAAGTGGGGGAGAGTTGTAACGCCCATTTTAATTATTTTTATTTTCGGTGTTATTTTCATTCTCGGCGTGCTTCTGTGGATTTTTGTTGAGGAATAAAGTTCCATAATATTAGAAAACTATGATTGATAATAATAATAATATGATGATTAATAGTGTTAATACTATTATTATTGATATTATTATTATTGTTGTCATATTTAAAAATATTATTGGAAGGGTTGGAAATTAAAAGAAAAATAAGTTTATTATTATTATTAATTGGATTTTTGGAATTAAAGAATTATGAGAATATTATTTAATTGGGAGGAGGGGCATGTTTGCCAATTGACATCAGAATTGGAAGAAGAGGAAAACGCATGAGCTGAGAAACACGGTTGAAGCATCAAGAGCAAGAACGATCAAGAGCGGGAAAGAGTGCATCAAGGCTGCGGATTGTGAAGCTCCTTCATCATCAAAACGAATTCGAGGTAAGGGGGGGGGATATATCGGTTAAATGGTATCTACATGAATAATTGGTAGGAAGGGGAAATCCCTAACCCCATGAGTGAATATGTTTGCATGTTGATGATGAATTGCATGATGAGTTGATGATATTACATGTATTAATTCTGTTTTACATCGTTGATGTTTGTGTTGAACTGTTGCATGCTGAATCTGATGGTTAATTGATGAATTAGGGGTTTCGGAGTTGAATGTGGTTCTGAGTCGAGAGTGAATTGATCGGCTAGAGTCGATGTTTCATCGGGTGAATTGGACGCTAATTGGGTAAAACAATTGTAGAATAATGAGTTAGTGAGGCTGGTGTGATTTTTGGAGAGGATTGGTGTGGAGGGGCTGCTGTTGTTTCTGAGCAGCAGAGTTTATTTTTCTGAATATGCAGGTATTCGCTGGGCAAATGAGGGGGCGAGCCTTTGCCAGGCGAACTGGGCAGCGAATGCTGCCAGTAGCCTCTGTTTGGTTTCGCAAGGGGTTTCCCCGGGCGAGTGGTCAGCGAGTGTTCGCTGCGGGGCTTCGCCAGGCGAATACGCCAGCGAGTTCGACAGCAGTTGTGTTCTGGCTGTTGTTCTGTGCTGATTTCTTTGTGGATTTGGAATCTTGTTGATCATGTTTTGGTGATGAGCTTATTTGGTGAGCTGTGGTGAGTGTATGTAGGGTGTCGGAACGTGACTCCGTGATATCCGTATGTTTTTGATAATTGAATTCGTGTATGCTACGATGTGTGATATGATGTGTGATGATTGGATCGGTAGTATCGATATGCCTGGTGTGCGTTGTATTGATGTGTTGTTATGATAAATTGGATCAGTAGGATCGATACTCCTGGTGTGCGTTGTATTGATGTGTTGTTGTGATAAATTGAATCAGTAGGATCGATACGCCTGGTGTGCATTGTATTGATGTGTTGTTGTGATGAATTGGATCAGTAGGATCGATGCACTTTGTGTGCTTGTGTGTATAAGCATTATATGATGCGATGGATCAGTAGGATCGTATGCACTGTGTGTGATGTGTGGTTATGCATAGTGTATTGCATAACATGTGGACGTGAGGTATGATTCACTCACGTGCTCCAAGTGGGGAGCGTGGACGTGGTGAATCATTACTCGGTGGAGTGTATGTGATTCACTCACGTGCTCTAAGTGGGGAGCATGGACGTGGTGAATCATTGCTCGGTGGAGTGTATGTGATTCACTCACGTGCTCCAATTGGGGAGCGTGGATGAGATTTAGATCATTGCTCGGATTGAGTGTATGCGACCACCCGTGTTCTAAGTGAGGAACGTTGGTAGGGATAGATCGTTGCTCGGATGGAGTGTATGTGATCTATCCTGAGATTTGAGTATATGGGCTCAGGAGGAGCGTGGTAGGGATAGATCGTTGCTCGAATGGAGTGGATGCGATCTATCCTGAGTTGAGTCGGTACCGCATATTGTCGAGTCGAGTGCATGTGTTGCATTGTTGTTTGTGTGTGTTGTGATTGTTGATGATGGGACAGTAGGTCTGGATATGTTGTATGTGAAATAATGATTTATTGTTTTCTGCCTTTTATTTCATGTACATTTATACCATTAATATTTGATCGTGAATTCTCACCCCTTTGCTGTTGTTGTGGTATGTGCTTCTTCGGAAGTACAGACAACCCAGGTGCTTAGCTAGCTTGGATGTGGCAGTGTCATAGGATTGCTCTGATACGTAACACCGGGGCTTTTTGGTAGTTTTATTGTTTCCTATTGATATTGTGTGCCCCCGTGGCGTATCTGATTTTTGTGGGATATGTGATGACATTATGTATATTTGGGCAGATGGCTGATTGTTGTATATGACGATGTTGATGATATGGATGATGTACATATGATATGTGTTATGACAGACTAGTTCTTTTTCCGCTGCAATTTTGCTGAATATTATTTTGAAAAAAAATGATTTGTGGAATTTCGTTGGAAATTGTGACATCCCGTTGTGGGAGAACTCTGATATGTGTTTATTTTAATTGTTTTATTATATTTTGGGGAAACGGGGTGTTACAAAAACCATGGCCTATAATAGGTAACATTCCACACTTAGGCCCTTCCCCACACCAATCTCTTGCAGCCTTGGCTAAAACCTATGGCCCATTGATGTACCTCAAATTAGGTCCAATGGATGTTGTCGTGGCGGCTTCGGCTGCCGTGGCCGAACAATTCTCAAAGGTTCATGATGTTAACTTTAGTAGTCGGCCACCTAATTTCGGAGCTAAATACATAGGTTATAATTATCAAGATCTTGTGTTTGGTCCTTATGGCCCGCGATGGCGATTGCTTCTAAAAATCACCTTTGTTCATCTCTTCTCTAATAAATCAATGGATGAATTCAAACACTTGTGTCAGGTAAGTTAACATATTTTTATCAATTTAGTAATAGTTAAAATTCTTGAAGACAATTATATAAAAATAAAACTTTTTAAAGACAACCTATGTAGTATTATCTAGTATGACACGCTTGACAAAAGATGTGTATTTGTTAATGTACTTGTCTAAAGCCAACATTGTGACACTTATGACTAGGCATGGAAATGTGGCGGGTCAGGGATGGTTTTTACCTTCCTCAAACCCAAACTCGAATCCCCAAACAATCTTTATTCCCTGTCTCAAACCCAAATAGGAATGGAGAATTAAAGCCCAAACCTGCCCTGCCACCACCCCTTTAGTAAAATCAGTTTTTTTTAATAAAAATATTTATTGTTTCCGAAATCAAATTATATTACAAATAATAAAGTAAAACAATCTAAAAAAATTCCATACATACATTTCAAATACTTTAAATAATAAATGCAAATCAAAATATCAAAATATTGGTCACGTATTTAATATTCTAAATTATCAAAAATAAATAATAATGTACATAATAAAATAAACGGGATGAGTTAATGGGTGAGTTACTAGTGTCCCCATTACCCAACTCATCCTCATATTTTATAATAGAGGAAAACTCAAACCCGAACCAAAAATCCAATCAAAGCGTATTTTCTCTGTTAACTTCGGGGGGGATTTGGGTGGGTACCCACAAATACGGGTTAAGTTGCGATGCCTACTTATGATATTTAATTCATTCATTTTTTTTCAAATTATTGCAGGTTATAATATGGCTTAATTCATATTTTAGTCCCTTAAATTAGTTTATTGTTTCTATTTAGTCCCACAATTCAAAAATGTTATAATATAGCCGTTTAAAACAACTATGTTAGCTTAATAAATCCTTTTTGTTAATTTTATTGGATAAACGTTAACAGGCGCCTATGTGGCATAGTGAGATAGTGATGTGGCATTAAAAACCTTTTTTCAATTATTATTATAGTGATGAGGTGTAGTGATTTTCATTTTCATTTTTAGAAACATAAAATTCTGAAACTCTTAAGGTTCTCTCTCAGTTTTATAGTTCCACTCTCATTGCCAAAAAACCCTAGCAGTTGCGAAGAAGAAGAGCTTGGTGGTTGAAGACAACGATTGTTGGAACATTGAAGAAGACGATACTTAGCAACAAAACCATTGTCTCATTTCAAGGCCAAGGTACATGCATGAACTAACTATTTTAAAAAGCAAACATTTAATAAATTCTTCTACTTCGAAGTCTCATTTATGAGCTATTTTGTGTGATTAAGTCATGGGTGATAGGTTTGAGTGTATTATCCATCATAGGGGTGTGTTTGGTGAGTTTATCATATTAGGTTACAAGGGGTTAGAGGATATTTAGCAAGTTAACCCGAATTTTTGGAGTTATTTTGAGATTCTGGGTGGGTTAAAAGGGTACCCAAAAGTTGATAGCTTGTGGTATTATGATGCAATGGATGATAATGAGCTAGTGATGTTGCAAGATGAAATAGGAACAAATAGAATGAAAACGATTGCACTGATCGATGGGAATGTTCATCTATATGTTATGCATCCAGTGTATAGGAAAGAGCAAATATTGCCTCTTGAAAACAATGTAGATTTTATGTCTGATTTTATGCCTGATTATTATGCTATGAGGCTTGCTATCAACATTTACAAATGGATGATTTTATGCCTGATTATTAGAAAAATATGTGCTATGAGGCTTGTTATGCACCAACGACTTATCCAGTTAATAGAGAATCTCTTTGGACCAAAATAGATGGTGTTGACCTACAACCACCCCCTATAAAAAGGATGCCTGGTAGACCCAAGAAGAAAAAGAACAAGGAGGTTGGGGAACAAGCGAGAAATGAGACACAACTCAAAAGGGACAATTTTGGTATCAAATGCAGTAGGTGCCATAAGGATGGTTGCAACAAGGCCGCTTGCGAGCTGCCTACAACTGTTGTGACTTTAACTCAGGAAACCCCAAACCAACCACAACCAGCTGCTACCTCAAGCCAACTAACACTAGATGGAGCTTCAACTCAACAACCACCCAAAAAGAAAAAAAAACTTCAAAAGGGTCTAAAACCAGTTCAGAGTCAACCCTAAAATTTATGTTGATCTTTGATGTGTACTAGTTATGCCACTTTTGGCCTATTTTTTAGTTTATGACTAAGGCTTATAATTCCACTTTTGTTGGATTTATGCTGCTGTAACAGATGGCATACAATGACTATTTTTTAGTTTATGACTTATGGTTTCCAATGCCACTTTTGTTGTGACTTGTAATGTAACTATTGTTAGGACCTATAATGTTACTTTTGGTATGACCTTGAGTACAAATCATGTTATGGTTCTGTTACTAGTGTTATGACCAATTTATGGTGTTTATTTGTTCTGGTATATTATGGGAAACATCAGTAATGTTATGCTTATGTTACACCAAATTAAAAGTACATTTGTTTTGGCATATTATGTGAAACAAAAGTAACATTTCTCAAAATACATTTCATTGATAAATGTTGACAAATAGATAACAATGTTGACAGACACATTTCATGACAGATACATTTCAACCTCCTTGTTCACAAATAGATTTCACTAATAAAAGTTGACACATACATCTCATTACACAGACAAATAACCAACCTAGAAAAACATTGTTACAAATACAACAGTAAACACTAAGCTCAATATTCCAATCACTATGGACACTTTCAACCATTCTCTAGTGTTAATGATCTCATTCTTCAATTTGTAAATTTTCTTCTTTTGCCTCTGGATCTTTAAATCTCTTTCATCAATTATGTCGTCGTCGAACTATTTGAAGAAATTAAAAATCTTGTTCACATGGTTTCTGAAATTTCTACAACCCCAAAACGTTTTTCCAAAATTGACATTATTCATGTCACCCACGGTACGAAGCACACATTCATCTTGGCAATAACACTCCCTCCTCTTGTTTCTGCGAATAATTGACCCAGTTGTTCCAATGGAAGAATCACTTGATAACTCAGACATTGGAGAATATGCAAACCCTAGGAATGGAGACAAGATAAAAAGAAGAAAAATCGAATAAACCCTTTATGCAATGCCAGACAACAAGAACGAAGAGATTAGGAAATCAACCAAACACACAAACACAGAGAATGAGTGGATATACGCGCGAGTACTTTTTTGGAAAATATGAAACTCTTGACAACATTTTACCCTTTAAATAATGGTTTGTTCATTCTTTTGATGAGTCATCACACACTTGGCACACCATGTTGACAGTTACTAACATTTTAACATCAAAACTAACGGCAATGATCTAATATGCTAACGGAAGTAATATTACAAGACCAAATTGAAATGATTATTTTTAGGAACTGAATTGCAATTCATAATTAACTTATGTGACTTGGGGACTAATTATGCCTTATAATATTGTCTCTTATAAAAGTCAACAATTTATACTTAAAGATGTTTAGTTATAGTCATACAAAACACATTCATATACTCTTTCTGTTTTAAAATGACTATCATTTAAAATTTTTGCACATATATTAAAGAATATAGAAATGTTGTCATAGACACTACACTTTTATTAAATTAATTTTATTAATGTCTTGAAAATAATATAAATTTTATTTGTTAAAAAAACTTTATTTTAAAAATGAGAGAGTAATTTAATGGATGATACCAACTTTTTATCAATAAAAAAAGTGTATTAATAATATTTTGTAATTGTATATTCAATACTACCTATAACGTACCACTTTTTCAAAAAGATGTGACTTCTATGCTTACCTAACTTGCATTTCAATATTTCAAACCCCAAAAAAAAAAAGAAAAAAACTCACATTTCAATTGATGTACCAAATCATCTTAATCATTTATTTATTACCTTTTCTTTCCCACCAATGAAAAAATTGAGTTTCCTTTTTCCTCCTAGTGTTTTTAAAAAATCATAAAAGTATATTTCAAGCAATGTTTTGAGAATCAGAGATGGCTAAATAAATAGATCAAACAAATTTTTCACATTTTTAAATTTTATGTTAGATTTTTAAAAAGTTATGTATAGAATCATAATTTTTTTCAAAAATTATGATTTTATATTATATATTTTAAAATGAAATAAATAAAAAAAATGGCATAAACAATAATTAAGTTTTGAAAAAAAATTATTGTTTCATCCGAGAACTTATATAAATGGGGTATAAATTCATAAATTTTGGAGAAGGGTTGTAATTTTTTAAAATCTTGACATCTCTACTCTACTGAATTTATCAAAAATTAGTAGCGGTAACTTTGTATAGATTTTTAATAACTATAAAAAAAAAAATAGTCTACCAAATTTATCAAAAAATATTATTCACCTCTCCGTCACATATCAATTTTCAAAAAAAAAAAAGTGACAACTAAAATACATATCAAAATTTTTTCAAAATTTTCCAAAATTTTAACTTTACATGAATATTTGAAAAATCTGGTATAAAATTATAGATTTACTCAAAAACTTATGGTTTTATATTGAATTTTTGAAATAATTGATATAAATATATATGTTTTAAAAATGGATATTTGGATAAAACGTGAGATATCATATATTGTAATTTAGGCTCACTATATTGGCATGTAAAGGTAAGATTTTAAGTGAATTAATTGAGAGGCAACAATGGTAAATCTAGTTGGTCACTTTTTACCAATGATATTAATTATTTCAATCTAAATCAATTGAGAGGCAACAAGATTGATACAAAATTTGGCAAGTAATTCAGACTCAAAAGCTGTGAACTTGGGACAGTTATTGAATGTATGTACAACCAATGCACTTGCTAAGGTTGTGTTAGGAAGAAGAGTGTTCAATGATGGTAATTGTGGTTTTTACCCTAAAGCTGATGAGTTTAAGGATATGGTTGATGAGTTGATGGTTTTAGGTGGAGTTTTCAACATTGGTCATTTTTACAAATATTATTGAGGAACATGAGAGTTCTAATTCTAAGAGTGAGAAACATTAGGATTTGTTGACTATTTTATTGTCACTTAGTGAGGAAATATATGAAGATGGAAATAAATTCAATGATGTTGAGATCAAATGACTACGTCTGGTAAGCTACCTTTTACAAACTAGTAATATCGGTTTTTATCCAATATCAACATTTTTCAGTTGAGTTAGGATTTAATGACTATATTTTGAATTTTAATATCGTCTTTTAGTTAAACCTAACAATATCCATTTTTGATAGTTGAATTAAGATTTGCAGACTATATTAAGTCTTAATATCGACTTTTGTCAAACCTAACAATAGTGATTTTTGTCGTGAGCTAAGATTTGTAGATAATATTTTGAGTTTGTTAGTTATATAAAAACCAAAACATGTTTATAGCTGGGACAGAGACAACATCAATCACCGTAGAATGGACCATTAAAGAACTCATTCGAAATCCAAAAATCCTAACCAAACTTTAACAAGAATCAGACAACATTGTAGGTCGAGACAGGAACTTCAAAGAAGACGACATGTCAAACCTATTATGCCTACAAGAAGTCATAAAAGAAATATTTCGTTTACATCCACCAACACATCTTTCACTTCCGAGAATTTCTTCTGAAAATTGTGAGATTTTTAGATACCACATTCTAAATAGTTCAACTCTTTTAGTTAACGTATGGGCCATAGCTCCTGACCCCAAACAATGGGTTGATCCTTTAGAGTTCAAGCTTGAAAGTTTTTACCGAGTGGTTAGAAATGCGATGTTGATGTTAAGGGAAATGATTTTGAAGTTATACCTTTTGGTGCCAGACATAGAATATGTGCGGGGATGAATCTTGGAATTCGTATGGTTCAATTTCAAGTTGTTATTTTGGTCTATGCGTTTGATTAGGAGTTTGAAAATGGGGTTAATGGAGAAAATATAAACATGGATGAAGCTATTGGGTTGGGTATTATGAGAGTTGTCTCATTATCAATTCATCCAAAGTGTATGCTCTCACCACATGTGTATTTATCTTCTTTATGACTTTGAAAGTTTGTGTTTTGCTTTTACAATTGTATATTTCTCTTTTCTCTTAAGAACAAAATATTGATATAGTCTTTTCTCTCTCATCTCGTGGTTGTTTTTTGAATGGTTTGACTCTTGTTTTCTCTTTGTTTTTTTTTCCTGATGTTCTATGACTCATTGTTTATGCATGTGTTAATTTATCATGTGTTTATATGACTTTAAATAATTGCTTTTTGAAAAATAACTTATCAAAATATTTTATTTTCCAATTAAATAACAATACCTATCTAGAATATATAATAATAACAATCATTTACACACTACTACAAAATGTATATACAAAAACGCCATAGTTATCGTGGTGCTACGAAGGACCGTGATGACATCTATTACTTAACGTTCGAACATTTTCTTTTATTTACTTATTAAAATTTTAATATGATATAATCACGGTTGATTGATACGACCATGGTTATATAATCACTCTTTCAAGGGTTTGAATCTCAACACCCTCAAATATTTTATTTCTTTAACATTTAGTCGTTCGCGCCTTTCTATTTTTATTTATTTTTAATTTTTAAGTAAATGTGATACCATCACGGTTGCGTAGTTGAACCGTTGTGACATATTTTCATTTTGTTTTAAATTTTTTAAGTTGTAATATACTAGTGCTTCTTTATGAAATTTAATTAAGCAAATAATAGATCACCACGGTTGCGGTTGTTGACCGTGATGGTATCTTTCATTCAATTTTTTATCACAACTAACTAGCTTGTCTCTTTAGTAGCCATTCTTTGCTGAGAAACAATACGATACGAAACACCATTTCAACCCTAACGTTCGGTGCTGAGAAATGAAACACCATATCAACCCTAACATTCATCGTTCATCATCAATGTTCGTCGTTTTTTCATCAGTTGTTCATTGGTTCATCGTTTTTTATCGGTTCATTATTTTCCATTCGTTACTCATTTTCAACCTATAGTCATCGCGAGGAGAAAGACAACACACGAACGTCAACACCGACACCATCTTCATCGTCAATGAGGAATACAATAACAACATTATTTGTTTCAACCCAAATATTCACCTTTACTTAGTCATCACGTTTACGGTACGTAAAAAAATTTTCCCATGCATCTACAGTAAACTTCAGTTTCCATTGTTGTTAAGTTGTTGTTGTTTTTTGTTGAATGCGTGTGATAAAACTTGATTAATCTTTTCTTGTTGTTGTTGTTCAATGTGTATGTGATAATAGATGAAAGAGTTTGTTGTTGTTGTTGTTGTTGTTGTTGTTGAGGATGGTGTTGTTTTTTAACATAGATGTCGTCTTCGTCGTATTATTCATCTATTGGCAAGGAAAATATGACAAGTGATACTAAAAACAGAAATAAAAGATCACAAAGTGGTGCGACAATGCTTACCAAAGTAACAAAAGTTCACAAATCTGGTAACAAATTGCCTATCGCGTTTGATTCGTATTACAGAGTAGTTGAGTGTGAATACTCTTTGCTTTTTAAGAGTTATATTATGTTTCTTGGACGTAACAAAGTTAGTATATTGATAGATGATTGGAAACAAGTGACAGAGACTGTCAAAGATATCATATGGATAGACGTTAAGGTATTAATTTTAATTTTCATCTATTCGATATGACTTTCTATAATTTCTAATATACTGTTATTAATTTAAATGTAGTTGACTTTTGAGTTTACGAATAATGATAAGAACTTAAAAAAAAGGTGGTTAAGTCATGATTGTACGTGTTGGAGGAGCTTTAAATCATGGCTCACGCGTGACTATATTAGGGAGTCTAAGATTGCTCTTGAGCATCCATAGGTGATATATAGTTATCTCTCAAAGAAGGTTTGGAAAAAATTTGCGAAGGGTCGTCGTTTTGAAAAATTCTTGGTTAGTACTAGTCTTATTCATCTTGATAATTTTATGAAAATGATTTATAGATACTAATCATTTTTTCACTATGTTTGTGACAGGCTAAAACTCAAGCAAGAATACAAAATAAATCAAAAAACATTTACCCCCATATATTGTCTCGTGGTGGTTATAGGAAACTGGAGAAAACAATGATGGATGAAAAAAAACAAATGGGATATGAGGACCCAATTAGTCGTGATTGAAGGTGTGAAAAGTACACAAGAAGGGGGGTTCAATAGTGTTTCGTATTTTCTTATTATTTATCTTCTGGTCAGAGTTTCAGAATTAGAACTGATGTTTAGATTCTGAGTTAATTCTTTTGGCAGCGGATACAACAGAAGTAAATAAAATAACAGCAAAAGACACAAGATTTATATTGGTTCCTCCCCTAACTGAGAGTAGTTCATTCCTCTTGTCTCACAAGAGCTTTTCATTATAACCACTTTATGATTACAATCGTTTATGCTTCTACATAAGACTTTTACAACTTCTCAGACCAATTGTTTGAGACTTCCCTTGCTTATAGCACATACCTAAGACTTAACGTTTGCTCACACCATCTATCTGAGTCGCTTGTTCATCTGTCTTCTGGTTGAGCATTCCATTTTCTTAGAGCGCATGTCTAGGACTTACCCTTTGCTCACACCATATGACTTAGTTGCCTGCTCATCTATCTTCTGGTTGAAACTTACCTTTGCTTAAAACACATGTCTAAGACTTACCCTTTACTCACACTATCTGACTGAGCCTCCTTTTTGTCTGTCTTCTGGTTGAGACTTATCTTTGCTTAGAGCATGTATCTAAGACTTCCTTTCCTCACATCCTCTGGTCGAGCCCCCTGCTCTTCTTGCCATCCAAACTAAAACTTTTCCACTTGCTCAGTCAGACTAGCTAAATAAGACTTTCACAGCTCAAGCACTTAAGCAATGAGACTTACATGGCTTAAGAATATTAGCTCAAAACTTGTTGCTTGAATCCCAATGAGACAAGACTTTTTGCTCAAGCACATAACAAAAGACTTAATCTAAACTACTGAAGGCTCAATAGAATAGAGAACAAGGTGTACATGATGAAAGCATCAGAGGTACGATAGATTACCATAACAAAGACCTAAAGACTTAAGATTTCTAAATATGTACAGGGGTAAGAAATCTTAAGACTTTTACAATTACAACCTAAAACAGAAAATATGCATATTACATAGAGTTGATAATTACTTGATCTTTCTACTCCTTCAGCAGAACAATCCTTGTTAAAATTTAAGCTTTAATCTTCAGCCATATATATAACCTTTCTAGAAGCTAGTCGTTGAGAAGGTAACTAGATCAAATGTATTTGCTTTTGATCCATAGTACAAGACATTTTGAAGATGGATGAATAGCATATTCTGAAACCAATGTGTAACACTTTTAAGCTTTAAGTCTTCAAGAGGTTATGTACTAATAGATTCGTTGGGAGCAGACATCCATAGAACGTACCAGCTTTTCTTAATCCTTGCAATCTTGTAAACTCGAGCTGACAGGCTGATAAGATTGTTGGTGTAAGCTCTAGAGGCCATTACTTTTGGTACTTGTATCGAATTATTTATTAATAAAAGGAATTTCTTTATTATGTTTGTTCTTCCAGAATAAAAAAGTCCCTAGAATAGCTAGTTCGTTTAATAAAATATTAAGTGTGACTTAATCATGAGATCTCATTAAACATAAGAACATTATTCTTAAAGTATTCGTAGTCGAGCTTTACTCTGAAGTGGGATAACCTTAAAGCATTAAGACTATTATGTAGATAGACTGATGATCACATCTCATGGATCATGGATAATAAGTGATCTGACCTGATCAGAAGGGGATCACGGGGTGGCCACACGCTGTTGGACTGTTGCCTGTTCACCGGTGATGAGGAGGAGGAGGGGGGTGTACCTGCAAGACACTCCGATGCCAAAGTAAGGAATTGGGCAGAGTGAGAGCAAATACAGAAATGGGGTAAGAAATGAATTACCTAACCCTCTTGTGGAAGAGGGTATTTATAGAGAGACCCCAACACTGGTCCAACGGTCACTTGTGTTGGGCTGGATTGTCAGGCCCAACCCAGGTGACTGCTAGGGCTTACGTGGCATAGTGAAGACCAGGACGTGGTCTTCGCTCTAGTCCAACCGTCCCTTGATCTCCGGAAAGTGGGTTTGACTTGCTCTTTCGGAGGGGGGCAGTTAGTTGGTGACGTGTCCCCGCAGAGGGGAGCACGTGGAGACGTGTGAAGGACACGTAGTCCTGCCCGACAGGGGAGCGAGTTTGCAGAGGGGAGCACGCGAGGATGTTGGAGAACCAAGGGTTCTTGCCCGATGGCACGGAGAGTATCGCCCGCGGAGGGCCCTCCGTTCGGCCAACAGGGGGGCGCCGAGAACGCTTCGAGACGTGTCGCTCCGCTTGGGGGAGAGCGTATCCTGCCCGTCCTAATGGGGAGTGTGCCCGGTCAAGCTATTACCCTTATTAGGCCTAGTGCGTTATTGGGCTGGACCGCGAGGCTGGGCCCAGGCCAGAACAGGAGCCCCCTAAGTCGAAGCTCTGTGGCGGAAGAGCGAGGACTTAAGTTCGTTACTTCGGGAAAAGAGGTGGTGAGGCGGGTGGCTCGTCGATCCTGTGTCCGGTGGAACGCGGGCACGCGCGGAGATCTTCTTGTCATCGGGAGAACGGGTCGAAGGCATATGAGGGGAAGTGACCGTCAGGTTACCGCCACGTGTCGCACGCTGAGTGGGTAGTAGGGCGGCTACCCTAGGACACTCAAAAGCCTAGTGTCGCTTCGCATTCCGCGCCGGGTTATAAATGTGGGGGTCCCCGCTCACTTTTTACTTTTCATCCTGCTGTCTTACCTTAAAACTCTGTGGTTCCTCCCCGTCCGCCGTTGTTGTGAATCGTCGTCGTGCCGTTAGTTCTTCCTCCCGTTCGCCGCCGTCACAAGTGAGTTTCCCTTTTTCCTTCTTTTATTTCTGCCGTTTAATTAGGGTCTGTGGTCGGGGCGCGATGGATGCCCCGGGGAGAGGTGCGCGTTCCGCCGTATCCGGTGGTTTTTTGGGTTAGTTTGGATGAAAGCCCCTGGGAGGGGTGCTTTCTCCGATGAATGCCCCGAGGACGCGGGCCTTTCCCGATGAATGCCCCGGGGACGTGTGCCTTTTCCGATGAGTACCCCGGGGAGGGGTGATAGGTTAGCCTTTGAACGCCCCGTGGAGGAGTGGCGGGGAGCGTCCGTCGGGGACCGCCCGCGCGCGCGTCGTTCTCCCGTCGTTGTCGCCCTTTCACTTGACCTGCGGTGGAAGGGTGGATTTGATCTTGGCCATCGAATTCACCATTGTCCTCTTCTTTTCAAGTGTAAATGTCGGCCTTGATACCGGGGACGATGGTCGAAGATAATGATCCTGAGGTCCCAGATTTCGATGAGCGGGTCCTCCCCGTCGAAGAGTGGGCGGCCGAAGAGCCGTTGTCCACCCCCTCTTGCTTCGTGCTCGACGTGTCCGATGTCTATGCTACCGTGGAGGATACGGCGGAAGGGGAGCCGTAACACTGGCAGGTGTACCGCCCGAAGGAGCACCATCGTATCTGCTCGATATATGGGCGGCGGATGTTTCCTATGCACGAGTTCTACTTCAAAGAGGCCCGGCTCAGACTGCCGTTCTCCGCTTTCCACTTGGGCCTTTTTGACTGGTTACGTTTGGCCCCGTCCCAGCTGCATCCCAATGCTCTGGCCTTTATCCACGCGTTTGAGGTGGTGTGCCATTATATCGAGGTGGAGGCCACGGTGCCCTTGTTTTTTCGCATCTTCCACCTGCAACGCCAATTGGTGAATGGCCGTCAGGGATGGGTCTCGTTCAAGCAGCCGACCAAGCTCTTCAGGACGTACAGCGACTCTGTCCGAGACTTCAAGGGTCGGTTCTTCCTCATGAAGCCGATCACCCAGGAAGGTTCGGATACTCTTTTTACCGAGGGAGAGCGAATGGTAGACGGCCAGCGGTTCCTTGCGTGGCTCCCCAAGATACATTTATTGTGGACTTCGGAGCATTTCAACCGCGGTACTGATTGGTACATCGTACGGGCTGAGACTCTCGATGAGAGGGACAATATGGCCGCCTATATGAAAATAGTGGCCTTTGTGCGGGATCTTCCTCCGTCGAAACTGGTAACGCCTGACGGTCGGTACATCCTCGACGCGCAGGGGAACGTGCGGACGAAGAAAAGGCTGATTAATACGAGGACCCTGCTCGGTTGCGCCTCGGGGGCGGACGCTCTGGAATATCTAGGTAGGGATGTTTCTTCTTTCTCGTGATCGTATGTTTTGTCCGTTGCTGACTCTCTGTTTGTTTTTGCAGCGAACATGTCTTCCGTCGAAGAGCGGGTGAAGAAGCTGCGCGCCTCAAGGGCCGCCGCGGTCCCGAAGACGCGGGTGAGCCAATTGGTCGGGCAGGAGGCCGCGACGCCGGGAGGCCAGAGTTCGTCTTCTTCTCCCCAGGAGAGACAGTCTCCTACGTCTCAGGGAGCTGCGAAGAGGCCGAGATCCGAGGAGCCCAACGGTTTGATTGACCTGACGACTGGCTCGACCGAGGAGGGCTATGTCGTTCCGCCGTGCCATCAACATCCGGGCTATTTTCACGGGGCCCGGTCTCCTACCGTCTCTGCTGGGGAAGTGAAGGTTGTCTGTGACGCTGATCAGGAGTCTCGTCGATGCATCTTGGCGAAGGATTTGGCTGCGATGATGCGGACTTTCACAATGGCCCTGGTCCTGAACGAGGAGGGTTGCTCTGCCGCTGAGCTGTCCAAATTGCAGGGGGACCTTACCTTCATGCAGTCGCGCCTGGCCAAACTTACCGAGGAGCTGGAGAAGAGTCGGAAAGACGTTGCCGACCAGCGCAAGCGAGCGGAGGGTGCTGAGGAGAAGGTGACCTCGGTGGAGGAGAAGCTGGGGGCGGCAGTGGCCGAATTGCAGGCGCTGAAAGTTCGCATGGAAGTCCTGGACAGCGCTCTTCGTTCAGCCGAGGACGAGACTGAGGAAGACCGGCGGATGATCACGCGTGCCGATTTGGTCGCCCGGATTCGGGTGTTGGAGAGCGATTGCCTGGATGCTGTCGAGGTCGGGTTCAAGAGCGTCGTTGTGCAGATCCAAGTTGTCAACCCCGGCGCCGCGTTGACCGTGGAAGGGATTGGGCCGTATCATGAGATTGTCGACGGGAAGGTGGTTGATCCTGAGCTTGTCATTTCTGATGCTGACCCCGTGGTTGCTGAGCAGGAGGACGAGGATGTATAGGTTTCCCGGGCCTGTGTGCTCGTAGTTTCTTGGCCTGCGTGCCGATGTTTTGTAATTTTTTTTCTTTGTTGGGCCTGCGTGCCCCTGTTTGTGTGATATTGACTATTGGGTTGGGGCCCGCTTTTGCTTAATATATCTTTTGAGAATTTTCTAAGTGTGCGCTCGGTATTTGCATGATGTTTATGCTCGTCTTATTTCTGTATTTATTTGTATGCTTGAATTATGTTTGATATGCATGTGTTAGTATGCTTTTTGGGCCCGTCCGGGGTGTTAGCTCGACAAACTTGTTACCGGCGGTGAAGGGAACCGGGCGGTTTGGCCGACGGTGTTGCCTGACCGGTTCGGGGGTAGTTCTCCTCGTGGCGTGGACGTCCCATCGCGAGCTAGGCGTCCTACCGGTTTTGGTACGGCGGTGGGGAATCTCGGTCGAGGCGTTCCCCACCGAGCAAGGCCTTCTGCCCGCGCATACAAAAGGCAGGGCTTGCTTTTCTCTGGTCGTTAGTGGACGCGAGGGAGTGTGGTGGTACCGTGTCGCCCCCCAGTGGTCGTGACAATAGGTCGTCGCGGGCAGTGTTTAACTGTAATACCGCTTAAGTTTCGCGGCGTTCCATGGTCGAGCTAGTTGTTCCCCGTGCAGGTTTTCGAGGTAGTAGGCCCCGTGCTCCGTCTTGTCGCGGACACGGTAGGGGCCTTCCCAATTCGCAGCCAATTTGCCCTCGTGTGAGTCTTTCTGGTTTCTGCGCAAAACTAAGTCGCCGGTTTGGAGGTCGCATTTTAGGACTTTGTTGTCGTGGCGAAGTGCTACTTGTTGTTTTAGTCGGGCTTCCCGAAGGGCTGCTCCTGAGCGAATCTCCTCGACGAGGTCAAGCTCTTCACGCAGGGCGCAGTCGTTGTCGTCGGTGTCGAGGGGAGCTTCAGTTCGTCTGGATGGTTCGCGTATTTCGATCGGTATCACGGCTTCGGTTCCATACGTGAGGCGGAATGGGGTTTCCCCCGTGGTTGAGTGGGGAGTGGTGCAGTATGCCCAGAGGACGCTGTGGAGCTCCTCGACCCATGTCTGCTTTGCGCCACCGAGTCGTCGTTTGAGTCCCCTGAGGATGACCCTGTTCGCAGATTCTGCCTGGCCGTTTGTTTGAGGGTGCTCGACCGAGGTGAAGTGGTGTTTAGTTCCGAGCTTGGTGAAGAAGTCGCGGAAGTTTTTGTCCGTGAATTGTGTGCCGTTGTCGGTGACGATGGCGAGTGGGACCCCGAATCTTGCGGGGATGTTTCGTTTATAGAATCAGAGTATGTTGTGGGCCGTGATTTTGGCCAGGGCTTCGGCTTCGATCCATTTGGTGAAGTAGTCTACGCCTACGATGAGGTACTTGTTCTGATAGGAGCCCAGGGTGAAGGGCCCGAGGATGTCCAACCCCCACCAAGTGAACGGCCACGGGGAGGAGAGGGATTTGAGTTCGGTTAGAGGGGCGAGGTGCATGTCCCCGTGTCTTTGGCATTTGTCACATCGTTTGACGTGTTCCTTTGCGTCCGTTTTCATCGAGGGCCAGTAGTAGCCTGCTCGTAGAGCCTTTCGTGCCAGGGATCTACCTCCGAGGTGCTGCGCGTTGATGCCCTCATGGATTTCTTCTAGGACGGCTGTGCTCTGGGAGTTATCTATGCATTTGAGGAGTGGGATCTCGAAACCTCGGCGATACAGCTTTCCTTCGAGGAGGACGTATGAGCAGGCTCGTCGTTTGGTTGTGCTAGCCTCTTTAGGGTCGGTCGGTAGGTGGCCGGTGCTGAGGTAGGTGTGTAGTAGGGTCATCCAGCAGTCAGGATCTCCGATAGTGTTGATGTCGAGAAGGGTGGTGGTCGCTCTGATGCTCGGTTGCGATAAGACTTCTTGGATGAACGACTTGTGGCCTCCTCGCTTTTTGGTGCTTGCCAACTTGGAGAGGATATCGGCGCGGTTGTTCTGCTCGCGCGGGACATGCTGAATCTCCGCTGAGTTGAAACTTTGCAGTTTTTCGGTTATAAGTGCTAGGTACTCGGCGAGGCTGTCGTTCTTCGCTTGATATTCTCCTTGTACTTGCGAAGCGACTAGTTGGGAATCTGTGTAGATTCGGATGTTTCTGGCCCCGAGGTCTGATGTCAGGCGGAGTCCGGCCAGGAACGCTTCGTATTCGGCTTGGTTATTAGTCGTCGAGAAGGCCAGCATGAGGGAGACTTCGATGAGGGTGCCCTCGTCGTTGTCGAGGACGATGTCGGCGCCGCTTCCCGTGGAGTTGGAGGAGTCGTCCACGAAAATGGTCCAGATGTGGCTCCTGGAGCTGGGATCGGGTGACGGGGTCATTTCGGCGACAAACTCTGCCAGGGCTTGAGCTTTGATGGCGTTCCGGCCTTCGTAGGCGATGTCGAACTCAGATAGTTCTAACGACCATTTCAGCATGCGTCCGGCCATGTCGGGACGGTCGAGGAGCTGGCGGATGGGCTGATCGGTGCGGAGCACGACGGTGTGTGCGAGGAAGTAATGTCGGAGCCGTCGCGCTGCGGTCATGAGGGCTAGGACGACTTTCTCGATCAGCTGGTATCGGACTTCGGGGCCGTGGAGGGCTTTGCTTGTAAAGTAGATGGGTTTTTGGCTCTCCCCGGCTTCGCTGATGAGGATGGCGCTGACGGCTTCGTTAGCCACAACCAGATATAGGTATAGGGTTTCGCCTACCACGGGACGTGTCAACACCGGTGGTTTGGATAGGACGCGTTTGAGGTGGCGGAGGGCTTGCTCGCATTCCTCTGTCCATTCGAACGTGGTTTCCTTCCTGAGCAGTTTGAAGAAGGGGAGGGCGTGCTGGGCGGACTTGGCAATGAACCGGGAAAGTGAGGCGAGCACGCCGTTGAGGGATTGGATGGACTTCTTCGTGGAGGGCGTGGTGATTTCTGAAAAGGCGTGGCATTTGTCCGGATTGGTCTTGATCCCCCGTTCGGTCAGGTAGTAGCCGAGGAACTTGCCGGCGCGGACACCGAAGGTGCATTTCTCCGGGTTGAAGCGCATTCGGCATGTCCTTGCGGTCTCGAAGACCTTCCTGAGGTGGGCCGTGTGGTCGTCTTCTGTGCAGGATTTGACGATCATGTCGTCCATGTATACTTCGTCGATTTTGCCCTGGAAGACACTGTTCATCATCCGTTGGTATGTGGCCCCGGCGTTCTTTAGGCCGAAGGGCATTACGTTGTAGTAATAGTTGCCCGATGCCGTCATGAAGGCCATGCTCTGTTTATCGTGCTCGGCCATCGGGATCTGGTTGTATCCCGAGTATGTGTCCATGAAGGACAAGAGCCTGAAGCCCGCGAAGTTGTCGAAGAGTTTGTCGATGTTGGGGAGGGGGTAGGCGTCCTTAGGACATGCCCGGTTGAGATCAGTATAGTCAACACACATGCGCCATTTTCCATTATTCTTTTTAACGAGTACAACATTTGACAGCCAGGTTGAATACCGGGCTTCTGAAATAAAATTTGCCTCTAGGAGGTCTTTTACAACTTTCTCGGCTGCTGTCGATTTTTCGGGGGACTGTCTACGCCTACGTTGAACTACGGCCTTCGCGGTCGGGCTGATGGACAGCTGGTGGCAGGCGACCTCGGGGTCGAGTCCGGGAATTTCTACGGCGCTCCAAGCGAAGAGGTCGGCGTTCTCGCAGAGGCAAACTTGCAGTTGTCTTTTCGCGAGGTCTGGGAGTCCGGCGCCGATCTTCACGGTTCTGCTTGTGTCTTCCCCGAGTGTGATGATCTCGAATTCTCCGTCCGGGATGGGTCGTGCCGGGTGGGTGGGCTGCTTGTTGGCCTCGCTGGTCTTTATTTCGGGATCGCGCTCCTCGGTGAAGCGACTGTCAAGGTCCACGGATCCGACCAGCTTCTTTGGTTCGCTTTTTGGCGCTATGATTGGAGTTTCCCTCTTGGTTGCTGAAGCGATGGAGTCCAAACCTTTCAGCGCGGCCTCGAAACACCTCCGGGCGGCCTCAATGTCTCTGTTAAGGGTCACCACGGCCCCCCGTTTCGTGTAGTATTTCATCTTCAGGTGGACGGTGGAAGGTACCGCGGTGAGTTCCACTATCGTTGTTCTTCCCAGGATACAGTTGTAGAGGGACGGGCACTCGATGACTAAGAAACAGACGTTGATCTCCCTGGTCGTTTCCTCTTCTCCGAAGGTGACTTTCAGCTCCACGTATCCCCAAGGTCTCGTCGTCGTCCCGTTGAACCCCTGGAGGTCGGAGCCTACGTAGGGGGAAAGGTTGGATTCGTCGAGTTGGAGGGTTGTGAACAGGTGCGTGTACATGATGTCAACTGAGCTGCCCCCGTCGACGAGGATGCGTCTGACGTCGAAGTTCGCCATTTGTGCTCGTATGAGCAGGGGAATGTTGGAGTTGGGGGATCCCACGGGGAGTTCCTCGAGGTAGAATGTGATCGGATTGGATCGACCTCGGAATCTCTCGAGCGTGCTCATTTTTCCGGAGTTGCTCGTGATAAGCTCGTCGAACTTTCTTTTCACTGATCCTACGGATAGGCTCCTCGTGGTGCCACCCGAGATGACCATGGCTCTGGAGAAGTATTCCCATCGGCTGGTTGGTCGGATTGGCTCGTCGACTAGGTCGGGGCCTTCGGCGAGTCCGAATTCTCTGTCTGCGAACCAATCCTCGGGACGACTAACATATAGTGCGACCTAGAGTCTGTTGTCGCCCTCTGGAGAGGGGAGCTCCTCGATTTTCTTGGCCTCGGGGGCCTCTTGCCTCGGGGGTTCTCCCCCCCCGGGTGTATCTCTTTAGGTGGTCGTCTTTGATCATAATTTCGATCGCGTCCTTGAGATGGATGCAGTCTTCGGTCACGTGCTCGTGGCTCCTGTGGAATCGGCAGTATTTTGATTTGTCCATATTGGGTTTGGGGGGTGTCGGTCGCGGAAAACGGACACCTCCCTGGACGAGTTCGGTTTTGGCGCATCCGGCCAGTATGCGCTCGCGGGAAGCGACTAAGGCCGTGTACTCCGTGAATTGACCGGCAGGGCCGCGTTGTTCGCGTTGTTCGCGAGGCTCGCGGGGGCGATCTTCGCGACGACGGTCACCTCCCCGTCGATGGCTCGAGGCTCCGTCATCTCAATGCCCGCGCGGAGCCTCCCTGTCTCGGGTGTCTCGAGCGGAGTTGGCTGCTTGTGTTTCTTTGAATCGGATATAATGCGCGGCTCTGTCGAGGAAATCCTGGAGGGAGGTTGGTCAGTGTATGCCTACGGCCTCATAGAACTTGGAGTCGTGGCGTAGACCCTGCTCCATTAGGTAGCGCTTCATCTCGTCTGACGTTGTTACCTGCACTGCTTCCCGGGTGAATCTTTCGATGTACTTTCGGAGAGGTTCGTCGGGACCTTGGATTATCGCCCCGAGGACGGCCTCCGTCTTCGGATGCCGCCGGGACGCCTTAAAGTGTTTGGAGAACAGGTCTTTCAGGACTCTCCACGACGTGACCGATTCGGGCTCCAAACTTTTGTACCATGTCATGGCGCCTTTCCTCCAAGTCGTCGGGAATAGCCTGCACTTGTTAGCTCCTCGAACGTTTCGGTAATCGAGCATGGCCTCGATGTCCTCCAAGTGATTGTCTGGGTTGGATGTGTCGTCGTACGTCGATAGTGTCGGGGGCTTCTCCATCCCGTGGGGGATGGGGGCAGCCATGATTTCCCGGGACAGCGGAGTGCGATAATCGTCTTCGTCGCTAGGAGCGGGTGACTAATGAGGAGAGGAGCCGTTTAGAATAGGCATTTGGTTTCGAGTCGTCAACCTCCTGCCCGGGGTTTCGCCGCGAGGATCCCTGGTCGGGATTGCTGCAGTGTTCTGGCGCCTCCCGCGAACTTGTCTTGCTGGGGACCTGGTGCATTCTCGCACCACCTCTGTTCGGTGTCTCTCCAGCCACGGTCGGTGATTTCTGGGTCGACGTGAGGGACTCCTCGAGCCTCCATTCTGGTCTTCCCGCTGGGGGGACCTCGGGGTGCCTTCCCGCTCCAACGCTCTAATTCGTGCGTTCTGCCGGAACAGCAGCTGGTTCGTCTGGTTGATGGCCGCAAAGAGGGTGGCCACTATTGGGTCCGCTCCCGCTGGGATAGGAACGGGTTGGAATGCTGCCGGGCTCGGGAGCCGGCGGTCGGCCTGGCGCAGCCGCTCTGCGGATGACGGTGAGGCAGTCTGGCCGTCTCTCTCGTCGGTCTTCGTCGGACGCGATGTTTCCATCTGCTTGCTTCCGTTGGCGGCGACGTTGAGCACAAAGTCGTGCGGGGTATCGTCGTGGTGTGGGTTAGCCATGACCATGGAGTGCTGGTGAAACTTTGGTTTGCTGCTCGGAGTAACGGGGAAGTTTTTGTTCCCACAGACGACGCCACTGGTCTGACCTGATCAGAAGGGGATCACGGGCTGGCCACACGTTGTTGGACTGCTGTCTGTTCACCGGTGATGAGAAGGAGGAGAGGGGTGTACCTGCAAGACACTCTGATGCCAAAGTAAGGAATTGGGCAGAGTGAGAGCAAATACAGAAATGGGGTAAGAAGTGAATTACCTGACCCTCTTGTGGAAGAGGGTATTTATAGAGAGACCCCAGCGCTGGGCCAACGGTCACTTGTGTTGGGTTGAATTGTCAGGCCCAACCCAGGTGACTGCTAGGGCTTACGTGGCGTAGTGAAGACCAGGACGTGGTCTTCGCCCTAGTCCAACCGTCCCTTGATCTCCGGAAAGTGGGTTTGACCTACTCTTTCGGAGGGGGGCAGTTGGTTGGTGACGTGTCCCCGCAGAGGGGAGCACGTGGAGAACGTGTGAAGGACACGTAGTCCTGCCCGACAGGGGAGCGAGTCCTGCCCGACAGGGGAGCGAATCCGTGGAGGGTTGGAGAACCAAGGGTTCTTGCCCGATGGCACGGGGAGTATCGCCCACGGAGGGCCCTCCGTTCAGCCAACAGGGGGGCGTCGAGGACGCTTCGAGACGTGCCGCTCCGCTTGGGGGAGAGCGTATCCTGCCCGTCCTAATGGGGAGTGTGCCCAGTCAAGCTATTACCCTTATTGGGCCTAGTGCGTTATTAGGCTGGACCGCGAGGCTGGGCTCAGGCCAGAATAATAAGCTATCAAGTTTTAACATAGGTATGAATATTATGAGTAATATTTATACTGGATTGACTCGCTATGAGTGTACTACATAGAATGTTATACAAAGTGTCATAAGTTACTCTCATGGTGATAATGATGTATACCACCTTTCGGCCTGAAATCATTATGGACCATATATGTAGAGTGTACTTTATTACTAATCTAACATTATCCATAATTGGATGACCATAAAGCATGCTGAGGGACATGAGTAATCTAGATGGAATTTTCCCATCTTGCATAAAAGGATAAATGTCTAAGGATCCAATATTGAACTGGACAAGGATGACACGATACATGTCTAATGTTCAATATATACATAAGGGTAAAAGGGTAATTGAACACACAAGTACTATCACAAAAGGTTTTGATAGATCACATGATATTTTTGTGACTTGGATAGTAGTGATGTGTTGCTAGATACGTTCACTGTTTATTATATTAAATATATGATTTAATATAATTGTCAACGTCACGAGAACCTATAGGGTCACACACATAAGGATAGATTGATGAGAGATAGAATGAATAATGAACACTATAAGGTACGGTGTACTTGAGAGAATTATGGAACACCGTAAGATACGGTGTACTTAAGTGAAATATAGAACATCGTATAATATAATAATAAGAGTTAATAATAATAATAATAATAATAATAATAATAATAATAATAATAATAATAATAATAATAATAATAATAATAATAATAATAATAATAATAATAATAATAATAATAATATAGTTATTATAATATAATAATAATAAAATATTTTTATCATAAGAATGGTTATTGTAATAATAATAATATTATTATTATTACATGGTGCACTTAAGTTGGACTTTTTAGCTTGCAGCCCATGCAAGTGGTTCTATAAATACAACCCTTGTGTAGAAGTTATAGAACTTGACGAAATTCAGTTGGTGAAATTCTGGCCGTATTTCTCTCTTTCTCTCTCTCTCACACACTCAAAGTCTTCCGTCGTAGCAGCTAGCACTGAGATTGAAGGTATTATGTTCGTGTGGACTGAGTAGAGGTGTTGTTCTTTATTCAACGCTCGTGATCATTCATCCGAATCTGCATCAAAATTGTTAATCACCACAAAAGGTAACCGTTTCTGTCACTGATCATGCTCATTCGTAAGGACCACTAAAGGGAAAATTTTAATTTTCGCTGCATTTTGGATCGTGATTTTCTTCGGTGGTATCAGAGCCACTTACAAAACCATGAATATGGTAGATGTTTATTTTCTGTACTTTCTTATTTAATTTGATTAAAGCACATAATAAATTAAATAATAAAGAAAATTAATTTTGGCATCATGTTGTGTATGATTTGGATGATTTGATGACTATGCTTCGAAATCTGACTTTTGTATGTGAAGCAGCGATACATCAATCATTCATAAGTTACACAAAAGTGATTAATCAATTTCATATAAGATATGAATAATTCGGTTGCAACGGCGGTATATTTGATATGTTTTATATTTCATCGATTCGATTTTTATGATGATTGTATTTCATGTGATTGGTCAATGTTCTTTTCTTAGGAACCCGATGTTTGTATGGTGAAGAAATGGAATTTCGATCAATCGATTTGAATAATCGATCGTTACGATTTTGATAGTATGAATTAGTTGCATTAGAGTTTTTGACTGCACAAGACTTGTGTTGTCAAGATTTATTTTAAGGTTTATAAAATTTTATATTATAATAATAATTGTTATTATTATTATAAGTATTTTAATTTTGTTTTATAATTTAATAACAAGTTTTTTTAATGTTATTATAAAATACATACATATGTTGCGGTAATAGTAACGAGATGTTGTCTATATCATACAATAATTATAACAAAATTTATTATAACAATATTTGTATGTTATATGTATTATATATTACTGTGTATCCGAAATCTGATTTCCAGTACCGAAACGCTTATTCACAGTTACCTCACGGTTACTGCGTCTATGTAGAATGAAAAGTTTTCAAAAGAACATGATAAAGTATCGTGTTATTATTTAATTAAATAATAATAAATTATTGTTATTATTTATTTTAAAATAATTTGGAATACGTTAATAACCGGACAATAGAAACGCCAATTAACTCATGATCAATTAGCAAAGTTTAATTTAATTTATTTAATTAACATAATTTAAATTCATAATAATAATAATAATAATAATAATAATAATAATAATAATAATAATAATAATAATAATAATAATAATAATAATAATAATAATAATAATAATAATAATAATAAATATATATTTTTATTATCGTTTTCTTGTGGTGAATGGTTATAGTCTTAGTCTTCTTTTATTTTGTTTTGGTATTTTTAAATACGGCATGTGTGTTGTGCCTTTCTCTATACACTTTTTATGTAACTTCTTTTCTCATCTCACTCCCTCGTATGCAAAACGAGTATTATTTAATGTAATGTAATGAAGAAAAGAAGGAGACAATATCAAAGAAGGACAACCATGGAGGTCTAACTTGGAGAAGCATAGATCATTATTAGGTTTAGCTTAGGTTCTCTCATTGGCTTGAGAGAACAATTGTGCTAGGGGTCATAACTTTTTCATATTTTATATGTATGTTTGTTGCACCCCAAATTTTACCCTCATATCTTTTTTGCATTGCCTGTATAGCATATCATGTCTGTCAATTTTCATAATACCCAATTTATCAACTAAAATAAACTTGTCAGAATTACAGTCGAATCGGTCAAACTAAAAGTCAACTTTGTGAAAATCAGCAGCTGGAAAATTTTAAAGTCAAGTCTGCAAACGTCAGTCATATTAATTTACATTTGTCGTAGTTTAACCTGGCGTGTTCAATTAAATTTTTCGACCACTTTCCGTTCGCATTTTGGACAGTTTAAGTCATTTTATCGAGTAAAATTTATTTCAAAATCTGGCCAAACGGTATTTTTCCGAGTCGTATATTTTAGCTGATCATTTTAGTGTGCTCGGTTTATTTTTTCAAGCACTTGGGCGTCCGACTTTTATTTATTTGAGTTTCGGTTATTTTTATTTTTTTCTAAATAGTTAGAATAAATAAATAAATAGAATTATTAGTTTTAATTTTATTTTTATTTTATTTTATTTTATTTAGTTTTAAATCATTATTTAAGTTAGACTTCAAAATGGCCATTAGGTTAGAGTTAACCCTAGTTTGATACCTATATAAACATAAGTTGTATTTGAGAAAAGAGGGAGAAAAGGTGAAGTTGACATATGAGTTGGAAATTAGGAAAGGTTGTTGCTTTAGTTGTAGGAACTTATGTATTGACTTTACCTATTGGTTTAATAATTTAGTTAGAGAACTATTATTATGTACCTGTAATTAGTAGGAATATTATTTTATTTTCTTATTTGGATAAGTTTGGATTTTCATTCATAATAAAGAACAATTATTGCTTCATTCATTTGAATGATATATTTTATGCTACTGCACAAATGAATAATGGATTGTATTTCCTTAATTATGAAATTCCAATTTATAACATTACTACTAAAGGGATAAAACCTAACGAGTTAAATCCAAGTTACCTTTGGCATTGTCGCTTAGGCCATATAAATGAGAGGCGCATCTCCAAACTCCATAAAGATGAACTCTTGGACTCTTTTGATTAAGAATCGTGTGATACATGAATGTCTTGTTTAATTTGAAAGATGACAAAGTCCCCAATTCACAGGAAAATGTGAAAGGGCTGGCTAATGGTCTTTTGGCCCTCATGCATACTCATATGTGTGGACAACTAAACATACCAGGCAGAGGAGATTTTCAATACTTCATCACATTTATTAATGATTTCAGTAGACATGGTTATGTGTATTTAATAAAACACAAATCTTAGTCCTTTGAAAAGTTTAAAGAGTTCAAGAATGAAATACAAAATCAACTAGGTAAGAATATTAAAACTCTTCGATCAGATCGAGGTGGTGAATATTTAAGCCTAGAGTTTGATGACCATGTCAGAGAGAGTGAGATTCTATCCCAACTCACTCCTCCTGGAACACCATAATGGAATGGTGTATCTGAGAAAAGAAATTGAACCTTGTTAGACATGGTCCATTCCATGATGAGTCACGCCGATCTTCCAAACTCCTTTTGGGGACATGCACTACTGACAACAGCTTACACATTTAACTATTGTCCATCCAAAAAGGTTGAGAAGACACCATATGAGATATGGAGTGATAAGAAACCTCATATGTCTTATATGGAGATTTGGAGATGTGAAGTTTATGTGAAACGAGAAATTTTAACTAAGCTTGAGCCCAAATCTGACAAATGCTTATTTGTAGGGTATCCTAAAGAAACAATAGGGTATTACTTCTACAATCCTTATGAGGGCAAAGTGTTTGTCGCTCGAATTGAGGTTTTCTTGGAAAAGGACTTTATTTACAAAGGAACCAGTGGGAGGAAAGTAGAGCTAGAAGCAATTCAAGAATTACAAAGCATTGCTACATCTATGGAGGAATTAGAGCAAGAATCACAAGTAGTTGTGGAAGAGCAACCTGCTCATGTATAACAAGACCAGCGTAGGTCGAGCAGGATATGTCACCAACCACAGATATGGATATCTCGTAACTGATCAAAGTGATGTATTACTCATGGATTAAGATGAGCCTGTAACATACCAAGAAGCCATAACTGGTCCTGAGTTTGAGAAGTGGCTAGAAGCCATGAAATCTGAAATGGATTCCATTTACACAAACCAGGTTTAGACCTTGGTAGAGCCTCATGTAGAAATTATTCCTATAGGATGCAAGTGGGTCTTTAAAAAGAAGATTGGTATGGATGGTAAGGTACATACCAGTTACAATGGGGTAGACTATGATGAAAACTTTTCCCCAGTTACAATGCTTAAATATGTTTGAATTTTACTTGTTATCACTGCATATCATGATTATGAAATATGGCAGATGGATGTCAAGACTGCTTTCCTTAATGGGAATCTTCTTGAGGACGTGTACATGACACAATCTGAATGATTTGACATACCAGAAGAAGCACAAAAGATATGCAAGTTACAGCGATCAATCTATGGATTGAATCAATCTTCCAGAAGCTAGAATCTTTGTTTTGATGAAACTGTAAAACAATATGGATTCATAAAGAATGAAGATGAGCCATGTGTCTACAAGAAGGTTAGTAGGAACATGATCGTCTTCCTGGTATTATATGTAGATGACATATTACTCATTGGAAACAATGTCCCTACATTACAACAAGTAAAAACTTGGTTAGGGAAATGGTTTTCTATGAAAGACCTTGGTGAAGCATCCTATATATTAGGAATCAAGATCTATAGAGATAGATCACAAAAATTGCTTGGCCTAAGTCATTGTACATACATAGACAAAGTGATGAGACAATTTAATATGTCTGATTCCAAGAAAGGATTCATACATATGCAACATGGCTTGTGTTTATCAAAACCACAATCCCCTTCAAATAAGGAAGAAAGTGATCGCATGAATAAGATTCCATATGCAATATGATCTATCATGTATGCCATGTTATGTAATCGGCTAGATGTCTCTTATGCTTTAAGTGCACTGAGTAGGTACCAATTTGATCTCGATAATGCTCATTGGATAGCTGTCAATAATATACTTAAGTACTTGAAATGGACTAAGGACTCATTCTTTATATATGGAGTTCAGGAAGATCTTGTTCTAATTGGATACATTGATGCTAGCTTCCAGGCAGATAAGGATGACTTCAGATTGCAATCTGGTTATGTGTTCTGCTTAAATTGTGGCGTTGTGAGCTAGAAAAATTCAAAGCAAGAAATAGTTGTTGATTCTAGAACTGAGGCCGAGTACATTGTTGTCTCAAATGCAGCAAAGGGAGTTGTTTAGATCAAGAAGTTCATTAGTGAACTTTGCATAGTCCTAAGCATTGTGGATATCATTGATCTCTATTGTGATAATAATGGTGCTATAGCACAAGCTAAGGAGCCTATATCACATCAACGATCCAAACACATACTTAGGCGTTATCACCTTATTCGAGAGATAATAGATCGATGAGATGTGAAGATATCCAGAGTACCTACACTTGAAAATATTTTTGACCCACTAACAAAGCCTCTTACACAGTAGAAGCATGATGGCCATACTAGATCTATGGGCATTAGGGGTATGCCTTATTAGCTCTAGTGCTAGTGGGAGATTATTAGTGTAATCCCTAGAGGCCATTACTTTTGGTAATTGTATCGAATTATTTATTAATAATAAAAGGCATTTCTTTATTATGTTTGTTTTTCCAGAATAATAAAGTCCCTAGAATATTTAGTTCGTTTAATGAAATATTAAGTGTCACTTAATCATGAGATCACATTAAACATAAGGACATTATTTTTAAAGTATCTATAGTTGAGTTTTACTGTGAAATGGGATAAACTTAAAGTATTAAGACTATTATGTAGATAGACTGATGATCACATCTCATGGGTCATGGATAAGGAGTTATCAAGTTTTAACATAGGTATGAATATTAGGAGTAATATTTATACTTGATTGACCCGCTATGAGAGTACTACATAGAATATTATGCAAAGTGGCATAAGTTAATTTCATGGTGATAGTGGTGTATACCACCCTTCGACCCGAAACCTCTATAAACCCTAGATGTAGAATCGAGTACTTTATTATTGATCTATAATTGTTCGTAACTGGATGATTGTAAAGACAGTTGATGAGTACTCCACAAAGCATGTTGAGGGGAACGAGTGATCTAAATGGAATTTGCCCATCCTGTATAACAGGGTAAATGTCTAAGGGTCCAATATTGAACTGGACAAGGATGACACGGTATATGCCTTGTGTTTTGTTGTGAATCGGATACCTTAAAACTAAGTATAAATTGTTTCCTCTCTTGAAATTAGGATTTTATCTTCCTATTTTTCCTTATATCAAGATTGAGAAACTAGTATCCTATTTATAAGAAAAAATAGCACACTAACCTAATGGGCTTTATAACAATTATCCATTACAAGCTAACTTAGGGTACAAGCTAACTTAAACAGTTGGGCTTACAAGCAAGGCCCAATTCAACATGCTAACAAACCTAGAAATATTGATTAATGCATAATAGAACAAACATCAACTACAACACGCATTACTCGCGAACAGACTTCGACCATACTAGAGTTCGATCCAACATCTCACAAATCTCCACCTTGAATCTAACTCTATAACGTCAAGAAACTAGCTTTCTTCATGCAGCTTTATTAACTGCATACAGTGGAAAAACTTGCAACTGGTCAATGTCTTGGTGATCATATCAGCAACATTATGATCTGTCGAAACCTTCAGCACTTGGACTTCTCAACGCTCGATTACCCCTCTGATGAAATGCAACCTCACATCAATGTGCTTGGTTCGCTCATGATAGGCTGAATTCTTCGACAGGTGTATTTCACTTTGATTATCACATTTAACAGTGATAACTCGACCTTGAAGTTTTAGCTCCTTTGCAAAACCTTCAAGCTACAATGCTTCCTTCACAGCTTCAGTTAGGGCAATATACTCCACTTCAGTGGTTGATAAGGCAATAACCTTCTGAAGTGTTGCTTTCCAACTGATTGTTGTCCCAAACATAGTGAACACATATCCAGAGATAGATTTTATAGAATCCATACAACCTGCATAATCAAAGTCGACATATCCTTCGATTGCTGCTTTACTATCTTTACCCAAGGCTCCACCATAAATTAGGACTCTATTCAGAGACCCATTTATGTACCTTAAAATACACTTCAATGCTTGTCAGTGAGCCTTTCCAGGATTCGCCATGTACCTACATATAAGACTTACTGCATATGCTATGCCGGGTCTAGTACAGATCATAGCATACATCAAAGAACCTACTATGTTAGCATATGGGATGTTATTCATATAAGTTCTTTCAACATCAGTTCTGGGATACTAATCTATACTCAGCTTGAATTAAGGGTTTGTCAGAGTCACAACAAGCTTTGAATTCGACATAACAAACTTTTTGAGAACCTTCTGCAGGTATGCCTCTTGAGATAAGCATAACTTCGACTGCTTTCTATCTCTCTAGATGTCAATCCCAAGAATCCTGGACGCAGCTCTCAGATCCTTCATGTCAAACTCTTTATTGAGTTCAAACTTCACCCTCATTACCTCTTCGACGTTGTTGCTTGCTATTAGAATATCATCCACATAGAGCAACAACATAATAAATGAATTACCCGGTCGAAATCTGAAGTAAACACAGTGGTCGAACTGGCTTCTGATGAAACTTATGTGTGTCATGAACTTGTCGAATCTCCTATTCCACTATCGAGGAGATTGTTTCAGTCCATAAAAAGATCTATTCAGTTTGCACACATAATCTTCCTTCCCCCTTTCGACATACCCTTCAGGTTGCCTCATCAGAATTTTTTTATCTAGATCACCATACAAGAACGCAGTCTTCACATCCATCTGTTCCAGTTCAAGGTTGAATTGGGCTACCATGGCAAGCAATATTCGAATGGATATGTGCTTCACAACAGGAGAGAACACATCATTTAAGTTGATACCTTCTTTCTGAGTGAAACCCCTAGCAACCAGTCTAGCCTTGTATCTCTTTGACGCCACTCCTTCGATTCCTTCCTTAACTTTGAAAATCCATTTACAGCTGACTAACCTGGCTTCAGCAGGTTTCTAGATTAGTTCCCAAGTGTTGTTATCATGAAGAGATTTCATCTCATCATCCATGGCCTTCATCCATTCAGTATTCTTTCGACTCCTCATCAATTTCTTATAGTCTCTAGGTTCTTCATCTAGAACCTCACTAGCAGAGATTAAGGCATAAGCTATAAGATCTGCATACCCAAGTCTCTAAGGTGGCTTGATGACTCTCCTCGACCTGTCTCTTGCTAGCAGGTAGTCATTATCAGTCTCCTCATCTTTGACAACATCTTTTACGTCTTCTTCGACTTCATCTGGGGTAAGTAATTCAGCATCAACATGCTCCACCTCAACAGGAATCTCTCCCTGTTCCAACTCTTCGTCAGCATCATCAGTTTTCTTAAAAGTCATCTCTGCTTCATTGAAAACTACATCTCGACTGGTGATACACCTTCTGTAACCTGGCTCTAGGCACCATAGCCTATAAGCTTTGACTCCTTCAGGGTATCCCATGAACATGCATTTCAGAGCTCTAGGTTCGACCTTGTCTTGCCTAATATGAGCATAGGCAACACACCAAAATACTCTCAGTTTGTCAAGACTAGGTGGATGTCCCGACGAAACTTCTTCAGGTGTCTTCATTCCCAAGGCAGTCGAGGGACATCTATTTATCAGGTAAGCTGCTGTCGAAACAGCTTTCGCCCAAAACACCTTCTTCAATCCAGCACTAACCAACATGCCTCTAACCCTTTCAAGGATTGTTCGATTGAATCTCTCAGCTAAGCCATTTTGTTGAGGAGTACCTGCTACAGTGTTATGCCTTGCAATCCCAGACTCAACACAGTAACTATTGAACGTTTCATTGCATAATTCAAGGCCATTCTCGGTTCTCAACTTCTTAACCTTTCTACCAGTTTGAGTTTTGACCAGAATCTTCCAACTTTTGAAATTATCAAAATTTTCATCCTTCGTCTTCTGAATGAATACCCATAGCTTTCTGGAATAGTCATCAACGATGGATAGAAAATACCTTGCACCTGAGTGTGAAGGATTCCTTGCAGGCCCCCAAAGATCAGCATGAATGTAATCCAGGGATCCATGTGTTCTTTGCTTGCCTTTGTTAAACTTCGCCCTACAGGATTTACCAAATACACAAGATTCACAAAATTTCAACTTTTCGACTTTGTCGCCTCCTAGCAGGTTCTGCTTCCCCAATTCGACCAGGCCTCTTTCACTGACATGGCCCAATCTCATGTGCCATAATTTTGTTTTCAACATAAGTTTCATAGATGTAACATTTGTCGAACCACATATAACCTCAGCCTCAAGGGTATACAAGCCTTATTTCTTCACGCCTCTCAAGACTTCCTTCGACCCCTTCATGACTCTTAAGATACTTTTCTCTCCTTGAAAAACGTATCCTTTTCTGTCGAATTCACCAAGAGAAATCAAATTTCTCTTCAAGTCAGGTACGTACCTGACTTCAGTCAATAACCTTATTGACTCATCATGGAGCTTGAATCTCACAAATCCAATACCTGCAATTTTGCAAGATTTGTAGTTTCCTAGCAGCACAGATCCACCATCTTGATCACATAGCTCCTTGAACAATTCTCTGTTTGGAGTCATGTGCCAAGTGCAACCTGAATCCATAATCCACTCTTTCCTCGAGTCGCCACTTGAAACCACAAGAACATCAGATGAGTCGAAGTCATCTTGAACAATGGCTACATTACCATTACCTCCATGATCTTTCAGGCATTCAGGGCACACCTTTCTTATGTGACCCTCCTTCTTACAGTGATAACATCGAATACTAGATGTTTCGCCACTATAAGACTTCTATTGACTTTTACCTTTCTTCTTGTCGAACTTACCATCCTTTCGCAAGAATTTTCCCTAAACGGCCAAACCTTCGCCCACCGTCGAAGGTTTATGCTCCTTTCGTTTGTTCAAGTCCTTAGAATACAAGGCTGATTGAACTTATTCAAAGGTCAGGAACTCCCTTCCATACAAGAGAGTTTCTTTGAAGTGAGCATGTGATCTGGACAAAGCACACAACAGCAACAGTGCTTGATCTTCATCGTCGATCTTCACATCAATATTTTCAAGATCAAGAATCAGCTTGTTGAACATATTCAACTACTCAGCCAACACTTTGTCTTCACTCATCTTGAATGAATATAAAGCTTGCTTCAGGTAGAGTCGATTCACCAGAAATTTGGTCATGTACAAACTTTCAAGTTTCACCCATAATCCCGATGTTGTAGTCTCCTTTGATACCTGTCGAAGAACCTTCTTACCAAGGCTCAATAATATTGCGGTGTAGGCTTTCTCGATCATGCCCGTCTTTTCTTTTGCCATTAACGCAACGTCCATGGCTGCCTCACCCTTCAACGCTTCCAAACAACCTTGTTGAACCAATATGGCTTTTATCTTCAAGCGCCACAGACCGAAGTCGTTCACTCCGGTGAACTTTTCAATCTCATACTTTGTTGAAGGCATCTTCTCCATGCTCACCGCACCAATTTGTTGTGAATCGGATACCTTAAAACTAAGTATAAACGGTTTCCTCTCTTGAAATTAGGATTTTATCTTCCTATTTTTCCTTATATCAAGATTGAAAAACTAGTATCATATTTATAAGAAAAAATAGCACACTAACCTAATGGGCTTTTTAACAATTACCCATTACAAGCTAACTTAGGGTACAAGCTAACTTAAACAGTTGGGCTTACAAGCAAGACTCAATTCAACTTGCTAACAAACCTAGCAATATTGATTAATGCATGTTAGAACAAACTTCGACTACAACACGCATTACTCGCGAACAGACTTCGACCATACTAGAGTTCGATCCAACAACTCACATGTTTAATATAGACATTAGGGCAAAAGGGTAATTGTACACACAAGTACTATCACAAAAGGTTTTGTTAGATCACGTGACATTTTCGTGACTTGGGTAACAGTGATGTTTTGCTAGATACCGCTTACTGTTTATTATATTAAATATATGATATAATATAATTCTCAAAGTCACGAGAACCTACATGGTCACACGCATAAGGACAAATTGATGAGAGATAGAATAAATAAGAAACATTGTAATGTATGATGTACTTGAGAGAATTATGGAACACCGTAAGATACGGTGTACTTAAGTAAAATATGGAACATTGTATAATATAATAATAAAAGTTAATATTATTATTATTATTATTATTATTATTATTATTATTATTATTATTATTATTATTATTATTATAGCTATTATAATATAATAATAATAAAATATGTTTATTACAATAATGGTTATTATAATAATAATAATAATAATAATAATAATAATAATAATAATAATAATAATAATAATAATAATAATAATAATAATAATAATAATAATAATAATATTATTATTATTATTATTATTATATAATGCACTTAAGTTGAGTTTTTTAACTTGCAGCCCACACAAGTGGTTCTATAAATACAATCCTTGTGTAGAAGTTTTAAAATTTAATGAAATTCAGTTGGTGAAACCCTGGCTGCATTTCTCTCTTTCTCTCTCTCACTCAAAGTTTTCATTCGTAGCAGCTAGCATTGAAATTGAAGGCACTATGTTCATGTATTTTAAGTAGAGGTGTTGTTCTTCATTCAACGCTCGTGATCATTCATCCGGATCTGCATCAAAATTATTAATCACCACAAGAGGTAATCGTTTATATCATTGATCATGCTCATTCGTAAGGATCACTAAAGGAAAAATTTTAATTTCCACTGCGTTTTGGATCGCGATTTCCATTCAAAGATAATACAACTTGCTTTTAGTAGTATAGATAGTCCACAACTTTAATACCAACTTTGAATAGTACCAGATGTTGATATACAATTAATAAGTGTTGAAACTCGTCTGAATGCTGAGGTCTTTAGTTCAGAGTCTTCGTCAAATCATACTAGAAATTGTTCTTCAGACTCTGCCACTAGAAGCTAGCAATGAAATAACTCTAAGTGTATCTTAAGTAAAACAGATTATAATTATTTATGTATAAGAGCAAGAACCTGCATAAATAAAACACACATCAAATAAACCATTGTTCTTTTAATACTTTTGTTATCATCAAAGCTAAAAGAGAATATGTCAATAAAAAATTTTGTTCTAATAGTGATCGCAACCCATCTCCATCGTCAAGGCATGAGAAGTGGAAGAAGGCTCGACTAAGACCAAATGGAGAGTACACCTCATATGCGTCAAGAGCAGTTTCTGAGAAAATTGGAAGTATGATTTGTTGTGTGTATGTTATGTGTTATTTAAATGTTGTGGTAATTACAATATAAATATTATCATGCATGTTTTGTAGGACCTGTTAGTTGAGGAGGCCCGTGGAGGCTCATTTGTTCCAGAACCATGACATGATATAATAATAGAAGCTATCGAAACAAATGAGTGTGGTGGGCGCGTTCGTGGTTTTGAAAAAGGCGTCGGCCTGAGATTATTATTTGGTCCAACCAAAAAAGCGCTGAAAACACATAATTACGAGCGCAAAAAGAAAAGATTGTGGATGTTGAGAAGGAGTTAGAAGAATAAAGGAAGATGTTAGAAGCGGAGCGGGAAAATCAGAGGAAAGATATGGAAAACTTAGAAGAGTTATATGTGGTATGTGTTTTATCTGAAATGCGTGTTTTATCTCAAATGTATGATATATTGTGTTTTAACTGAAAATATATAAAAGATAAAAAGTGCTTATTATGTATTGTATTCAAAATTAATACTATGTTGCGGAGAATAAGTGGATCCTTCCAACAACATACGAATGGAAATGATGATAATGTTGATGATCATGTTCCCCAAACAAATGTTGTATGTGGTGCTAGCACAAAAGGAAGTAATAGTTCAGCCACCCCCACTCAAGAGGTCAATGAGATATTGGATCCTTTCGCACATGAAATCACCATGTTATACCTGTTGATTGCAGCAATCGATGACCCGATTTCTCTTTTGCTAGAGCATTGTCCAACGGTAGAGCTCTTCCATTCTACTCCTAGTGACATACGATATTTTCTCCTTGGAAATGATTGGTTGGACGTAGGGATATTGCAAGTTTTGGTGCACGTAAGTATATAATTAAATATGCATGTCATTATATACATTACATTATAGTTTTTGTATCTCCTAGCTTATTTTTTGAATTTTTTTAACCATTTAGGTACATTTATCGTGTTTGTATAGAGTTAAATAAATTGAATATTTATGACATATTAGATTCGTATAGTATTCGATGATCAAATAATGATCCAAAAGGGATTGACTATTACATTTCAGAAGAGTTAAGTCAAGGGGGAAAAGAATGTTACTTAGCATCATTTCTCAAATCGTAAGTAATTTTAAAATTGTGGTTTATCTGTTATTGTTAGTTTTTTTTTAGAAAATATTAATCATATATATGCTCGTGTTTATTCAGTGATCATTGGAAATTGATCATCATATCGCTTAGGACGAATACGGTAACGACACTGTGTTTCTTACATAAACCACTCGAACCTAAAATGAAGCAAATTATTAATAGGTAAGTTTATGTTTATATGAAACTTTTTAGTAATATCTTTTTTAACTTTGTAATTGGTTTAACATGTAATATGTTTAAATCATTTTCAATGTACAGTGATGTGCAGCGACACTATATCTTGAACAATAGTAGAAAAAAGTCAACATGTATCTTGCCTAATGTAAGTGGCCATATTACTTGTAACATTCATTTATATATATTGTTAAATGCATGTGTGGTTATAATATTCATGAAATTAATGTTTATTTTTGTAGACGAGAAAACAACCAAAGGGATACGAGTGTGGGTATTATGTAATGAAACACATGTTAAACATTGTCTTCGCCGGTAATATTGACTCATGGGATCAGGTATATATTATATATGTAATGAATTGTTTACAATAACATATTATTGTTTAAGTTTGCTATGATTATCATATATGTGTGATATTTACATTTTTTCACTTTTTTATGTAGATATTTAACGACGATACACCATTCCCTTACGAAGACTTTGTAGACATTTGTAAACGTTGACCGTATATCTTTAATGTGCTTAAGGATCCTCAAACATGAGTTTATATATGTGTGTGTGTGTGTGTGTGTGTGTGTGTGTGTGTGTGTGTGTGTGTGTGTGTGTGTGTGTGTGTGTGTGTGTGTGTGTGTGTGTGTGTGTGTGTGTGTGTGTGTGTGTGTGTGTGTGTGTGTGTGTGTGTGTGTGTGTGTGTGTGTGTGTGTGTGTGTGTGTGTGTGTGTGTGTGTGTGTGTGTGTGTGTGTGTGTGTGTGTGTGTGTGTGTGTGTGTGTGTGTGTGTGTGTGTGTGTGTGTGTGTGTGTGTGTGTGTGTGTGTGTGTGTGTGTGTGTGTGTGTGTGTGTGTGTGTGTGTGTGTGTGTGTGTGTGTGTGTGTGTGTGTGTGTGTGTGTGTGTGTGTGTGTGTGTGTGTGTGTGTGTGTGTGTGTGTGTGTGTGTGTGTGTGTGTGTGTGTGTGTGTGTGTGTGTGTGTGTGTGTGTGTGTGTGTGTGTGTGTGTGTGTGTGTGTGTGTGTGTGTGTGTGTGTGTGTGTGTGTGTGTGTGTGTGTGTGTGTGTGTGTGTGTGTGTGTGTGTGTGTGTGTGTGTGTGTGTGTGTGTGTGTGTGTGTGTGTGTGTGTGTGTGTGTGTGTGTGTGTGTGTGTGTGTGTGTGTGTGTGTGTGTGTGTGTGTGTGTGTGTGTGTGTGTGTGTGTGTGTGTGTGTGTGTGTGTGTGTGTGTGTGTGTGTGAGAGATATACATTTGAGTTTAATGATGTAAATAATATTTTTTGGATTTGATGATGTAAATAATTTTTTTGTTACATGATACAATTATTGTTTCTGTTCTTATACGTTTCACAAAAGTATAAGTTAAAAAATAAATAAATAATTAAAAAGTATAAATATATATATTTTAAATGTAGATAATTTAACAACGGTTGTTAAATATGACCTTGGTTGTATAGTGAACGTTGTCCAGAATAATATATATACCAAAAATGTGTTGTTGAGAATCAAACATGGGACCTTTAGTATATTACAACAGTTAGTTAAAACAACTGTGATAATAGGTCGTGTGTTTTTAGGTTTTCTACGAAGGTCATACGACCGTGATTGTAAGTAGTGCATATACAACCACACACTATGTAACAACAATCGGTCACGTGTAATGGTATCCATTTCCTAAGCGTTGTTGTATATGTTTTCTGTAGTAGTGACAATGTATATGTTTGATTTATTAATCTAAAAATCATATGTATTAATAATAAATTTTTTGAGTTCTTTAACGTACTAAGTGATTTGATATCTAAGTGTTTTTTAAAAAAATTCAGAATTTTTTTTCAATTATGATATTTTTAAATAATAAAAAGAGTGTTTACGTGATTTTATTTTACTTTTGATTGAAAATAATATATTAAATGAAATCAATCATAATAATTTAGTGATTTTACATTTTAAAAATCTAAAATATATTAATTTTAGAAAATGTTTTTATTATATTAAAAATATTTAATTTTAAATTTCTTCTTAGACTTCCAAATATGATGGACAGGCTTTGTGTTAAATGTTTATATTTATATGTTTTTGCGGTTGACTAGTGATTATTTTTTAAAAGTCACATTTTAACTAATCATTAGAATTTATAAAACTTGTCGCACAGTTCAATCTTTTTTGAAGGAATTTTATTGGTTTGACATGATACTTCTAAATATATTTGTTTGGATTTATGTTGTTACTATTGATTTATTTGTGTTTATTCTAATATAGAGTGCTTTTCTTTAATTCTTATCACTACGCCAGAATTGACTTTTAGCAGCGCATACAAAGACAACGCTTTTTGAAAAAGCGCGGCTAAAGAGTCATTAAAAAAAAAGAAAAAAAATAGCACACCTTAGACAGCGTTTATTGAAAAGCGCTGCTAAAGGGGGGCCTAAGAAAGCGCTTCTGTAAAGCGCTGCTAAAGGATGGTCCTAAGAAAGCGCTTTTGCAAAGCACTGCTAAAGGGTGGCCCTAAGAGAATAATGAAATTATTATGTCTTCAAGATAAAATGAAAACATTTTATCTATATTGAATTTGTTTGTTTTAATATATTTATTTAGTAGTTTTTTTTAATAGACTGCACGCCTCGATGAATATCGAATTCAACAAAGTCATTTCAGGTTTTTAGAGACCCTTTGTAGGTTAGTCATATTTTAAGCATAGGGTTTTTTTCCCACCACTATACCTTCTCACAAATTCATGGTAAAAATCTAAAAATGTTTTTAGAGTTCAGAGATATATCTTTGGACGCACTCATTTCTCACAAAATTGAATGCAAACGAGTGAATCACTCATATTATAATTAATTTTAGTCTGGAGTTGTATCCCTGAAAGTCTATTCGGTAGAATTCGGAGATGCATATCCAAAAATTACCCTAATACTTCAAACAAGAAACAGAAATCGTATGAGCAAGATCTAAAACAAAAACAATTTGACATTAAATTAAAACACTCAACGTTACATAGATAATTATTAACATAAATTTAACATTACATATCATTATAAACAGGTAGTTCAAGATGTTGCAAGATATTGATAATATCGTCGACGGATCTTGCAATCTTCGTATCCACTTCAATCGGACTCTTTGATGCATAACAGTAAAACATACACCATGTGATCTTTAAATCTTCATCCAACTTTAATTCAAAGTTGGTGAACTGTATCTTCCCTTCGCTGCCAAACGAGGGTGAACAATACTCAAGCTTGACAACTCTCCAATTTTTTGGATATCGCAAGAGAGTATTCAGTTTGGATATCAGATCGGTGAGAGGCGTAACATGTCAAATTCAATTAACTAATTTAATTTAATTATTTAGGATTTTATTTTATTAATTGGTGTTTTAAATTATTTATTGTGGGGGTAAGTATCATAGGAGCAAAGGTATAGAGAAAGAGGAAGAGTTTGTATAGTTGTTTAAAATTAATTAGAATTTTAATTAAATATTAGAATAAATAGTATTTTATTTGAATTAATTAAATAAAATAGTAAAATAGGATTTTTTGGTCATCTGCGAGATTGGAGAAAATAGGTGGTAAGAGTAGAAAAGCTAGTAATGAGTTGGGAAAAAATATTAATTAAGCAAAAGTGGTGAGGGTACGATATATTCTAAAGGGTTAAATAAGTTTTTGGTCCCTCTAAATATTGCATATTTCGTTTTTAGTTCCTTCAAGAAAGTGTCCCTTCAAAATTTTCCGTTTTCACAACTGATCCCTAACGTCAAATACAACTAACAGCTGCTTATGTGACTGGACAGGTGGATTAAATTATTATTTTTTACTAAGATGGATTTCATTTACTTAGGTGGCATGATACGTGTAAAATTACATGGGTTGATAAAAAGCCCTAATCAGAATGAAACCCCTAATTCATTCACTTCACTTTCACTTTTTTGAAGAGGCTTGTATATGCACTAACAAAGCATTGACGAAGCTTGTGGTCCCTCTCTCCAAAAACTCATTTGTACTCCATAGCTTGTGGTCCCAACATTGTCGAAGGTTGATATGGTCCCAACAATAAGGTATGTGCATTACACGTGCTTTTGAATATTGCATTCTTGTGTTGCTTTCTAGTTGCTATTGTTTATTACCTTCAAATATTCCATGTATGTTTTGTGCCCCACTTGTTTTGAATAACATGTTTGTTTTGCTTTGACTATGTTTTGTGTTCCACTTGAATAACATGTATGGTTTTTTGTGTTGACTGTAAACCAAACATCTAGGGTTTGTTTTGCTTTGACTGATTTACCCTTGTTTATTTTTGTAATGTATATGATATGGGATTGTTTAAGGTTGTATTTTATACCAAAGGGGCATTTGTAAATGATGTAAGGTTAAGATATGAAGGGTGGATGTTTATGCTATAAGTGGATAAGACTCTGATTTCTGGTCATACTTTGAAGTCTGTGACTTAATTAAGGGGATGGACTTTTCCTTTAATATTGATGTTGTGAAAATGTGGTGGAGGGTTGAGCATGGCTATCTTGAAAAGGATCTAAAACCCTTTGTTAATGATGAGGGTGAAACAATGTTAGCTTTATGTGTTGTGAAAAGTAAGTGTGATGTTCAGATATACACATAGCCAAGATTATCAAGTGGTGAGAAGACTTATATGGAGAGGTTAATAGAGAAACAAAAAGGGCCTGAATCTATTGAGAAAAATGAGGGTACTGAGGATAGTGAATCATATGAAGACTCTTTGGATGGTATACACTTTGAAGATAGTAAAGAAGAGAGAATGCACAATTTTGATGAAGACATATGTGAAAGTTTAAAAAACAGAGTGGATAATGGTGAGTCTAGAAGAGAGCCTATTGATGGTGTTGTTTCAAGTCAAGGGAAAAATAAAGATTTTACTACAACTGAGATGGATAGGGAACATGTAATAGAAGATGATTACATAACTGATGAGCTTGACAATGGGGAGGATGATGACAGTGTTGATGATGGGCATGTAGTGATAAGGTTTAATGAAGATGAAAAACTTAGAAAAGAATTCTTATTTAAGGTGGGAATGGAATTTTCATCTTTGAAGCAATTTAAGAAGGTTGTACTAGAACACAATGTGTTGAATGGTATGGAGGTAAGGTTTGCCAAAAATGATGGGAATATGTGTAAGGTTGTTTGTAAGGACAAACAACAATGTGACTACACTGTGTTATGCAACAGAGTTTTGAGAACTGCATCATTTAAGATCAACACTTTGTTTGAGAAGCACAAATATGGAAGAAAGTTCTTCAACAAGAATGCTATCTAGGAAGGTTGTTGAAGGGGACTCAGCCAAGCAATATAGTATGCTATGGTCATATGCAACTGAGTTAGGAGGGCATCAAAAGGAAACACTTTCAAGTTAAACATATTTGGTTTTCCACCAAGGTTTGAAAGATGTTACATGTGTTTTGATGGTACAAAGAAATTATTGAAGGTTGGATGTAGACCATTCATAAGGTTAGATGGATGTCACCTAAAAAAAATATGGTGGAATCTTGATGATTGTTGTTCGTAGGGATGCCAATGACCAGTATCTTCCACTTGCTTTTGGGGTTGTAGAGACTGAAATTATGGACTCTTGGAACTGGTTTGTTAGGTTACTTCTTGATTACATTGGTTGTGATAGTAGGTGGTGCTTCATGTCTGATCAGCAAAAGGTATGCGTAATGGTCAATTTTTTAGTATGTGTGATGTTACTGTTTGATGACATTGTTGTGACATTTGTGTTATTTTGTGTACAGGGACTGGTGCAGGTATTTGAGGAAGAGTATCCAGAGTTTGAACACAGGTTCATTTATATGTTAACTTCAAGAAGAAGTTTGGAGGTGGTACATTATACAGAGATCTCAATATGGTTGCAACAAAGGAAACCTTTTTGGAGGCACATGAGGATAAGATGAATCAGATTAAGGAGGTGAGTTTAAATGCTTTTGAATGGCTAAATGCTATTCCTAAACAAAAATGGTGTAAGCATGCATTTCCCTTTTACTCTAAGTGTAATATTCGGATGCACAATCTTAGTGAATCATTCAATGTAACTATTTTGATTCAAAGGGATAAACCTATTATTACCATGTTTTAGTGGATTAGGAACTATCTTATGGGTAGGTTTGCCACTCTTAGGGAGAAGGTAGAAAATTACAAAGTGGAGATCATGTCTAAACCACTTAGGAGGTTAGATAGGGAGATAGAAAAAAGTGCAAATTAGTTGCCAACATATGCAGGTAGGTTAACATTTCAAGTAACTCATGTTATGTTCGCATATAGTATTGTTGTAGACTTGGAAAAGCATACTTGTTCATGTAAATTTTAGGACTTGGTTGGGATCTCTTATAGACATGTTGTTGCAGCCATACATAGGAGGGTTAATGATCCCATTAAGTATGTACACAAGTGTTATCATCGGGTTACTTATGTATCATGTTACAATGAAGTTATCACTCTCATTAATGTCCAAACCAAATGGCCAAAGACTGTCGGTCCTGAAATATTGCCACCAAGTTTCAAGAGAGGTCCAAGGATACCAAAGAAACTTCGTAGAAGAGAGCCAGATGAGGCATCCCAAACATGATGGCAAAGGACAAACACGGCCCATAGGTGCAAGACATGCTTAGAATATGGGTACAATACAAGAACATGTAATAAAAACAAACAACTTGATGTTATTGATGATGAATGACCAAGAGATGTTGAAGCACCCACCCAAGGAAGCCAAACTCCAACTATGGAGACAGGACCAAATAAGAGGGTTAGTAACACTTGTTTGGCAACAAAGTTCAATTTATAATTTCATTTAATATTTCAATGACTTGTTCCAAATCTCTATGTTTGCAGGTAGGCCAAAAGGGACTACAAAGAAAGGAGGCACAAGTAAAAAAAAACCAAGTCTACTCCACAAATTGAAGCTTCAGCCAATGCACAACCTGCTGCACAACCTAAAGGTACAGCTACTGCATAAACTAAAGCTCTAGCCAATGCGAATCCTAAAGGTCTAGATGTTGCACAACCTGAAGGTCCAGCTATTGCACAACTCGAAGTTGAAGTTGCTGCACAACCTGAAGAAACCCCTGGACAACCTGAAGTGACCCCTACTCAATTTGAGGTAAATCCTACTGCATAATCTTCTGTAAGCTCTGCTGAGGAAATAAAAATGTATTATGGTATAGATCCTGATGAGTTAGAAGCATTGTTGAATGATGATGACATACTAGACATTGAACTACTTAGTGTTGATACTAGTCCTGCAAAACCAACTGACAGTGTCAAAGAGCCTGTAAATGATAACCCAACTAGGACTGCTGTCAAAACTTTCTTTGGTCCAAGACCAAAAGTGCCAAAACTTGCTATCAGAACCTTCATAGGTCCAAGACCAAAAATGCCTAAGCCTAATGTTAAACCAATGCCAACTGAAGCCAACAAGCCAAGTATGAGTGATCCTGTAAATGTGTAACTTGTTCCACTAAACTTATTTGGTTTTTTAATGTGTATTACCTTGATAACTTTATGTTGTCATAACAGGTGAAAATAATGATATCACTAAGGAAAAAAGCCAATAAAGTTGCAATTCCAAAAAGACAAAGTGGCAGACTTAGAACTATGAAGACACGTGATATTGTGAGACCTGAGAGGGATCCAAATGATCCTTTTGTTATTCCTGAGGAAGACACGAGTTCTAGGGGGAAGAAGACTTGGGATGACATCCAGAAGAGCATGACTCAGTGAAGACTTATGTGTTTCCAGTACTAGGAGTGAAGCTTATGCAATATGAACCTATGTTTGGAACTTATGTAATATGAATATAATGTGTTTTGTTTTGAAACTTTTGTACTATGACTATGTCAGCATTTCTCTTTTGATGTATTTTGAAACTTATGTACTATGACTATGTTGTATTTTGAAACTTATGTAATAAAGTTCAGCCTGAAGTACTCTTATGTCATCAATCTAATGCATTTTGTATTTTGTCTAAATTATGTTTGAAGTACTCTTAAATCATCCTGCCAATGTTACAACCTTTTTACGCCAAAATTTTGCAAAATATGTCACAACCTAATATACTTTTATGTCATCAATCTAGTGTTACAACCTTTTTATGTCAAAATTTTGCAAAATCTGTCACAACCTAATGTACTCTTATGTCATCAATCTAATGTTACATCCTTTTTATGCCAAAATTTTGCAAAATCTGTCAACTTCATCATAACAAACTACATTGCAACAACTACTACATCACAAATTCTATATTGCAACATTTAGTACATCACAAATTTTGTCTGAAACTTATCACATTGCAACATTAATCAATTTCAACAACTACATTGAAAATTCAGTATATTAATCAAGTTCAACAACAACATTACAAATTCAGAATATTACACCCAGTTCAACAACTACATTTCATAACAAAATACACATTAATCATAAAGGACATAGCAATAAAGAACATCTTCAATCTTCCATGAAATTTCTCTATTTTGAACTTGGTTTTCAAGTTCTTTTTCTTCTTCCTTGATTCTTCATACAAGGACTTCATATATCTCACAGATATCATGACTTCCAACTCTGAGTTCGTAATGGCTTCATCTTCATTTCCAGATTTTTCTACAAGATCTTTATCCCACATGAACAGATTACACGTACCAGCACCCCTCCAATAAGGACATCTCCAAAAAAAAACCTTCATTTATTTGGTCCATTCTTGCATTGATACGAGACCATACAAACCTGACAGCCACAAAACTTCCCTAATCGTGATTTCACAAAAGTAGAAGACATCTTATAAAGACACAGGAAGAAGATGAACAAAGCAAGCAAGAAACGTATGAACAAGGAATTTCACGATCGGGGAAGAACATGAAGAAAGGGGAATTGATTTAGGTCAAATCATAACACAATCATCTTCAAATTGGCTCATTATACACGTTGGAATCCATCTCAGTAACTAAATTAATAATTTAATCCATTTGTCCTGCCACATAAGCATTCGTTAGTTGCATTTGACGTTAGGGAGCAATAGTTCAGACGAAAAATTTTTTAGGGACTAAAAACGAAATCTGCAATATTTAGAGGGACCTAAAAGTTCTTTAACCCTATTCTAAAAGTATGGAGAAAGTTAGATTTTAGAGAAACATTTGATATACGTAAAACAATAGACAAAAAGGAGAGATAGAGTAAAATCTTGGAATTTGAATAGGGGATTCATAGAAGCTATTCAATTCACTTTAATTGCTGGAAATCTAAGGTAAGGGGGAGAAAGTGTTATCAATTCAGGTGTATTGCATGATGAGGTAGAGATGAGAGGTCCTTACTCTTTTTAGGGATTATGTGATTTGTTCATGATTGTTGTTGATGATATGTGGTTCAAGAAAATTAGTGAATTGAGATGTATTAATCAATTTTCGTATGCTGAATCACATGTATAAAATTTTGTTTTTGTTCCTATGTGTGTATGCCATTGTTGAAGTTGTTAAAAGTATGAACATAAACATGAATTGACGAGATTGAATGAATTAAATGATGTAATTTTGTAATTTAACATGTTTGAATGGTGTTATAACATGTGATATAATTTTTTGGGTGTTTGGGGATGTTTGTAATTGAGTTGGGGAAGTTTTGGGGTTTCTTTAGGGGAAAATCGTGTTTGTATTTTTTTGTAGGTCTGAACGTGCTCGCTTAGCGGGCTACTGTATTCTCTAAAGTGAACGTGATAGGGTGAGGGATCTGGTTTTCTGTGAATTTCTCTTAGCGAGAGATGCGTCACTTAGCGGGGGACAATGCTAAATCGTTGTTTTTGGTTAATTTATCGACTGTTTCCTGATGCCAATGACGATTGGTTATTGTTTGGTGATGTTCATCATGATAAATTAACCTATTGAAAAGATTAGTGAATAGATGTGTGGAATAGATGGATAGTTTCGTAAATCGTTATGTCTATACAATGATGTGTTGTTGTTTTTGTGAAGTAACTTGAATGAATGCCTATGAAGTTACATTTGTTGAGTTTCTATTGTTTGTTGTTGTTTATTGATGTCGTAACATTGATTGATTGTTGTGTACGATGAATGATGAGATGCATAAATGGTGAGATGTAAACGAGGATCTTTTTGGTGAAACTTTTTTTTGATAATGCATGTTGTTGAGAGTCATGCATCATGGTGTACGGGCTTCGGTCCAATTTTGTTGTGCTCCGGTTCTATGGTGGGGATCGAGAGCGAGTATTCTGTTCTATATGGGAACTGGTGAGGCGTTATTTATGGTAATGGTAACAATTTGGTGTGCTCTGGTCATATATGGTGGGGATCGGGTGCAAGATGAACCTGAGTGTTCATGAATGGTACCGCATGCATAATCAGTCAGTTGTGGAGTACATTTGCATACATTAGTGCATATATAGTTGATCGTTCATGATGTTGATGATTAGATGTGATTATGTAAATGTTGTCATGATTTGGGTATGAGAATATATTGTTAATGGATGTGTGATGAATGTGTGCTTGTTATGTATTCTCTACCTTAGTATTTTTTACACTGTTTATATTGGTTTGTTGTTTCTCACCTCTTTTGCTTTGATGTTGTCCACGTTAGACATCTTGCAGATACTCAAGAGTAGAATTTACTGCAGTAAGTGGAAGTTAGCTTCCGGAGTTACTTCGTTTAGTTCATCGTTGTTTAGAAGTCTTCCTCTGATCATGTAATGTCGGGGTTGGGAACGTTTGATTGCTTTATTTCGTTTGTGTTTTTTACTATTCGAGTCATATGTTATACTTTTGATGTATGAGCTTATGTTATAGTGGAGACTTTTACCACATTGTTTTAATTCAAATAAAATATTTTAATGAGACTTAATTATTGTGAAACATGTTTATTTGATGATTTCCGTTGCAATGATACCTTAAGTGAAGGTGATCATGCGATAACAAGTGTATCAGAGTGTTTTACCTTAATTGATAAGTGTTGGTTTATGACAAGTGACATCCCAAACTGTGTGCATTATTAGCAATATGTAATACAGAAATACAAGGCGGATATGCATTTATTCTTTGATTTTAGTGTGTTTTGTAAAAAATATAGGATGAGACATACTATTTATACAAATTTTGGATCACATTGGACCTTAGATACTTTATTTTGTCATCAAAGAGCTTTTCAGAAATGCATATCCATATAATTTTTTTTTAACGAAAAAAGAGTGTTTACGAATATGCACATCTGTAAACTGCCCTATTGTGTTTTTTAATTTAATGTGAAATGCATCCAGATATGCATATTCAGAATCACATCAGAAATTGTGTAAACAATAACATAAAATGTAAGCAATAAGAGATGAAATGAGTGAACTTTACTTAAATTGCAACTTCTTTTAATCCCTTTGCTCTTTAAGGGTGGAAAAAGAAATTTTAATCATAATTTAACCGTAAAAGTATTTTATGAAACTTTATTTAACTACAATTCAACTGTGATAAATAGTAATATGTGTAGTAACCTGCCTTACACACCCTCAAAGAGTCCCTAAAATTCAATAAGGTGCAATTTGGATAACAATAAGAGACAAACCTTGACACCAAAAAAAAAAAAAAAAAAAAAAAACTCTGCACTTGGATTTACATTTACATTGATTGAAAACCAAATATTTTAATTCTAGGAACTGAAGTGAAGCTTACTACTTAGTTTTTCGAATGTCAAATATATTGACAACCACTCATACCAATATACTACAATATGAAAGAACTAAATTAAGGAAAACAACCAAAGTACAAAGAATTTCAAAAAGTTTATTCGATAAAGTATCAGCGGACAAACTTCTCTGGCTGCAAATGTCATTGCAGAATTAGATATGGGCAGTGTGTAAACATTCAGATTCTGATTTACTTGTGTATTGAAACAGTCTTTGATTTGAAGGTATCCCAGATCTGTGTTAGCCGGTGTAATCCTTTTATACGATATACGTACAAAGCCTCTGACCAAAGACTATATTAGCTGACATTCCAACAAGTTATTTAATGGAATGTTCTTGTTCCAATCCAATGTAACAGTCAGAGACTAGAAACACTTTTATATCCTGCAATTAAGACAGTAAAACATTACATAATGCAAAACGTAAGTGCGGAACTCTTTAGATTGAGAGGCAAGTCATTTTTACCTGAAGATTAGCTGTAGTTGGAGGCAACTTCATCGATGTAATTAAGTGATCCGAAAAAGAAACTCTTTTCAGTGCATATAGCTCAGAGGTCGAGGTATTACCAAGAACCAGCCACCATTGCTCCTCTTTTATCTGTAGCCACAAAATTTGTAAATTACTCAAGTTCAAATGATAGACTCTACATATCACAACAAAGATGAATATGTATTTGAAAAGCGACCTTTGGAAATCGAGGAACAAATGCTCTTGATGAGTGTCGTCTAGAATTGAGCTTTTCTAATCTGATGTTTATCATGTGGCCCCTCTCACCATCAGTTTCCCTCTCCTGAAGCTTTATTTTCATTTTAACATTAGGGAAGTGTTGTAGATCCTGGTCAAAGGAAAACAAAACATGTATACAAGGTCAACTTTGATGCATTTGATTTATATACTCAAACTTGAGAGAGATATATAAAATTCCTAAAACAAGGTTATCACAACTATCCTTAAAATAACAGATTCAAGCATTTAATTTTTTAGAGTTTGGAACACATCCTAAATACTTAACACCCTATATTTACAATATCTTCAAAAATATGCATGTCTTCATCCTTTTTTTTTCAGCCATTTTTCCTAATTCCCTCTCCAAAAGAAGAAAAAAAATTGACATCATATAACAGGAATCTAAACAAGCATTAAAACAATAAATTATGAGGAAGTTTTACCTGGTACAATCTTGAAGCCGGGAAATTTTCAGTTACAGTCTGCAATGCTGCCTTGGGAATATCTAGCAATTCTTGTATACTATAGATTCCTCTTTTGCTTAGTGATGTTACAAGATCAGCATTCATGCATGGTAGCATCCACAACGAAGAGTCCTTGTCAAACCACAAACCCTAAAACCAGGACACAAGATTTAAGGAGTGAATTTTGTGAAATATACTAGATATGTTTTAGCAAATCTGAAATGAACAAGTAATCTATAATATTTAGTGTTGTAACTCAAGAATGAAGCATCACATTTAGTGCATGTTTGGAGTTCATAGTAGATTATTTTGCTTTCAGAAAACCTTATAATCAAAGCAATCAAGAAAGCTGAACATATTTTTCTACCATGTAAGATGATGAAAACTAACTTGAATTTAGCTAAGTTGTATTCAAACCATCCAACAGCCGAGAAAGATGAGGTGCAGAACAAAATGATTACCTGCATTACCATTTGCAGAAGATGCATGCAAGTAATAGAGCTCGAAAGCCAACCACTATTTGCACATATATCAATCATGGCTTGGATTATGCGTATACTCTGATCTAATACTGATTTCAAGTCTGTGACATAGTCACTAATTGGTAACTCCAATTGGGAAAAATGACACTGCATTCAGAATGAATTTTTGATCACAAATATAAACAAAAGAAACAAAGAAAGTTTGAAATTTTACTATGCTAAAAATGACTGACCTGAAAAAGAAGATTTGCTTTGGTATGGGGGTCTTCTAAAAGATTCTTATCAACTGGATATCTAACTTTTTCCGAGAGTGCTTCATTGAATTTTTCCTATCACAAAAGGGGATAAATTTGATTTCAGAGCAAGTAGAGTCCAATTTCAACATAACATGAATTGTAGAAAAGAAAAAGTAAATTGTTGTAAATAATGAATTTGTAATTATTTATAACAATTATACTTAGACTATTAATCAGGTCCATTAGGTTCTATTTAAACAAATTAGCGCATGTACTATTTTTTCATAACTTTGAATATTTCAGTATATTCTATTCACCAACTTTGAAGGATTGAAAATATTTTTTATTATTATTATTATTTTGTACTTACAAACTGAGAATAATAGCATGTAGGAGATTGTAAATTTTTGTAATTATTCTGCAATTATTGTATTTGGCCCCTTTAATCAGGTCATTTATTGTAACTGGTACAATCTAGAAGCCGGGAAATTTTCAGTTACAGTCTGCAATGCTGCCTTGGGAATATCTAGCAATTCTTGTATACTATAGATTCCTCTTTTGTAATTATAGTTGCAATTATTGTAACTATTGTTTCAAATGTAAATAGAGTTTCAGTTACATTTGAAACTGTTGATATGTGTAAATATATATATATATATATAGTGTTGAGAATATTTGTATATAGAATAGTCCCACATCGACTATATCATGTAATTACTTGTATTCTATTTATATATAATAATGTCTCCGTAGTGCTTTTCAAAACACACGGTTTATTCAAATGTCTCTTAGTCTCTTGTATTTCAACATGGTATCAGAGCCTGGTTTAAGATCCGGTGGGCCACCTTCTATTGTTTCCGCTATCGGACCGCCCACCATTTATTTCCACGCTTCAGTTGTCCAGTCCTGAGCGTGAGGGGGTGTATTAAGAGTCCCACATCGGACAATATATGGCATGAACATGTGTTTATAAGTGGGAGCAATCCTCACTCTACCAACCGGTTTTGTAGGGTTGAGTTAGGCCCAACCACATTTCTTAACAGAAACAATATTCAGAATAATTTTCTATAGTTTCCGTTAATGGTTTTCAATTTCACATGTTACTGTTTAAAATACATTCCACATTTCAGAGGCCAAGTATCCATCAACTTATATTTTCTATGAAAAGAAAATATAAAACAGTTTTTTTTTCTTATATTAAGAATCCTCAAAACTTGCAAGAAAAGAACTGACATTCAGGAAAAATAAGTAAAACAGTTACCTCATTGTGACGCACGGGAAGTTCATCAAATTCGGCAGCAGCAGATAAGACATGCAGAAAGACCTACATGCAAAAACTCAGCACAGTGATTTTGAATAATTAAAAGAAATTAGCTTTCAAACAAAGATGGAAAAACCATAGGAGAAATCTATGAAGCCTGGACTCGGACACGGACACGGATATGAGGACCCCGCTAATGTAAAAAACACGACTATATATTTTTTAAATATTAATATAATAATGCAATTTACGAGCACAGTTTATAAATAATTTAAAATATGAAAAAATAAGGAATCTTAATTGTGTCGTTTTTAGAGGGGAAGTGGAATACGAAAGATAAAAAAACTTTTTTTTTAAATTCTGAAAAAAATTTATTTGGGTTCTTTTATTTCAAAAAATTCTGAAAATTTTTTATAAATATTGAGTTGGATTGTGTCCTTTATTTGAAATAAGGTGTCGTATCCGTATCTGCTACAATTTTAAATTTTTTTTCGTTGGACACTTCAAAAATGTGTCAGATATGTGTCATACACGTATCCGTGTCGGACACGGCGACACGCCGTATGAATGGCGTGTCAGAGCTTCATAGGGAGAAATGGAAGATTATAAGTCTTACTTCAAGTGATGTATCCGGACCGATGTTTGAACCAAACATTGATACACTCATGTAGCTGAGGTAATACTGAGATGCAACTGACCCCAACATCACCGACTCCACCGCATCTTCATTCATCTTTATGCATCCACTGTCTTCCAAATCCTCAAATGTGTTTTGTACTAGGCTGCCAAAAGAAATGTGTCGGTCAGAATATCATTCCTATAAATATGGGGTTATGGTATTACATGCCATTACCTAGACAAAAACGAACTTAGAAATTCAGGCTCTACATTCTCCAATCCATAGTATGCAGGATTGACCATCTGTCAAAAAATAGTTATTATTAATAACAGCGAAAATCTACAAATACAAATCATTCTTTTTTCAACATTCAAATCCCTTTGGATTGTATGTCAATCTCTTAGAATTGGATTCCACAAAACTTTATCTTCACCATTTGAATCTTTGTTTAACTAAAACTATGAGTAATTATCACGATTTGTGAAGCATCAAAACAAACTCACCAGTCTACGGAATAAGTAAGTCCATGTAAGGTAATGCACTGCATCTTGTTTATTGTGGATTGTACCAGAAACTATTTCGGCATTTAAGTGATCGTGCAGACGCTCCCTCAAACTACTCTCAACAGGAAAGGGTTCATACAAGAACTGCAACGTAAAAGAGAAAACAGTACAGTTCTCAGCACAGTAGGTGTAAAATTTTAGTATAATTATCTTTTCAAATTGTCACCTTTTTGTAGAAACTTTTCTTGGGTTCATGAACAAGTATCACTGCCTTCCCGTGTTGATCAAATTGAGGCCGTCCAGCACGACCCATCATTTGCAAGATATCAGTGATTGGAAAATCAACATACCTCTTTGATTTTCCATCAAAAAATTCTGTCCCCTGAAAAATAACCAAGTCATTGTTAAAATAATATTTGAATTGGAGACTACATGGTTAGATTCAAATATTTATCTTTTATTTCCTGTACCCTCAATTAAGAAAGTATTTTAGTGAATTATTAACATTTAAATTACATTTTATGCCTTGGAGGTTGACCATCAAACCAATTTACTTGATACAATTAGTAGGTGAGCAATATGAGAGGCAAAAGGAAGTGAACAAGATGTTCATTGGTTGAGAGAGACGGCATATGACAGGGCTATCATATCAAGACAGATTTGTACAAAAGCCATAGAAAAGAAAGGAGTTCCGATTTATATTATTCAAACTATCAAGGATATGCATGAAGAGACACGATTATTGTGAGCACGCAAGTTGGGACAAAAGATCTCCCAAAAACTATAAGACTGCACCAAGGGTGAGCACACAACTAGCCAAGAGCCAGCAAAATGATGCAAGCCATTTTGCAGGTTTTAGTCCTAATAGGAGAGTCAAGGGAGATTATGAAATGTAAGTAAGACAGACAAGTATAAGTAAGACAACAAGGTGTATGAAATGTAAGTTTAGCAAAAGGAAAAACACTCCTAAGATAGAAGTGAAAGTTGGAGATATCATACCACAAACCACACTGTTTCAAAACCTTGGGTCTATTATACAAAACAATAGAAAAATAGAAGATGTAAACCATCTTATTCAAGCAAGGTGGTTGAAATAAAGGAGGGTCACAGATATATTATGTGATACAAAGGCGCTATTCAAGCTAAAGGGAAAACTTTATTGTACAAATATAAGACTGGGGTTATTTTGGGGGTAAAATGTCAACACAAAAATACCTTGTGTAACAAAGACGACTATGTTGGTTTGGTGAGTGGAGTTACCAGCCAAGATAGGTATAACAGCTTTAGAGAGAGTTAGGGTAGCGCCTGTAGTATAAAAGATGGTTGAATATGCCTGAATCTTGACTTATATAGTTTGGCATTATATGAAACAAACCTATAGGTTTTGTAGTATGCTATGTTATCAATAGCATGATATAGCGGAATAACAGCGGTGGTAGGGTTTGGCGCAGCGCTTTTGCTCCACAAGCCGCCATCAACTGCAGCAGATGTAGAGACCTCTACTGTTGCCCCCAAACCGCTATCACAGCACCTATTAGGGTTCCAGAATAAAATTCCTGACTTTTTTCAATCTTTCATGACTCATCAAAAATATTTCACCCTAATTATTAATATATGGTATTTCATAACTCAATATTTCATAATCTCAGAATATTTCGTTTTTTCCATCCCACTCCAAGATCCCAACCCCATTCCAACCAACACCTAAATGTTATCCTCCCAACCTGGTTTGTTTAACCATGGATTGAACATGTTTTGTCTTGAGTGACACAGTTTGCTTCCACTGCATTACTCCATAGAGGTAAAATATAATAAATTCGCTCGTTACAATTTACACATATGTGATAATGGAGACAGTATAAATATGTAAAGAGGAGAAAAGAAAACTAAAAAACAATATATGTAATAGCCTCTAACTTTCTTCAAAAAATTTCTTGCTAACTTTCTTCAAAAAATTTGTAATAGCCTCTAACTTAAAAATGCCTTTGGGCTGGGGTTTTGAATTCAATATATGCTCAAAGCAACGAGAAAACATTTTCATTAATAAAATAAAACCTTCTTCGGGTCAAATCCAATATTAACTATATTAAAGCTAAATAGCATCAGCTAGAATCTCTCATGAATGATTAGTTTAAGATCCAATAAAATATAAACCAAACAAGTCAAATACCCAAACAATTTCAACCCTGCCCAAGAAAGAGAGTTTTTCTCGATCTATCCTGCACCTGATGGAAGAAAATGAAGGCCCGCAAATTGTATAAAAGAAAAGATTATAACTATATCACCTTGATAATCACTAAATGAGCTGGAAGATTCACACCCCAAGCCAATGTGCTGGTACAAACCAATACCTGCATTGATATCATACAGCAGATCGGTAAAGGATATGCCACAGAAAATTTTCCATTTCTTTTTAAGACAAAAAGAACGGCAATTTCAATTTTTAAAAATAAACATGTGCCTGAATCTTGTTGTTTGCAAAAAGCTCCTCAACAAAAGATCTGTCTTTGTCATTCAGGCCTGCATGATGTAAACCGATGCCAAATTGTAAAGTATGCCTCAAGTTTTGGTCAGAGACTTGAGACAGGACCATCTGCAGTGCTTCTTCAGGCATATTAAGAAATTGCCTTGAATGTTCATCTGAAGCAGCAAACTTCATTCACAGAGAAGAAAGATAAGTAACAGTACACCATAATGGATCAACTATTATTTCCCAAAAGAGATTGGGCCTGTACCTGAATTAGGTCAAGTGCAGTGAGTCTTGTTTGACGCCGTGATGAGACAAATATAAGAACTGGTTTTGCAGGTGAATGTGTGCATATTGCAGCATATGCTGGTTTATTCATACTGTTCATTCGGGGGCAGTAATACTTTCCAGGATACCCCTGTAAGAAGACCAAGTAGTTAACATATTTGAATGAGACATTATTTCATGACTATGACTCACTTGGGGGTTGCTCAGTAGGAGTAAACAGGTAAAGGTTAAGACTTAAGATGGAGAGTTATTGTATGTGAAAATGTCTATTCATCCCAAATTTTCATTCCTCCATTCCCCGATCTTATTACTTATACCTAAAACCAAACATAAAACCGGTCAAGTGACATAACAATCTATGTGAAACAACATATCCACTTGCCTGGATATGAACTTCCAAAGGTACGGGCCTCACACTTGGCTTGAAATTGAAGAGTCCAATCTCCTCCACGCCTAACCAATCAGCTAGATCACTACGAATAGATGGGAAAAAATAATGAGTGCATTGATTGAGCAAACTCATACAAATAGGTAGGAGAGACTAGAGAGTGCGAACACAAACGTAGATAAATACTAGTGGAGAAGATAAGGAAAGAAAAATTAAAATGGTAAGATGGATAAAAATACAACAAACTTACCCTGCATTCGCCAGAGCTGTAGAAAGACCTACAAACCGTACTGCACGCTCTGTTTGGGATGAAATATATCTCATCCTAGAAACAATTACCTAGAAACAGAAACACTCAAACAATAGCTATGCAGCACAAATAACATATATAATATGATTAGAAAGTTAATAGCAGGAGAAAAAACAATAACCTATTAAAAAACAATAACCTATTAAAATACCTATTAAAAAACAATAACGTATATTAAGAAAATACTCAAAGCTTCAAAATAACCACACCAAGGTCTGCAACAAACTGGGGCAAAAAGTCGGCAAAATAACCACACCAAACAGTCCCAACAAATAAATAGTGTCAAAAACTAGATAGTGGCAAGAGATATAGAGATGGAGAAAGTTGCAAGAGAGAAGAGTTATGAGAGACGGAGAGAGTTGAGAGAGAAACAGGTCTGCGATGCGAGAGAGAGATTATGAGGCGACGATTGTCACAAGAATGTGAGAGAGAGATTGGGAGCCTTTTCTAATCTTCAGATACATTCAAGAGTTGTTTAATCAATTGGGTTGTGCATACCCAAGCTTGGATCCGAAGTCAAAGTCAAACTGGTCAAGATCGCCCCAGAAGCTTTAAAAAATCATAATCTTGCAATCTAGATCAAGATCTCGTACAATCTCACCAATGCGAGATTTTGTAAGCTTCTTAGGAGCATGATCATGATATTGTGTGATCTCATGATTTAAATCACAATCTTGATAACATTGGCTATGTTAAGTCTGTTATGTTACTGTTAACTAAGAAGCTTCGTAAGTGCTAGAATTCTTATTTTGTCATGAGTGTAATAAGAGAATTATCAATTGAATTCTCTTAAAATTTATTTTTGCATTTCTTAATTTTGATTACAAAGGATTGAGATCTATTTATAGAACCATAGATCTCAACTAAGTTAGTTACAAGTATCCTTAAATCTAGGGATTAGCTTCCTACAGTAATTACAGTGTGGACTGGTTAATACCAGTTCCTTTAATAGTTAGTTAGTTGATTAGGTTGGGCTTGTTAGAAGAAATAAATAAGGCATGTTTCTTATATAAATAGAAGACAATAGGCTGCTGACACCCTAACCACCGGACTCAAGCTCAGTTGAGGTGGGGAATGAGAAGCTAGTCACAACAAATGTGTGGAATGTTAAAATATATGAAGTATCTTAACTTATCTTGCTAGGATTAGTTCCCAATTTAGAGTATCTTAGATTATCTCCTAGTAATAGCTGTTAAGAAGTGTGGTTGGGCCTAACTCAACCCTACAAAACCGGTTGGTAGAGTGAGGATTGCTCCCACTTATAAACACATGTTCATGCCATATATTGTCCGATGTGGGACTCTTAACACACCCCCTCACGCTCAGGACTGGACAACTGAAGCGTGGAAATAAATGGTGGGTGGCCCGATAGCGGAAACCATAGAAGGTGGCCCACCGGATCTTAAACGAGGCTCTGATACCATGTTAAGAAGTGTGGTTGGGCCTAACTCAACCCTACAAAACCGGTTGGTAGAGTGAGGATTGCTCCCACTTATAAACACATGTTCATGCCATATATTGTCCGATGTGGGACTCTTAACAATAGCTTCTATATTACTTTAGTTATTATTTTCCTGATTTCGCAATAACTTCAACATGAACATTATTGGCACAAGTCGACAGATCGACACTACTCCATTGAGAAAGATGGAAGCTCAAATGGTAGCCGCTTCACAAGATCATGAAAAAGAAACATAATTGGTGAGGCATGATAGTGTATATAAAATACTTACACTCTTTAATATGGTATTGCAGACAGCTCAGCAGTTCGTTACACTGCCAGCTATTTGCCAGCTTAATAGTTAGTTAAATTTGTCCTCCTTTCTGTTAAGGCCAGTCACAAACTGAATGCAATTGTTGTATCGAATAAATACTGTGCTCTACTGATTAGAGAATTAGAAAACAATAGACATCTAATTCATTTTTAGATTTTCTCTCTACTCTGAAATTATATATTGTATCTCAGAGCTTTTATATGGAAATGTTCCACAAATTAAAATCACCTTCTCTACTCTCCACCGCTGTTTATAGTATACTGAAACTTTGGAATTCATTACTTTGATCTATGGGGTCACGCTCCCATGTCTCGCTACACTTGGATCTATGTTATCAAGACTAAATCTGAAGCCCTTCCATGTAATGGATCTATGTTATCAAGACTAAATCCGAAGCCCTTCTATGTAACGTAACAAACACCTGTACTGTTATTATCAAAAGATAATATTCAGCAAACTTATTCGCTAATCTGATGTTAGTTCTCTTCTATTTATGGTTTTTCCCTTCCTAAATTTTTGTCCAGCCCTAAGAAAGAAACTTGTATGTTTCTTGTTATCAAAAATCAACTCTCCCAAAGGTATACATTCTTTAGGTAACAAAGCTCATTAATATTCTTATCTCTAACAAGCCCACTTTTGGGCTTAAAATGTGGAGTGCAAAACTCCACTCTACCCAGAAAGATAATAAACATGAGGCAGAGACAATGGCATGTCACCATAGTTCATCATTTACCTCAAGGATGGGCCCACGATCAGCTCCCAACAAGTGAATCTCATCCAATATGATAAGTCCAACCTATTGATCAGTGCCAACAAAATTTGAATATGAAATTGATAGCTCAAGTATATAAATCATTTTGATATATTATACAAACAAGTATGAATTCACCTTTGTGACATAGCTACGAGTATGCCAATTACGACTTATACCATCCCACTTTTCAGGAGTAGATATGATGATATTCGCCGACAAAAGAGCCATCAAATCAGGAGTGTAGTCTCCAGTCATTTCAACCTAATAAAAAGCATATATAATTAGCATTGGTATCATATGTAGTGCATGTATACTTCTTTCATAGTGCAAATATTGCTACCATTTTTTTCCCTAGCTGAGTCACAAGGCGCTTTTTCCAGTCACTCATTCTTTCCCTAACAATAGCCTTCAGAGGTGCTATATAAATAACCTGCATAGCCATTCGCAGAGAAGCTTAAGCTAGCACACTTCATAAGATGATATACAATATAGGTAAGGTAACATATAAGTCATTTCTCTAAGCAATAACGAATGCATAACAAATATTTTGGTGTATACTCTATGAAGCAGCATAGCATCATTCAAAGAAAATGAATATTATATAACACTTTTATCTCTTATAATTTTGTCATCGGGACTCGTGCTCTTTCACAAACTGCAAAAACAAATTTAAGTACAAACCTTCATATCGGGATGAGTATTGAAAAGCCGGAGCATAGCAAGCTCAGCAGATATAGTTTTTCCACTCCCAGTTGGAGCTCCTAATAGAACATTATTGTCTGTGTGATACAACACATGAAAAGTCTGTCCAAGTAAACAAAACAATATCCATATGATTGTTAAGTCTGTAAAACAACAGTGCATAATCCAACAAAAAATAATTGTAGAGAAGATGAACCAAACCTGTGTTTGTATTGGGTTAAAATGTGAAAATTTGTATAGTGCTTCATAATCAGTGTTTCCAAGAGAAGACACTGGAAGAGGTTTTAAATCAAGAAGTTCTGTATGCGAAGTACTGATCTGGCAAAGATATATCCAACCGTCAGACATAAACTTGGCTGGAGCCAGTTTCCATACAATAGAACTACAAACCAAAAGAGAAATAAATGGAGATGTAATACCTCAGGCAATGGTAAATTATGAAAGGTAATAGTATAGAATGCCTCTGCATGAAGCCATGAATCAGAAACAGCATGAATGTAATATTGTGGTGGATGTGGCTCAAATATAGGCACGGTGAAGGAAAGTTTGCAAGGTTCTCCCTTAGCCATCCGCTTTGTCAAGGTAAAAAGTTCTGAGTGGTAAATATGATCATTCTCGGAGTCCTGCTCAAAATAGTTGACCATGAATTCAATTTGGCGTTAGCAATTATCAACTCATACCTAGTTACAAATTAGTTGTGGCAAGGAAACATCACACTTGAAACATATTTTTCAGACACACGTTGGGCATTTTATAGACAACATAAATACCAATGTGAACAATCTAGGAAATATCAAACAGAAAAAGACTATTGGCAACACAATTTTTAAGTAAAAGAATATTACTATACTACAAATACTTATAACAAGAACAACTAACACTTATCCCATTAAGTAAGGGCTTCTACAAAGATCAATCAGTGCTATTGAGCCTCAATCAACAACAACAAAAAATCAGTAAAACCATTTTGAGCCAGCATTTTGGCTAGATAAAATGAAACATTTGGACATGGAATAGGCATGCTGACAACTTAAAGTTCCTTTGTCTCTGAGAAAATTTGTGATGTTAACCTATTGGCTGGACTAAGCCACTTTTTCAGACACTCTTTTATAGACAACATAAATACCAATGTGAACAATCTAGGAAAAATCAAACAGAAAAAGACTATTGGCAACACAATTTTTAAGTAAAAGAATATTACTATACTACAATTACTTATAACAAGAACAACCAACACTTATCCCATTAAGTAAGGGCTTTTACAAAGATCAATCAGTGCTATCGAGCCTCAATCAACAACAAAAAAATCAGTAAAACCATTTTGAGCCAGCACTTTGGCTAGATAAAATGAAACATTTGGACATGGAATAAGCATGCCGACAACTTAAAGTTCCTTTGTCTCTGAGAAAATTTGTGATGTTAACCTATTGGCTGGACTAAGCCACTTTTCCCCTTTTGTAAGTGTTAAGACATCTGGTTAGACCTAACTCAACCCTACAAAACCGGTTGGTAGAGTGAGGATTGCCCCCACTTGTAAACACATGTTCATGCCATATATTGTCCGATGTGGGACTCCTAACTCAACCCTACAAAACCGGTTGGTAGAGTGAGGATTGTCCCCACTTATAAACACATGTTCATGCCATATATTGTCCGATGTGGGACTCTTGACAGTAAGATTGAGTTAGACCCAACCCAAATTCTAAGATGGCATCAAAGCTTGTCAGTTACATTACGGTTTTTGATTTTTCTTAACACTCGTAATTTCCGGTGAATGTTTTGTATGACCTAGGTCCCTGAACCAATTCTTAACGATTGGTTTTCATTGTTTTGGATGAAGTAAATAGGCCAAATTTGTGTAGTATTCTGTTGTATAAGCTAAAACTTGGTGCAGTTGGTCAAAGCGCAATTCTAGTATAATAGGAAAAGACAAGGTGCCGGCGTCTATTGTCTAAGATGCATTCTCTTTTCAATGGAGTTTCACTAACTAACAGATATATTGAGGAACTGGAAGGATTCCTTATCTCAGTAAGTTTCCCTTGTGTTATATATATAAGAGAAAACAAAAACTAAAGAGCTGTAACAATTGATATAAGAAATTTATTCACCTCTACCAAAATCCACCAGCGTTGGGCAGTACCATGAAAACGATCTTTCCAAATAAAAACTGGAGTTATGACCAGATCAATCTGAAAACAATGATTGATTATGTAGAAATGGATATCAAAGCTATATCCTGTGGGAAAATCAATGAAAAAATGGGAATCTCAATCTCGAAAAGATTTTTCAATGTGAACTTACCTTCAAGACAGTTCTGGTTATCGGACTCACGGTAGCTGATAACTGAAGTGATGGAAAATACCCTAGGTATTGCTTAACCAACTACGATGAACAGGGATAGGAAAATAACAATCAACATTTCTTCAACATCTAAACTCATCACCATAGGAAATTTTTTAACATCATCCGAGAAAAAGATACATACCCTTCCTCCAGGTGCATAACGAATTAATGCCCCAATATCTTTTTCCTCCATTTCCATCAGGTGATCTAAATCAGCCCCTCGCTCTTCAAGCTTCCGCAATATCTATGAACCAAAAAGGACCATCACACCCCAGTATAAAATGTAGCTAGTAAATATAGTGAACAGAATGGGCATACTTCTGATGAAAGCTCCCTGTCAAATTGCCTAAGAGGATGTTGGTGTGGCCAAACTTGACGATCTACAGATTTGCAATAGTTCAACATGAACAAAGACATCTCACACCAGCCTCTTCGCAGACAAACCTCAAATAAAGCTCGCATTATACGAGCCAAGCTTGCACTAATGTATGAAGCGTCAGAAACCAAGGAGAACGAATCCATAGAGCCTCGAGATATGTACAACTGCATACAAAAGGTCATATATTATTAAAGCAATTATCCTAAGCGGTAAACAAAGTCAGCCGCTTTAAAACAAACCTGAATCAGAATGGAAATCTTTCCATGTTTGTTGGAAGGACCGCCCTTAATTTCTAATGGACATGATGTGCGTGCCAACATCTCTAACTCATTCTGTTCTTCTTCTCGAACAGCAATATTCTCAAATTCAGATGAATGTGCAATCATGTTAATCACCTAAAGCATCGAAAGGTAAAAAGAACATGAAAAGACAAATTATAATTATAATTATATAAGAAAGAATGCTTTCACACTGTATACGGGTTTTTACCAACACTTATAAGTTACGACAGCACCCTCATCTAATATTGTCATTTTTAATCTTATCTCGCATGATCTTACCACACATTCAACGTTACATTCTCGTCTAATATTGTCATTTCTAATCTTATCTCACCTTATCTTACCACACATTCAACGCAACATCCTCATCTTTGTTATACTCAGTTTATTTTCGTGTTGGTTCTTTCCAGCCCAACATTATGTCTTGTACAACATCAACAGTCTTACAGTGGTGTGATACAAAATTTCCTTCAGTTTGAACGGTACTACTGTATCACATAAAACACACGAGGCTCTCCTTCATTTCAACTGCCCAGCTTTAATTTTATGATTTGTATCTCCCTATTGTTTTGTACTATGGATCCAAGATATTTAAAGCGTGTAACTTGGGAACTATTGTTGATGAAGATTGCACTGCATGACTTGAAGATAAAATATGAAGGTCATATGAAGTTGTGACTATAAACTAGCTACTAATATTGTTCATATTCTTGCTTTAACATGACAAAACAAAACACATTAAAATAGGCCAACCCTTCATCAAAGATAAGTTGGATAGCGGTCTGATAACTACAACTTACATTCCTTTTAGACATCTACAGGAAGCATGTTAACAAAAGACTTCAAACAAAAAGACTCAGCCAACTTACTTGCAAGTTAGAAATGATAAATATTTATTCACTAGTTTAAGAGTTGTAAATATATGATGTATATGTAGTTATTAGGCATTCCGTCGTCTATATAAGCATATTAGTATATGTACGCTTTACAAAATTGAAATATATTTTAGAAATACTTTCCTACATTAATCAAAACCATGTGGGTAACATATCAAAATTACCTCACTATCATTCATGTGACGTCTTAACATTTCATTGTATGTTTCAACACTGGAATATTGAATGTAAAAGTGGCTTGCAATGCGACCAAGCTCAGTACAGTAAAAATTGCCACTTTTCTCATCAAACCGCATCATTTTTGCTTTATCAAGTGAACGCGCAGCATCAATAACAAGAGATCTTTGCTTAGAACTCAAAGCAGGATCTGCCATCACCTAAAACACATAAGATTGTCAATAGAAACCTTTTGATGTATAAAAACAAATAGCTAAAACTATTTTCAGAATGGTGTGAAAGAATCTCACTATCTATGAAATGCAACAAACTACCAGCCATCAATTTTAAATTATCAGTATCTATATATTCTTTCCATTCAAAAGTATCAGTTTCTATATATTCTTTCCATTCAAAAGTACATTATCAACCCTTCCGGGATGTTCAGGAGTCCAATGGCTCTACATCTATGAAGCACGGATACCTCTAGGAGTAGGTGCGATGTCCGACACATGGCAATGTCCGACACTAGTATGACACCCGGACGACACGTGTCAGAAAAGTCAAACAAGTGTCAGAAAAGTCAGACAAGTGTTCCTTAAAATAGTTTTTTCCTTGCTTCGACACTCATTGAATCAGTGTCCGACACCCGTATGATACTCATACCACATATATTAGATAATTCAGACAAATGTTTCAAACAAAAATTTATTCTTTTTCTTTGCTTCAACACACCTTCATACATTTTTTGGACAAATCTCACACAAACCTAAAAAGGGTTAAACATGCATTGAAACAATGTTATCAATAAAGAATTAAAGACATTAATTTTGATTAGAATATTTTTAACATTTTAATAATAGATGGATAAATGAAGCTGAAATTATCTTATATGTGGCGATGTTGGTGTCCTATGTTTGATATAATCGGTGTCAGAGTGTCCGTGTCGTGTCCGTGTCGGAGTCCGTGCATCATAGCTCTACATCTTTCTTTCCATGAAAAAAAAATCCCACTTTCAAATCAGAGCCTCCTATTTTTATCCATTTAGTTTGCATTCTGTTAGCTGTCAGTTAGACTGTTGTTGATAACAGAAACAGGTACTGATCTACAGCACTTGCCCTAAGTTTTCTAACATACAACGTTTTTGGAGATCCACAAACATTTAGAAAATCCAAAATTTACAAAATATTATAGAACTGGTCTAATAAAGGAAAAGTATGTAGTTAGGTACCTCATCCCAGCCAATACCATATGCCAAGGGATTCATCCTCATCCTTATGAAAAGATAAGTATATCCCAGCCATGCACAGGCTTCTTTAACATTAGTTACAGTACCCAATGCAACCTCTGCATTCAAATTATCTTTCAACGAGCTAATAAACTGCAAAGAATTGAACAAAGAAAGTCAACGGAACACCAGATATATTAACAAAATTTTATGCATGATCCAACGGACAGACAACAGTTGAGAATACACGCATGAACACAGATGTATCAGCAGTTTCCTAATTATTACCTGGCTTTCTATAGGGAGTTGACTTGTCAATAGTCGCAAATAATATGCTAGTTTGTCATGAGATGTAATTATGATACCTTCACCACTTTTATCAAACTGTGGTCTCCCAGCTCGCCCAAATATCTGTGAAAATATAACAGAAACAGTACCTTAAGTAATGTAGAAAAGTTAAGCACTTAATATTACCTAATACAGGTAACACGGTGCCTTACCTGCATCACATCAAGCATACCCAGGTCTCGCCACCCACCAGCTTTTGCATCATATATTTGGGTTCCCTAGAGAACAACAGCCTTCAGATCAATTTAGAAATTACAAGACAAAAGTAACTCAAGAATCATAAAAATCTAGTGCACATAAAAATCTGTAGCTACATTCATATAGTGTCTTAGAACTAAAAGACCGCTACCGCACTACGTGACAGCAGTAGGATTTTGTTTCAAAATCAAGTTCCTAGGGCAAAGCCATGTTTATGAATCTTATATAAAAATATGAAAAGTGGTCCCCCAGAGTCAGGGGCTGTCGTAAACTCAATTAAGAAGCTACTGCATATTGGAAACCACCAAAAATATCTGATAGGTCAACTCCAAATCCTAATTGCTTAAGACAAAAGGAAAGTACATTGAAATGGTCAACTCTCACATGTTCTAATAGCTTTAGGCACTAGGTGCTTACATTGAAAGGGTGGATGAAGAACAAGGTTGGTTATATTAATAAGTGCCACCATTTACGAAAAATAAGAACAAGAACAGTAGCATGGATCAAACTTTTAAACGCCTGCTCAAAGAGCTATATTAATGTTAAGAAAAAACTCTCCTAAAACCATAAGGTGTTAGGTGCAGCACAAAAACATGTTTTGTTATCTATAACAATTTGTACACGAAAGCTAAACAATAACACCGCCCACTAATAAGAGAAACAGCAAGGTTGCAACAGATAACCAGTCCAGGCTGTCTCATATCAAGCAAATAAATAAGGCCAATAGTAAATATTGTACAGCTATCGTGAAATTTGTGTAATTCAAGTAGCCTAGATTTCACCGGCAATAAATAAAAACTTATAAGTGACTTGGGAAAGTTGACGCAAAAGATTTCATTTTTTTAAGTAGATGCAAAAGATTTCTTTTTTTTAAGTTGATGCAAAAGATTTCTTTTTTTTTTAATCCTATGAATACTACAGTTTGATGTATTCTGCCAACAATATTTTACCTAACAAATTAACTGTAATCCGATACATATATAAAACCAATATGATACAAAGTAATCTGTAATACAAACCTTAATGACAACTGTGTGAGCAGGTAGATTGACACCCCATGCCAGAGTTGCTGTACAGACGAGTACCTAAAAACACCATAAGGCATACTTAAATGAAACAAGAGGCAAATTCTGAGTCTAAACTGAAAACTAGTGAGAAAATATCTACCTTCAAAAGTCCCTCGGAGAAAAGCCTTTCAGTCAGTCCTCTATCTGATCGTAACATCCCAGCATGATGAATACCCATGCCAAAACCAAAAAGTTCAACGAGATCTTTGTTTTTTGATTTAATGACTTCTTTCTGGAATGCATAAATAGAAAATCTATGAATCAAGAATAACAGACATCACAATAAAATCTAAATAAATTTTCACTCTAACAACCTTCATAAAGAAATACTGTGGATGTGCGTCATTATTGAAGAGTAAAAGTTCGTCACTCCTTTGTGCAAGTTCAGTCTGTTGAACATGACATAAAAATGATGAAACTGAAAGCAAAGCATGGGGCACAAATAATACAATATGTTTATATATACTGAAGTATATAATATAATATAATATAATATAATATAATATAATATAATATAATATAATATAATATAATATAATATAATATAATATAATATAATATAATATAATATAATATAATATAATATAATGGTTTCGGCAAGCCTGCAATACAATGATTAAGAACTTCACATTAAACTTCTTAAATGACAAACCAGTTTCTTAGCAGTCTTTGCAGTGTCTTTTCGTGAATGAACAAACACCATTGCCTGATGACCTTGCTTTATAGAATCAACAACCTAAATTGAACAAAAGAACCAAAGCTAGAAAATTAGCCAACAGTGCATGATATATGATGTTTTGAAGAGAACTTAGATGGAACAATACCTTCCGATAGCATATATCATTCAACAATTCATTACGAGTTGCAAAGTTTGGTTCACTAATTCCAATATACTGTTGTGCAAGAGGCACTGGGCGATAACTTGAATCAAAAAAGAAAAGACCTGTGTCTGGATTTACTCTGAGAAACTGTGCAACCTGGAAAAATAAAAGGTCAGGGTTGCAGCTAGGTCCAGTAGATACTTCAGCATACAAGACTTCAGTCAAAAAGAGGGAAAAACAAATATATATTATTTGGACCAAACACCTCTAGGTAATTGGGGAGTGTGGCAGAAAGGCCCACAATGCGTATCATTGACTGGCTTGACTCCACCTGATATTAAAAATAAGGAATTCTTCAATTAGAAGTCTACTATCACATGAAGAAATAAATGGCCATAATGTATCAGATGTTATCTAAATAAAAACATTGACTTACAAGGATCCACTATAAGTCTACACAATATTGTAGTCAATGCATTTATCTTTCTTTTGCTTGCATTGAAATTAAAATTCTAGCTCATAACCACCAGATAGAAGTGACAGTCTAATCAAAATTCTAGATTCCATTTAAATTTGGGGAAAAAGAAACTGAATTTAGATCATCGTAGAGAGGCTGGTCTGAATTTCTGTTTGAAAGCTCAATTCACTAAGTATAAAAATGCTTCATGCATGCTTTTCACAAAAACTCATGTAAATGTTGAAACATACTTGACCAAATGGCTTACCTGCCGCAGTGTCCTAGCAACTAAAGCCTCTATAACAGGACCTCTATCATCATTGAGTAGATGTACTTCATCAATAATTAAGAGCTTTACCAGCATCGAGAGTGACATATCACTGCTCTTGCGAGTTATGACATCCCATTTCTCAGGAGTTGTCACTATCATCTGATTTAACCCATGAAAGAAAAAATAAACAAATGAAACTTAGTTTGTATGGTGGCAAAAAAATCCAAAACCAGAAATTTTCATAACAAGAAACCTGAGTTTCTTCTAGTTCATTTTTAGAGAGCTGCATATCTCCAGTAAGCTCTCTGACACTCATATTCAACGGAGACAGACGTTGGCTGAATGTTGATGTGACTTCTGCAGCCAAAGCCTAGAATGGACCAGAACGTTAATTTACAAATGAAACAGAAATGCAGGGAACAAAATGTAATGCATGAATGGAATATAAATTTTAGATATGATATAAAACATAAATGCAGGGGAAAAAAGGCAAAGTTGAACTATGTAGCACCGACACCTCTAGGAAAAAGGTGAGTCTGAGTCAGTGCCGGTGTCAACACTTGTGATTACGTTTAATTTATTTATTTTTTCAAATTATTACCGGTTTTGACATGTCAATGTTGGTGTCATATTTTTGACGTCCGTGCTTCAAAGAAGTTGAATAGACAAATACAAAGAGCAAAATTAGCAGCATACCTTCATCGGAGCAACATAAACTATCTTAAATTCATCTTTATGCAAGTAACCATCCCTAAAGTGTTGTCCAATCTGCATACAATTCATCATCAAGGAAAGAGGTTATACTTTATGAAAAGCACAATTTCATTGAGAAAGAAAGAGCACACAATGAAGGATAATAAATCCTCTTCACATAGCCTAAAAATAAAAATTGAACAAATAAGAAACAACAAGAATACAATAAAGCAAGTTATCCGGTCAAACTCTCGGAGAGGTTTAAAAATAGGTAATGTGCATCTCACATGCTACCTCTTTAATGAAGAATGAGTTGAGAGGCGTATCATGGATATTAGAGAATAGTCTAGAATGCCACATCAGCATAACTAACTTATAGTTAGTTATGGTGTGGTGTAGGTTAAGCTAGCTAGTGGCACAGGTTTAGAATGCCTATATAACCATGTATTGCTGTAAACTGTTCAACAAAAATAACAGAATTCAGTTTTCAGTTAGATCTATCTTCTCTCTCTTCTCTCTCTCTCTCTTTTCTTCTTTCTCTCTTTCACTCTAATATGATAACATAGAGCTTCGGTTCTGATTCATGGCTTCTTCTTCTTCTTCTCCGGCGTTGACCTCGACAACTACTCAGGGAGCCGTAGCTCCAACGGCGTCAATGTCGTTTCAGCGCTGAAAAGCTCGATGAAAAGAATTTTTTACTGTGGCGTCAGCAAGTTGATCCGTTCTTCAATGCGAACAACCTGCAGAATTATCTCTATCTTCGTGACATACCTGCGCAATTTCTCACCGAAGAAGATCGCGCTGCTAATCGCGAGAATCCTTCCTATCGCGCTTGGATCACGCAAGATCAGTGGCTGCTGACGTGGCTTCAGTCCACGTTACCACCTTCAATTCTCTCGCATTCTTGGATGTGTTCATTTGTATGAACTTTGGGAACGAATTCTTGCACATTTTCAGAAATTGATACGTGCGAAAGCGAGGCAGTTGAGAGTGGAACTCAGATCTACAATGTTAGAGGACAAATCTGTTGAAGAGTATCTAGTTCGTATCGAAGCCCTAGTTGATGCACTCGCCTCAGTTGGAGATCCAGTTCCTGATCAACAACACATTGATGTTATACTTGAAGGTCTTCCTCAAGATTTTGCTTCTGTTGTTTCTGTAATTGATAGCAAATTTGACTCTGTGCAACTCGAAGAAGTTGAGGCTCTCCTTCTAGCACATGAAATGAGGTTCAACAAGCATAAGAAACACGCACAAATGGAGGTAGCTGCTTCAGTGAATCTCACTCAAGCTAATTCTCAAACTGAAACAGAGGTATCAAATGCTAAGATTACTGAACAAGGAGCTAATTTCACCTTTTCATCTAGAGGAGGTCGTGGTGGAGGACGTGGCCGTGGCAGAGGCAGGTTCAGTAACATTTAGTGGCAGGTTTGCTTCAAGTTTGGACATCTGGCTGTTCAATGTTATCACAGGTTCAATCAGCAGTTTCAACCTGCTATACCTGCAGACTTTCAAACTATGAATCTGCAAAACTTCTACAATCCTTACCAACCTATTGGTGGACCTCAGTTTGCACAGCCAATATCTAACACCTGGACACGTCCAAATTATAAACCTCGGCTTGCTCTATTGCCCACTCCACAACCACAAGTTGTTTCTAATGCTATGCTTACCAAAACTGGTGTAGCTTCAAGCAGTGCTTGGTTCCCAGATTCAGGAGCTTCTTTTCATGTCACCAATGCTTCTCAAAACATACAACAATCCACACCATTTGACGGTCCTGATCAGATCTTCATTGGTAATGGTCAAGGTTTGCGTCTTCACTCCTCAGGCTTATCCTATTTTCCATCTCAATTTAACCCTAACACCTCGTTAGTTTTTCATTATTTAGTGCATGTTCCTTCCATCACAAAGAATCTCATAAGTGTTAGTAAGTTTTGTCTTGATAATTGTGTATTTTTTTAGTTTCATTCTGATATCTGTTATGTCAAATCCCAGGCCTCCAATGAAATTCTGCTCCAAGGTCGTGTAGGCAGAGATGGCCTATATGAATTTCCTCATCTTCAGCTTATTCAGCCGCCCAAAACAAGTCAAGTCTCATGTTTGTCCTTAGCCTCAAGTGATCCTGCTTCCAGCTCAAATTTTAGTACTACTCCTAGGATTTCTAATTCCAATAAAAATGTATCTGAAAATAACTCATGTAATTCCCATTTTACCTGGCATTTACGCCTTGGTCATCCCAATCCTCATACTATGAAACTTGTTCTAGCATAATGTAATATTCCCTATTCTAATAAAGCTAATTCCCTATTTTGTTCAGCCTGCTGTATGGGCAAAGCTCATAGACTGCATTCCCCACAGTCACAAACTCAATATGCCTCACCTCTTGAACTAATTTGCAGTGATCTTTGGGGTTCATTCAGCCCCAGTCAAATCCTCACAAAATTTTCACTACTATATCACATTTGTTGATGCCTACACAAGATTTACCTGGCTTTACATGCTTAACTAAATCTGAGGCATTAAACATTTTTAAATAATTCAAGGCCATGGCTGAACTGCAGTTTGGCTATCTTATCAAAGCTGTTCAAACAGACTGGGGTGGTGAATTTCGCCCATTTACAAAGTTTCTTTCTGACCTTGGAATCACTCATCGTCTCATTTGTCCCCACACTCATCACCAAAATGATGTGGTAGAGAGAAAGCATAGGCACATTGTTGATCTAGGCCTTACTCTTCTTAGCCATGCCTCTCTTCCTCTCAAATTTTGGGACCATGATTTCGTAACTGCTGTCTATCTCATCAATCGCTTACCAACAGTGTCTCTTAATAATAAGATCCCTTATACTGTCTTGTTCAATCAGAATCCTGATTATGGATTCGTTAGAGTCTTTGGCTGTGCGTGCTTTCGTCTTCTACGTCCCTACAACCCTCACAAATTTGATTTTAGATCACATGAGTGTCTCTTTTTAGGGTACGCTACAGCTCACAAAGGTTACATGTGTCTCTCTCCAAGTGGAAGAATCTTCATTTCCAAGGATGTGCTATTAAATGAGTCCAAGTTTCCCTATCATAATTTGTTTCCAAAGCCACCTTCCCTCCACCTTTATTCCATCTTCCTCCTCATCCACCATCACATTACATACTCAAGTTCTCCCTGCTTTTTCTCCTCCTATTGAGGTTTCTATGTCTTCTACTCCTGGTCATGCTACTGTAGAACCTGTTTCCTCCAACTCTGCACCTTCTTTATCTAGTAATCCTGTCTCCTCTGCATCTGCTCCTTCCATGGCTAATGCTCAACCCAATTCTCCTTCTTCACAATCCTCCTTTCCTGTCTCTATTTCTAGGGATCCTGCCCTTCAACCTCTTCCAATTAATTCTCATCCTATGACTACCAGAACCAAGTCTGGTGTTCCTTTACCTAGACTTCATCCCTCAGTGTTTCTTGTACATTCTGAGCCTAGGAGTGTTAAACAAGCCCTTCAAGATCCTAAGTGGTTTGCTGCTATGCAAGAGGAGTACAGTGCCTTGAAAAGAAACAAAACCTGGTCATTAGTTCCTCTTCCTCCAAACAGGAAAGCTATAGGGTGTAAGTGGGTATTTCGAGTTAAGGAAAATGCTGATGGATCAGTCAATAAATACAAGATCAGGCTTGTTGCTAAAGGGTTTCATCAAGTTCATGGTTTTGATTTTAATGAAACCTTCTCTCCTGTTATTAAGCCTGTTACTATTAGACTAATTCTTACTTTAGCTCTCACTCATAATTGGCCTTTGCAGCAGTTGGGTGTTAATAATGCATTTCCGAATGGCCTGCTTGAAGAGGAAGTTTATATGGTGCAGCCTCCTGGTTTCACATCTTCTAATTCCTCCTTGGTCTGTCGTTTACACAAGGCCTTGTATGGCCTCAAACAGGCCCCAAGACAATGGTTTGAGAGACTTAAAACCACACTTTTGGCTTTTGGTTTTGTCATCAGCAAGTGTGACACTTCTCTGTTTATCTACAAACATCACAGTGCTACTGTCTATATGCTGGTATATGTTGATAATATCATCATCACAGGCAGCTCAGTTGCTCTCATTCAACAAATCACCCTCAAGCTCAATCAGGTTTTTACTCTTAAATAGCTTGGGGACTTGGATTATTTTCTTGGCCTTGAGGTAAAGAAGTTGTCCAATGGCAACTTGCTTCTTGCTCAATCCAAATATCCAAGGGACCTTCTTGCCAAAATTAACATGTCTGACTCCAATTCTGTAGCTACCCCTATGGCTTCCACTACCAAACTTACCAAAACTGGTTCTACTGGGTTCTCTGATCCTTCTCTTTACAGGTCTATTGTAGGGGCTTTGCAATATGCTACTATCACTCGTCCTGAGATTTGTTATGCAGTCAATAAAGTGTGTCAGTTTGTGCCACATCCTTTAGACTCTCATTGGTTGGCTGTCAAGCGTATCCTGCGTTATCTTAAGGGTACTCTCACCTCTGGGTTGCTGTTCACCCCTGCCTCGCCTGCACAACCTTTCTCTCTTCAAGCCTTCTGTGATGCAGATTGGGCTGCTGACTCTGATGATAGAAGGTCCACTTCTGGGTCAGCTGTATTCTTGGGGCCTCATCTGATTTCCTGGTGGTCAAAGAAACAGACTGTTGTGGCTCGCTCTAGTAAAGAAGTTGAATATCAAAGCTTGGCTCAAACAACTGCTAAGGTTCTGTGGGTTCAAATACTGCTTGCAGAACTGAATGTTCCTTTCACCACTCCTACTATTTTCTGTGACAATCAAAGTACTGTTGCTATGTCACATAATCCAGTTCTCCATGCTCGAACCAAGCATATGGAAATAGATCTATTTTTTGTGAGGGAAAAGGTCCTCAACAAAACTCTAGCAGTGTGTCACATTCCTGGTGTTGATCAGAAAGTTGATATTCTCATTAAACCCTATCTCAACCTGACTGCTTCCAGTGTTCCTTCACAGCCGCCTTGAGCTTGTGGGGAGTATTAGAGAATAGTCTAGAATGCCACATCAGCAAGTTAGTTATGTTGTGGGGTAGGCTAAGCTAGCTAGTGGGACAGGTTCAGAATGCCTATATAACCATGTATTGTTGTAAACTGTTCAACAATAATAACAGAATTCAGTTTTCAGTTAGATCTATCTTTTCTCTCTTCTCTCTCTCTTTTCTTCTTTCACTCTAATAATGGAGGATGGCGTGTTTTAAGAAAATGAAGGCAAAGCACAACTTACATATTAAGAGGTTTACATAAAAGATTTATCACGGGAGCAATAAAACGCTTACTCTTCAGATAACATGCCTTTTTAGTTTTATTATTAAAGGTTAAATATACAACACCTCCTGCAATATAGCCAAGTTTTGATTTACCCCCAATAATATTTTTTTTATTCCCCCTGTAATATTTTTTTTTTGTTTTACTCCCCTTAAGCGTACAATTTGAACACTGAATCTGGGGTAAACCAAAAAAAATATTATAGGGAAGTAACTTTGACGATTAGAGGGTAAAAGACATAGAATTTTAACATTTTAAGGGGATCCAAAATTATTTTTTTACGGGGGATAAACCAAATCTTACCTATATTGCAGGGGGTGTTGTATATTTAACCCTATTATTAAAAAGTTGTTGAGAGGTCCCACATTATATGCGGCATGAGATATGGCCTAACAATGTGATTATAAGTGGTGGGTAGTCCTCACCTTCCAAGTCGATTCCAAATTCTAAGATGGAATCATAGATAAGAATGAAATGAATTTATTAATGACATCTCTCACCTTACAACCTGGTTTTGTTAAGATGAGTTATGTAAAATATGAAATTATAAGATGGTTTTATATAAAATTCTAAGATGGTATTAGGGCATACACGAGATCCATTAGGTCACTCTAGTCACACTATATGTTCGGTCCTAGGCATGAGGGAGGTGCGTTGAGAAGTCTAACATTGAATGAGATATGGTCTGAGAATGTTTTTATAAGTGGTGGATAGTTCTTTCCTTAAAAGCTGGTTTTGTAGGGGTTGAGTTAGACTCAAACTAAATTCCAAACAAATAATAATAATAATAATAATAATAATAATACAACAATCAAGCTTTATCCCACTAAGTGAGGTCGGTTACATGGATCAACTTTTGCTATAATGTTCTATCTATAACTGTAAAGAAATGTGGTTAGACCTAACTCAACCCTACAAAAACGGTTTTTAAGGTGAGAATTTGCCCCCACTTATAAAAACATGTTCAGGCCATATATTGTCCGATGTGAGACTTTTAACAATAACCATGCTTCCCTTAAAGCTGAAACTAGAATGTCTTCAAAATCAAAATCGCTAAGCTATAGTGTATTATTCCCAGTTTTTAACATTTCCTTAATGATCCACTCATTTCTTCTTTCATATACCATAAGTGTCTTTTTCCTGATGTATATTTTAGTAACTCCAAGAGGTCTAACATGACCCAACAATCTAGATTTCTTGACAATCTTCCAAATCAAAAAGACGGAATAAATTGCACAAAATAAATTGGAAATAAAGAATGAGGATAAAATCAACAGAAAAAGGCATAAATAGACCACTAGGCTTTTCACATAACTCCACACTCACCTGCAGAATTATGACACGTATAACCAAAAATATCGCATCACATGTATTTTGCAGTAAAACTATAACAAAAATAGATTGAAAGTTAAAATTTAAGATAGGTTTAAGATCAAGAAAGTAACAAATACACAAAGCAAATAGCTCCTACATCCACATTATTTATCGCATGATATCTATAAAGGGAGAGAAAATTAAAACATTGATTTCAAATGATAGAAATAAATCATATTTTCAGGGAAGAGTAAATATAATGCAGGTATTCACCTCATGAAGAATTGAAATCATAGCTATGTTAGTTTTTCCAGCTCCTGTGGGGGCACACACCTGCAAGCATAAGAAAAGCTCTTTTAACAATAGAAAGCAAACACTTGTTTCTCTATGTCAAATAAAATGCATCTTTGATCATTAATTTTTTTTTTAAAAGACAACATAGCACTCACGAGTATATTCTCATTGGTTCCATAAACAGTTTGAAATATCCTGCTCTGAATACGGTTCAGCGATTTGTAACCACGGAAAGCGGCTTGAGCAAAGTCATCTAACTCACTGATCTCAATCTGGAAGTGCATAAATGTAGTAGATATGCATCAATAGCACCACTTTATCACAAACAATTACTAACAAGTATATTTTAAGGGATTGGAGGAATCAACAGCATTCAATTGGTCAATATTTAGCTAACATAGATAAAATGCAAAATGTATGCTTTAATTTTTTATTGTAGGCTGATAATATGGTACCGTCTTTTAATAACCACAGATGTAAGTGCTCAAATATCAAAAAAATACCTTACAAGATAATCTAAGAAACCGTGAGATAGCTAACATAGTATGAAGGTATTAGAACATTTTTTTTAATATTGTAACAAGAAACTAATCCTCCTAGGAGATGATCTAAGCCGCTCTAAGATTACAAACTAATCCTATGAGATAAACCAAGATACTCTATCATAATATAAAGATATTATAATGTTTTTTAATAATTCTAACAGACAGGATAAATCAAACCCATTGTGCTCATTTCATATATTGATGAGGGAAATATATCTACCAAAAAGGATTCACGTTCTTTCATTAAATAGTTGAAAGCATCTCACAAATCACAACAAAGAGATATACCAGTCTTTCTCCAGGTTTCATTGGCGCAGTTGGTTTTGGGGGAACAATAACCTCTTCATACCCCTTACAATACTTTTTGATAGTTCCTTCAGGGAGAGCATTAACAGCTATTGCCCTATCTCCGGTACCGATCATCCCATCAACCAAATTTTTCCTCTCACTTGCTTGAAGTAAAGATAAGAAATCCAGTGTAGACAAGTCATCACCCCCAGCATGTTCTATTCCTCGCCTGTTTCGCTTTTCCTCCTTGCGCCGAAGCTTGTCAATTTGTTTGTCTGATTCTGTTTGTACAGTCACCTAAAAAAAGTAGCTCTTTATGGAAGGAAGTATTTTTTAACATAATACAATATATGTATGCATTTCATTATATACAGGTGAAGAAGAGGAGATTGATGACAAAGAGCATAGTCAACACCTGTGTCCCATAACTAGGCATGCGAGACTGAGCATTTGCAGCACTTGTATCAGATTTGAATACTGATAAGCCATAATGAATAGAATCAACGATCTCTGTCCGGTGCTACAATTTGTCAAAAAAACATCAAGTATGATTCAAACAAATACATAGTAACTCAAGTTTCTTTCACTATCAGATAGTTGACAAGCTTCAAAAGCAAAAGTTGACACTTTTCTTAAGGAACGATTACATGGACACAGACGTAGGAGAGTGAAGTTCACAAAGAATTATTGATGACCTTTTTAAGAAATAAGAGAGGGAGCTAGCATGTCCTCACCAGTAGAAGATTTTGCACAGTTTCAAATGCATTATCACCAACAAGATCCAACAAATCTCCAGCTATCTTCAAAAAGAATGAATAAGTGTAAGCTTCATGTTGTAAAACCTTCGATATATATACTTGAAGAGAATTTTGACATCGAGCAATACCTCTTCACCAGGCTTTTCTGAATTAAGAACCCTACAAATGGCCATTGCCAGTTCATCTCGAGATACCTGTGAATTACAATTCCTAACAATTCTATCACATGCATCTCTTAACCAAGTCAAATTGAACTTTTCTACTTCGGCAACAAAATGATCTGTTGGGTCAATATGGCTGTACTCTTCTTTCTGAAATGCTAAAGAAACTGTGTTTTTGAAATCTATTATGTCTCCATCATCTAAAGATACATCAACCATGAAACGAGTTGGGGGTTGAAAAACCAAATCATCTCCAAATTCCACATCCTCATCAACATCATGATGTCTTTCCAAAGAAACGGAAGAATTTTTATTATTAGGTTGCAAAATTAAGAGTTTTTGTGCTAGAGATGCAACTTCTCTCAACTTGGTATCAACAATTGCATGACCGACAAGGTTTTCCAATTCTAACCTGCAGACCAATGTCACGAACTGAAAGTTTAGTCTTTGAGCAAATGCTCCAATCTCTTCAATGTTCAAGACTTATATAACAGTCAATCAAATACATAAGCCTTATTATGGCATCTGCATTTTGTAATATGAACCCAGCAACAGAAACTTAGAATTTCTATAACATTGTATTCAAGTCCTCTAAATGGCATTTGAAAAGGCTTGTAAAATTCCATAATATTCCAAAAGCCATGTGAAACTGAACAATAACTCTGTGCCTTTATATAAAAATAACTATTCAATCACTTAACGTTGGTATCTACAGTCAAATGAAAACTTCAAAAGCCAAAACTTACTTTTTATCAAAAATAATTCTATCAATAGAGTCCTCCTCTTCAATTGGCCTGCTAAACAGACGGTACAAAGTCAGGGCCACCTGGTGGAAATCCTCAGATCGCATTTCTCCATCAACCAAGCTCACTACTGCTCCTATAAACTGTTTGTAGGCTTGTCGCACTTCTAATGAAGCTGCTTCACCAATTCATCAAATGCAAACATGTCATCATTAACTACATTCTTCTTTTTTGTATCATTTGAAGGGAAAAAAATAGCTTATTGATTTTAAAACATGAACTATACCTTCTTCCCAACCATGTACAATCTTCTGTGCGAGTTCTGATTCATCAAGCGAGCTTGCAACACTAAATGTCACAGTTCAAAATCAAAACATATCATCAATAAATTGCACAGAGACATTCAAAGCATTCTAATCATTGAAAACAAAAGCAAAAAGCAAAAACTAGTAGCATCTCAAAATCCAAAAACAAAGAAACTCAAAAAATGACACAAATACAATACAAATTCCAAAAAAAAGAAGAAAAAAAATCACACAAAGAAACTCTAAGCACTCTAACCACCTAAAAAAAACTAAAACAAAACCAGTAGCATCTCAAAGTCCAAAAACATAGAAACTCGTAAACAAGGTTTTAAATAACGGTCGCGTTGTGGTAGTGTAAATGCTTTTGCGGTTTCAGTCAATACAGGTGTTGCGGTACTAATATCAGTCGTCGCGTTGTGAGTTAACCACAATTTCTTTTTCACCATAAAGACGGTGAATAACCATATCGGTTTCGGTACCTTCCGATACCGTTTTGTCGCAGCCTTTTTCGTGGTAACAGACCGTTGTTTAGAACCTTGCTCATAAATGCCACGATACAGTACAAAATCAAGAAAATATTATCAATAAATCAATCTAATCACAGATAGCCAAAAGCAAAAGTCAGTAACATCTCAAAAATCCAAAAACTAATAAACTCAATAAATGTCACAATACAAAACACAATAAATCAATATATTGCACAAAAAAGATATCAAAGCATTCTCAATAAAAACAAAACTTTAAAACAAAACAAGTAGCATCTCAAAGTCCAAAAACAATAAAATTCATAAGTCTACAGTGCACCACTAAATCCCAAAAAAAAAAAAAAATCATCAATAAATTGCGCAGAAACTCAAAGCAATCTACTCACAGAAAGCAAAACTAATAAAGCAAAATACAATAGCATCTCAAAGTCCAAAACCTAAGAAATTACAAAACCAATAAATTGCACAAAGAAAATCAAATCATTCAAATAACAGAAAACAAAATCAAAATACAGTAGCATCACAAATTGCGCAGAAACTCAAAGTAATCTAATCACAGAAAACAAAACTAAAAATAAAAATCTAGTAGCATCTCAAATTCTCTATACTTTCGGCAATTAAACTTCTAATTTCTCTTTTAATTTTCTTTGCGCTGAAATCAATGATAAAAAGAGAAAACTAAATTAAAAATGATAAGTTAGGGTTTAATTACTGATGAGGTTTTTGATTTTGAAGAAGAGCTTTGCGATGAAGATATGCTTGGTCAATATCAAATGGGTCTCTGAGAGAATTTGTAAGGCGAGGAATCTGAATCAACATTGTTGATATTGAATAGAGTGATGATCCTAGGTAACTCCCTTCTGCTGCGTTGAGAATACAATAGATGGTGATGAGTAATTGAGTATGGAGAGTGGAGACCTAATGAATTAACTCTGTCACTTGAAGTTCGGGTTTAGTGTTATTTCTTGCTCTCCACGAGACACCGGATAGCAAAAAAACTTTCTGAATCTATTTTTTCTTCTATAGTTAAAAAACTGAATTATTTTTTAAAATAATTTTATCTTAAAAAAAAATCTCAAATAACCACATTTTTAAATAATTTATCAAACCAATCATTTTTAAAAAAAAAAAAAACCGTTCTCTAAAGGATGTGCATTCTAATTTTGCCTTAGACACCATTGTTTGTGATGCATTCTTGTCTGTCACGTCAATGGTAGTGATGCATATAGAATTTTTTTTAAAATAACTATTTTTTTTAATTAAAATCTCAAATAAACTCAAAATTTAAAAAAATATCAAAATGGCTATTTTCTACAAGAGCCTCCATATTATATGGCTGATCAAGGTTATCCTAACCTGAGTCACCATTTCATATGGCGTAAGGATTAAAAATTGAAACCCTACTCTACACTGAGTCGTCATACCATATGGCGCCTCAGCTGTACGGTTTTTTTTATATAATATTTAATTTTTTAAAAAAAACATATAATTAAAAATAATAATAAAATTTGTTCATTTTTAATATTTTGTAAAAAAAATATAATTAAAAGGAATAATAAATTTTGTAAGAGTATTTATGGCATATCATATGTGGTCCGTACTATTTCATTTTTCTATAAATAAAACTGCACACACATCTCTTTTTTCACAACAATTTTCACCAATAGACTCAACTCTTCATAATTTTCAAATCAGTCTAGAATGTCTGCATTTCTAAAGCAACGTTCATTGTCGTCGTCATCATCGGAGGAACCGTTTCCAACATTTCCTCTAATGAAAAGAAATGCTCTAGTTTATTTTTCAGCAACAAAGCCTCCGATGAAGGTGTTATTGTGGAACACGCAGACTTTGAAGCATTTTCATAGGGAACTGAACCACTGGCTGGAATGAGATATTGTTGTAGGTGAAAAGATTAGGAAAATTGAGAGGTTGATTGAGGAGTCAGGGAGAAACAGAGTTACTCGTGATTGAAGAAAAGTGAAAAATGATGTTGGTGTCCTTGTGATGATGTTAACACCAAAGAAGATTACCTTGATGGTTGTGATATCCTAGACAAGTTAATGCATTGTGTTGTTTTATGTGGGTTTGTTGTTGTTATTTTTGGATTGTTATTTTGATATTAGGTTATGTTGTTGTTATTTTTGGAATGTTGTTTTGATATTAAGTTATGTTTGTTTAATTTATGTTGTTGTTAATTGTAATTGCTTAGTTATGCTTTCAATGGAATAAAATTTGTTGTTGATTTAAAGGGACATGGTTGCATTAGAAACTATGATCATGTGTTTTATCCTACATTGAGACATTTTGTACGATTGTGTCCTAGTTGCCAACACGAACTACATAATCTAACCATTTTATTTGTTGCATCCATCTTTGTTCGAATGTGCGTGCTATTAGGGCGACCCTTTTTCTTTCTTCGCATCAAATCATTATGTCAGACAATTTCGCCTTCGCATGGAGACCAATAGTCCTCATTTTCCACCACTTGAAAGCTACATATGTAGACATTGCATAGACTTATCACTTGGAGAACAACAGAAAGATAGTTGGTTAGATCCTGTAGATGTTTTTGATTGGCTGCATTTTGTGGCAAAACATTGATGTATGTGTGAATGTCATGATTGATGTTATGACATACATAATGAGTGTACTGCTGGGTAAGTTTGAATAGCTAAGAGCAAAGTATGTTAGATGCCATGCTGGATGTTATGACATCAAGCAGCTGACATCAGGGCGCGTGTTTTAGGTTCTGGTATATTGCATGAGGAAGCTCAGGCTATACTTCAGGAAACATTTTAGGAATCTTGGTTATCTCAAGCGAAATGCCAGGCATGGCTGAGGATAACCTATGACCAAACTGTTAGTGCGCAGCTTAATGAAAAGAGGTCTTAACTGGGTTAAACCTAATTTCTGCACTAAGGCCCAAGATCTTTCTGTTGCTTATAAATAACAAATTAGCAATCCTAATGGAAGACAGTTCTTGGCAGGAGTCCTGGACAGAGTTTTTGACAGAGATTTTACAGAGTGTTTTTGAGTTATTTGTTAGTGAAGAATTCTGTGTTATGCAGTCAGTTCTTCACATGTGTATTGTGTTTTAGGATTTCTTGTGAGCCAAGCAATTATCTCTTGGATGATTGCATTGGACTAGTGTGTTTTGAGTTGTACTTTGTGTGTGTCACTCTAAGCTTTTAAGCACAAGTGTTGTGTCTATTGATTGAATTTGTGAAGCAAAATCAAGGTTTGTTTGAAGTGTGTCTTCAATTTTATCTGTAACTGTAATTGGTTGATATCACTGTTGTGATTGAGGGAGAGTGAGTAGGAACTCAAGTCTAGTGTTAGGCTGAAGTTGCATTGGGTAGGTCTTAAGTGAATAGTGCAAACTGGTTGTTTGACTCTGAATTAATTCTACTAATAGTGGATTTCCTCCCTGGCTTGGTAGCCCCCAAATGTAGGTGTGATTTGCATTGAACTAGGTCAACAACTCTCTGTGTTATTTACTGCTTTCAATTCCTATTTATTGTTAAGTTTTGTAGTCTGCTCAGTAGTGGATGTCATAACATCCACTGTAACATCGACTATTTGGTACCTAGAATTTTAATTGACATTAGAGCAGGCACCCTGCTTGTTATTTTCTGGGTGAGATCTAGGGAAAATAAATTTTGGTACTATGGACAAGGATATAGGATTCACACATAGACCACCAATTCTAGATGGCTCTAACTATGACTACTAGAAACCTCGTATGATAGCTTTCCTGAGGTCTCTGGATAGCAAGGTTTGGAGAGTAGCTAATTCAGGATGGGAACATCCAGTGAAAACAGATAAAGATGGAGCAACTGTGCTAATCCTTGAAGAAGAGTGGACCAAAGAGTAAGAAGCCTTAGCTCTTGGGAATTCTAAGGCCTTGAATGCTTTACTCAATGGAATAGACAAGAACATTTTCAGACTTGTGCATCACTATGAACTGGCCAGAGAAGTTTGGGATACCCTCAAAACAACTCATGAAGGTACCTCTAAGGTCAAGATATCAAGATTACAAATGCTGACCACTAAGTTTGAAAATCTGAGAATGAAGGAGGATGAGACTATTCATAAATTCTACGTGAATAGTCTTGAAATTGCCACTATCTCAGGAGCTTTAAGAGAGAAGATGTCTAAAGAAAAGCTTGTGAGGAAGATTCTCAGATCATTGCCTAAGAGATTTTCCATGAAGGTTACTGCTATTGAAGAGGCTCAAGACATCAGCAACATGAAGGTTGATGAACTCATTGGTTCTCTACAAACCTTTGAGATGGGGATGTGTGAAACTGTTGAAAAGAAGAACAAAAGCATAGCTCTTGTGTCAAATACTACAGAAGACTCAGATGAAGGCAATGGTGGAAGTGAGGAGAATATGTCAGAAGCTATAACTATGCTTGGAAGACAATTCAACATACTCATGAAAAGAATAGATAAGAAGGGCAAACCTAATGTCAAGAACATTTCATCTGACATCAGCAGAAGATTTAAATCTTAAGAAAGGGATAACCCAGGCAAAGAAATTCAGTGTCATGAATGTGAAGGCTATGGTCACATTAAAGTTGAATGTCCTACTTACCTCAAGAGGCAAAAAAAAGGTCTAACTGCCACCTGGTCAGATGGAGATTCTGATAGTGGATCAGAAGTAGAATCTGCAAAACATGTCACTGCACTAACTAATGTATCTGATGATAATTCTAGTGGAGATAAACTGACTTTTGATGTACTTGCAGCCTCATATAAACAGATGTGTATCAGAAGTGCAGAAGTGTGCCAACAAGGGGAGAAGCAAAAGACAATCATAAAGGAGTTGGAGGCTGAGAAGAAGGAACATCTTGCAACAATAGACTCACTCAACAATGAAGTTAGTTTGTTAAACTCCAAACATGATCAGATGTCAAAGTCCATCAGGATGTTAAACAAGGGGACTGACACTTTATAAGAAATTATACAAGTGGGTCAGAAAGCTAGAGACATGTCTGGAATAGGCTTTGTTGGTGAACAGAGACCTATCTTGGGTTGCAAGAGGACAAAGCCTGAAAATCATGGGACAAATAGGATGGCACGACCAATGTCACAACATCAGGGGGATAGAAACATGAAACAGACCAAGAGAAAGTTTCAAAGATGGAGGTGTTACCACTGTGGAAGATTTGGTCACATAAAGCGCTTTTGCTTCAAGCTACATGGATTTCCCAACCACACTCATCAAGTCAAACCCAAACAGGATGTTCTTGTCAAGAAACAACGAGGGGTTGCCAAGGAAGGTGCTCTAATAGCTCATACCTCTCTAAGGGTATCAGCTAAAGAAGACTGGTATTTTGATAGTGGCTGTTCCAAACATATGACTGGAATAAAGAACTTGTTGGTGGACATTAAACCTCATTCCACTAGCTATGTGACCTTTGGTGATGGAGCCAAAGGGGAAATAAAAGGTGTTGGAAAACTGGAGTGTCCTGGAGTTCCTAACCTAGACAATGTGTTGTTGGTAAAAGGACTGACTGTCAACCTTATCAGTATCAGTCAGCTCTGTGATCAAGGACTCAATGTCAAATTCACTAAGGGAGAATGTTTTGTCACAAATGGAGAAACAGAGGAAGTCATTAGGGGTTCTAGGTCTAAAGACAACTGTTACTTATGGGAACCTAAGGTATCAAGTAACTCCATTGTGTGTTCTATGGCCAGAGAAGAAAAGGAGGTCAATCTGTGGCATCAAAAACTTGGACATCTTCATCTAAGAGGGATGAAAAAGATCATATCCAAGGAAGCAGCGAGATGAATTCCCAAGTTGACTATTGATGAAGGAAAGGTATGTGGTGAATGTCAGGTTGGCAAGCAAACCAAGGTGTCACACCCAAGAATTGGACATCTCACAACATCTAAAACTCTAGAACTGTTGCACATGGACCTGATGGGACCAATGCAGGTAGAAAGTCTTTGTGGGAAGAGATATGCCTATGTGGTTATTGATGATTACTCTAGATACACCTAGATAAGTTTCATCAGAGAAAAATCAGATGTGTTTGAAGTCTTCAAAGATCTTTGTATTAGACTTCAAAGAGAAAAGGAAAGTGGTGTAGTCAGGATCAAGAGTGATCATGGAAAGGAGTTTGAAAACTCTAAGTTTGCTGAATTCTGCTCGTCTGAAGGAATCAGTCATTAATTCTCCTCCCCTATTACTCCTCAACAAAATGGAGTAGTGGAAAGGAAAAACAAGACTATTCAAGAATCTGCTAGAGCCATGATTCGTGCAACGAAATTGCCTGTGCACTTTTGGGCTGAGGCAATGAACACAGCCTGTTATGTTCACAACAGAGTCACCTTGAGAAAAGGAAATTCCTTCACCCTGTATGAACTATGGAAAGGAAGGAAACCAACTGTGAAGTATTTCCATGTTTTTGGGAGCAAGTGTTACATCCCGACAGATCGTGAACAAAGGATAAAAATGGATCCCAAAAGTGATGAAAGCATATTCCTGGGATACTCTACCAACAGCAGAGCATATAGAGTGTTCAACTCCAGAACAAAAGTCTTGATGGAATCCATCAATGTGATATTGATGACCAACATGAAGAAACCAATGTCATGGAGGATGTTGGAACATTCCTTGAGACACTTGTTGATGGTATGGTCAATTCTGAAGATCCTTAAGCTATAACTCCAGACTATGAGTCAGAAGCTCTAAGCAAAGAACCTTCTATCAGAATCCTTAAAGATCATCCCAAGGATCTTATCATTGGAGACCCTAACAGTGGTGTAAGGACCAGAGCTAGAGAAATCATCTCAAATGCATGCTTTGTATCCAAGATGGAACCCAAAAATGTGAAGGAGGCTCTAACTGATGAATATTGGATCAATGCTATGCAAGATGAATTAGAACAGTTCAAAAGGAATGAAGTGTGGGAATTGGTTCCAAGACCTGAAGGAACAAACATCATTGGCACCAAGTGGATCTTCAAGAACAAATTGGACGATAAATGAGCTATAACCAGAAACAAAGCTAGACTGGTAGGACAAGGTTATACTCAAGTGGAAGGGATTGATTTTGATGAAACTTTTGCACTTGTTGTAAGACTTGAGTCAATAAGACTGTTGTTAGGGATTGCTTGCATTCTAAAGTTCAAATTATTTCAGATGGATGCGAAAAGTGATGTTCTAAATGGATATTTGAATGAGGAAGTGTATGTGGAACAACCCACTGGATTTGCTGAACCTAACCTGCCAAACCATGTATACAAATTGAGGAAAGCTCTTTATGGATTAAAACAAGCTCCTAGAGCTTGGTATGAGAGACTAACTGAGTTTCTCACTACTAATGGGTATAGGAAAGGAGGGATAGACAAGACCCTCTTTGTGAAGGATGAAGGTGGAAAACTCATGATTGCTCAAATCTATGTGGATGATATAGTGTTTGGTGGAATGTCAGATAGAATGGTTAAACAGTTTGTCAATCAAATGCAATCTGAGTTTGAAATGAGTTTGTGTGGAGAACTAACATACTTTCTTGGGCTACAAGTCAAGCAAATGGAAGACTCTATTTTTTTATCCCAAAGTAAATATGCCAAAAACATAGTCAAAAAGTTTGGCATGGATAATGTGTAACGCTCCGATTCTGAATTCCCATTTTTATTGAGTCCTTATTTGATTTATTTAAGTGACTATTTTATTTATGTGGAATTTGTGTGATAATATGTTATGTTTACATATTGAGCTATTTTTGCCGACTTTGAGAGTTTCGGGTAAAAATAGGTTGGAGGGTATTTTGGGCATTAGCGATAATATTAAGTGGATATTTTGTGAGAATTAATTGATAAGTGTATGGAAAGAATTGGGAGGAAAGAAAATAGAATATGTGATATAGAGAGAAAAGAGAAAGATAGAAACATTAAGAAGAAAAACAAGAGAAAGAAAAGAGGAGGAGAGAAAAGAAGAGAAAGTGGAGCAAAACCTAGAATCATCAAGAATCAACCTTAACTTGCGATTAATCAGGTAAGGGTGAGAAGTTTTATCATCTTAATAATGTATATGATCATGTATGTGCTAGATTGGATTTGTTGGATTGTTTTCTATGTTTCCATTTCTAGGTCGAAAGTTGATTTAATCGGTAGAAACTGAGTTTTATCGGTTAGAATTTGGAATAGACGGTGTAGTATAGTCGAGTGATGAGTGGGTCGTGCTACTGGAACTGATTTGGATTAAATCGGTCGGTTTGTGAGGTTTGGGCTTTTGGACAGCCATGGGAGTTCTGAGTTCGCAGGTTCGCCAGGCGAAGCCCAGCGAGCAGCAGCGAACCAAGTCAGTAGCAAACACCCTGTCTTTGCTGGCAAGTTTGCCAGGCGAATGAGTGTGGCGAAGGTTCGCCAGGAGAGTGTGCTAGCGAGTAATTCCAGAATAACTCCCAGTGGTCTTCGCTGGCAAGTTCACCAGGCGAACGAAGTAGCGAAGGTTCGCCAGAGGCTTCGTCAGACGAAGGTTAGCGAACACAGCAACATATTTTCTTTTCTTGTGTTTTCCATTCGTGGATTGGTTGTGTGGTTTGGTTGCGATCATTCCTTGTCTGAGATGACTAATTGTATGCTGTTATGTGTGTTGTGGGTAGCCGTATGGCGTGAATCCTAGTTTGTGATTTGTGAGGTGTGAAATGTGGTCGTTTGGCAATTTTGTGCATTTACTTGAATTGAATAGAAATGCATGGCGAGATTGATTGTAAATGTGAACCATGTATGAAAATTGGTTTGAATGGATGATGAATATATATATATATATATATATATATATATATATATATATATATATATATATATATATATATATATATATATGCTTTGTGATACATATATTTGAATGCATAATGAATGTATGTGACGAATATGATGAATGCATGAGTATGTTTGTAAACATGTATGCATTTCAAGAGTGTCATGAGTCATGTTGCATGTGAAGCATCATGGTATGCATTCTTGTGTTGATTGATTCCTTGGTGAATCTGCAGAACCTTATGTGCCCTTGTGAGGTGTGAGCGATGGTTATATATTGATTCCTTGGTGAATCTGCAGAACCTCGTGTGCCCTTGTTGGGTGTGAGCGATGGTTATATATTGATTCCTCGGTGAATCTGCAGAATCTCGTGTGCCCTTATGGGGTGTGAGCGATGGTTATTTATTGATCCCTCGGTGGATTTGCAGAACCTCGTATGTTGCGATGGTTATATTTGATTCCTCGGTGAATCTGCAGAACCTCGTGTGCCCATATGGGGTGTGAGCGATGGTTATCTTGGTTCTTTAATTGAACCTGCTGAAATGAGTCGGTACCGCATTTGCATCTGCATAGAGTCGTGTGTCGGTCTCTATGAGTTGCATGTGGACATCTGTGCATGATGTATGGTGAATAAACATGAATGTAGATGTTTATGTAGATTGTTGATAATTGGCATGAATGGAAGGCTTGAAGATACATGTATGTGTGAATATATATGTATATGTGTGTATGTTTATGAATTGATATAAACATTGTTGATGCATATTGTATATGCTTGGTACTCTAGTTGTAAATAATTTATTGTGAATACATTGCGATGTACGGTGTAGTGGGATGAGTTGCGCTGAGAACGCGGATGCCGTTTTTGGACGTTATGAGTGTGTGTGTGTGTGTGTGTGTGTAAATATATATATGCATTATGTATTATGATATTGTTTCTCACCCTTCTGCTGTTTTATAATGCTATATGAGGCATTGCAGATTAGATTGCTGGAGTTTTTGTGAAGCGTGACTTCATTCCTTTTTGGTCGGTCGGCTCTGATATGTAGCACCGGGTAGCTAGGGATTATTTTGATTCTTTTGTGATACATCCGCGTATGTATCTGCTGATGAATGTTTATGTAAACATGATGGTTGAATATTGTTTATATTGATGATGTTGTAAATCAACTTGAATGATGTACATGTATGTGATTACATGTTTTGGAAGTTATGAAATATTTAGATGTTTCCGCCTATGTTCTAAATATTTTCCTTGTGGATGTTGCCCCGTTGTTGCATATCTGTTGAGCAGGTGTTGTATATGTTGAATTTTTGGTATAATGTGATATGTCCCTTTTATGTCGTGATATAAATGTACTCTGATGAAATTTTGAATTTATGCCTAAATGATTATTTGTATTACTTGGGGGTATAGAAAGGGGGTGTTACATTAAGTGGTATCAGAGCTAGTGTTGAGTCAGTTGTGTCTGTCTCGTTGTTTTGTTGGTTGAACGGTTGTTTAACCTTGTTGTTATTTTTGGGAATAATCAGAATATGGCTGGTTGTAATGACAATGCGATGGCTGTTTCATTTGAGGCAATGGCTAGGGCGGTGCAGGGTGCGCCGAATGTGAACGCTAATGATGAGTTTAGAAAGAATCAGCCGCCGGTATTCAAGGGAAGGTTTGATCCGGACGATGCTCAGATTTGGTTAAAGGAGATCAAGAGGATCTTTAGAGTTATGAATTATGCTGAAGGCAACAAGGTGAGACTTGGGACTTACATGCTGAGAGAGGAAGCCGACGACTGGTGGGTCGGTATGAGACAAGTTCTTGAAGTAGACGATGAGGAAATCACTTGGAATTTATTTCGCACCGAATTTTTGAGAAAGTATTATCCTGAGAGTGTGAAGGGAAAGAAGGAGATGGAGTTCCTGGAATTGAAACAAGGCAATATGTCTGTGATAGACTATACGGCTAAGTTCACAAAGTTAGTGAAGTTTCATCCTCACTATGATACGGTGACGGCATAATTTTCCAAGTGTGTTAAGTTTGAGAACGGCTTGCACCCTGAGATCAAGCAAGCGTTGGGTTATCAGAGGATTAGGAGATTTTCGAACTTGACCGAATGTTGTAGAATCTTTGAAGAAGATAGTAAAGCTCGTTCTACTCACTATAAGAGTTTGAATGAGAAGAGAGGGAAGCAACCGGTAAGGAGTGGACCTTATGTGACGCCTGATGATAAAGGTAAGCATAGGGAAAACTTTGTTAAGAGGTTCGGAGGTGGAAGTTTTGGTCCCATTAAGTGCTATAGGTGCGGTGAAGTGGGGCATAAATATTTTGAGTGTAAGAAGGATGAAGTGAAGTGTGCTAACTGTGGAAGTATCGGCCATGCTACAACTGATTGTAGAAGGAACATGGTGAAGTGTTACAACTGTGGGGAAGTTGGTCATATTAGTACAAAGTGTACTAAGCCAAAGCAAGCTCCAACAAGTGGGAAGGTATTTGCATTAGCCGGTGCAGACACTACTAATGCGGATCGGTTGATTAAAGGTACATGCTTTATTAATAATATGCCTTTAGTTGCTATTATTGATATCGGAGCGATTCATTCGTTCATTTCTTTTGAGTGCGCTAAGTGTTTGGATTTGTGTTTGTCTTCTTGTGGTGGTGATATGGTTATTGAGACACCCGCTTTGGGGTCGGTAACTACATCTTTGGTATGTTTAAGTTGTCCTTTGACCATATATGGTAAAGACTTCATTATGGACTTGGTGTGTTTGCCGTTAGAAGGATTAGATGTGATCTTGGGTATGAATTGGTTGCAGTATAATAGAGTCCGTATTGATTGTTATCACAAGTTGGTAAAGTTTCCTTCCTTGGAGGAGGATGAGGAAGAGAGTTTTCTATCTACTAAAGAGTTGAAGAAACTTTTGGCGGATGAGGCTCAAGTGTTCTGTTTGTTTGCATCATTGTCGGAAGAGAGTAAGGTTGAACTGGATATGGTTCCAGTGGTGTGCGACTTTCCAGAAGTATTTCCGGAGGACATTGCGGACGTACCGCCAGAAAGAGAAGTCGAGTTTTTGATTGACCTAGTTCCGGGTACTAGATCGATTTTGATGGCACCGTATCGTATGTCGGCATCGGAGTTGGTAGATTTGAAGAAACAGTTGAATGATTTGTTGGAAAAGAGGTTTGTTAGGCCGAATGTTTCTCCTTGGGGTGCACCAATATTGTTGGTTAAGAAGAAAGATGGGAGTATGCGGTTGTGTATTGATTATCGGCAGTTGAACAAGGTAACTATTAAGAACAAGTATTCGCTTCCTAGAATTGATGATTTGATGGACCAATTGGTTAGTGCCCGTGTTTTTAGTAAGATTGATTTGAGATCGGGTTATCACCAGATTCGTGTTAAAGAGGAGGATATTCAAAAGACGGATTTTAGGACATGGTATGGTCATTATGAATTTTCAATGATGCCATTCGGAGTTTCTAATGCGCCAGGTGTGTTTATGGAATACATGAATCGTATTTTTCACGAACAGTTGGATCATTTTGTGGTTGTGTTCATCGACGACATTTTGATTTACTCTAAGTCCCAAGAAGAGCAAGTAGAGCATTTGAGAGTTGTGTTGCAGATTTTGAAAGAGAAGCAATTATATGCTAAGTTGTCAAAGTGTGAGTTTTGGCTATCGGAAGTGAGTTTTCTTGGGCATGTTATTTCTGGTAACGGTATTAGTGTTGATCCGTCCAAGATTGATGCGGTAATGCAGTGGGAAGCTCCTAAGTCAGTTACGGAGATTCGAAGCTTTTTGGGATTAGCCGGTTATTATCGGAGGTTTATTGAAGAATTTTTGAAGTTAGCACTTCCGTTGACTCAATTGACTTGTAAGGGAAAGGGTTTTGTTTGGGATATTGAGTGTGAAAAGAGTTTTGTTGAGCTTAAGAGAAGGTTGACAACGACGCCGGTTTTGATTTTGCCGAATCCGACGGAGTCGTTTGTGGTTTATTGTGATGCTTCTTTGTCCAGTTTAGGTGGTGTTTTAATGCAAGATGGGGAAGTTGTGGCTTATGCTTCGAGACAATTGAGAGTGCATGAGAAGAACTACCCTACGCATGATTTGGAGTTAGCGGTCGTGGTGTTTGTTTTGAAAATTTGGAGACATTATCTTTATGGTGCGAGATTTGAAGTTTTTAGTGATCACAAGAGTTTGAAATATTTATTTGATCAGAAGGAATTGAACATGAGATAGAGGAGATGGTTAGATTTTTTGAAGGATTATGATTTTGGTTTGAATTACCATCCGGGAAAGGCAAACGTGGTAGCCGATGCTTTAAGTCAAAAGTTGGTTCATATGTCAACATTGATGTTAAGAGAATGGGAATTGTTGGAGAGTTTTAGAGATTTGAGTTTGGGTTGTGAGATAACGCCAAGTAGTGTGAAACTTGGTATGTTGTATGTTACGAATGATTTTCTTGCTACCGTGTGCGAAAAGCAAAAGTTGGATTTGAAGTTTGTCAATTTGATGATGAATGAGAATGAGGACTTCAAGGTTGATAATTTTGGAGTTTTGAGATTTCGTGGTCGTATTTGTATTCCCGATGATGTAGAGTTGAAAAAGATGATATTGGAGGAAGGACACCAGAGTAACTTAAGTATTCATCCGGGAGCAAATAAGATGTATCAAGATTTGAAGAAAATCTTTTGGTGGTCAGGATTAAAGAGGGATGTAGCTCGGTTTGTGTATTCGTGCTTGACTTGTCAGAAGTCTAAAGTGGAACATCAGAAGCCTAGTGGTTTGATGCAACCGTTGGACATTACAGAGTGGAAATGGGATAGTATATCGATGGATTTTGTTAAGGGATTGCCTAATACGCAAAGAGGTCATAATGCTATTTGGGTGATTGTTGATAGGCTTACTAAATCTGCTCACTTTATTCTGATTGATATTAGTTATCCTTTGGAGAAGTTAGCCGAGATTTATGTTGGTGTGATTGTGAAGTTACATGGGGTTCCTAAGAGTATTGTGTCGGATAGGGATCCTAGATTTACTTCGAGATTTTGGGAAAGTTTGCAAAAGGCTTTGGGTTCTAAGTTGAGATTGAGTTTGGCTTATCATCCGCAGACGGATGGTCAAACCGAAAGGACGATTCAATCATTGGAAGATTTGTTGCATACTTGTGTGCTCGAGCAAGGTGGTACTTGGGATGGTTATTTGACATTGATTGAGTTCACCTACAACAATAGTTTTCACTCAAGTATTGGTATGGCACCATTTGAGGCTTTGTATGGTCGGAGATGTCGAACACCTTTGTGTTGGCATGAAACCGGAGAGAAGTCGGTAGTTGGACCGGAGATGGTACAACAAACGACGGAGAAAGTGAAGTTTATTCGGGAAAGGATGAGAGCTTCTCAGAGTAGGCAAAAGATTTATCATGATAAGAGAAGAAAGGATCTTGAGTTTCAAGAAGGCGACCATGTGTTTTTGAGGGTTACACCGGTTATGGGTGTGGGCCGTGCTTTGAAGTCGAAGAAGTTGACTTCTTGTTTCATTGGTCCGTATCAGATTACTGCATGAGTTGGTGTTGTGGCTTATCGTGTGGCGTTGCCTCTGAACCTTTCGAATTTGCACGATGTGTTTCATGTTTCGCAACTTCGGAAGTATGTTCCGGATCCGTCACATGTGATTCCGATGGATGATGTGGAAGTAAGGGATAATCTTACAGTTGAGGTTTTACCGGTAAGGATTTTGGACCGTGAAGTCAAGAAGCTCAGAGATATCCTCAGAGGCAAGGATATCGCACTTGTGAAGGTGGCATGGGGAGGTGCTGCAGAAGGCAATATGACTTGGGAATTGGAGAGTAAGATGCGTGAGTCGCATCCAGAACTGTTTGGATCAGGTAATATTTTCGAGGACGAAAATTTCTAAAGTGGGGGAGAGTTGTAACGCCCCGATTCTGAATTCCCATTTTTATTGAGTCCTTATTTGATTTATTTAAGTGATTATTTTATTTATGTGGAATTTGTGTGATAATATGTTATGTTTACATATTGAGCTATTTTTGCCGACTTTGAGAGTTTCGGGTAAAAATAGGTTGGAGGGTATTTTGGGCATTAGCGATAATATTAAATGGATATTTTGTGAGAATTAATTGATAAGTGTGTGGAAAGAATTGGTAGGAAAGCAAATAGAATATGTGATATAGAGAGAAAAGAGAAAGATAGAAACATTAAGAAGAAAAACAAGAGAAAGAAAAGAGGAGGAGAGAAAAGAAGAGAAAGTGGAGCAAAACCTAGAATCATCAAGAATCAACCTTAGCTTGCGATTAATTAGGTAAGGGTGAGAAGTTTTATCATCTTAATAATGTATATGATCATGCATGTGCTAGATTGGATTTGTTGGATTGTTTTCTATATTTCCATTTCTAGGTCGGAAGTTGATTTAATCGGTAGAAACTGAGTTTTATCGGTTAGAATTTGGAATAGATGGTGCAGTATAGTCGAGTGATGAGTGAGCCGTGCTACTGGAACTGATTTGGATTAAATCGGTCGGTTTGTGAGGTTTGGGCTTTTGGACAGCCATGGGAGTTCTGAGTTCGCAGGTTCCCCAGGCGAAGCCCAACGAGCAACAGCGAACCAAGTCAGTAACAAACACCCTGTCTTTGCTGGCAAGTTCACCAGGCGAATGAGTGTGGCAAAGGTTCGCCAGGCGAGTGTGCTAGCGAGTAATTCCAGAATAACTCCCAGTGGTCTTCGCTGGCAAGTTCGCCAGGCGAACGAAGTAGCGAAGGTTCGCCAGGCGAAGGTTAGCGAACACAGCAACATATTTTCGTTTCTTGTGTTTTCCATTCGTGGATTGGTTGTGTGGTTTAGTTGTGATCATTCCTTGTCTGAGATGACTAATTATATGATGTTATGTGTGTTGTGGGTAGCCGTATGGCGTGAATCCTAGTTTGTGATTTGTGAGGTGTGAAATGTGGCCGTTTGGCAATTTTGTGCATTTACTTGAATTGAATAGAAATGCATGGCGAGATTGATTGTGAATGTGAACCATGTATGAAAATTGGTTTGAATGGATGATGAATATATATATATATATATATATATATATATATATATATATATATATATATATATATATATATATATATATATATATATATATATATATATATATATATATATATATATATATATATATATATATATATATATATATATATATATATATATATATATATATATATATGCTTTGTGATACATATATTTGAATGCATAATGAATGTATGTGACGAATGTGATGAATGCATGAGTATGTTTGTAAACATGTATGCATTTCAAGAGTGTCATGAGTCATGTTGCATGTGAAGCATCATGGTATGCATTCTTGTGTTGATTGATTCCTTGGTGAATCTGCAGAACCTTATGTGCCCTTGTGAGGTGTGAGCGATGGTTATATATTGATTCCTTGGTGAATCTGCAGAACCTCGTGTGCCCTTGTGGGGTGTGAGCGATGGTTATATATTGATTCCTCGGTGAATCTGCAGAACCTCGTGTGCCCTTGTGGGGTGTGAGCGATGGTTATTTATTGATCCCTCGGTGGATTTGCAGAACTTCGTATGTTGCGATGGTTATATTTGATTCCTCGGTGAATCTGCAGAACCTCGTGTGCCCATGTGGGGTGTGAGCGATGGTTATCTTGGTTCTTTAATTGAACCTGCTGAAATGAGTCGGTACCGCATTTGCATCTGCATAGAGTCGTGTGTCGGTCTCTATGAGTTGCATGTAGACATCTGTGCATGATGTATGTTGAATAAACATGAATGTAGATGTTTATGTAGATTGTTGATAATTGGCATGAATGGAAGGCTTGAAGATACATGTATGTGTGAATATATATGTATATGTGTGTATGTTTATGAATTGATATAAACATTGTTGATGCATATTGTATATGCTTGGTACTCTAGTTGTAAATAATTTATTGTGAATACATTGAGATGTACGGTGTAGTGGGATGAGTTGCGCTGAGAACGCGGATGCCGTTTTTGGACGTTATGAGTGTGTGTGTGTGTGTGTGTGTGTGTATATATGTATATATATATATATATATATATATATATATATATATATATATATATATATATATATATATATATATATATATATATCGAGTTTTTGATTGACCTAGTTCCGGGTACTAGACCGATTTTGATGGCACCGTATCGTATGTCGGCATCGGAGTTGGTAGATTTGAAGAAACAGTTGAATAATTTGTTGGAAAAGAGGTTTGTTAGGCCGAGTGTTTCTCCTTGGGGTGCACCAATATTGTTGGTTAAGAAGAAAGATGGGAGTATGCGGTTGTGTATTGATTATCGGCAGTTGAACAAGGTAACTATTAAGAATAAGTATTCGCTTCCTAGAATTGATGATTTGATGGACCAATTGGTTAGTGCCAGTGTTTTTAGTAAGATTGATTTGAGATCGGGTTATCACCAGATTCGTGTTAAAGAGGAGGATATTCAAAAGACGGCTTTTAGGACACGGTATGGTCATTATGAATTTTCAGTGATGCCATTCGGAGTTTCTAATGCGCCAGGTGTGTTTATGGAATACATGAATCCTATTTTTCATGAACAGTTGGATCATTTTGTGGTTGTGTTCATCGACGACATTTTGATTTACTCTAAGTCCCAAGAAGAGCATGTAGAGCATTTGAGAGTTGTGTTGCAGATTTTGAAAGAGAAGCAATTATATGCTAAGTTGTCGAAGTGTGAGTTTTGGCTATCAGAAGTGAGTTTTCTTGGGCATGTTATTTCTGGTAACGGTATTAGTGTTGATCCGTCCAAGATTGATGCGGTAATACAGTGGGAAGCTCCTAAGTCAGTTACGGAGATTCGAAGCTTTTTGGGATTAGTCGGTTATTATCGGAGGTTTATTGAAGGATTTTCGAAGTTAGCACTTTCGTTGACTCAATTGACTTGTAAGGGAAAGGCTTTTGTTTGGGATATTGAGTGTGAGAAGAGTTTTGTTGAGCTTAAAAGAAGGTTGACAACGGCGCCGGTTTTGATTTTGCCAAATCCGACGGAGTCGTTTGTGGTTTATTGTGATGCTTCTTTGTCCGGTTTAGGTGGTGTTTTAATGCAAGATGGGGAAGTTGTGGCTTATGTGTCTCTACTGCGAAAATCGACGCCGGCTAAACAGAAGAGTCGCCACCGTGCGTTATTTATCCCAACGGAGGGAAAGGAAACGCTCGAAGTAAACCTAACGCAAAGACGGGAAAGGAATGGTCATCGTAACCAAATCCTGGATTCGGGAGTCGGTTACACAAGGGGAAGGTATTATCACCCCTCACGTCCGTCGTACTCGACGGGATCCACGCTTGTTTTCTAGTACGAATTGTTATTCTATCTACTCTACAGGTCTGGGGTTAAAAGAAAAGAAAATGACTCGGCAAAGTATCGCACTTTATGCCTACATATTCCCGTCTGAAACGAGAAATCAGAGTCAATGTAGTTCGCCTACCTACGGGAAAGGAGGGGAAGATTGCTCGCCAGGATACAACATCATATGCCTACGTACTTTCATACAGTATGAAAGATCAGAGCAAACGTAGTTCGGGCTACGGAAGACACAAATTTGTATGACTGTTTTTTATCTTTCTGAAAAAGGTTTTCTCCTGATTACGGGTCTAAGTGGACAAAAATGACACTTTGATGTTTGTTTTCAGTCTTTTACGCAAGAATTGTTTTTTTATGATGTCTGCAATCTTTGACGCACTAGAGACTATGATTTAAGGGTGACTACGTCGTATGTCACCCTAGGGGTAACACACTAAGCAGTCAGATTACTGAAGAGTGACCCTCCAGTAACCCTCTCTCCAATAGCTTAAGGCTCGTAGCGTACGACATCGATTATCCTTATTACTGTGTTTTGAATTGTTTTGAGATGAGAAAAGAAAGAAGCTCTAAAAACCCAGGGTTTGAAAATGGGAATCAAAACTACCCTAATGTTATCATGCATGGGCTAAAACCTAATGTCAGTCATAATTCCCTCCTGCACAGAGGAAATTAGAGATCCTAGGGGATAAACAGAAAGGAAACAGATATATAGTAAACAGAAAAATGCATGAGATACAATAATACAAGCGAGGCAAGGGAGTCCCACTCAACCTCGAACCTGGGAAATCAATAGGCAAAGTGAAACAGCTTCACTTCAAACCTAAGGGGCAAGCTGAACAAGCCAACAAACAATACAGAAAAAGAAAATAAAACCCAACACCAGCTCTGACAGCAACACCAGCTCCTACAGTAACAGCTCAAACAACACCAGCTCTGACAGCTACAGTTAATTACCAGCAAAAAGGTTGACAGTAACACTTCTCCCAGTAAGACCCCATCTTTACTCTCCAATGATCTTCAAGCTTTAGATAAGCTCCTATCTCCACAAATCTCCAAGCTCTGGCAAGCACTGAACCCCAACAAAATAGACAGCTTCAAACAACAGCAAAACCCTAGTCTTCAACAGATACCCGGCTTTGATAGGCACAAGCTTCATCTTCACCAATCTTCAATGAACTTCATCTTCAAGGCAAGCACTCACAGGAGAGAATCAACTAAGAGATGAAATTGAAATGTTAAGAGGCTTAATGATAACCCATGGAAATCACTAAGATCTTATCATAGCAAGTGAAAGGTATCCTCAAGGTTCTACCTAATCAAAGCATGCTCTACATCCCTCCTAAGGAGAGATGGAACTTCTTTGGGGGACCTTGTGTCATAGGATGGAATAGAGGCACAAGAAGCTCTCTATGTTTGACAGAAGAAATCAGTCTAATCTAAGCTCTCCCTAGATCTCCTATCTCCTAAGTCTTCAAAAGCAACCTTCAAGAATGAGGATCTTCATGCATCAAGCTCCATCCTTTGTCTCCCATCATCTCCAAAGCCTTCATTAGCTCCAACAAACCAAGCCCAAGCCCAACACCTAATTGAAATGCCCCAAAACCCAACAAACACAACAACATCCCAAGAGGGAAACACACCAATAACAATCAATTTGCAAAAATCAAGGAAAATAGTAATACTCATCCTAAAATCCTAGATTAATTTCTAAGGGAATCTAACTATGCACCCTATACCCCACATAAACCCCAAGGCCTAAATCAACTATAAAACCCCAAAACTATGTGTCAAAATTACCCCTATGTGTTGAAAAACCCTAATCCTAGCACCCTAAAGCTCACTACTCAAAACTAACCTAAATTTCATCATAAAAATAAGAAAAAAATCTATAAGAGAGCATGCACCTCTAATATAATCAGTCCAACAAGAATCAACTCAACAACATTCACCAATTGATCACAAGAAAATCCACAAAATCATGTATCAAATGTACAAAATTAAAGAAATTAATAAAATGGAGAAAATCAAATTATGTTTGAAAAATGGGTGAAAATGAGATTTATTAGTTTCATAAAATCACAAATAAATCCAAGATCATGGAGGTATTTTTAAAATATTTTTCTGATCAATATTGGATTTATTATGATTTTTAGAAATTAAATGGAATAAAAATTCAACTAAAATGAATTTAAAAGGAAAGAAGAAAATAAAAAGCTGAAAATAAAAGAGAGCCATTGGATCCATGGACTGGTAAGCGCATCTGAGAGCTGGGGCGCGTCCACGCAGGCAGCTGACTGGGATCTGACTGGGATGCCACTTCAATTATTGAAACGACGCGTTTTGGGAATGAGAGGCAAATTCTGAGTTTAAAACGTGGCCATTGGATCCACTCTCCAGTCAAAGGGCCAACCTGATCCAACGTCTACCAGATCATCTTCTTCCTTCAACTCAGATGACCTGAGATATTTCCAGGCGGTGGTCCACGGTGGAAACCACCGTCTTCTCCGGCGAGCAATAAACACAGGCAACCAAAAGTGACAAGTCCTATATCAATTTTGACCAGAATTTCATGTAGATTCCAAATCTCCAGTCCAAATCTCATGAATCCCCATGGATTCTTAAAACCGAATCAATCTTCAAAATGTGTCAAGGTTTCAATCATCATCAATTGCAAAATTACCACCACAGAAATGTTCCTCATGCTTCACTGATCAATAAGAACTATCCAATTCATGATGAAACCTCAATATCATGCCTAACTGATCCTCAACAGAAAATGTTCATCAAACCTAATTGTCTCTATTTGCTTCAATTTCAATCTAGAAACATCCTAACCATCTTCTATAATGAATCTAACCATTTAAAACCTAGCAATTCTACATGAATCGAGCCATGGAATGAAATTTACATACCTGCAAATCTTGGATGAACAGAGTGGTGAAACCTCCAAATCAAGCTCCAAGATCTTCCAGACACGTTCTATGATCAATTACCAAGCTTCTGTATGCAATAAATTGGATTAAAACCTCTTGAATCCTTGAATCTGATCCTGGCTTGCAAAGGATGAATCTAAAATGCTCTCTCTCACGATTTTGCAACAATCTTGCCTTGAAATGTATCTGGAATCACTCACCAACACCAAAGGAAGCTATTGAACACAAAAGAATGGATTGAAATGGAGTAAATTGGTGTAACCGATTCTGTTTTGCAAACTGAAAATTCAATGTTCAATCTCTCCAATCTCTCTCAAACTCCACCAACCCAAGCTTTGAACCAGTTCTAAATTTTATATAGAACATGAATGAAAGCTCTAGAAACTTCTGGATTGATCCAATGAGAAGTTCCACATCTCTTGCTCTTGAAAATGTCATGAGAAATTCACATATGGCCGCTGAGTTTTTGCTTGCTTCAACGCCTTGGTTCTGATCCAAATTCTCACCACATGACATATTGAATGTGTTAGGATTCATTAGAGCCTTGGTTATGCCTTGAAGAATGGTTTTGCATATGTGACTTATGATGTAAGTAACCATTTTACAAAGGAAGTCATTGAATTAACCCTCAAATCAAAAATATGGCAATGTCAATGTTTTCAAAATGTGTTTTCCAATCAAATTGGTATGTCATATGGCTTGGTTTGGACTTATAGATCAAAAATCCCAATTTTCATCCTTGATTTATTTAAAATTCACCCTTATTTTAGGCCATTCTTACAATTTTGTGATACAAGCCCTTCCAATCTCTCATGACATCTTTCCTAGCCCAAAAAAAACATTCTAAGCACATCTCATGTTGAACATTTTTTTCATTTGAGGAGTGGAAGATGGAGATTTTGACCTATATTGAAAAAGGACCTATAATCATCAATACCCAAAATACCCCTGGATTGCCAAGACCATAACTTGAGTTCTACAAATCCTCTTGAGGACTTCTAGAACTCTATGGAAATCTAAGATCATGATATACAACTCTTATGTTGGCCAAGAATCCATTTGAAAACTCCTTGATGGGCAAAAGTTGCTTGGAAGTCAAGGGACTTTCACAGATAAAATTCAGTGTCCTCTGATGACCCATAACTTGCAAGAACCATAACTTGAGTTCTACAAATCTTCTTGAAGACTTCTAGTACTCAAATTAAATCTATTGAGAATCTCTACAAGTTTCATGTTGGTCAAGAATCCATTTGAAACTTGCATTTTGACTTATCTGGCTTGGAAGTTAGGCCTAAATTAGGGGATTTTACACTGAAACCCTGATTTGGTAACTCCTCCCACTCTTGATCCTCTTTGATCTATCCTTGGCACAACACCACACATGTATCAACATATCAATTCATGAATCCCACATCCTTCAATTAAGCCTTGATGCTCTTCAATCACTCAGTTGACCTAGGGTTGACCTAGGGTTGACCCAGATGAAACCCTAGTTGACTGTACTTCAACTGTGGCTCTTGTACTTGAGTCAATGACTTGTCTCATCTTTAATATGACCCTCTAGGTATTTCATAAGATTTTTACACCTTCCATACCCTCAATTCATAGCTCATACCCCCATTGATGACCCTCAATACACCTCAACTTAGGAGAGAAATCCACCTGTTGACCCTCAAACTCTTCAAAGCTTCACACATTTCTTGATGACTTGGATAGTCTTAAACTTGAATAAGGCCCATTGATGTGCTTATTTAGATAAGAATGGCACTTGATCCCTTGTTGGATGCCTTGCCATGCTATGCTATGCAAATGATTAGATTATGTACATGATTTACTATGCAAATGACAATGCAATTAAAACATAAACCAGGTGAAATAGGTTGAGCAAATTTTAGGGTGCAACAACTGCCCCTATTCAAATGGCTTGGACCCGACTGGGTGAAGAGAGAACGGCCTTCAAACAATCGAGGTACGAGACGGTTGAATACTAAGAACCCAGAAATTTGCCAACCGCAAAAATAAACTGCACAAACTGTTTGGAAAACAACATCCGCTGACTGGATCCGGTTGTTACGGCAACAAACTGATCAATTCGCGACCGTGCTGGGGAAGATTTTCATCAGCCCGAAAATAAAAGATTCTATCATCACGGGGATAGAACTTTATCCATATTCTGTCCATACAGAAATATCCCGACGACTTCGCTGGGGGAACAATTCTGTTTGAACATTCATCTGCCTGTTTCATACGGGAAAATATCATCTGAATACTGTTTCTCTGCCTACCTCTGCAGTGGCTACCTTTGTTGGTCCCAACACACAAACGACTCACGGAGGACTCTACCGGGGACATTAACACTAGGAAATCACGACGACTTCCTTGGGGAACATACTTTGGTCAAATATCGGAACCCAACTCACATACTCTGTCTATTACGAAAGAATCATCTATCTGGATACCGGAAAATTCATCCGCCTGCTTCATACGGGAAACTCCATTTTCTTGATTCAAACCGGAAAACACATCTGCCAGATTCATACATGAAAGTTTATCCGCCTGATTCTTACGGGAAAAGATAACACATATGCCTGATACATACAGGAAAGTTCTTCCGCCTGCTTCATACGGGAAAATCATAACACATCTGCCTGATACATACAGGAAAGTTCTTCCGCCTGATTCTTACGGGAAATATAACATATCTGCCTTATACATACAGGAAAGTTCTTCCGCATGCTTCATACGGGAAAAGATAACACATCTGCCTGATACATACAGGAAAGTTCTTCCGCCTGCTTCATACGGGAAAAGATAACACATCTGCCTGATACATACAGGAAAATTCTTCTGCCTGCTTCATACGGGAAAAGATAACACATCTGCCTGATACATACAGGAAAGTTCTTCCGCCTTCTTCATACGGGAAAAGATAACACATCTGCCTGATACATACAGGAAAGTTCTTCCGCCTGCTTCATACGGGAAAAGATAACACATTTGCCTGATACATACAGGAAAGTTCTTCCGCCTGCTTCATACGGGAAAAGATAACACATCTGCCTGATACATACAGGAAATTTCTTCCGCCTGCTTCATACGGGAAAAGATAACACATCTGCCTGATACATACAGGAAAGTTCTTCCGCCTGCTTCATACGGGAAAAGATAACACATCTGCCTGATACATACAGGAAAATTCTTCCGCCCGCTTCATACGGGAAAATATAACACATCTGCTTGACACATACAGGAAAGTTCTTTCGCCTGCTTCATACGGGAAAAGATAACACATCTGCCTGATACATACAGGAAAGTTCTTCCGCCTGCTTCATACGGGAAAAGATAACACATCTGTCTGATACATATAGGAAAGTTCTTCCGCCTGCTTCATACGGGAAAAGATAACACATCTGCCTGATACATACAGGAAAGTTCTTCCGTCTGCTTCATACGGGAAAAGATAACACATCTGCCTGATACATACAGGAAAGTTCTTCTGTCTGCTTCATATGGGAAAAGATAACACATCTGCCTGATACATACAGGAAAGTTCTTCCGCGTGCTTCATACGGGAAAAGATAACACGTCTGCCTGATACATACAGGAAAGTTATTCCGCCTGCTTCATACGGGAAAAGATAATACATCTGCCTGATACATACAGGAAAATTCTTCCGCCTGCTTCATATGGGAAAAGATAACACATCTGCCTGATACATACAGGAAAGTTCTTCCGCCTGCTTCATATGGGAAAAGATAACACATCTGCCTGGTACGTATAGGAAAGTTCTTCCGCCTGCTTCATACGGGAAAAGATAACACATCTGCCTGGTACATACAGGAAAGTTCTTCCGCCTGATTCTTACGGGAAAAGATAACACATCTGCCTGATACATACAGGAAAGTTCTTCCGTCTGATTCTTACGGGAAAACAATATTGGATATAGCTTCATAGCCTGTTTGCGGTAGTAGCTAACTCCACTGGGGATATTCTGAAAGTAACTGCCCGACACTTGTTTCGACGACAAGTGACCTCTTCTGAAATCCTAATTAATGAAACCCTGAAATGCTGTCGCGACAGCAAACCTAAAGAAACACACTCCGCTGGTCGGATAAGAGAAACTTCAACCAGTAACTCTGTGGGGGATTAATAACAAGAACTACATCATCACATGTCTCACGGCGAGACCTCGATCGTCTGGTAATAGATCTGAACTATAACTTCATACTCCTGCTGAGAAACACACCTGAAAGCAAAAGGTTAACCAACCTGATTTATGTTTCAAAATACGTATGTCTGGCAATGGCGTAATGCTTCATACGACATGGAAATGCTACGCGCTTGGGTAGATGAAAACATGATAATGTATGCAAATGCAAATGCATGTTCAGGCTGCTGGGGAGCTCTGATAAGCTTGCTTCAACAACACGACCGTTGAAGACAAATACCATTCTGTTGGGGATGAACAAATATCATAAAGTACTCTGGTAAAATAAATGTCGGAAATACCACCAACTCTGTCGGGGAGAGACTGCACATCGATTTCCACTGGGAGGAAAGAATAACACCTGCTGGGAAGATTAACTCAGCTGGGGGAGAATCAACCCTTCTGGGAGACAACTGTCTGGGTACAATTTACAAACTCGGAACTACCACTCCGCTAGGGATAATCATCCTGACGAAGGCATGACGACCTGCGGGGGGAAAGAAAACCATCCTCGGTGGGGATAATCCTTCTGAATCTGTTATCTTGGTTACGTGTCTCGGAAATCCTCCCTGCTGGGGATTGAATGCACAAATCTTCGACTCTCTAGGGAGTGTAAACTCTGCATGGGACACTGATTCTGTCTTGCTGGGGATGTCCTGTGGACAACATCCATGGGGATACTCTTCTGGGAAAATAATCCTTCCTTCGGTAAGGGATAACATCGTCTCAACCTCTGGGGGCAAGGTGTGACCTGCATGGGGATTAGCGTCACACAAAGTCAAGTCTTTCACCACGAGCCTCCGGCTGGGGCCACAATTTTCTGATTGTCCGCTTCAAGGGCGAGAAACCCTGCAAAACACAAACGAGACAAAACAAATCTATACAACCAAATCTATTAAGGTTTAATGTTCGTTACATTGCTTCAGTCAATTCAAAGTTTTAGCAATTATTGGCAAGGGCCAGCGAAGTTATGTATATGCAAGTTCATCGGAACATTGGTGTTTTCCACATACAAAACAGTAAATAACATGTTTTATTAATAACAGGCCTCTGAATAGGCAAAGTTTTGTACATCGGATGTAACTCCTGAAAAGAGGAAGTTACGCACACACCCATACATATATGCACAAAAAGCATAAAAATACAAAACAATATTTGTATACATGTCGGCAACGTGGTGCAGACGAACATCATGAGCTGATCCTCCTATGACTCGCCTGACTCTGGCGCTTTCCCGGTATTCGACTTTCGGAAGAGATTGTGTTGGATAAACGAACCCTCAGGTACTCCCAAACCACTAAGCAATGCTGTATCAGATTCGGACCGGAGTCATTTGCTTTTTCAATCCCTAACTTTTGCGTGAACCGCCCTTTGCGGGTTTTCAATTCACCGGGATACCCTTTTTTGCCGAAATCGCCCAATGCAGGTTTTCGACTTCGCGGGTGTACATCTTTTCAATTTTATCCCTAACTTTTGCCCGATCCTTTTATTCATTTTTTACGATTCGCCAGGATGCCCCATTTTTGCCTGGACTCTCTTTTTACTATCCAGCGGGTCACTTTCAAGCAAAGTATTTTTTAACTGTGTCCGAATTCACAGGAGACATAAAGTCTTCACCATCCATGGTAGATAGTAGCAAGGCTCCTCCAGAGAAGACTTTCCTGACAACGTAGGGCCCTTCGTAGTTAGGGGTCCAATTGCCCCTGTGATCTGTTTGTGGTGGGAGAATCCTCTTTAGCACAAGGTCGTCCGTCTGAAAGCTTCGCGGACATATCTTCTTATCATACGCTTTCATCATCCGGCTCTAATACAACCGACCGTATGCGAGAGAAGCTAGTCTCTTCTCATCCATTAAACTCAGCTGATTCAACTTGTCTTTAACCCATTCTGCCTCGTCAAGTTAGACATCTCGTAAAACCCTCAAGGAAGGAATCTCAACCTCCAGCGGTAACACTGCCTCCATTCCGTATACCAATGCAAAAGGGGTTGCCCCGGTTGATGTGCGTACCGTTGTACGATAACCGTGCAAAGCGAAAGGTAGCATCTCGTGTCAATCCTTATATGTCACAACCATCTTCTGGACAATCTTCTTTATGTTCTTATTGGCCGCTTCAACAACGCCATTCATCTTGGGTCGGTAAGGGGAAGAGTTGTGGTGCTCGATCTTGAAATTCTGACACAGCTCTTTCATCATCTTGTTATTCAAATTCGAACTGTTGTCAGTGATAATCCGCTCAAGGATTCCATATCTGCAGATAATATCTCGTTTGATAAATCTGGCGACCACTTGTTTGGTGACATTGGCATATGATGCTGCCTCCACCCATTTGGTGAAATAATCAATTGCCACCAAGATGAACCGGTGTTTGTTTGATGCCGCAGGCTCGATCTTGCCAATCATATCAATCCCCCACATCGAGAAGGGCCACGGTGATGACATCACATTCAGAGGACTTGGAGGCACATGGATCTTGTCCGTATAAATCTGGCATTTATGACACCTCTTTGCAAACTTGAAACAGTCTGTTTCCATAGTTAGCCAGTAATAACCTGCCCGCAGCAGTTTTCTCGTCATAGCATGCGCACCAGCATGTGTGCCAAATGTACCCTCATGTATCTCTTCCATGAGCAACTTCGCCTCTTTTTCATCTACACAGCGTAGCAACACCAAGTCGTGGTTTCTTTTGTATAGGACACCATCAGGATTCAGATAGAAATTGCCAGCCAATCTCCTGAGAGTCTTCTGATCTCGACTGGATGCCCCAGTCGGATACTCCTTGTTCTTCAGGAAATTCTGAATGTCAAAGTACCAGGGTTGACCATCGGGAGCTTCATCAATGGCAAATATGAATGCAGGCCTATCAAGCCGAGAGATAACAATCTAGGGAGCCTCGTTCCAGAAGTTAACTTTATACATCGAGGACAATGTCGCCAGGGCGTCAGCCATTTGATTTTCTGCTCGCGGCACATGATGCAATTCCACCTTGTGAAAGAAAGGCAACAATCTCCTTGCATAATTCATATATGGTATCAAATTGGGCTGACGTGTCTCCCATTCTCCTTTAATCTGATTCACCACTAGAGCTGAGTCTCCGTATATGTCCAGATGTTTGATTCGCAAATCAATAGCTTCTTCAAGCCCCATGATGCAAGCCTCATATTCAACCTCATTATTGGTAACAGGAAAGGTCAATCGGGCAGTAAAGGGGATGTGCGACCCCTGAGGAGTAGTAATAATTGCACCGATTCCACTACCATAGGAATTTACAGCTCCATCAAATATCAACTGCCACTTGGAACCCAACTCTGGTCCTTCGTCCGGCAACGGTTCTTCATAATCCTTCAATTTCAGGTACATGATATCCTCGTCAGGAAAATCAAACCTCATCGATTGGTAGTCCTCAACAGGCTGCTCCGCAAGGTACTCTGACAAAACGCTACCTTTAATAGCCTTTTGCGAGACATATTGTATGTCGTATTCGGTTAACACCATCTGCCATCGGGCAATTCTTCCAGAGAGTGCTTGCTTCTCAAACACGTATTTGATTGGATCCATCTTTGAAATTAGCAGGGTTGTATGATTTAGCATGTATTGCCTCAAACGTTTGGCGGCCCATGCTAGCGCGTAACACGTTTTCTCGAGCATTGAGTACCTGGACTCACAGTCAGTAAACTTCTTACTCAAATAGTAGATCGCGTGCTCTTTACGTCCTGTCTCGTCGTGTTGACCGAGAACACAACCCATACTTTCCTCAAGAACCGTCAAATACATAATCAACGGTCTCCCGGCCACTGGGGGTATCAACACAGGAGATTCCTGCAAGTATTCTTTTATCTTGTCGAACGCCTTTTCAACCTCCCTAAAAATCCACGCACTTCTTTTTCTGTTTTAGGCGTCGGCATTTCTTGTATTGCTTTTATTTTCGCAGGATCAACCTCTATTCCTTTTTCGCTCACAATAAACCCCAGCAATTTACCCGATCTCACCCCGAAGGTGCATTTGTTAGGATTCAGTCTCAACCTGAACTTCCTAAGTCTCTTGAATAGTTTCAGCAGATTAACCAAATGCTCCTCTTCTGTCTGGGATTTGGCAATCATATCATCAACATAAACCTCGATCTCTTTATGCATCATGTCATGAAAGAGCGTCGTCATAGCACGTTGATATGTTGCCCCAGCGTTTTTCAGTCCGAAGGGCATCACTTTGTAGCAAAATGTTCCCCAGGGAGTAATGAAGGTGGTCTTCTCCATGTCTTCTGGAGCCATTTTGATCTGATTGTAGCCTGAGAAGCCATCCATGAAGGAGAATACGGAGAATTGAGCAGTGTTATCAACCAGCACATCGATGTGAGGAAGTGGAAAGTCATCTTTCGGGCTCGCCCTATTCAGATCACGGTAGTCTACACACATTCGCACTTTGCCGTCTTTCTTCGGAACTGGCACAATATTAGCGACCCATGAGGGATATTTTGTAACAGCTAGGAAACCAGCATCCCACTGTTTTTGAACTTCCTCCTTAATCTTCACAGCCATGTCTGGTCGGGTTCTTCGGAGTTTCTGCTTAACAGGCGGACATTATTCTCGCAGCGGCAGACGGTGAACAACCATATCCGTATCCAACCCAGGCATATCCTCGTACGACCAAACAAATATATCACTGTACTCTTTGAGCATCTCAACCAACCTTTTCTTGATGTCGCTCTGCAGCGCAGCCCCTATACGGATGTTTTTCACAACCTCTTCCGACCCCAAATTGATAATCTCAATGACTTCCTCATGAGGCAGAATGATTCTTTCTTCTTGTTTCAATAATCAGGTCAACTCTTCTGGTACGTCGCCATCTTCAACAATCTCTTCCTCAGCCTGAAATACCGGGTGCTCGAAGTCGAAGCGAGTCATAGGCGATTCATAGATGTCATCTGAAATAGTAATCCTGCAAAGGAAATGGTTAAATGCTTTAAAACGCATACAAAGCAAATAACCACGTTGCCATTTTATTGTAAAAGATAAACAGGAAAAACAGGGATCACAACATTTGTATATGAAAAACGCCTTTATTTCATGATTAAACAAATGTAATGTACATAACCAAATGGCCCTAAGCAAAATCATTATGCCCCGGATTAGGACACAAGATTATTCAACAATTAAGAAAACAAATCATTACTGTTTAGTTGTCACAGGAACAGTTTCCCGGATAGACCAATTGCAGAGACTTTGTCCTGGCACGCTTGGCTTGATCCACGAGTCCATATCACAGTCGTTATCTCCTTCTTCAGAATCGGAAACGGCATTGATAGTCTCAAAGCTCACCCCATTTGGCGTGATGGTTATCGGCCCTCTGAACTTGGGCGTTCCTGAAGAGGATGCTGATGACGAAGGATGATATCCAAGCCCGAACTTGTCATTCTTCACGGGAATCTCCAATACCTGCCCCCAGCCCTTGGTTTTGCCTGCCTGTACTAGAGCTTGAGCCTCTTTGTACGACGATACCGCCACATCCGATATCTTACTTGGTGTCGCTACTGCGAAAATCGGCGCCGACTGAACAGAAGAGTCGCCACCACGCGTTATTTATCCCAAAGAGGGGAAAGGAAACGCTCGAGGTAAACCTACCGCAAAATGGGGAAAGGAATGGTCATCGCAACCAAACCCTGGATTCGGGAGTCGGTTACGCAAGGGGAAGGTATTAGCATTGTCGCTACTGCGAAAATCGGCGCCGGCTGAACAGAAGAGTCACCACCGTGCGTTATTTATCCCACGGGAGGGAAAGGAAACGCTCAGAGTAAACCTCGCACAACACGGGAAAGGTATGGTCGTCGCAACCAAAACCTGGATTCGGGAGTCGGTTACGCAAGGGGAAGGTATTAACACCCCTCACGTCCGTCGTACTCGACGGGATCCACGCTTGTTTTCGGGTATGGATTGTTATTCTATCTAAACTATAAGTCAAGGGTTAAAAGGAAAATAAAATGAAAATAAAAATGACTCGGCAAAGTATTGCACTTTATGCCTACGTATTCCCGTCTGGAACGAGAAATCAGAGTCAACGTAGTTCGCCTACCTATGGGAAAGGAGGGGAAGGTTGCTCGTTAGGATATCGCATCCTATGCCTACGTACTTTCATACGGCATGAAAGATCAGAGAAAACGTAGTTCGGGCCACGTACGACACAAGTCTGTCCTTGATTGGTTTTATTCCTTCTGAAAAAGGTTTTTCTGATTAGCAGTCCAAGCGGACAAAAATGACGTCTTGATGAGTTCACATTCTTTTACGGAAGAAGTGTCTTTTATTGTGTTTGAAATTTGATTGTATTTTTCTGTTTGTTTTGAGAAAGAAAGAGACAGAACTCTAACCTACGGTTGCGAAGGGAATCAAACTAACCTAATGTTATCATGCATGGGTTAAGACCTAGTGTCTATCATGTTCCTCTCTTGCACAGAGAGAAACAGAGACCCTAAGGGATAATACGGAAACAGAAACAATAGCAGATATATACGGTAAAGCAGTAAAATGCATGGATGCAACAGTACAAGCGAGGCAAGGGAGTCCCACTCAACCTCGAACCTAGAAAACAATAGGCGAAAGTGAACAGGCTTCATTTTCAACCCAACAGGTTAACAGCAAACAATACAGTCAGGAAAACCAAACAATACAGCAGAAATGAAATACAGCAGAAAAACAAACAGCTTCAGCAGCTTTGAATCAACATCTGGCTCCAAGTAATCTCCAATCAGCTACAGGCTTCAACAAGCATCAATCTCCATCTTCATGGCCTTCAGGTAAGGGCTTTGATCATCAGTCTTCTATCTGCAATGGCTTTTCTTCCAGTTCAAACCTCCAGGATGAGGGATCAGTCACAAGAGTGAATTGGGTGTTAAGCAATCAGTTGACTACCAAGGGTGGTGAACAGACTGCTTCTAACACATATGACATTTTCTCTCAAGAGTTCTATCTCTTAGACACTATCACCAAGCCTTCCAAGGGAAGGGGGTGAGTATCTTAGAGAGACTCTGTATCACAGAGAAGAATGGATGCAGACAAGGCAGTCCATGTTTGAGAAACAAGCTTTCTAACCTAGAGCTCTGCCTAGCCCCTAAACCCTAATCTCCACAACAGCTGCCAGCAAGAAACTTCTCTTCAACTCTGGAAGTTGGACTTCAGTCTGGATCTCCAATGGCTTCATCTTCACAAGTCTTCAGCTCTCCCAAGACCCCAAGCAATCCCAATACCCACACAGACAAGCAATAATCCCCAGAGGGCACACCACACCAGTCAATCAGATATATACAGTACATTAATAGCAGTAGGGGAATCCTGACTTTTTCTAAGGGGATCTAATAATTACCCATAGCCTCTATAGTCCCATAGCTAGCCTATTCAATCTCTAAGTCCTAAGGGAAGTGAATTAATTCTCCTAAGTCATCACCTAAAACCCTAGTTTGTTCATGTTATTCACACCTAAACTAAACACCTAAAATTAATTTCTAAAAATGGGAACTAAATTGTATCTACAAGTTTAATGTTTAACCTAAACAACCTAAAAAGAATGGGTGAAAAATATTAAAGCAATTAATAGAACAAAAATTAACAAATTTATGTATGAAATGAAACTATTTAAAATGCTATTTATTTGGAAAATATGGGAAAAATATCAAATAAAAAATAAAATGCAATTTTTATTTTTTATAATTTTCTTGACTTTTTAAAGAAAATGTTAAAAAAAGAATGAATTGAAAATATGCAATTTCTGATTTGTTATGAATTTTCAAAAATGAATGAAAATAAAAAAGAAATTGAAAAAGAAAATAGAAAGAAATAAAGGGAGGGGGTGAGAAAAGAAAGAAGAGCAAGTTCAGCGCGTTGGGCCCATCAAATTGGGGGGTGTGTATAGCAAGCTGAGCCCAATTCCCTCTATTAAATGAAACGGCGCGTTTCAATGTTTAAAATCTCCCTCCGTTTTGAAATTTAATCGTGTCCGTTGGATTGGGTCTTCAAGTCAAAGGTCAGAATGCAATCGTGTGGCTCCTGACCCTTCTTCAACCTCCAGCCAACCCTAACCCCTGCAAACCCTAGCCATGCAAGCTTCTTCCATGGTTCTGTTCTCCCTCATACCTCCATGGATTCACACGATATAAAAAACAAATTTGGTCTACAACAATCCCTCTACACAGCCATAACCATAAATCTTCTTGAAACTCAAGCAATAAACCAATTCAATGAAGATAACAGTTGCGAACCGCCATGAACACCTGTGATCAACTCCTCCAAAACTCTCCAAATCTTGTCCTACACTTATCTATAATTCACGCTGATTACCATAAGCTAATAAGCCAAGCATTTCGTGCACTGAATCATGAGACATCAATCCAACCAGTTTTGATGCACTACGAGCAACCTCCACAAAAGCTCTCCAAACTCACCAAATTAAGTCCTCTATCCTATCTTAGCAATTATACACTATCAAATCCTAGTAACCCTAACCTAAATAAGCAATTCGAATGAAAACTTACCTTATGCACAATGAAGGAAACAGCTACCAGAACCTCTTGATCTATAGCTTGAAATGAGTGGAAAATGATCCAAGAGCTCAATGATGACTTCTGTATGCAACAGGTATGACTCCAAAGATTTGAATCTCTCAATTACAAAGTTTATGCTTCTTGAATGATGATGATGAATGGCACAATTCCTTCTTCAATTTGCCAAATGAAGGTGTGGATTCTGATCCTTGTATGATGATGATGAAGAACAAAACAAGAATAGTGAAGATTGATGAGAAATTGAGAGAGTTTGTATTGGTTTTGCAAAGATGGAAAATTGATATGAAACTTGTGTTATGAACAAATGAGATCACCAAAAAATGGCATGAACCATCTTGCATCCATATATAGATGAGGTTAGAACCTCCTAGAAACTTGGAGAAGTTTCCCTTGCACAAATTCCCTTGGATTTTGATTATGTTTCTTACATTGCAAGCAACCATGGATAACTCACAAATTATGAACTAAACTCAAAATTCCACTTTAGCCAATGTCTTTAAAATGATCTTTCCATTCAAAATGACCTATAATTTTGCTTCATTTGGCCAAAATATGAAAAACCTCATTTTTAAGTCCATTTTTCTTCATTAAATTCAACAATTTTGAAACCTTATGCTATGAACCTTTCCAATCTCTCATGGTCACTTTTCTAGACTCAAAATGTCATTTGGAGAAAGTTTGATGTTGTAAGTTTTTCCATTTGAGGCCTCTTTGTATGAGTTTTGGGCATAGGTTAAAATGACCTGTAATTCACAAATGACCAAAATACCCTTTGCTTGCCAAGACCATAAGTAGAGTTCCCCAAATCATATGAAGGCATACTATACCATTCTAGAAAGCTAAGACAATAAGGAACAACTCTTATGTTGACCAGAAATTCATTTGAAATCTCCTTGAGGGGTAAAAATTGCTTGGAAGTCAAGTCACTTTCACAGACAAAATTTCAGATACCTCAGATGACCTGTAACTTGCAAGGACCATAACTTGAGTTCTATAAATCTCCTTGATGTCTTCCACCACTCAAATTAAAGGTATTGAGTTCCTCTACAAGTTTCATGTTGGCCAAGGATCCATTTGAAACTTTCATTTTGACTTATCTTGCTTGGAAATTTGACCTAAACTAGGGGATTTTACATAGAAACCCTAATTTAGACCCTCCTCTTCTCCTTGATTTCTCTTGATTTCTTCTTAGCATAACAACATATCCTTATTCTCCATGTCAAATGATGAACTCCACATCTCTCCAATAGACCTTAATGCCTTTCCAACAGTCCTTTGACCTAGGGTTGACCCAGATGAAACCCTAGTTGACTGTCTTCAACTGCAATTCTTGTGATCACATCAACAACTTGTTTTCTTCTCCAAATGACTTTCTAAGTCCTCCAAGATGTCTAGATACTCCCATGCTCTCAATTCACAGCCCATAATTCCCTTGTTGATCCTCAGACACCCTCAGTTAGGAGATATACTCAATGCTTGATCCACTGAACTCCCTGCTTTCAAATTCTTTTCTGATGACTTGAATGAGATTGAATTAGGATAATAACCTCTTGATAGGCCTCTAGAGATGATAACAATGATTGGCCCCCTGCTGGATGACTTGCTATGCTTATGCTATGCAGATGGTTAGGCTATGTACATGACTCTATATGCAAATGCTAATGATATTGAAACATAAACCAAGTGAATAAGGTTGGGCAAATTTTAGGGTGCAACAGCTGCCCCTATTCAAGCGACTTGGACCCGATTGGGTGAAGAGCCCGGAGCCTTCAGACATTCGCGGTACGAGACGGTTGAATACCAATGAAACCAGAAATTTGCCAACCGCAGAAATAAACTGTGCTCCTGCTTGGGGCACGACATTCATCAGCTGAATCTGACTGTTATGACAACCCACTGGTCTCGCGCGACCGTGCTAGGGAATATTTTCATCGTTCTGAAAAAGATTCTATCATCACAGAGACAGAACACTGTCCACGTCAGGACGCCTGCTTCGTCGATTTGGAAAACCCCAATAACTTTGCTGGGGACGGCTCGTCTGCCTTCTCGTCACAGATAAATCGTCCACGTTGGGAATAAACTCTTCCACGTTAGGAATAACACCGTCCACGTTAGGAATAACATCGTCCACGTTAGGACTCACCTTTCCACGTAAGGAATCCATCTCCTTCTTCCATGTTAGGAATAACTTCTATCCACGTTGGCGATCAATCCTGATATGTCTGCGTAAGGACTCAATTTTTCCACGTAAGGAATAAACTCGTCTTTCCACGTAAGGAAACCATTTTTCTTCCACGTAAGGAATGCTCTTGATATGTCCACGTAAGGACTCAATCTTTCCACGTAAGGAATCATCATCTTCAAACTTTCCACGTAAGGAATCTTCATCTTTCCCCGTTAGGAATACAACTCGTCTTTTCTGCGTCTGTCCACGTCAGGACTGAACTTGCTTTTCCACGTAAGGAACTGAAGCTTCTCTTTCCTCGTAAGGAATAACCTTGTCCGCGTCAGGACTTGCGCGTCTTTGACTTGCTGGGAAATAAGACTTGTCCACGTCAGGACTCACACTTTGCCCACAACACAAAGAAGGATAAACTTGTCCGCGTCAGGACTCTCGCATCTTGTCATCTCAAAGAACTATAAACGTCCACGTCGGGACGCACATTTCACCATTACGAATAAAGCTATCTGCTGGAAATAAATTGTCCACGTCAGGACACCAACACGAAGAGTAATCAATCTTGTCCACGTCAGGACTCCACACTCAATCAATACCGAGAACTCGAACCTGTCCACGTTAGGACTAACACACATCGTCAACTTGATGAAATGTCCACGTTAGGACTCCACATTCCAACAATCTTCTCTAGCATAAAGAAAACCCGTCAATAAAATTGTCCGCGTTAGGACTCATCCTTCCATTGGTCCGCAAATTTCTTATCACTGACGTTACAGCAACTTTGAGGCTGACTCTACTGGGGACATTTGGAAACCAAACTTCCGGACGCCTGTTCTGATAACCGGCGGTAGCCTCTGAAATCCTGATTCATGAATCCTTTGATGACCAATAGCTATGCTTGGGGATAAGGAGAAACTTATCCTGCTGACTCTGTGGGGAGTAGCGCCACAACTGACACTTCGTCGGATGTCTCACGTCGAGATCCTGAATGTTTATTGATTCACCTGAGCAAGGGCTCTCTCTTCCTGCAAGAGAAACAATACTTGGAACAAACGGTTAGCCAACCTAGTTTATGTTTCACAATGCATGTGTTTATCAATGATGCAATGCTCCATTCGACATGGAAATGCTACGCTTTTCTTTGGTTAATACAAGTATGACACTATATGCTGATGCGAATGCAGACTCGAACTGTTGGGCATAGGAGCTGCTTCAGCAAAATAAATGCTGAAAATAATGCCAACTCCGCTGGGGATAGCCAGGTGCTACAGAATCATTCCAGCAAAATAAATGCTGGGCAGATGAAGTCGATTCAGCTGGGAAATCGGGAACTTAACCCAACACCTTGTTGAAGGGCCACCCTGCTGGGGCATATAACTCTGCTGGGGAACAGCAGATGCGCCTGGTATGATTGAGCTTCTGCGGGAAAGTGAACGGATATCATACGGTATTTTGACAAAATAAATGCCATGACCCACACCAACTCTGCCGGGGAGAGCCTTAATCTTTGAGTTCCACTGGGAGGAATACTGTTGAGAAGAGAATTCCGCTGGGGATGGGATGATTCTCTTGGGAAAAATCAACTGACTCCACTGGGGAGAGTAAATGACCCTGCGGGGAAAGGTGAACCGTCTGAATTTAGCTCGCCAATTGGAAATATTAATCTTCTGAGGCTGAACCACTCTCTGCTGAGGATAACTGACTTGGCTGGAGCATGTCCTCTTGGATAGGCTACGAATAGCTGGGGAATTCGATCCTTCTTCAGTAAGGAACATGCATGACCTGCGTGGAGATCAAGTCTTACTGCAGTCTCTTGATCATCTTCCTCGCACGGCTATGAAACCTGTAACAACACAAACAAGACAAGACAAGTCTATGCAACTAAATCGATCCAGGTTAGTGACGTTATTTTCAGTTAATTCAAAGCTTTAGCAATTGTTGGCAAGGGCCAGTGATGTTATACACATGCTAGTTTCAATAAACTTAGGCGTTTTATCATGCACAAAGCAGCAAAGAACCAGCATCAAGTACTGAATAACATATTTTATTGATCGGGCCCCTGAATGGGCGGAGTTTTGTACACGGGATGTAACTCCTGAAAAGAGGAAGCTACGCAAAGCAAATATACAAGTATGCACAAGAAGCATAAATATATCGACAAACTACATTTGTACACATGTCGGCAACGGGATGCAGATGAACACCACGAACTGATCCTCCTATGACTCATCCGACTCTAATGCTTTCCCGGTATCCATACCTCCGAAACGATTGTATCTGATAATCGACCCCTCAGGTATTCTCCCGCACTGATGCTCACTGCAATATCAAATTCGGACCGCAGTCGTTTGCTTTTCAAATCCCTAACTTTTGCGTGAACCGCCCTTTACGGGTTTTCAGTTCACCGGGATACCCTTTTTTGCCGAAGCCGCCCAGTGTAGGTTTTCAACTTCGCGGGTGTACATTTTTTCAATTTTATCCCTAACTTTTGCCCGAACCTTTCATTCTGTTTTTGGTTCGCCAGGATGCCCCATTTTTGCCTGGACTCTCTTTTTCTGTCCAGCGGGTCTATTTTAAGCAAAGTATTTTTTAACTGCGTCCGAATTCACCGGTGACGTAAAGTCTTCACCGTCCATAGTGGACAACAACAACGCTCCTCCTGAAAAGACTTTCTTGACAACGTATGGCCCTTCGTAGTTGGGGGTCCACTTGCCCCTGTGATCTGCCTGCGGCGGGAGAATCCTTTTCAGCACAAGGTCGCCCGTCTGAAAGCTTCGCGGATGTATTTTTTTATCGTATGCTTTCTTCATTCGGCTCTGGTACAAACGACCGTACGCTAGAGAGGCTAGCCTCTTTTCATCCATCAAACTCAGCTGATTCAACCTGTCTTTCACCCATTCTGCCTCGTCCAGCTAAACATCTCGCAATACCCTCAGAGAAGGGATCTCGACTTCCAATGGTAGCACTGCTTCCATTCCGTATACTAACGAGAACGGGGTTGCCCCGGTTGATGTGCGTACCGTCGTACGATAACCGTGCAACGCGAAAGGTAGCATTTCATGCCAATCCTTGTAGGTCACCACCATCTTCTGGACGATTTTCTTGATATTCTTGTTAGCCGCTTCAACAGCGCCATTCATCTTGGGTCGGTAAGGGGAGGAATTGTGATGTTCGATCTTGAAATTCTGACAGAGCTCCTTCATCATTTTGTTGTTCAGGTTCGAACCGTTGTCCGTGATTATCCGCTCGGGAATCCCGTATCGGCAAATGATATCTCTCTTGATGAATCTGGCCACCACCTGTTTAGTTACATTTGCGTATGACGCCGCTTCCACCCATTTGGTGAAATAATCGATTGCTACTAGAATGAACCGGTGCCCGTTAGAAGCTGTCGGCTCGATTTTTCCAATCATATCGATTCCCCACATCGAAAATGGCCAAGGCGATGACATCACATTCAGAGGACTTGGAGGCACATGGATCTTGTTAGCATAGATTTGGCACTTGTGGCACTTTCTCGCAAACTTGAAACAATCAGTTTCCATAGTCAGCCAAAAATAACCTGCCCGTAGCAGCTTCCTCGTCATAGCATGCCCACCCGCATGCGTACCAAAGGTACCTTCGTGTATTTCCTCCATGAGCAACTTTGCCTCTCTTTCATCTACACAACGCAACAGCACCAAATCGTGGTTTCTTCTGTATAAGACGCCATCCGGGTTCAAATAGAAATTACCCGCTAATCTCCTGAGAGTCTTTTGATCTTGACTGGATGTCCCAGCCGGATACTCTTTGTTCTTCAGGAAGTTAAGGATATCAAAATACCATGGTTTGTCGTCGGATGCTTCATCAATAGCAAATACGAAAGCTGGTCTGTCAAGCCGAGAGATAATGATTCGAGGAGCCTCGTTCCAGAAGTTGACTTTGTACATGGAAGACAAAGTGGCCAGGGCGTCAGCCATTTGATTCTCTGCCCGCGGTACGTGATGCAATTCAACCTTGTCGAAGAAAGGCAACAATCTCCTTGCATAATTCATGTAATGTATCAAATTGGGCTGACGTGTCTCCCATTCCCCTTTGATTTGGTTAATCACCAGAGTTGAATCTCCGTATACGTCTAGATTTTTGATTCGCAAATCAATGGCTTCTTCAAGCCCCATTATACAAGCTTCGTATTCGGCTTCATTATTGGTAACGGCAAAGGTCAATCGGGCAGTAAACGGGATGTGCGATCCGTGTGGCGTAGTGATGATTGCCCCTATTCCGCTACCGTAAGCATTCACAGCTCCGTCAAATATCATCCTCCATTTGGAACCCAACTCTGGTCCTTCGTCTGGAAACGGCTCTTCACAATCTTTCATCTTTAGGTACATGATATCCTCTTCAGGAAAATCAAACCTCATCGATTGGTACTCTTCAATAGGCTGCTCCGCCAGATATTCAGACAACACACTCCCCTTTATAGCCTTTTGCGGGACGTATTGGATGTCGTATTCAGTCAAGACCATCTGCCAACGGGCAATTCTTCCTGACAACGCCTGCTTTTCGAATACATATTTGATAGGATCCATCTTCGAGATGAGCATGGTTGTATGATTCAGCATGTACTGCCTCAAACGCTTGGCGGCCCAAGCTAGTGCGCAACAAGTTTTCTCCAGCATTGAGTATCGAGATTCACAATCTGTAAATTTCTTACTCAAGTAATAGATTGCATGCTCTTTTCTCCCTGTCTCGTCGTGCTGACCGAGAACACAACCCATGCTTCCCTCAAGAACCGTCAAATACATGATCAAGGGTCTCCCTGCCACTGGGGGTATCAAAATAGGAGGCTCCTGCAGATACTTCTTTATTTTATCGAACGCCTTTTGACAATTTTCGTTCCACGTTACAGCTTGATCTTTTTTCAACAACTTGAATAGCGGTTCACACGTAGCAGTCAGGTGAGATATGAACCGGGCGATGTAGTTCAACCTCCCTAAAAACCCGCGCACCTCTTTCTCTGTTTTAGGCGTCGGCATTTCTTGAATCGCTTTTATTTTAGCAGGATCGACCTCTATTCCTCTTTCGCTTACGATAAACCCCAGCAGTTTGCCCGATCTCACCCCGAAGGTGCATTTATTAGGGTTCAGCCTCAGCCTGAACTTCCTAAGCCTTTTAAATAACTTCAACAGATTCACCAGATGCTCTTCCTCCGTCTGGGATTTGGCAATCATATCGTCAACATAAACTTCGATCTCTTTATGCATCATGTCATGGAAAAGAGTCGTCATCGCACGCTGATATGTTGCCCCAACGTTTTTCAAACCAAAGGGCATCACTTTGTAGCAAAATGTTCCCTAAGGCGTTATGAAAGTAGTCTTCTCCATATCCTCTAGCGCCATTTTAATCTGGTTATAGCCTGAAAAGCCATCCATGAAGGAGAATACGGAGTATTGAGCAGTGTTATCAACTAGCACGTCAATATGAGGAAGTGGAAAATCGTCTTTTGGGCTTGCTTTATTCAAATCTCTATAATCCACGCACATTCGAACCTTGCCATCTTTCTTCGGCACTGGTACGATGTTAGCAACCCAGGAGGGATACTTTGTCACAGCAAGGAAACCAGCGTCCCACTGTTTTTGGACTTCCTCTTTGATCTTCACTGCCATATCTGGTCGAGTTCTGCGAAGTTTTTGTTTGACTGGCGGGCAATCTTCTTTCAGTGGCAGGCGATGCACAACCATATCTGTATCGAACCCCAGCATGTCTTCATACGACCAAGCGAATACATCACTATACTCTCGGAGCATTTCAACCAGTCTTCGCTTGATATCGCCCTGCAGCGCGGCTCCGATACAAATATTCTTCTCAACTCCTTCCGACCCCAAGTTGATAATTTCGATGACCTCTTCGTGAGGCAGAATGGCTCTTTCCTCTTGCTTCACCAACCAAGACAGTTCTTCAGGAACGTCGCTATCTTCGACAACCTCTTCTTCGGCCTGAAATACCGGGTGTTCAAAGTCGGGACGAGTCATAGGTGGTTCAACGATGTCATCTGAAAATGTTATCCTGCAAAAGGAATGGTTAAGTGCTTCAAAATGCGTATAAAGCGAATAACTACGTTGCCATTTTATTGAAAAATATAAAACAAGAAAGACAGGGATTACAGTATTTGCACATGAAAAAAAAAACGCCATTTATTTAATGATTAACACGCAATGTTCATAACAACACAGCCCTAAGCAAATCATGATGCCCCGGGCAAGACATCAGATTATTCAACAATTAATAAAGCAAAGCATTACTGTTTAAGAGTCACAGGAACAAGCTCCTGAATAGACCAGTTGCACAGTCCTTGTCCTGGCGTGCTTGGCTGAATCCAGGCATCCATATCACAGTCGCTGTCTCCTTCGTCAGACTCCGAAGCAGCATTGACGGTCTCATGACACACTCCACTGGCAGAGATGGTAATTGGCCCTCTGAAACGGGGTGCCCCCACGGAAGGAGTTGACGACGACGGTTGGTATCCTAGCCCGAACCGGTCCATCTTCACAGGAATGTCCAGCACCTTGCCCCAGCCCTTTGCTTCTCCCGCTTCTACTAGAGCTTGAGCTTCTTTATACAATGAGACGGCTATCTCTGGCACTTTGCTCGGCCCGGGACCTTTGTCCTTGATGCGCAACCCTTCAAATGCCTGGCAGGGTGTTTCGTGGATCTCTCCGTCGACCTCCACATATTTAAATGACGATAGATGGCTGACCAGGATGTCCTCTTCTCCGCATACAGTGACTACGCTGTCTCTGACCATATACTTCAACTTCTGATGTAGGGTAGACGTGACTGCCCCCGCCCCATGAATCCAGGGTCTTCCAAGCAAGCAGCTGTACGCAGGCTGAATATCCATAATATAAAACTCAGTTGCAAACACCTCCGGCCCCACCTGTAGAGGCAATGTGATCGATCCAAAGACTGTTCTCCGCGTGCCGTCAAACGCTCTGACTACCAAGTCGCTGGGCGTGCACAAGATTCCTCTAACGTCCAGTTTCATCATCGCCTTCTTGGGCAATACATTCAAAGACGATCCGGTGTCGACCAATACATGCGACATTACTGATCCTCTACACTCGACAGATACGTGCAGCGCCATATTATGATCTCTCCCTTTCGGGGTCAAATCAAAGTCGGTAAAGCCCAAGCTGTGGCCTGCATTCACATGTGCTAACACTCCTTCCAGCTGATTCACGGAGACGTCTTGAGGTACAAAAGAAGTATCCAGGACTTTCAGCAAAGCATTTCTGTGAGCTTCCGAACACAAGAGCAATGACAGGATAGATATTTTGGACGGCGTCTGCTGCAGATGCTCCACAATCTTATAATCGCTTTTTCGAATCAAGCGCATGAACTCTTCTACGTCTTTCGATGCCGATTCTTTGTCACTTGCTTGCACTGGGACATTATCAACCGCTTTCCCTTTTCCTTTCGCTAGTCTTTCGGCCTCCACTTCAGGGGATATAAAGATCCTACCACTCCTTGTCATACCTCCTGAACCAACAACATTATCCACAGTCTCGGCTGGCTGCTTATTAACATCAATCTTTATCCCGTCACAATACACCTCCAACCCATATGACCATGGGACTGCTTTCGTGTTCTCGTACGGGATCGGCCCGGCCTTAGTTATGGTGATCGGTGGTCGCTGAGCTGGTGCTGCGATAGTGATTGTCTTTCGAGGAATCGTTACCGTGGCCACATCATTCTGATCATCTGTTACTGCCCCTGCCGGCTTTTCAGTTGCTGCTTGGTCAAACTGCAATATGCCTTCATCAATTAAAGCCTGAATGCCTTTCTTCAAATCATCACACCCTCCAGCTAGGGTCCAGCATTCTAAGCAATATTCGTCACATCCTGGGTAAACACCCCCTCGCAACAATCTGCTTTTTATCTCGCTCAGCGGTGTCTTTAAATCGTCGACACTCATAATCAGATTCAACCCTTCCTCAGTCAGAATGGCGTTTGCCCCGTGATTAGGCATGGGCTTCTGCACTATATTCGGACCTGCCGTTTCGAAATTGATAGTCTTATTGTCCAAAAGATCCTGCACAACATGCTTAAAAGCATGGCAACCCTCTATATCGTGACCCGGAGCCCCAGAATGAAACTCACAGTGCCTGCTTGCATCGTAACCAAACGGGGGAGCTCCCGTTATCGGTGCCAGAGTTCTCTTCTCTACCAGGTTCAAACCTAACAATGTCTGCAACAAATCTGCATAGGTTGAGGGAGGCTTCTCGAACACTCTTCTCGGTTTACCACCCTGGAACCTTCGCGGAGCCTGCTGTGCCCCCTGCTGAGGCTGCTGCTGCTGTTGCATTGGCTGTTGCTGAACCGATTGTTGTTGCTGGAGTGGTTGTTGCTGGTATGGGATAGTAACACTCGCCACCTGCTGCGGCTGATGATATTGGTTTCGTCCCCTGCCTCGGCCTCGGCCTCGGCCTCCAAATACTGCGCCTGCCTCGCCCTGACGGCGCCCACCAAAAGCCTTCCTATTACTGCCAGATGCAGTCGATTCCTCAACCTGGAATTTTCCTTGCTTAATGTTACGTTCAATCTTTTCTCCCATCAGAATCAGGTCTGAAAAACTGGCCAGAGACGTGTGAAACAGCATGTCATGAAACAAGCCTGTGAATGTGCCGACGAACATGTCATTCATTTCCTTGTCTTCTACAGGAGGACGGACCCTGGCAGCCATATCGCGCCACCTTTGCGCGCTCTTTAAAGCTCTCTCCCTTCTTCTGCGACAGTCCCGCCAATTCGACCCGATTGGGCGCCAAGTCGCTGTTATACTTGTAGTGAGCTACGAACGCCTCCGCCAATTGCTTCCATGTCTTGATATTGGTTGGCTCCAACCCCATATACCACTCTAGGGAAGGACTCGACAGACTATCTTGAAAGAAATGCATTAGCATTCTTTCATCAGTTGAGTATGCAGACATCTTTCTGTAGTAAGCTCGCACATGCACTTTCGGACATGTGTCCCCTTTATACTTATCAAACGCAAGAGCTTTGAATTTGATTGGCACCCTCAAGCCAGGTACCAGACCCATTGTTGCCATGTCCAAGCCCACAGTGCTTTGGTTCAGGACCCCCCTCATCTGCTCTTCCAGCATTCTGATCTTCTGGGAGTCATCCATCGGCCCTTCGAAACCTCCGCCGGAGAAAGCGTCCTCCTGCTGATCTTCTTGCCACATACCATTCCCAGCTCCATACCCATCATATCCATTATTACGTCCAGCCCTGATCTGATTCATTCCCGGACCTCGGCCTCTGTTTCCGTACCCTTGAACACCTCCAGCAGGCCCAAAAGCCATAAACCCCGCGCCGTTTCCATTTCCAAAACCTCCGTAACCCTGATTGGTCGCACCATAACCATCTTGCCCAAAGCCTTGAGCATTGAAACCATATTTCCCAGCATTATCGAATCCCTGATCATTGAACCCCGAATCCAGCATTGACAAAGCCGTTGCCTCCCATATTATCACCCAAGTTGACGTCGCCAAGCCCCACGTTATGGACAACAGTCTCATTCCCAACTCCGACGTTACCATTCACAGCAGCGGTAGCGTTGTTGACATTAGCAGCAGGTATATTGACTACAGGCGGAGCCACTGGTGTGGGGGTGCCATCCCCATGAACTGTATCGACTCGCACGGACTGATGATCCTCATTACCGTGACCAGCATTTCGGGCCAACAGAGGCTGGACCATGGCCTGCAAATTCTCCTGACCTTTTGCAATAGCTTCCATGGTCTGCATAAAGAGAGCGAGCTTCTCGCGCACATCTTGCATCTCGTTCTGCATTTGATCCATGATTCTTCGACAGTTGGTGCGGGTAGAATAGCGATGCGGGTGTTGATCTGCAATCCTGGAAAGTACCTGGTACAGAGCGTGAAATAAGATACCATCCAATGATTACCTGTAATGCAATATGGATATGAATGCAATGCAATGTGTCTATGCATTAGGGAAGTTCATTCCCCCAGTTCTAGTGTGAAGGTGCCAGTGCAGTGACAGTGCGGACAATAGGAATATCGGAGCTGAATCATAGAAAGCCTCATATATTGCTGAGAAAACCAATAAGCCAAGAGTACAATAATACTGAGTACAACACGAAGGCATGACCTCATCCAAAAATCCTGGTGATGGTCAGCACTATGCAAATAAAGCATACAAGCGAATATATGGAATAATCAAATGCTCTCGAAAGCCCGGTACTCCTCTATCAACTTCTTGGTCTCTGGGTGACCTGGTCGGGTGAGCAGTCCCTCTACCAACTGATTCCTTCTCTTAAGAACACGACGCACGTCTCCCGCAGTTTCTTCCCATGTCGCTTCCCCGAAGAAATCTTCTAGTTTTCGCTTTTGAGACACAGCTTCATCTCTGCATTTGATTGCCTTGTTCAGTGCATTCTGGACATTATACCGGGTCATCACTTCATCCTCACACTTCTTGATGCTAGACTTCAACTTCTCTTCGAGGTCGGAGATTTGCTGCTTCAGCTTATCTTCCCTCTTCTTATTGTTGGTGAGTGTAGCATTCCAAGTCTTATTGCAAGAGGAGATTTCTCGGTGTGCTGCATCGAGCGCCTTCTTTTTGGATTCCAGCATGTCATGGGAGCTTCTGAACTCTTGCCCCAGACGTTCGCGCTTTTTCTTCTCCTCAGTCAACTCAGCCCCTAACCTGTTTAACAGCTCAATCTGCTGTTGGAAAGCATGGACGGCCTTGTTTTTCTCACTGCGTACCTGGGCTAACTCCTGCTCTAACCCTTCGTTGATCTTCAATAAGGCCTCTTTTTCTTTCACAACTTGCTCGTAGGCTTCCCGAGAAACAGTAGTTGGCTCTTCTGCCGGAATAGGAACAAGAATTGGTGCGTCTGGGAATGGCATCTTCAACTGACTGGCTCTCTCCTGAATCCACACTCTATAAGGTGCATAGGCCTGACAGTCATTCTTTCCTAACAACGGCTTCTCTCTGGGTTAATACGCGTCCAGGCATGTTGCAATCTGGCCAATAACTCCCCCTTCACATCTCCAGTGAAGTACAGAGATTCCTGTACTTCTTCCTCTTTTGGCGGGTTCTTCAGGGCGTATCCGAACTGACGTACGAACAGAGAAGGGTTGTAGTTGATACACCCTTTTCTTCCTATCAGCGGCACATTAGGGTACCCAGAACAACTGAAGATGAGCTCGGATCCCAACAAATCACGATCAAACCACTCCATATCCTCTGGAGATAGCCTCATTAGGCGCTCCGGCCATCCAACGGGGACTGTAGTCTCTGCAGCAGATCTTCTCTTGGGAAGGTGACTCTCAAACCACATACTCAACAAGGGTACACAAAGATGAACATTCTTTCCCCTCTCTTTCTCATTCTTGTAATGCAGTGAGTGATAGAGATCTCCGAGTAAGGTAGGTACAGGATTACCAGCGGCAAACAAGTAGAAGGCGTCGAAGTCCACAAAATCCGGTATATTGGGAAACAAGACTATGCCATAAATGCACAAGGCCAACACAGCATTGAAAGCAACCCAGCACCCGCTCTTGGCATACTCCTGGGCTTTACCAACTAAGAACTGGAGTGAGAAGCCTGGAACTCCACGGGAAACAGTAGTTAATAGTTCAGAAGCATCAATATGCAAAGCTTTTGCCAAGTCCTCCGGCTTGGGCTTGGCGCCAGAATGGATGAATGGAACCTGGTTCTGCACGGGCAGCTCAACATACTCAGCGTATTCCTCTAGGGTTGGTCCCATAATAAAGTCAGAGAACGTAAAGCACCTCAAAGCGGGGTCGTAGAATTGCATCAAAGCATACAACCCATCCAACTCTACCTCTGTAGGTTTACACACCAATCTCAGTAGTCTACCATAGCTCATCCGGAAGCTCCTACAAACACCCTCATCAGCAAGAGAGATCAACCCCAGTAAAGGAACAATATCAGGAGTAGGCAATTTGTAAGCAACTGTCCTCCTTAAGCTAGTCATGATCAAACACTCAGAAGTCTGGGCACTAGAACTAGGGAAATGCAAATGCACCTGCAGCACAGACACACGTTAGTGAAATGCAAATGGTAATGGATATGCAGTAATGCAATGCAAGCAACATGCAACAGGGACCAAAGCTGTAGCTGAATAGCCTGAACCATATCAAGAAAGTCCCAGACCCTCCAGAAGTCATCCAATCCTGGTCTCGGATAGACCTCAAACAAAGATCCAATGTTGGTCTCTGATAGACCCCATAATCATAACCTGAATGGTCTCTGGCAGACCTCAAATCATATCTCCCACTGGTCTCTGACAGACCTCAGAACACATCTCCAAATAGTCTCTGACAGACCTCGGAACACACCAACTGGTCTCTGACAGACCTTAGAACACATCTCCACCTGGTCTCTGACAGACCTTAGAACCCTCCATAAATATCCAGGATCCTGATCAAGAAACAAACCGGTGGTCTGAAGGTCTAGTTACCTGCATAACCCTGAATCCCCTCACAGGTGGGTGGCCCTATAACTGGCACAAGGTACGACATCCTATGTGGTCGTCGGCGTCATAGACTTTCAGGGTTGATGATACGATTCCCAGAAGGAGTGGCATCATCAATCCCTGAAGAGGCCTCACTTAGCCAACTTCCAAATGATCGGTCCCCAGAGTCGACAATCCAACTAACCAGCAACCCACGCCAACCAAAGGAAGGGGCAGGAGGCCAACCAGAGGAACCTCGTCTGAGTGTAGATTTCATGGGACACCAAAGCAAGCAAAGCAAGCGGGCACCCACTAATTTCTACTCTAATTCTAGGTGCACTCAAGCCCAGGTCCGACTTATCTCTCAATATCAGAACACCCGTCACACCCCAGATACAGCAACAATAATCAATATATAAAGCTGAAAATACAAGGTTAGAAATATAAAATAACTCCATACAAAATCCTCGACGGGAAAACAAGCGCTAGGATTGACTCTCTTAAGGGACGTTGGATCCAAAATGCATAAGAACTATCGCAGTCCTTAGCAGCCAGGGGACGTTGGATCCCCAGCAGAGTCGCCAGCTGTCACTACTGCGAAAATCGGCGCTGGCTGAACAGAAGAGTCGCCACCGTGTGTTATTTATCCCACGGGAGGGAAAGGAAACGCTCAGAGTAAACCTCGCACAACACGGGAAAGGTATGGTCGTCGCAACCAAAACCTGGATTCGGGAGTCGGTTACGCAAGGGGAAGGTATTAGCACCCCTCACGTCCGTCGTACTCGACGGGATCCACGCTTGTTTTCGGGTATGGATTGTTATTCTATCTAAACTATAGGTCAAGGGTTAAAAGGAAAATAAAATGAAAATAAAAATGACTCGGCAAAGTATCGCACTTTATGCCTACGTATTCCCGTCTGGAACGAGAAATCAGAGTCAATGTAGTTCGCCTACCTATGGGAAAGGAGGGGAAGGTTGCTCGTTAGGATATCGCATCCTATGCCTACGTACTTTCATACGGCATGAAAGATCAGAGCAAACGTAGTTCGGGCCACGTACGACACAAGTTTGTCCTTGATTGGTTTTATTCCTTCTGAAAAAGGTTTTTCTGATTAGCAGTCCAAGCGGACAAAAATGACGTCTTGATGAGTTCACATTCTTTTACGGAAGAAGTGTCTTTTATTGTGTTTGAAATTTGATTGTATTTTTCTGTTTGTTTTGAGAAAGAAAGAGACAGAACTCTAACCTACGGTTGCGAAGGGAATCAAACTAACCTAATGTTATCATGCATGGGTTAAGACCTAGTGTCTATCATGTTCCTTCTTGCACAGAGAGAAACAGAGACCCTAAGGGATAATACGGAAACAGAAACAATAGCAGATATATACGGTAAAGCAGTAAAATGCATGGATGCAACAGTACAAGCGAGGCAAGGGAGTCCCACTCAACCTCGAACCTAGAAAACAATAGGCGAAAGTGAACAGGCTTCATTTTCAACCCAACAGGTTAACAGCAAACAATACAGTCAGGAAAACCAAACAATACAGTAGAAATGAAATACAGCAGAAAAACAAACAGCTTCAACAGCTTTGAATCAACATCTGGCTCCAAGTAATCTCCAATCAGCTACAGGCTTCAACAAGCATCAATCTCCATCTTCATGGCCTTCAGGTAAGGGCTTTGATCATCAGTCTTCTATCTGCAATGGCTTTTCTTCCAGTTCAAACCTCCAGGATGAGGGATCAGTCACAAGAGTGAATTGGGTGTTAAGCAATCAGTTGACTACCAAGGGTGGTGAACAGACTGCTTCTAACACATATGACATTTTCTCTCAAGAGTTCTATCTCTTAGACACTATCACCAAGCCTTCCAAGGGAAGGGGTGAGTATCTTAGAGAGACTCTGTATCACAGAGAAGAATGGATGCAGACAAGGCAGTCCATGTTTGAGAAACAAGCTTTCTAACCTAGAGCTCTGCCTAGCCCCTAAACCCTAATCTCCACAACAGCTGCCAGCAAGAAACTTCTCTTCAACTCTGGAAGTTGGACTTCAGTCTGGATCTCCAATGGCTTCATCTTCACAAGTCTTCAGCTCTCCCAAGACCCCAAGCAATCCCAATACCCACACAGACAAGCAATAATCCCCAGAGGGCACACCACACCAGTCAATCAGATATATACAGTACATTAATAGCAGTAGGGGAATCCTGACTTTTTCTAAGGGGATCTAATAATTACCCATAGCCCCTATAGTCCCATAGCTAGCCTATTCAATCTCTAAGTCCTAAGGGAAGTGAATTAATTCTCCTAAGTCATCACCTAAAACCCTAGTTTGTTCATGTTATTCACACCTAAACTAAACACCTAAAATTAATTTCTAAAAATGGGAACTAAATTGTATCTACAAGTTTAATGTTTAACCTAAACAACCTAAAAAGAATGGGTGAAAAATATTAAAGCAATTAATAGAACAAAAATTAACAAATTTATGTATGAAATGAAACTATTTAAAATGCTATTTATTTGGAAAATATGGGAAAAATATCAAATAAAAAATAAAATGCAATTTTTATATTTTATAATTTTCTTGACTTTTTAAAGAAAATGTTAAAAAAAGAATGAATTGAAAATATGCAATTTCTGATTTGTTATGAATTTTCAAAAATGAATGAAAATAAAAAAGAAATTGAAAAAGAAAATAGAAAGAAATAAAGGGAGGGGGTGAGAAAAGAAAGAAGAGCAAGTTCAGCGCGTTGGGCCCATCAAATTGGGGGGTGTGTATAGCAAGCTGAGCCCAATTCCCTCTATTAAATGAAACGACGCGTTTCAATGTTTAAAATCTCCCTCCGTTTTGAAATTTAATCGTGTCCGTTGGATTGGGTCTTCAAGTCAAAGGTCAGAATGCAATCGTGTGGCTCCTGACCCTTCTTCAACCTCCAGCCAACCCTAACCCCTGCAAACCCTAGCCATGCAAGCTTCTTCCATGGTTCTGTTCTCCCTCATACCTCCATGGATTCACACGATATAAAAAGCAAATTTCGTCTACAACAATCCCTCTACACAGCCATAACCATAAATCTTCTTGAAACTCAAGCAATAAAACAATTCAATGAAGATAACAGTTGCGAACCGCCATGAACACCTGTGATCAACTCCTCCAAAACTCTCCAAATCTTGTCCTACACTTATCTATAATTCACGCTGATTACCATAAGCTAATAAGCCAAGCATTTCGTGCACTGAATCATGAGACATCAATCCAACCAGTTTTGATGCACTATGAGCAACCTCCACAAAAGCTCTCCAAACTCACCAAATTAAGTCCTCTATCCTATCTTAGCAATTCTACACTATCAAAACCTAGTAACCCTAACCTAAATAAGCAATTCGAATGAAAACTTACCTTATGCACAATGAAGGAAACAACTACCAGAACCTCTTGATCTATAGCTTGAAATGAGTGGAAAATGATCCAAGAGCTCAATGCTGACTTCTGTATGCAACAGGTATGACTCCAAAGATTTGAATCTCTCAATTCCAAAGTTTATGCTTCTTGAATGATGATGATGAATGGCACAATTCCTTCTTCAATTTGCCAAATGAAGGTGTGGATTCTGATCCTTGTATGATGATGATGAAGAACAAAACAAGAATAGTGAAGATTGATGAGAAATTGAGAGAGTTTGTATTGGTTTTGCAAAGATGGAAAATTGATATGAAACTTGTGTTATGAACAAATGAGATCACCAAAAAATGGCATGAACCATCTTGCATCCATATATAGATGAGGTTAGAACCTCCTAGAAACTTGGAGAAGTTTCCCTTGCACAAATTCCCTTGGATTTTGATTATGTTTCTTACATTGCAAGCAACCATGGATAACTCACAAATTATGAACTAAACTCAAAATTCCACTTTAGCCAATGTCTTTAAAATGATCTTTCCATTCAAAATGACCTATAATTTTGCTTCATTTGGCCAAAATATGAAAAACCTCATTTTTAAGTCCATTTTTCTTCATTAAATTCAACAATTTTGAAACCTTATGCTATGAACCTTTCCAATCTCTCATGGTCACTTTTCTAGACTCAAAATGTCATTTGGAGAAAGTTTGATGTTGTAAGTTTTTCCATTTGAGGCCTCTTTGTATGAGTTTTGGGCATAGGTTAAAATGACCTGTAATTCACAAATGACCAAAATACCCTTTGCTTGCCAAGACCATAAGTAGAGTTCCCCAAATCATATGAAGGCATACTATACCATTCTAGAAAGCTAAGACAATAAGGAACAACTCTTATGTTGACCAGAAATTCATTTGAAATCTCCTTGAGGGGTAAAAATTGCTTGGAAGTCAAGTCACTTTCACAGACAAAATTTCAGATACCTCAGATGACCTGTAACTTGCAAGGACCATAACTTGAGTTATATAAATCTCCTTGATGTCTTCCACCACTCAAATTAAAGGTCTTGAGATCCTCTACAAGTTTCATGTTGGCCAAGGATCCATTTGAAACTTTCATTTTGACTTATCTTGCTTGTAAATTTGACCTAAACTAGGGGATCTTACATAGAAACCCTAATTTAGACCCTCCTCTTCTCCTTGATTTCTCTTGATTTCTTCTTAGCATAACAACATATCCTTATTCTCCATGTCAAATGATGAACCCCACATCTCTCCAATAGACCTTAATGCCTTTCCAACAGTCCTTTGACCTAGGGTTGACCCAGGGTTGACCTAGATGAAACCCTAGTTGACTGTCTTCAACTGCAATTCTTGTGATCACATCAACAACTTGTTTTCTTCTCTAAATGACTTTCTAAGTCCTCCAATATGTCTAGATACTCCCCATGCTCTCAATTCACAGCCCATAATTCCCTTGTTGATCCTCAGACACCCTCAGTTAGGAGATATACTCAATGCTTGATCCACTGAACTCCCTGCTTTCAAATTCTTTTCTGATGACTTGAATGAGATTGAATTAGGATAATAACCTCTTGATAGGCCTCTAGAGATGATAACAATGATTGGCCCCCTGCTGGATGACTTGCTATGCTTATGCTATGCAGATGGTTAGGCTATGTACATGACTCTATATGCAAATGCTAATGATATTGAAACATAAACCAAGTGAATAAGGTTGGGCAAATTTTAGGGTGCAACAAGCACCCCTCACGTCCGTCGTACTCGACGGGATCCACGCTTGTTTTCTAGTACGGATTATTATTCTATCTATTCTACAGGTCTGGGGTTAAAAGAAAATAAAATGACTCGGCAAAGTATCGCACTTTATGCCTACGTATTCCCGTCTGGAACGAGAAATCAGAGTCAACGTAGTTCGCCTACCTACGGGAAAGGAGGGGAAGGTTGCTCGCTAGGATATCGCATCCTATGCCTACGTACTTTCATACAGCATGAAAGATCAGAGCAAACGTAGTTCGGGCCACGTACGACACAAGTGTGTCTTGGTTGTTTTTTTTATCTCCTCCTGAAAAAGGGTTTTCCTGATTAGTAGTCCAAGCGGACAAAAATGACATTTTGATGAGTTCACATTCTTTTACGGAAGAAGTGTCTTTTATTGTGTTTGAAATATTTATTGTGTTTTTCTGTTGATTTTGAGAAAGAAGAGACATAACTCTAAACTATGGTTGAAAAGGGAATCAAACTAACCTAATGTTATCATGCATGGGTTAAGACCTAATGTCTATCATATTTCTCTCTTGCGCAGAGAGAAACAGAGATCCTAAGGGATAAACGGAAACAGAAATAACAGATACAATAAAACAGTAAAATATGCATGAATGCAACAATACAAGCGAGGCAAGGGAGTCCCACTCAACCTCGAACCTAGAAAACAACAAGCAAAAGTGAACAAAATTCACTTTCAACCTAACAGATTAAATGGCAAACAATACAGTCAGGGAAATTCAAACAATACATCAAAAAATTCTAAACAGCAAAAATAAGCAGCAAGCAGCAACCCTGCACAACAAGCTCCACAAGCTTCGAGCAAGCCTCAATCTTCATCTTCACAGCATTCAAGCAAGGTCTCTATCTTCAATCTTCACAGCCTTCAAGCAAGGTCTCTATCTTCAATCTTTCAGGGCTTTTCTTCAAGTCTCACTCTCCAAGATGAGTAGCAGTCAACAAGATGAATTGGATGTTAAGCAGTCAGTTGCCTACCAAGGGTGGCCTACTGACTGTTAACATGATACAGACAGTTTTCTCTCAAAAGTTCTATCTTTTAAATACATTCACTAATCCTTCCAAAGGAAGGAGGTGAATATTTAAAAGAGACTTTGAATCATAGAGAAATAATGGAGGCAAACAAGACCTTCCATGTTTGTGAATCAAGTTTCTATTCTAGAGCTCTACCTAGCTCCTAGTTCCTATAACCTTCAACAGCTGCCAGCAAGATACACTCTTCATCCACTCTTGAAATTGATCTTCACTCCTTTTGTCTTCAATGGCTTCAGAAGCAAAGTCTTCAGCTCAAACCCAAACCCCAAGCAGGCCCAATACCCCACACAATCAAACAATAACCCTAGAAAGGGCACACCACACACAATCAATCAATTACAAGAATACACTAATAGTATTAATACAATGGGGAAAATTCTACTATCTATTCTAAGGCATCTATTATGCTTACCCTCAATACCCCATAGTCCCAGGTCCTAATTCAGTCTAAAAACCCAAAAGGAAATTATTTTATTACACCTATATCATATTCACAACCCTAATTGACTACCCTAATAGTTTCTAACTAAACTACCTAAAATAAATCCTAAAAAAATGGTATAAAAAAACAAGGGGACACCTAATATCCATATCTAGTTGTACTAAAAAGAATGGGGTGAAAATCCTAAAGGAAGCTCCTAAACTAAACTCAGCAATTGGTGGCATCAACCAAAAGAATTAAAGAAAGCAATTAAATGTAAAATATACAAAAAAATATGAAAATGAAGTAAAATGACAATTTTATGTTTTCATATTTTTCTAGACAGAAAATAGAAAATGGGAAAAAAAATCTCATTAAAAAATAATGTTTTTTCATTTTTCTATGAATTTTTAAAGTTTGTAAAAATTTGGAGAAAATTAATGAGAAAAATGATGCAGGGGGTATGAATAGAAATAAACTTCAGTTATTATTCACATCTGGGCCCAGCATGGGGGTGCAAGGAGTAAGCGCCTGGGCCCAGCTTGGTTACTCAGAAAACAAAAAATAAAATGAAAAGAAAAAACAAGGACGCAGTGTAAATAGCATCAGAATTCAATGCAAATCTGGATTGGGCTAGACGAGGGGGTTGGGATAGCAAAGTCCACATGAAGCCCATCAGGGGACTTTAATGAAACGCAACGTCTTGTACGCTCAGAATTCCCTCCAAATCTCGCTTCAAATCGCAGCCGTCCGATGGCTTCTCAAGTCAATCTTCAACGCATGATCTAACGGCTACCAGTTCGTCTTCTTCATTGAGAAGGTTAGGGTTTTCAGAATCCATGGACATGCAAGCTTCACGCAACAGAATTCCACTCCTTCGTTCTCCTTCATCTCTTGACCAAATGCCTCGATGCAAAAACCAAATTCGTTCTATTCTTCGCGTAGAATACAACCATGGCATTAGTTTGCCATAAATCACCCTCTAACATTCAAACAGAAAGATGGAACATCAAGAACTTAACATTTCCTCAATTTTCGACCATCACCAATCTCACCATTCTTTGCACAACAATAATCTTCATACTATACCGATCACAACTAGCTAATTATCTAAGATTATAACATCCTAACCACTATGCTCTAGGTCCAAACCGAATTTACACTCACATGTCAACCTCCATGAAAACTTGCCTAAAGCTCCAGAATCAATCATCTAACTACCTAAACCAAGTTTAACCTAACCATTCTCTATCATGCTACCTAATTCGAGCCAAAATGTGAGAAAAACTAACCTGGTAAAAAGTTGAAAACAGATGAGGATCCTCTTCAATCCACAGCTTGCAATGCTCCAAGATCACTCAGTGTCCTATAATCTTTCTTCTGTATGCAACAATTCTTGCTCAAACCACTTGGATCACCATAACCAACTTCAATTGCACTTGGATGAGAGAATATTGCATAGCAAGATTCTTGCAGTTTCCTCTTCAGATCTTGCTTGCAATCTACTCAGGGATGATTCTTGAATGGAATTGCATCATAAAATTGAATGAATGATGAAGAATTGAGAAGTTTTGAATGAATTTGCAAAAATGCAAGATGGAGTGAAACTATGTGTTTTGGATCCAAATGAAGTTCAACCCCTTCATGGATCGGCTCTAGGGTTTATATAGATGATGATGGAAAGTTCTGGAGGATGCTAGATTAATCCCATGAGAAGTTATTCATATCATTGCATGAGAAAATGAAAATGGCCAAGTTGCAAAACTAACTCTACATTGCCTTGTTGCAGCCCCTCAAAATCTCTTGAATTTCTCTTTTCATGACAATTAGAGAGTGTAGAAACCATTCCTTGCCTTGCACCTTGGTCTTAGCTTGATTTGGCAAATGTATCTTTTCTTACAAGCAACTTATGATAACTCCAATTTCTTGACTTCAAACCAAAAAACTAATATTGCAAATGATCTTAAAATGCAATTTCCCTTCAAAATGGTTGGTCATATGCTTGGTTTTACTTTGGTATCAAAAAATCACAATTTTGGTCATTTAAAAAGGTATTTTTCCCTTTATAATTGGTCAACTTTGCAAGTCTAAGTTCCATGCATTTACAACTTGCCACACCCACTTTTCTAGACTCAAAATGTCATTTGGAGCAAGTTTGATGTTGAACATTTCTTCATTTGAAATTTGGAAATAGGAGTTTTGGGCATATGCTTGAAATGACCTGTAATTCCACTTTCCCAAAATACCCCTGGCTTGCCAAGATCATAAGTAGAGTTCTACAAATCATATGAAGGCATACCATACCTTTCTAGAAATCTAAGATCATGAGGGACAATTTTCATGTTGGCCAGAAATCCATTTGAACATTCCTTGAGGGGTAAAAGTTGCTTGGAAGCCAAGTAACTTTCACAGACAAATTTCAGTGTCCTCAGATAACCTGTAACTTGCAAGAACCATAACTTGAGTTCTATAAACCTCCTTGATGCCTTCCACCACTCAAATTAAAGGTCTTGAGATAATTTACAAGTTTCATGTTGGCCAAGGATCCATTTGAAGCTTTCATTTTGAATTATCTTGCTTGGAAGTTTGACCTAACTCAGGGGATTTTACATAGAAACCCTAATTTAGAAACTTCTCTTCTTCTTGATTTCTTTTGATTTCTCCTTGGTACAACACCACATCCATATTTGCATGTCAAATGAGGCATCCCACATCTTTCAAACAGGCCTTGATGCCCTTCAATCAAGCATTTGACCTAGGATTGACCCAGATGAAACCCTAGTTGACTGTCTTCAACTGCAGCTCTTGTAATCACATGAATGACTTGTCTCACTTTCAAAATGACCCTCTAGGTCTTCCATGATGTCTACATACCCTCCATGACCTCAATTCATAGCTCACAACTTCTGTGATGATCTTCAAATACCCTCAAGATAGGAGATAGATCCACTACTTGGTCCACTAACTTCTTAGATGATGACTTGGCTAAGATTGAATTTGAATAAGAATCTCTTGATATGCTCATAGAGATAAGAATTGCATTTGGTCCCTTGTTGGAGGGCTTGCCCCTGCTATGCTATGCAGATGAATGAATTATGTACATGACCTAGTATGCAAATGCTAAAGCTATGAGACATAAAATCAGGTGAAATAAGTTGAGCAAATTTTAGGGTGCAACAACTGCCCCTATTCAAGCGACTTGGACCCGACTGGGTGAAATGCCCGGAGCCTTCAGACATTCGAGGTACAAGACGGTTGAATACTAAGAACCCGAAAATTTGCCAACCGCAGAAATAAACTGCACCACTGTTTGGGGAACACTATCTATAAATGTGATTTCAGCATTATCTTGTCAATACTGGAACAAACTTATTGACTTCACTGGGAGAAATACTTCTGTCAACAAAACATGACCTGGCCAACGATTCAGGAGAATCACTCTGCCATCACTACGAGAAATCACTCCGCCACCACTGCGGGAAAATTTTGTCATTATTACGGGAAAATGACTCTGCCACCACTGCGGGTACATACTCTGCCAAATACAGGAAAATAACTCCGCCTCTGCTACGGGTACACCCTGTCAACTACAGGAAAATAACTCCGCCTCTGCTACGGGTACACCCTGTTAACTACAGGAAAATAACTCCGCCTCTGCTACGGGAAATACTCTGTCAAATACAGGAAAATAACTCCGCCTCTGCTACGGGTACACCCTGTCAACTACAGGAAAATAACTCTGCCTCTGCTACGGGTACACCCTGTCAACTACAGGAAAATAACTCCGCCTCTGCTACGGGAAATACTCTGTCAAATACAGGAAAATAACTCCGCCTCTGCTACGGGAAATACTCTGTCAAATACAGGTTTTCTGCCTATCTTTGCAGCAATTGGCTCCATCAATCATATGGATAACACAATATGAGCCTAGTCTTCCAATTTTTCAGTGCTGACATGGCAGCAAATCTGAGAAGGACTCTACTGGGGATTTTCTGAACCCCCACTGCCAGACCCCTACTTCAACATAGGCGGCAACTTCCAAAAATCGATTCACGAAATCTTTTGATAACGGCTTAACAACAATCTTGAAGAAATACTCCGCTGGATGGGTAAGAGAAACTTAAACAAGCAACTCTGCGGGGAATAACGCCACAACTGACATTATCGTTACATGTCTCACACTGAGATCTTGAATGTTTGGTAATTAATTTTGAGCAAGAACTCCCTCCACCCGCAAGGGAAACAACACTTGAAAACAAAAGGGTTAACCAACCTGGCTTATGTTTCATAATGCGCATGTTTGACAATGGCGTAATGCTCCATTCGACATGGAAATGCTACGCGTTTTTTTATTTGGCGGATGTAAGTATGACACTATATGCCGGTGCAAATGCAGACTCGAACTGCTGGGATAGCTCTAACCGCTTCAGCAAAATAAATGCTGAAGACAACGCCAACTCCGCTGGGGATAACCGGGTGTTACAGAATTATTCCAGCAAAATAAAAGCTGGAAGAGAGAAGCCAACTTCGCTGAGGAATAACTGAATGCGCCAGTCATGATCGGGCTTCTGCTGGAGAGTGAACGGGTATCACACGGTATTCCGACAAAATAAATGCCGGGACACATAACCAACTCTGCCGGGAAGAGTTTTAACCTTCGAGTTCCACTGGGAGGAGAGAAAACACTTGCAGAAAAGAGAGAACTCCACTGAGGCCGAAACGACTCTCTTGAGGAAAATCAACTGTCTCCGCTGGGGGAGAGTAAACGACCCTACTGGGAAGGGAATCTCTACTGGGAAGAGTAGACTGTCTGGGTACAACTCACAAATTGGAGATTAATCTTCTTAGGCTAAGCCACTCTGCTCGAGATGGGGGAATCCTTTTGGGGGACACCATACTATCTGAATACAGCCTTTGATCTTGGAATCATCAATTCTGCTGAGGGTAAACGACCCTGCTGGAGAATGCCCTTTGGATAAACTACGACTAGCTGGGGAATTTGATCCTTCTTCAGTAAGGAACATTGTTATCTCAGAAGCGCGACCTGCGTGGGGATCAAGTCTTTCTGTGACGAGCTTCTGGTCAGTACTGCAATCTTCTGATCGTCCACCTCGTATGGTCAAGAACCCTGCAACACCACAAACGAGACAAGACAAGTCTATGCAACCAAATCTATTCAGGTTAGCGTTTGTGACATTATTTTCAGTTAATTCAAAGTTTTAACAATTATTGGCAAGGGCCAGCGATGTTATACACTTGCTAGTTTTATTAAACCTTGGCGTTTGTCATGTACAAAACAGTAAAGAACCAGCATCAAATACTGAATAACATGTTTTATTGAGTGGTCCCCTAAATGGGCAGAGTTTTGTACACGGGATGTAACTCCTGGAAAGAGGAAGCTACGCATAACAAATATACAAGTATGCACAAGAATGATAAATACAATGACAAATCAAATTTGTACACATGTCGGCAACGGGATGCAGACGAACATCATGAGCTGATCCTCCTATGACTCGCCCGACTCTAATGCTTTCCCGGTATTCACACTTCTGAAGAGATTGCATCTGATAACCGACCCCTCAGGTATATTCTCCCGCACCAATGCTCGCTGCAGTATCAAATTCGGACCGCAGTCATTTGCTTTTCAAATCCCTAACTTTTGCGTGAACCGCCCTTTACGGGTTTTCAGTTCACCGGGATTCCCTTTTTTGCCGAAGCCGCCCAGTGTAGGTTTTCAACTTCGCGGGTGTACATTTTTTCAATTTTTATCCCTAATTTTTTCCCGAACCTTTCATTCTGTTTTTGGTTCGCCAGGATGCCCCTTTTTTGCCTGGACTCTCTTTTTTCTGTCCAGCGGGTCAATTTCAAGCAAAGTATTTTTTAACTGCGTCCGAATTCACAGGCGACGTAAAGTCTTCACTGTCCATGGTGGACAACAACAAAGCTCCTCCTGAAAAGACTTTTCTGACAACGTATGGCCCTTCGTAGTTGGGGGTCCACTTGCCCCTCTGATATGCCTGTGGCGGGAGAATCCTTTTCAGCACAAGGTCGCCCGTCTGAAAGTTCCGAGGATGTATCTTTTTATCATGTGCTTTCTTCATTCGGCTCTGGTACAACCAACCATATGCTAGAGAAGCTAACCTCTTCTCATCCATTAAGCTCAGCTGGTTCAACCTGTCTTTCACCCATTCTGCCTCATCTAGTTGGACATCTCGTAATACTCTCAGGGAAGGAATCTCAACTTCCAGTGGTAACACTGCTTCCATTCCATATACCAAGGAAAACGGCGTTGCCCCGGTTGATGTGCGTACCCTCGTACGATAATCGTGCAAAGCAAAAGGTAGCATCTTATGCCAGTCCTTATAGGTCACCACCATCTTCTGCACAATCTTCTTTATATTCTTATTGGCCGCTTCCACAGCGCCATTCATCTTGGGTCGATAAGGAGAAGAGTTGTGATGCTCGATCTGAAAACTCTGACACAGCTCCTTCATCATTTTGTTATTCAAGTTTGAACCGTTGTCGGTAATTATCCGCTCGGGGATTCCATATCTCCAAATGATATCTCTCTTGATAAACCTGGCTACCACCTGCTTGGTCACATTAGCATAGGATGCCGCTTCCACCCATTTGGTAAAATAATCGATTGCTACCAGAATGAACCGGTGTCCATTAGAAGCCGTCGGCTCAATCTTTCCAATCATATCGATTCCTCACATTGAGAACGGCCACGGTGACGACATCACGTTCAGAGGACTCGGAGGCACATGGATCTTATCTGCATAGATCTGGCACTTATGACACCTCTTCGCAAACTTGAAACAATCGGTTTCCATAGTTAGCCAATAATAACCTGCCCGCAGCAGCTTCCTCGTCATAGCATGCCCACCAGCATGCGTACCAAATGTACCCTCATGTATTTCCTCCATGAGCAGCTTCGCCTCTTTCTCATCTACACAACGTAGTAACACCAAGTCGTGATTTCTCCTGTATAAGACATCATCCGGATTCAGATAGAAATTACCCGCCAATCTCCTGAGAGTCTTCTGATCGTGACTGGATGCCCCAACCGGATACTCTTTGTTTTTCAGGAAATTAAGGATATCAAAATACCAGGGTTTATCATCAGATGCCTCGTCAATGGCAAACACGAAGGCGGGTCTGTCAAGCCGAGAGATAACAATTCTGGGAGCCTCATTCCAGAAGTTGACTTTATACATGGAAGACAAAGTGGCCAGGGCGTCAGCCATCTGATTTTCTGCTCGCGGTACATGATGCAACTCAACCTTGTCAAAGAAAGGCAACAATCTCCTCGCGTAATTCATGTATGGTATCAAATTAGGCTGACATGTCTCCCATTCTCCTTTTATTTGATTCACCACCAGAGCTGAGTCTCCGTATACATCCAGATTTTTGATTCGCAAATCAATGGCTTCTTCAAGCCCCATGATACAAGCTTCGTATTCGGCCTCGTTATTGGTAACTGGAAAGGTCAATCGAGCAGTAAACGGGATGTGCGACCCGTGTGGAGTAGTGATGATTGCCCCTATTCCGCTACCGTAGGAGTTTACAGCTCCGTCAAAGATCAACTTTCATTTGGAACCCAATTCTGGTCCTTCGTCCGGCAACGGTTCTTCACAATCTTTCATCTTCAGGTACATGATATCCTCGTCAAGAAAATCAAACCTCATCGATTGGTAGTCCTCAATAGGCTGCTCTGCCAAGTACTCAGATAGTACACTCCCCTTTATAGCCTTCTGCGAGACATACTGGATGTCGTATTCGGTCAAAACCATCTGCCAACGGGCAATTCTCCCCGATAATGCCTGCTTTTCGAATACATATTTGATAGGATCCATCTTCGAGATGAGCATGGTTGTATGGTTCAGCATGTATTGCCTCAAACGCTTGGCGGCCCAGGCTAGCGCGCAACAAGTTTTTTCGAGCATTGAATATCGAGATTCACATTCAGTAAACTTCTTAATCAAGTAGTATATTGCATGCTCTTTTCTTCCTGTCTCGTCGTGTTGACCGAGAACACAACCCATACTTCCCTCAAGAACTGTCAAATACATAATCAAGGGTCTCCCTGCCACTGGAGGTATCAAAATAGGAGGCTCCTGCAAATACTGTTTTATTTTATCGAACACCTTTTGACAATTTTCATTCCATGTTACAGCCTGGTCTTTTTTCAACAACTTGAATAACGGCTCACACGTAGCTGTCAGGTGAGATATGAACCGAGCGATGTAGTTCAACCTCCCTAAAAACCCGCGCACCTCTTTTTCTGTTTTAGGCGTCGGCATTTCTTGTATTGCTTTTATTTTTGTAGGATCAACCTCTATTCCTCTTTCTCTCACGATAAACCCCAGCAGTTTACCCGATCTCACCCCGAAGGTGCACTTGTTAGGGTTCAGTCTCAGCCTGAACTTCCTAAGCCTTTTGAATAACTTCAGCAGATTCACCAAATGCTCTTCCTCCTTCTGGGATTTGGCAATCATATCATCGACATAAACCTCGATTTCCTTATGCATCATATCATGAAAAAGAGTCGTCATTGCATGTTGATACGTTGCCCCAACATTCTTTAATCCGAAGGGCATCACTTTGTAACAAAATGTTCCCCAAGGCGTTATGAAAGTAGTCTTCTCCATGTCTTCTGGCGCCATTTTGATCTGATTATAGCCCGAGAAGCCATCCATGAAGGAGAATACGGAGAATTGAGCGGTGTTGTCAAACAGCACATCGATGTGAGGAAGCGGGAAATCATCTTTCGGGCTCGCTTTGTTCAAATCACGGTAATCTACGCACATTCTCACTTTACCGTCTTTCTTTGGCACTGGCACGATATTAGCGACCCATGAGGGATATTTTGTAACAGCTAGGAACCCAGCATCCCACTGCTTTTGAACCTCCTCCTTAATTTTCACTGCCATATCTGGTCTAGTTCTGCGAAGCTTCTGCTTAACCGGTGGGCATTCTTCTTTTAGCGGCAGACGGTGCACAACCATATCCGTATCCAGCCCAGGCATGTCTTTATATGACCAAGCGAACACATCACTGTACTCTCTGAGCATTTCAACCAGTCTTCGCTTGACGTCGCTCTGCAGCGCGGCTCCTATACGGATGTTCTTTTCAACCCCTTCCGACCCCAGGTTAATAATTTCAATGACCTCCTCATGAGGCAGAATAACTCGTTCTTCTTGCTTCACCAACCAAGATAATTCTTTGGGAACGTCGCCATCTTCAACAATCTCTTCTTCAGCCTAAAATACCGGGTGCTCAAAGTCGAAATGAGTCATAGGCGGTTCAATGATGTCATCTGAAAATATTATCCTGCAAAAGGAATGGTTAAATGCTTCAAAATATGTATAAAGCGAATAACCACGTTGCCATTTTATTGTAAAACACAAAAACAGGAAAAACAGAGATCACAATATTTGTATATGAAAAAACGCCTTTTATTTAATGATTAAACAACGCAATGTACATAACAACACAACCCTAAGCAAAATCACGATGCCCCGGGTAAGACACCAGATTGTTCAACAATTAAGAAAACAAAGTATTACTGTTTGTGAGTCATAGGAACAATCTCCTGAATAGACCAATTGCATAATCCTTGTCCTGGCACGCTCGGCTGAATCCAGGCGTCCATGTCGCAGTCACTGTCTCCTTCTTCGGAATCTGAAACAGCGTTGATGGCCTCGTGATACACTCCACTAGCTGTGATTGTTATTGGTCCTTTGAAACGGGGTGCCCCTGCGGCAGGCATTGATGATGATGGTTGATATCCCAGCCCAAACTTGTCCATCTTCACGGGAATATCCAGAACCTTGCCCCAGCCTTTTGTCTCACCAGTCTTTACTAGAGCTTGAGCCTCCTTGTATGACGAGACGGCCACCTCTGACGCTTTACACGGCTCTGGAACTTTGTCTTTGATGCGCAACCCTTCAAAGGCTTGACAGGGTGTTTCATGAATCTCGCCGTCGACTTCTACATACTTGAATGATGACAGATGGCTAACCAATATATCTTCTTCTCCACAGACCGTGACCACACTGTCCCCTACCATGTATTTCAGCTTTTGGTGCAAGGTAGATGTGACTGCCCCAGCACCATGGATCCAGGGTCGTCCGAGAAGGCAGCTGTATGCGGGCTGGATATCCATAATGTAAAATTCAGTTTCGAAAACCTCCGGCCCCACCTGTAGAGGTAACGTTATGGATCCAAAGACTGTTCTTCGTGTACCATCAAATGCCCTGACCACCAAGTCACTATGCGTACACATGATTCCCCTGACGTTCAATTTCATCATTGCTTTCTTGGGCAACACGTTCAAGGAGGATCCGGTATCTACCAGTACATGAGACATGACTGAGCCCCTACACTCAACTGAGACGTGCAACGCCATGTTATGCTCTCTCCTTTTCGGGGTCAAATCAAAGTCGGTAAATTCCAAGCTATGGCCTGCGTTCACATGCGCCAACACCCCCTCCAACTGATTCACAGAAACATCTTGGGGTACGAAGGAAGTATCCAGAACTTTCAACAATGCATTTCTATGAGCTTCGGAACATAATAGCAACGACAGTATGGATATCTTTGATGGCGTATGTTGAAGGTGCTCAACAATCTTATAATCACTCTTACGAATAAGGCGCATAAACTCTTCCACATCCTTCAATGACGTTTCTTTTTCGTTCCTCTGCACAGGGACATCCTCATTTATCTTTCCTTTTCCTTTAGCCAGTCGTTCAGCCTCTACCTCAGGCGATATAAAGATTCTCCCACTTCTCGTCATCCCTCCGGTACCGACGACGTTGTCTACAACCTCAACTGGCTGCTTATTAATATCAATCTTCACCCCATCACAGTACGCTTCCAACCCATAGGTCCAGGGTACAGCCTTAGTGCTCTCATAAGGGATTGGTCCTGCCTTGGTGATAGTGATCGGCGATCGCCTGGCGGGCGCCGTTATAGTTATTGTTTTTCGGGGAATCGTCACGGTAGCTACATCACTTTGCTCGTCTGCTAATACCTCTGCAGGTTCCTCAACTGCCGTTCTGTCGAATTGTAATGTGCCTCCATCTATCAAGGTCTGAATACCCTTCTTCAATTCAGCACAACCCTCAGCTTAGGTCCAACACTCTAAGCAATACTCATCGCAACCCTGATATACACCTCCTTGCAATAACCTGCTCTTTATCTCACACAACGGTGTCTTGAGGTCATCAACATTCATGATCAAGTTCAAACCCTCCTCGGTTAAAATAGCATTTGCCCCATGATTGGGCATGGGCTTTTGTACTATGTTCGGACCTGCCTGTCCAAAATTGATAGTCTTACTATCCAATAGATCCTGTACCACATGTTTGAACGTGTGGCAACTCTCTACGTCATGGCCAGGAGCCCCGGAGTGGAATTCACAGTGCTTGTTCGCGTCAAAGCCGTACGGAGGAGTGCCCGTTACTGGCGCCATAGTCCTCTTTTCCACCAAGTTCAAACCCAGTAACGTCTGTAGCAATTCTGCATACGTTGAAGGAGGCGTTTCAAACACCTTCCTTGGTCTGCCCCCCTGGATTCTGCGCTGGGCAGGATGTACCCCCTGTTGTGGCTGCTGCTGCGGTGGTGGTATTGGTTGTTGCTGAAATGGAATGGTGACACTTACCACCTGCTGCGGCTGATTGTACTGGTTTCGACCTCTGCCCCGGCCCCGGCCTCGGCCCCCGAACACTGCACTTGCATCACCTTGACGGTGCCCACCGAAAGCCCTTCTATTACTGCCAGCTGAAGTGGATTCCTTAGCTTGGAATCTTCCCAGTTTAATATTGCTTTCAATTTTCTCACCCATCAGGATTAGGTCCGAGAAACTGCTCAAAGAAGTATGAAACAGCTTGTCATAAAACATACCGGTAAATGTTCCTATGAACATATCATTCATTTCTTTGTCATCCAAAGGAGGATGAACTCGAGCAGCCATGTCACGCCATCTCTGCGCATATTCTTTGAAGCTCTCATCTTTCTTCTGGGACAACCCCTGCAATTGGACTCGGTTGGGTGCCAAGTCACTATTATACTTATAATGAGCCACAAATGCTTCAGCCAGCTGCTTCCATGTTTTTATCTGATTTGGCTCCAACCCCATGTACCATTCAAGGGAAGGACCAGACAAGTTGTCTTGAAAGAAATGCATCAGCATCCTCTCATCGTTTGAATACGCCGACATCCTTCTGTAGTATGATCGCACATGCACCTTTGGACAGGTATCCCCCTTATATTTGTCGAATGTGGGAGCTTTGAATTTTAGTGGTACCCTCAGGCCAGACACCAGACCCATTGTGGTCATATCTAAGCCAACATCGCTTTGATTCACGACCCATTTCATCTGCTCCTCGAGCATCTTGATTCTCTGAGAGTCATCTATAGGACCTTCGAAACCTCCACCAGAGAAAGCGTCTTCTTGCTGATCTTCTAGCCAATTACCGTTACCATTGTCGTATCCATCGCATCCGTTGTTACGGCCAAATCTAGTCTGATTCATTACAGGGCCCCGCCCCCTGTTACCATACCCCGGAGCGACTCCGACAGGTCCAAAAGACATTATCCCAGCGCCATTTCCATTACCTAATCCGCCATAACCTTGATTAGTCATACCGAATCCATCCTGTCCGAAGCCCTGAGCGTTGAAGCCGTACTTCCCAGCATGATCAAACCCCTGGTCATTAAAGCCAAATCCATTATTACCGAAGCCATTACCTCCCATATTATCACCACCCAGATTGACATCTCTGAACCCAACGTTGTTGACGATAGTCTCGTTACCGATTCCTGCGTTACCGTTCCCGGCAGCCGCGCCGTTGTTCACATTGACAGCAGGTATGTTTACCACAGGTGGAGCTACCGGTGTAGGAGTACCATCCCCGTGAATAGTGTCAACTCGCACAGAATTATGGTCTTCGTTTCCGTGCCCAACATTTCTCACCAGCAAAGGCTGCACCAAAGCTTGCAAGTTCTCCTGGCCTTTCACAATGGTCTCCATTGTCTGCATGAATAGCGCCAGCTTCTCACGCATGTCCTGCATTTCATTCTGCATCTGATCCATAACTCTTCTGCAGTTGGTACGAGTGGAGTATCGGTGCGGGCGTTGACTTTCAATCCTGAAAAGACCTGGTACAGTGCAGGAAATGAGATACAGTTCAATAATCACCTATAATGCAATATGAATGTGAATGCAATGCAATATGTGTCTGTGCATTAGGGGATATCATTCCCCAATTCTAGTGCGAATGTGTCAGTGCGGTGACAGTGATAGCAATACGAAGTTCGGAGCCGAATCATAGAAAACATCTCATATATTGCAGAGAAACCCATCAAATCAGGAATACAATATCAATGAGTGTACAATAAGAAGGCATGACCTCAACCAACAATCCTGGTGATGGTCAGCGCAATGCAAATAAAGCATACACATTAATACATGAAATGGTCAAGTGCTCCCATAGGCCTGGTACTCTTCTAATAACCTCTTAGTCTCTGGATGACTTGGTCGGGTAAGCAGACCCTCAACAAGTAGATCTCTTCGCTTGAGAACACGGCGTAAATCACCAGCAGATTCCTCCCATGCCCCTTCTCCGAAGCGATCCTCTAGCTTCCGTTTCTGAGACACAGCCTCTTTCTTGCTTTCGATGGCCTTGTTCAATGCGTTCTGAAGACTATATCTTGCCATCACCTCCTCTTCATACTTTTTAGTGCTAGCCTTCACCTGTTCTTCGAGTTCAGAAATTTGCTGCTTCAATTTGTCTTCCCTCTTTTTGTTGTTGGTTAGCGTAGCATTCCACGTTTTGTTACAAGAAGAGATTTCCCGGTGGGCAGCATCGAGTGCTTTCTTTTTGGACTCCAACATATCATGAGAGCTTCTGAATTCTTTCCCCAGACGTTCACGCTTCTTTTTCTCTTCGGTCAGTTCAGCACCTAGCCTGTTTACCAGCTCAGTCTGCTGTTGGAAAGAATGCACATCCTTGTTATTCTCACTACGCATCTGAGCCAGTTCCTTTTCTAACTCTTCATTAGCCAACAACAAGGCTTCCTTATCTTTTACAACTCGCTCGTAGACCTCCATAGCAACGGTGGTTGGTTCCTCCACTGGAACATGAACATGAACCGGTGCAGCTGGAAACGACATCAGCAATTGTTTTGCCCTCTCTTGGATCCAAACTTTGTATGGTACATAAGCCTGATAATCATTCTTCCCCAATAGTGGTTTCCCTCTTCTATTGATACACATCCAAGCATGTTGAAGCTTGGCTAGCAATTCTCCATTCAAGTCACCAGTGAAGTACAGAGATTCCTGTACTTCTTCCTCCCTAGGTGGGTTCTTCAATGCATATCCAAACTGGCGAACAAACAGAGACGGATTATAATTGATGCACCCTTTTCTTCCTATCAAAGGAACATTAGGATATCCGGCGCAGTTGAAAATAAGCTCAGACCCCAGCAAGTCTCGGTCAAACCACTCAATGTCTTCAGAAGATAGTCTCATTAGGCGTTTTGGCCAGTCAGCTGTAGTTGCACTATCTACAAAAGGTCCCTTTAAGGGGAGGTGGCTCTTAAACCACATGTTCAACAGCGGCGCACAACAGTAAACAGTCTTTCCTCTCCTATTTTCATTTTTGTAGTGCAATGAATGATAGAGATCTCCAATCAAAGTGGGTACAGGGTTGCCAGCAGCAAACAGATGAAAGGCGTCAAAATCCACAAAATTGGGTAAATTGGGAAACAGCACTATTCCGTAGATGCACAGAGCCAAGATAGCATTAAAGACTATCCAGCACCCGCTCTTGGCGTATTCTTGAGCTTTGCCAGCCAGAAAACCGAGGGAGAAACCTGGAACCCCGAGCCAAGAAGTCACTAATAGTTCAGAAGCGTTCATGTGCAAGGCCTTAACTAAGTCCTCCAACTGGGGCTTAGCGTCACGATGGATGAAAGGAACCTTATTTTGCACCGGAAGCTCGATAAACTCTACGTATTCTTCCATGGTAGGCCCCAAAATAAAGTCAGCAAATGTGAAACATCTTAAGGCAGGGTCATAGAATTGCATCAATGTATACAACCCATTCATCTCAACAGCAGTTGGCTTGCAGACCAGTCTCAACAGTCTTCCATAACTCATCCTGAAACTTCTCCTAACCTCCTCATCAGCAAGGGACATCAGACCAAGTAGGGGAGTAATGTCAGGTGTAGGTAACTTGTACGCAACTGTCTTTCTCAAACTAGCCATGATCAATAAGCAGAAGTCCGGGCACTAGAATCAGGGAATATGCAAATGCACCTGCAGCACAGACACACGTTAATGAAATGCACATGATAATGGTTATGCGAACAATGCAATGCAAATAGATGCAACAGGGACCAAATGCCATGGCTGAAAAGCCTGAACCACATCATAAGTCTCAGATAGACCATCCAGAATTCCTCAAACCCTGGTCTTGGACAGACCCAATATAAAGCTTCAACTCTGGTCTCTGACAGACCCCATAACATAACTCCACCTGGTCTCTGATAGACCCCTCAACTGTCCATAAATACCCTGAATCTCAAATCAAGAAACAAACCGGTATCTGAAGGTCTAGTTACCTGCATAGCCCCAAACCCCTTCACAGGTAGGTGTCCTAGTAACTGACAATGGTATGGCATCCTATGCAGTCGTCGGCGTCACAGACTTTCAGGGTTGATGATACAATTCCCAGAAGGAGTGGCATCATCAAATCCTGAAGAGGCCTCACTTAGCCAACTTCCAAATGATCGGTTCCTAGAGTCAACAATTCAACTAACCAGCAACCCCTTCGACCCAAAGGGTAGAAAAAGAAGCCAACCAGAAGAACCTCGTCCGAGTGTGGATTTTGCGGGACACTAATGCAAGCAAAGCCGGCACGCGCCCACTACTTTCCACTCTAATTCTAAGTGCACTCAAGCCCAGGTCCGACTTATCTCTCAATCATAGAACACCCGTCACAACCCCAATACAGCAATAATAACAATAATATAATGCTGAAAGTAAATGACAGAAAAAGTAAATCCATACAAAATCCTCGACGGGAAAACAAGCGTTAGGATTGACTCGCTTAGGGGACGTTGGATCCCAAATGCATAAGGAACTATCGCATTCCTTAGCAGCCAGGTCATGTATTCTCCCCAGCAGAGTCGCCAGCTGTCGCTACTGCGAAAATCGGCGCCGGCTGAACAGAAGAGTCGCCACCGCGAGTTATTTATCCCAAAGAGGGGAAAGGAAACGCTCGAGGTAAACCTACCGCAAAACGGGGAAAGGAATGGTCATCGCAACCAAACCCTGGATTCAGGAGTCGGTTACGCAAGGGGAAGGTATTAGCACCCCTCACGTCCGTCGTACTCGACGGGATCCACGCTTGTTTTCTAGTAAGGATTGTTATTCTATCTATTCTACAGGTCTGGGGTTAAAAGAAAATAAAATGACTCGACAAAGTATCGCACTTTATGCCTACGTATTCCCGTCTGGAACGAGAAATCAGAGTCAACGTAGTTCGCCTACCTACGGGAAAGGAGGGGAAGGTTGCTCGCTAGGATATCGCATCTTATGCCTACGTACTTTCATACAGCATGAAAGATCAGAGCAAACGTAGTTCGGGCCACGTACGACACAAGTCTGTCTTGGTTGTTTTTTTATCTCCTTATGAAAAAGGGTTTTCTTGATTAGCAGTCCAAGCGGACAAAAATGACATTTTGATGAGTTCACATTCTTTTACGGAAGAAGTGTCTTTTATTGTGTTTGAAATATTTATTGTGTTTTTCTGTTGATTTTGAGAAAGAAGAGACAGAACTCTAAACTATGGTTGAAAAGGGAATCAAACTAACCTAATGTTATCATGCATGGGTTAAGACCTAATGTCTATCATATTTCTCTCTTGCGCAGAGAGAAACAGAGATCCTAAGGGATAAACGGAAACAGAAACAACAGATACAATAAAACAGTAAAATATGCATGAATGCAACAATACAAGCGAGGCAAGGGAGTCCCACTCAACCTCGAACCTAGAAAACAACAAGAAAAAGTGAACAAAATTCACTTTCAACCTAACAGATTAAATGGCAAACAATACAGTCAGGGAAATTCAAACAATACATCAAAAAATTCTAAAAACAGCAAAAATAAGCAGCAAGCAGCAACCCTGCACAACAAGCTCCACAAGCTTCGAGCAAGCCTCAATCTTCATCTTCACAGCCTTCAAGCAAGGTCTCTATCTTCAATCTTCACAGCCTTCAAGCAAGGTCTCTATCTTCAATCTTTCAGGGCTTTTCTTCAAGTCTCACTCTCCAAGATGAGTAGCAGTCAACAAGATGAATTGGATGTTAAGCAGTCAGTTGCCTACCAAGGGCGGCCTACTGACTGTTAACATGATACAAACAGTTTTCTCTCAAAAGTTCTATCTTTTAAATACATTCACTAATCCTTCCAAAGGAAGGAGGTGAATATTTAAAAGAGACTTTGAATCATAGAGAAATAATGGAGGCAAACAAGACCTTCCATGTTTGTGAATCAAGTTTCTATTCTAGAGCTCTACCTAGCTCCTAGTTCCTATAACCTTCAACAGCTGCCAGCAAGATACACTCTTCATCCACTCTTGAAATTGATCTTCACTCCTTTTGTCTTCAATGGCTTCAGAAGCAAAGTCTTCAGCTCAAACCCAAACCCCAAGCAGGCCCAATACCCCACACAATCAAACAATAACCCTAGAAAGGGCACACCACACACAATCAATCAATTACAAGAATATACTAATAGTATTAATACAATGGGGAAAATTCTACTATCTATTCTAAGGGATCTATTATGCTTACCCTCAATACCCTATAGTCCCAGGTCCTAATTCAGTCTAAAAACCCAAAAGAAAATTATTTTATTACACCTATATCATATTCACAACCCTAATTGACTACCCTAATAGTTTCTAACTAAACTACCTAAAATAAATCCTAAAAAAATGGTATAAAAAAACAAGGGGACACCTAATATCCATATCTAGTTGTACTAAAAAGAATGGGGTGAAAATCCTAAAGGAAGCTCCTAAACTAAACTCAGCAATTGGTGGCATCAACCAAAAGAATTAAAGAAAGCAATTAAATGTAAAATATACAAAAAAATATGAAAATGAAGTAAAATGACAATTTTATGTTTTCATATTTTTCTAGACAGAAAATAGAAAATGGGAAAAAAAATCTCATTAAAAAATAATGTTTTTTCATGTTTCTATGAATTTTTAAAGTTTGTAAAAATTTGGAGAAAATTAATGAGAAAAATGATGCAGGGGGTATGAATAGAAATAAACTTCAGTTATTATTCACATCTGGGCCCAACATGGGGGTGCAAGGAGTAAGCGCCTGGGCCTAGCTTGGTTACTCATAAAACAAAAAATAAAATGAAAAGAAAAAACAAGGACGCGGTGTAAATAGCATCAGAATTCAATGCAAATCTGGATTGGGCTAGACGAGGGGGTTGGGATAGCAAAGTCCACATGAAGCCCATCAGGGGACTTTAATGAAACGCAGCGTCTTGTACGCTCAGAATTCCCTCCAAATCTCGCTTCAAATCGCAGCTGTCCGATGGCTTCTCAAGTCAATCTTCAACGCATGATCTAACGGCTACCAGTTCGTCTTCTTCATTGAGAAGGTTAGTGTTTCCAGAATCCATGGACATGCAAGCTTCACGCAACAGAATTCCACTCCTTCGTTCTCCTTCATCTCTTGACCAAATGCCTCGATGCAAAAACCAAATTCGTTCTATTCTTCGCGTAGAATACAACCATGGCATTAGTTTGCCATAAATCACCCTCTAACATTCAAACAGAAAGATGGAACATCAAGAACATAACATTTCCTCAATTTTCGACCATCACCAATCTCACCATTCTTTGCACAACAATAATCTTCATGCTATACCGATCACAACTAGCTAATTATCTAAGATTATAACATCCTAACCACTATGCTCTAGGTCCAAACCGAATTTACACTCACATGTCAACCTCCATGAAAACTTGCCTAAAGCTCCAGAATCAATCATCTAACTACCTAAACCAAGTTTAACCTAACCATTCTCTATCATACTACCTAATTCGAGCCAAAATGTGAGAAAAACTAACCTGGTAAAAAGTTGAAAACAAATGAGAATCCTCTTCAATCCACAGCTTGCAATGCTCCAAGATCACTCAGTGTCCTATAATCTTTCTTCTGTATGCAACAATTCTTGCTCAAACCACTTGGATCACCATAACCAACTTCAATTTCACTTGGATGAGAGAAGATTGCATAGCAAGATTCTTGCAGTTTCCTCTTCAGATCTTGCTTGCAATCTACTCAGGGATGATTCTTGAATGGAATTGGATCATAAAATTGAATGAATGATGAAGAATTGAGAAGTTATGAATGAATTTGCAAAAATGCAAGATGGAGTGAAACTATGTGTTTTGGATCCAAATGAAGTTCAACCCCTTCATGGATCAGCTCTAGGGTTTATATAGATGATGATGGAAAGTTCTGGAGGATGCTAGATTAATCCCATGAGAAGTTATTCATATCATTGCATGAGAAAATGAAAATGGCCAAGTTGCAAAACCAACTCTACATTGCCTTGTTGCAGCCCCTCAAAATCTCTTGAATTTCTCTTTTCATGACAATTAGAGAGTGTAGAAACCATTCCTTGCCTTGCACCTTGGTCTTAGCTTGATTTGGCAAATGTATCTTTTCTTACAAGCAACTTATGATAACTCCAATTTCTTGACTTCAAACCAAAAAACTAATATTGCAAATGATCTTAAAATGCAATTTCCCTTCAAAATGGTTGGTCATATGCTTGGTTTTACTTTGGTATCAAAAAATCACAATTTTGGTCATTTAAAAAGGTATTTTCCCTTTATAATTGGTCAACTTTGCAAGTCTAAGTTCCATGCATTTCCAACTTGCCACACCCACTTTTCTAGACTCAAAATGTCATTTGGAGCAAGTTTGATGTTGAACATTTCTTCATTTGAAATTTGGAAATAGGAGTTTTGGGCATATGCTTGAAATGACCTGTAATTCCACTTTCCCAAAATACCCCTGGCTTGCCAAGATCATAAGTAGAGTTATACAAATAATATGAAGGCATACCATACCTTTCTAGAAAGCTAAGATCATGAGGGACAACTTTCATGTTGACCAGAAATCCATTTGAACATTCCTTGAGGGGTAAAAGTTGCTTGGAAGCCAAGTAACTTTCACAGACAAATTTCAGTGTCCTCAGATGACCTGTAACTTGCAAGAACCATAACTTGAGTTCTATAAACCTCCTTGATGCCTTCCACCACTAAAATTAAAGGTCTTGAGATACTTTACAAGTTTCATGTTGGCCAAGGATCCATTTGAAGCTTGCATTTTGAATTATCTTGCTTGGAAGTTTGACCTAACTCAGGGGATTTTACATAGAAACCCTAATTTAGAAACTTCTCTTCTTCTTGATTTCTTTTGATTTCTCCTTGGCACAACACCACATCCATATTTGCATGTCAAATGATGCATCCCACATCTTTCAAACAGGCCTTGATGCCCTTAAATCAAGCATTTGACCTAGGATTGACCTAGGGTTGACCCAGATGAAACCCTAGTTGACTGTCTTCAACTGCAGCTCTTGTAATCACATCAATGACTTGTCTCACTTTCAAAATGAACCTCTAGGTATTCCATGATGTCTACATACCCTCCATGACCTCAATTCATAGCTCACAACTTCTGTGATGATCTTCAAATACCCTCAAGATAGGAGATAGATCCACTACTTGGTCCACTAACTTCTTAGATGATGACTTGGCTAAGATTGAATTTGAATAAGAATCTCTTGATATGCTCATAGAGATAAGAATTGCATTTGGTCCCTTGTTGGAGGGCTTACCCCTGCTATGCTATGCAGATGAATGAATTATGTACATGACCTAGTGTTGCACCCCAAAATTTGACCAACAATTATTTATCCATCAAGTGTTTGAAGGTTGATACCTTCATCAGAAAGTTCAAGAGATCCTCAGAGGAATTGGTTGAAACCAAGGTTGTGTGCTTCATAGCTTGAGAGTTGTGGGAGCTCCTCAGATGATTCTGAGACTTTGAGGGTAAACTTGATGCTTTGAGAAAGTTTATGAGATGTCTTGAAAGCCATCATGAAGCCCAGAGAGGTCATTATGCAAGAATGCAAGAGATTCAGCCATGAATGGTAGAATTAGGGTTTGACTGGGTCAACCCTAGGTCAACTGATGATTTGGAGAAGGTTGAGACCTAATCCAAGAGCCATGAGATCATGAAATGATGTATGTAGATGTTATAATGATGATTCCTAGACCAACTCATCATGATTGAGGAGTTTGAGAAGTTTTAAGCTAGGGTTTCTAAGGATGGACATTGTAAAAACCCTAGTTTGATCCCTATCTTCCAGGCAGTTTTAGCTCAGGATGTGATTGTCATCTCATCTTCCCCACAACATGAATGTTGTAGATCTTGTTCTTAGCTTTAATTTTAGTGGTAGAAGTCCTTGATAGGATTTGCAGAGCTCAAGTTATGGTTTTGATAAATTACAGGTCATCTGAGGTGTGTGAATCTGGGTCCTTGAAAGTCACCCAACTTGCAGACAACTTTTTCCCTAGTAGGATGATTCTTATGATCTCTTGGTCAACATGAATGTTGAAGAGCATCTTCTTATCTTTCTAGAGAGTACTAGAAGTCCTTGATAGGATTTGTAGAACTCAACTTATGGCTTTGACAAGACAGGGGTATTTTGGTCATTTGGTGATTATAGGTCATTTTAAGCATGGGCCATATCTCCTACTTCCAAGCCTCAAATGAAAAACCTCAAAACATCAAAGTTGTTCAAAATGGCATTTTAAGCCTAGAAAAGTGGTCATGAGTTGTTGGAAAAGCTTGTAGCAAGGATTGACAAGAATGGGTGAAAATGACCTAAAAATGGCATATAAGTTAAATAAGTTCAAATTGGAAAATGGTTTGAGAGATCTACAAATCCAAAATAGGTCATGTAATATGTCATTTTGAATCTAAACAACATTTTGGAAACAATGGTTTAAGCACAATTTTGATTTGAGGCCTAAAAATGGGGGATGCTTTGTAGTCATGTTACTTGCATATTAAGGCAACTTTGGAAAACTTCACACAAGGCAAGGAAATGCTTGTTTTTTGCACATTCCATCTCAATATCTCTTGTAAGGAGATTTTGGCACCAAAACAAAGGCTTAATGCATGAGATATGAGATATCCAACATGTCACCAAGTGAGAAGTTCCATCACATTCTAGTGGATTCTAGATGGTTCCAGACTTTTCTTTTGATTATTATATAACAAGTGGATCACAATGAAGTAAAAGGTTGGTGAAATCAGTGGTGAAGAGTGAAGGAGAAAGTGGTATTCAAAGTTTCTTCAAAAGCAAGCAAGGTCACGAATTCATCTTTAGAGGTTTCTTCCATCAAAACTATTGCAAACAGAAAGGAGTACTCCATTGGAGGAGTAGTTGGAAGAAAGAACAAGCTCTGAATCAAGCTCTGCATACATCCACCATTACAACTTGACAGGTTGGAGTTCTTCTCCATATCCTTTTATTTATGTACATTTAGTTAGATTCTTGGGTGTAGAGTTGTTAAGATAGGGTAGATGATCATGTCCACAAAGTTAGAGAGCTTCTTGTGAGGTTTCATGGCAGGGTGATGATTCTTTGAGGATCAAGAATAAGCGGTTTAGTAGGTTTTAATTGACATGTTATGGTTTAGAATGGTTAGGGTAACATAAGGAACAAGATTACACCATTAGAATTAAGTTTCATCAAGATTGATATTAGTGTAACATGTTGGAACCATGACCTTCATGCGTTCTGTTTGCGAAACCTATGAGGTTTTAGGTGAAACCAATGGTATGGTTGCAATCTTGGAAGAAAATGGAGCAACTTTGGTCTTTAAAATTTTTGTTTTCATGGAGAAATGGAGGAGAACGAGCAGGCAGAAGATTAGGGCATGAGGGCTGTTTCGTGGAGCTCGCATGGTGAAACCCTAAGTTCTTTGGGGAAGACGAAATCTTGAGCGTAGGATTCATTGACTTGGAAGGCATATCTAACGGCCAACATTTAAACTTCAAAGCGGAGGGAAACCCTTACGCTGAAACGCAGTGTTTCAACTTAAACTGATCCTTGGGCCTGATCCAAACCTGGCTAATCACACCCCCACCAGCGAGCCCAATGAAGATAACACTGTAAAAACTTGCTAAATGCACCGCGCGTATCCTTTTTCTTTGTAATTTTTTAATTCAATTTCTGAAATGCACATGGGCTTAGTACGCGCCTTCTATTTGAACCCCCCTTCCTGGGCCCACCATCAAATATAACTGAGCGCCTCTTCTAAGCGCACCCCCTCCCCCATTTTATTTTAATTTCTTGATTTTAATTTCTTTTAGTTTTCTTGCACTTTAAATAATTCATAGAAAATTGGAAAATGAATATTTTTAATTGGTTGTTTTTGCTACCATTTTCTACTTTTGTCTAGAAAAATATGAATAAATAAAATTATCATTTTATTTTCTCTTAATATTTTTAGCATATTATTCTTTTAAATAGCTTTTTAGGAGGTTTAGGTGTATACTCAATTTTGTAGAATTTAGTTTAGGACCTTCCCTTAATCTTTTTGATTCATTCTTTTTAGTATGATTAGATATTGAGCCTTAGTTCCCTCTGGATTTAATTCATATTTTTAGGATTAATTTTTAGATGATTTGATTAGGTGATATTAGAGTGATCAAAATTAGGGTTTAGGTGTGGCATAGGTGAAGTAAGTCATTTCTTTTAGGAGTTTAGCTTGATTTTTGGGTATGGGACTATAGGGCTATTATGGGTAGGTGTAATAGACCCTTGTGAATAAGTATTAGATTTTTTCCTGTGACTTTAGTATTTTCAAAGTATTTTCTGAATAGGACTGTTTGTGTGGCATGTTTTGTGTTAATTGTCTATCTTTGGGGAATTGTTGTGGGGCTTGGTTTGCTTTGAAGACCTTGCTGAAGGAGCATGATGAAGGAGAAGGTTGAAGACTAGAGATCCAGAAGTTGAAGATGTTTGGAGCTTGCAGGGATGCATGGATTGGGTCCTAGTCTAGGAGCTTGTTCTCTGTTTGTGAGGTTTGAGATCCTGAAGTTTGAGGGAAATTCATGGTACTTTCCTGAGGAAGGCACTATGGATGTCTTTCATTCTTTCTTCTCACCTCTTTCCCAAGTATCCAATGATGTTGGAGCCTTCATGTGAGTTTAGTTTCTCCTGAGGAGGAATGTAAACTGATCACAGTTGTTGAGCCACATGGGATACGATTCCTAAGTGGAAGCCCCCTAGTACTTTCCTGAGGAAGGCACTATGGGTCTGTTCACTTAGTTCCCTTAGTTCATGTAGGACTTTCCAAGTATCCAATGATGTTGGAGCCTTCATGTGAGTTTAGTTTCTCCTGAGGAGGAATGTAAACTGATCACAGTTGTTGAGCCACATGGGATACGATTCCTAAGTGGAAGCCCCCTAGTACTTTCCTGAGGAAGGCACTATGGGTCTATTCACTTAGTTCCCTTATTTCATGTAGGATTGCCCAAGTATCCAATGATGTTGGAGCCTTCATGTGAGTTTAGTTTCTCCTGAGGAGGAATGTAAACCGATCACAGTTGTTGAGCCACATGGGATATGAGTCCTAAGTATAAGCCTCCTAGTGCTTTCCTGAGGAAGGCACTATGAGTCTGCCTACTTAGCTCCCTTTCTTTGGTAAGCTTGTTTTGAAGCTTGAAGACTGGGATTGATTTCTTTTGATTAGGGTTTTGCTTTAGGGCTTTGCTTAGAGGTAGATTAGGGTTTTGTTTTTAGGGTTAGGATTAGGGAGAGCTTAGATGTAGATAATTTCTTTCTCAAACATGGATGGTATTTCATTTCTTTTATCTGTATGACGGCAGTTTACTGTTTATTGCTTGATAGCATGTTGTTTATTTTCCAGTATGATTACTGTTATTTCATGACTGGCTTGAGGTCGAGACGAGCTTGTGGAGGCTGAAGCCCCACACACATTTCCTCCCTCACTTGCATTGCATGCATTTTACTGTTAAGCTGATGCTTTGTCTGTTTTGGTGTATCATTGACATGATCCCTTAGGACTCTCATTTCCTTTGATAAGGATTTGATGATAGACTTTTAGGTTCAAACCTCAACCATAGGATGAATCCATGGCATGATAACAGTAGGACTTGATAGTCTCCCTCCTAGTTGGGCCTGTTCTCTTCTCATCTCAAAACAGTTAAAGATACAGTAATCATGAATGATTTCTTTCGTACGTTACGAGCCTTAAGCTATCTGAGAAAGGATTGTGGGAGAGTTTCTTTTCCACAGTCTGGATGTTTAGCATGGTACCCTTTGGGTGACATGCGACGCATTCACTCTCAGGTCATAGTCTCTAGTGCGGTTGAAATCGCAAACACAATAAAAAACACTTCTTTCAAAAACAAGAAATAAACCGTAGTTTCCCGAACTACGTGAGCTCTGATCTCTCATGCCTGTTGAGAGTACGTAGGCACAAGATGGCGAAGTCTTGGCGAGCTACCTTCCCCCATAACCCTTCGTAGGCCGAACTACGTTGACTATGATTTCTCATTCTCTGATGAGAATACGTAGGCATAAAGTGCGACGCTTTGCCGAGTCATTTTTCTTTTCTTTTTTTAGCCAGCCTTGATAGGTAGATAGATTATAACCAACCCGTCCAAGTAAACAAACAAGCGTGGATCCCGTCGAGTACGACGGACGTGAGGGGTGCTACTACCGTCCCCTTGCGTAACCGACTCCCGAACCCAGACAATGGTTGCGATGACCTTGTCTTACCCTTTTTCGTCAGGTTTTTTCCGATCGTTTCCTTTCCCGCTCTGAGGGATAAATAACGAAAGGTGGCGACTCTTCTGTCATGCCGGCACCTTATTTTCGCGCAAGCGACAGCTGGCGACTCTGCTGGGGATCGAACCCAGAATCTCTGGTTCTCCGGTTCCCTATGAGAGTCAATCCTAGCGCCTGTATGTTTGCTTGTTGGATTGCGTTTATTTATCGCATTTTTACTTCTCGCACTTTATTTCCCGCTTTTTATTTCCAGTTTGATATGATTATCTGTGCTGCTGTGGGAGAGGGATGTTACTATGAGTGAGAAGCCGGACCTGGGCTTGAGTATGCACCTAGACATAGTTGCGGAGAGTAGTAGACGGACCTGTCTGCTGGGCAGGCACAGTTCCCTACGAAATTTGCGCTCAGACGAGGTTCTCGCAGAGGTGCTCCTTTCCGGTCCTGAGGATCTGAGGGGAGTCCAGACGTGAGGATTGTCGACTCTGGGGACCGATCATTTGGAAGTCAGCTAAGTGAGGCCGCTTCATGACTTGATGATGCCACTCCTTCTGGGAATCGTATCGTCACTCATGAAAGTCTGTGACGCTGATGACCGCATAGGATGCCGTACCTTTGTCCGTGGATTAGGTCCATACCTGTGAGCGGGATTGGGTTTATTGCAGGAAACTTTGACCTCCAGACCACCTGGTTTTCTTGACAGTGGATCAGTTATGTTGGTACCAGGGTTCTCAGTTGCAGATTTGTCTATTCTTGAGAGATCAGGTTTTGATCAGAGTATTGTCATCAGTGGTTTGTTCTGGATGGAGCAGATTTTTGGGGTCTGAAGATCTCATCAGCAGGTGTTGTTTGTTCTTGATAGGGCAGATTTTGAGTGGGGTCTGAAGATCTCATCAGCAGCTGTATGTTTGTTCTTGATAGGGCAGACTTTTGATTTGGGGTCTGAAGACTCCATCAGCAGATATTTCTTGACCATACGCCCGGGGTCCTTATTATCAGACATTTGTTCTCGACAGAGCAGAATTTTGATCTTATGTATATGGTCCTATCAGAAGGTCGTTCTTGGCAGATCAGATTAGTGGTCTTACACCGGGGTTTTCTTCTCATCAGTGATTATGGACACAGAACCCCCACAGCAGTTACCTGGATATATTATTGCATGCCTGCATTTTGCATTAGTTTGCATGTTCATTTGCATTCCATTAACGTGTGTCTGAGTTGCAGGTACCGTTTCCCCGATCCAGGATCTCTCGCCTCCTCTTGTATTATTATAGCCTCTCTCAGGAAGACTGTTGCGTACAAGTTCCCGGCCCCTTATGTGCCGAAGTTGACTGTCGCTGATGCTATGTAATGCCTTAATAGGCTTTCCATATATACACGAGATTGATGTTTCCATGATTGGGCTCGAATTTCTTCTTCTTATTATTATTGTCAGCACTGGTACTAAGGCGCTAGGATCGGGGGAAATCTCCCAAGCACACAGACACACGCATGCATCTGCATGAAGCATCTGCATGGCGTACATTTTGTTGCTTTTCCTAACCTTTAATGTTGACAGGTTTTTCAGGTTCACAGGTTCCGAGCTGCTTCCGGTCTCCAGGATTGATCAGAGACTCATTCACCGTTACTCAACTCGGGCTAATCAGACAAGGATCATGGATCAGGTGCAGTCAGATGTTCAAGAGCTCCGTGAACTGATGGATCGTTTTATGGAACTGATGCAGGTAGTCGCTAATGGTCAGGACCAGCTTCGTACTTTGGTTCAACCTTTGATCTCCAGGGTTGATAGTAACGGCATACTTCATGGCGGGGCTGTGCCTACTCCTCCTCCAGTCGATGCTCCGCAGAATGTTGTTCCTGTTGCCGGGGGCAACGGCAGTGCTAATGGCAATATGATGACCAATATCGGACTCAATGCGACAGGCGTCGGCAATGGTAGTCTGGGAGCTAATGTCAACATAGGGCTGGTCAACGGCAATGCCGGCGTCGGAAATCTGTTGGTGCCTCAACCGTGGCTTAAGGATCATCAGGATGACGTATTTTCTCAAAGAGGTGTGGAAGCAGAGTTGAATGCTGAAGCTCGGCTCAGGTTCAAAGCACTGGAAGACAAAATGAGAGACATTGAGAATCAGAATACTTTGGGCGTTGATATGTCCAAGCTGGGGTTAATTGCTGATTTCAAGGTACCTCATAAGTTCAAGGTGCCTGTTTTTGAGAAGTATAAGGGTACTACTTGCCCTCGTGTCCACCTTCGATCTTATTATAGAAAGATGTCCGCCTACTCCGACGATGAGAAGTTGCTGATGCACTTCTTCCAAGATAGTCTTTCTGGTCCATCCCTCGAGTGGTATATGGGTTTGGAGCCCACTACCGTGCGCACCTGGAAAGATCTCGCTGAAGCGTTTGTCCTCCACTATCAATACAATAGCGACTTGGCCCCCAACCGAGTTCAACTCCAGAACCTTTCACAGCGGAATAATGAAGGCTTTAAGGAGTACGCCCAGCGGTGGCGCGAGTTGGCTGCTCGGGTTCAACCGCCGATGGTTGAGCACGAGCTCGTGCAAATGTTCGTGGCTACCCTTCCTGGAATCTACTATGAAAAGCTAGTCAGTGGCATGTCTGGGACATTCTCGGCTCTCATCACTATGGTCGAGCACGTCGAGAATGGTATAAAGATTGGAAAAATTCAAGGTGAATCATCCTCAGCTGGAGGGGGTGGAAAGAAACCTTACGCTGGTAAACCTCGAGAAGGAGACGCGAGTGCTGTCACCAACACTCGGAGAAAGGGCAAGGGCCCTCAGCAGCGGATAGCTAGCATAAATATCCCAGCGGCTCCGCAGCAGCAGCAACAACAACCGCAGCAACAGAGTCAACAGGGGTATAGAAAATATCAGAATCGGGCTCCTTTGGCAAACCGTCACTTCGAAGCACCACCTATGTCGTATGCGCAGCTCTTGCAAACTTTGCTTCAGCTTCAGTTAGTGCAAAAGAGGACGTTGGCTCCCTTAAGAGGGGCACCACCACCGGGGTATGACGCAAATGCCACTTGCGATTTCCATACTGGGGCACCAGGCCATACGATTGAGAACTGCAAAGCCTTTAAGCACAAGGTGCAGGACCTGGTAGATGCCAAGATTATCAACTTCTCTGACAATGTGCCCAATGTCACCAAAAACCCTATGCCTCATCATAGGGGAGGCGGAGTGAACGCCATTATCGAGGAGGAGAGTGCAGATATGTTGACTGATGTCAAAGACTTAAAGACGCCGCTTAGTTTCGTCAAAGCTAAGTTGTTGAAGAGGAGGTTCTTTCTAGGATGCGGAGAGTTATGCATGGCTTGTGCTACACATTCTGATAGGTGTGAGCAGCTGGTAGAAGGTATCCAAAGTCTGATGTCTGAGGGTATTTTGCAGTTCAGCCGGAGAGTTGAAAGTGTATCAGGAGAGGTTGTGTTGAAGCAGGCAGATGAAGTCGCTACCATCACCATTCCTCGTAAACCTATTACCATTTCTGCGCCCCGACCGCCTGCAATCACTATTACCAGAGCCGGGCCAATCCCATTCGAGAGCACTAACGCCGTTCCGTGGCATTATGGCGCCGAAGTCTATTACAATGGTCAGAAGTTAGAGCTGGAGCCGTACGGGTCGACTGCGCAGAATCTCGCAGGAGTCAGTGGTATTACTCGAAGCGGAAGAGTGTTTGCGCCGACAGAGGTTGTGGCAGAGAAAGTGGTCAGAGCTGATGCTGCTGATAAGGGTAAAGGCAAAGCCGTCGAAGAGGTCCCTTGTGGGGCAGAGAAAGATTTGCTTGTCAAAAATGCCGAGGAGTTCATGCGGTTAATCAAAAAGAGCGACTACAAGATTGTAGACCATCTTCATCAGACTCCGTCAAAGATCTCTATTCTCAACTTGTTGCTGTGTTCTGAAGCGCACCGCAATGCGTTACTGAAGGTATTGAACGCTGCCTACGTACCGCAAGAGATATCAGTGAATCAGCTAGAAGAGGTGATAGCCCATGTTAATGCTGGCAATGGGCTAGGTTTCACAGATTTAGAGCTGACTCCGAAAGGGAGAGATCACAACAGCGCCTTGCACGTCTCGATAGAGTGCAGAGGCACTATCATGTCGCACGTCCTGGTGGACACGGGTTCGTCGCTTAATGTGCTTCCGAAGAAGGCACTAATGAAGTTGGACACTCGTGGATTGCTTTGCACGCCCAGTGATCTGGTGGTGAAAGCATTTGACGGAACTAAGCGCCACGTTTTCGGAGAGTTGACCTTGCCGATTCAAGTTGGTCCGGAGACGTTCGATACGGTTTTTTATATCATGGATATCATGCCTGCCTACAGTTGCCTCTTAGGTCGGCCATGGATCCATGCTGCTGGTGCTGTGACGTCCACGCTACATCAAAAGCTCAAATATGCTGTCGGGGGAAGCATAGTAACCGTCTGTGGTGAGGAGGACATTATGGTGAGCCACTTGTCATCCTTTAAGTATGTTGAAATGGATGGAGAAATCCATGAAACTCTCTGCCAAGCATTTGAAGCCGTCAAGGTGAAAGAGGTAGCTCCTGTCGTTATAGAGAAGCAAGAGATGAATCTCTCCTCGTTCAGAGAAGCTCGGGTCGTCGTCGAAGCCGGTTCCACCCCAGGCTGGGGGCATGTTTTGGAGATACCGATCAAGCAGGACAAGTTTGGATTGGGGTATTCTCCTAAAGCTGAAGCTTCATCTTCTTCATCTAGCAGTTCGTCTCGTGGGAAGGGGCCGATCCTATTTACCAAGGGCGGAGTGATTTTTGAAAGCATCAACGCAGCGTCTGAGGACAGCGGGGATAACGATTGTGATCTTGACGCCTGGATTCAGCCAAGCAAGCCGGGCGAACGCCTCAACAATTGGACCATCAAGGAGATTATCCAGCTGACAAGTGAAGAGTAATGATTTACTTTTTACAATCTCTGTACAACCCTATGTCCTGCCCGGGGCATAGTGGTTTTATTGTCAGGGCCTTGTTGGATTATGTACATGCATTTTGTTAATAAATCAAAGGCGTTTTCTTCATACTCAAATATTGTGTTCTCTGTTGTTCCTATTCCATGTTTATTTTGAAAAACAGTAAAATGGCAACGGGGTTTGTGCTAACCTGCATATTCTTGCTTTAAACTTAACCCTCGTTATTGCAGGATCCACATAACAGACGACATCGACTCTGGACCCTCTACGGCTCACTACGACTTCAATTGCCCGATTTATCAGGACGAGGATGAGATTGATGAAGACGAAGACCTTCCAGAAGAGTTGGCCCGCTTGTTGAGACAAGAGGAAAAGGTTATTCTGCCTCACGAGGAAGATATTGAGATCGTAAATCTGGGTTTTGAAGAGCTCGTCAGAAATACCAGAGTAGGGGCTGCGCTGCAGAATGATGTCAAGCATAGACTGGTCGAGATGCTTCGAGAGTACAGTGACGTCTTTGCTTGGTCATACGAAGATATGCCCGGACTTGACACAGACATCGTGGTTCATCGCTTGCCGTTGCGAGAAGATTGCCCTCTGGTCAAGCAGAAGCTTAGGAGGACGAGACCAGATATGGCTGTAAAAATCAAAGAAGAAGTCCAGAAGCAGTTGGACGCAGGGTTTCTAGCCGTTACCACTTACCCTCAGTGGGTTGCCAACATAGTGCCTGTACCGAAGAAGGACGGTAAGGTACGCATGTGCGTCGATTATCGGGATTTGAATAGGGCGAGCCCTAAGGATGATTTCCCGTTGCCTCATATCGATGTGTTGGTCGACAACACAACCCAGTTCTCCGTGTTTTCGTTCATGGATGGCTTCTCCGGTTACAATCAGATTAAGATGGCACCGGAGGACATGGAGAAAACGACGTTTATCACCCCCTGGGGAACATTTTGCTATAAGGTAATGCCCTTCGGTCTGAAGAACGCAGGGGCCACTTACCAACGAGCAATGGTAACTTTGTTTCATGATATGATTCATCATGAGATCGAGGTCTATGTTGATGACATGATTGCAAAGTCCCAAACGGAGGAAGAGCATCTGGTCAACTTATTGAAGCTTTTTGAGAGGCTTAGGAAGTTCAGGCTGAGGCTGAATCCTAACAAGTGCACTATCGGAGTGCGGTCCGGAAAGTTATTGGGGTTTATCGTTAGTGAACGAGGTATCGAAGTTGATCCTGCGAAAATAAAAGCTATTCAAGAAATGCCAACGCCGAAAATAGAAAAGGAAGTTCGTGGTTTCTTGGGCCGAATAAACTACATTGCAAGGTTTATCTCTCAGCTCACGACCACTTGTGAACCGATGTTCAAACTTTTAAAGAAAGATCAGGCGATTACTTGGAATGAGGATTGCCAGAGGGCATTTGACAAAATAAAGCAGTATCTTCAAGAACCTCCAATCTTGATACCCCCAGTGGCTGGACAACCATTAATCATGTACCTGACGGTTCTGGAGAATAGTATGGGGTGTGTTCTCGGTCAGCACGACGAGACGGGCAGAAAAGAGCATGCCATTTATTATTTGAGTAAAAAGTTCACTGAGTGTGAATCTCGATACTCGATGCTGGAGAAGACGTGTTGTGCATTAGCTTGGGCCGCCAAACGTCTACGACAGTATATGCTCAATCACACCACTATGCTAATTTCGAAGATGGATCCGATCAAGTACGTCTTCGAGAAGCAGGCTCTTTCGGGCAGGATTGCCAGATGGCAAATGGTGTTAATAGAATATGATATTCAGTACGTCTCCCAGAAGGCCATTAAGGGAAGCGTATTGTCTGATTACCTTGCCGAGCAGCCGATCGAGGATTACCAGCCGATGAAGTTTGAATTCCCCGACGAGGATATTATGTTTCTCAAAGCGAAGGATTGCGATGAGCCATTGCCCGGTGAGGGGCCAAATAGGAAGTCTCAGTGGAAGTTGATATTCGATGGAGCGGTTAATTCCTATGGAAGTGGTATCGGGGCTATCATCACGACTCCTCACGGATCCCACATCCCGTTTACTGCGAGACTGACGTTTCCAGTTACCAACAATGAGGCGGAGTATGAAGCATGTATTATGGGTCTAGAAGAGGCAATTGATTTGAGAATCAAGAATCTAGACGTATATGGTGACTCAGCGCTTGTAATCAATCAGATTAAAGGGGAGTGGGAAACTCGTCAAGCGAATTTGGTGCCGTACATGAATTATGCCAGGAGGCTGCTTCCGTTTTTCGATCGAGTGGAACTTCATCATGTACCTAGGGCTGAAAATCAGATGGCTGATGCCTTAGCCACGTTGGCTTCAATGTATAAGGTCAATTTTTGGAATGAGGCTCCAAGAATTGTGCTTTCGCGTCTTGATAGACCGACATTTGTCTTTGTAATCGAGAAGGCCGCCGACGGCAAGCCATGGTTCCACGACATCCAGACCTTCCTTATGACTAAGGAGTATCCCGCGGGTGTGTCAACCCAGGATAAGAAGACTTTGAGGAGGCTGTCTGGAAATTTTTATCTCAATCCTGATGGAGTGTTGTATAAAAGAAACCACGATCTCGTGCTACTCAAATGTGTAGATGAGAAAGAGGCGAGTATGCTCATGGAAGAAGTCCATGAAGGTACATTTGGTACGCACGCCGGCGGGTATACCATGACGAGAAAGATCCTGAGAGCAGGATATTACTGGCTGACTATGGAGTCGGATTGCTTCAGATTCGCGAAGAAATGTCATAAATGCCAGATTTATGCTGATAAAGTTCATGTGCCGCCGTGCCCATTGAATGTCATGTCCTCCCCTTGGCCGTTCTCCATGTGGGGCATCGACATGATAGGCAAGATCGAGCCCACTGCATCCAATGGTCATCGTTTCATTCTGGTAGCTATCGACTACTTCACCAAATGGGTGGAGGCAGCCTCGTACGCTAATGTGACCAAGCAGGTGGTAGCTAAATTCATAAAGAGGGACATCATCTGTCGTTATGGGGTTCCCGAGCGGATCATTACTGATAATGGTTCGAATTTGAATAACAAGATGATGAAGGAGCTGTGCCAGAGCTTCAAGATTGAACACCACAACTCATCTCCTTACCGGCCGATGATGAATGGCGTCGTCGAAGCCGCCAACAAGAACATAAAGAAGATTGTTCAGAAGATGGTTGTGACGTACAAATATTGGCACGAGATGCTGCCGTTTGCCTTGCACGGTTATCGTACGACGGTGCGTACGTCGACCGGGGCAACTCCTTTCTCCTTGGTGTACGATATGGAATCTGTCCCACCGTTAGAAGTGGAGATTCCTTCTTTGCGAGTTTTGGTTGATGTGAAGCTCGACGAGGCAGAATGGATTACGAATCGTTTGAACCAACTCAGCCTGATAGACGAGAAGAGGTTAGCATCAATTGCATTTGGTCATCTGTACCAAAGCCGAATGAAGAAAGCTTATGATAAGAAGGTGCGTCCTAGAAGCTTTTAGACGGGTGATCTCGTCCTGAAGAAGATTCTTCCGCCACACTCCGATCACCGGGGCAAGTGGACTCCAAATTACGAAGGGCCGTATGTCGTCAGCAAGGTCTTCTCAGGAGGAGCTTTGTTGTTGTCCACGATGGATGGTGAAGATTTTTCATCCCCGGTGAACGCGAACGCAGTTAAAAAATACTTTGCTTGAAAGAGACCCGTTGGACAAAAAAGAAAGAGTCCAGGCAAAAAGGGGCATCCCGGCGAACCAAAAACAGAATAAAAGGTTCGAGAAAAAATTAGGGATATATTGAAAAAATGTACACCCGCGAAGTCGAAAGCCTACACTGGGCGACTTCGGCAAAAAAGGGTATCCCGGTGAACTGAAAACCCGTAAAGGGCGGTTCACGCAAAAGTTAGGGATTTGAATAAGCAAATGACTGCGTTCCGCGTGTGGACTTTCATTGTTTAGTGGTTTGAAGGACCTGAGGGCCGTTCATCTGAATCAATCTCTTCCGAAGCTGAAGCGTCGGAGAAATATCGAAGTCGAGTGGGTTTTAGAATGATCAACTCATGGTGTTCGTCTACGCCTCGTTGCCGACATTTGTATATACTGATGTATATTTATGTTTCATTTTTTGCGCGGCTTCCTCATTCCAGGAGCTTGCCTCTGTTGTAAAACATTTCTTTGCCCATTCAGGGGTTCATCATCAATAAAATGCATATTATTCAGCAATTCTGCTTGCCTGTTTAGCATCTATCTGCTTTGTTTGCGAAAGAAAACGCCGATGTTTTTGATAAAATGCGCATACATAAACTTACGGGCCTAGGCCCATTGATTGTTGAAACAATTAATTACCTGAATATTGTCACGAGATAATAACCTTGATGGGTCCCTTTGAGGAGGGCATCTTGTCTGTTTGTTTGTGTTGTTGCAGGTGTAGCACCTTCCAGACGGTGCGCCGTGCGCATCCCCGAAGCAGGGCGAGTCCTCCTTACCCAGCAGAGTTCAGTAGTCTCTCCTCCGCAGAGTATGAACGCGAGATAGTGAGCATTGATATGTCTCCCCAGGCAGAGATGGTTCTCTTCTCAAAGCAGACGCGTCCCGAAGGATCGTCATCTTCTCAGCTGAGTCAAGCGCCGAAGCTCATGCCCCCCAGCACCGGGTCACAAGTGCAGATTTCGTAGAAATGTTCGGATGCCGAAGCTCGTGTTTCCCCAGTAAAGTCGCCGCAGCAGGTGTTCCCCAGCACCGGGTCACAAGTGCAGGATTCGTAGGAAATTGTTCGTACGCCGAAGTATGCCGCGACTGATGGTGCCAGACTGAAGTCTCCAGCGGAATTGAGATTCCCCACCAGAGTCATACTCTCTCCTGAAGCCGGATGATTCCCTTTTCCCCAGTAGAGTGTTGGAACAACTGATGTTGTATTCCCCTGCAGAGTTGTACGCTCCCCCGAAGTTAGATGATTCTTTCTTCCCCAGCAAAATTGAAATTCCTCATCAGAGTCGTACTCTCCAGTGAAGTAGAATGATTTCTCTCTCCCCGGCCGAGTCCGCAGGTCCCCAAGAGAGACGAATCCTTAGAAGCAGTTGGAACCATGAGTGGATTTTCCCTAACAGAGCATTGAACAGTTGGTGCTGTATTTTCCCCAGAGTCGTACTCTCCCCAGCGAAGCAGAATGATTTCTCCTTCCCCAGCCGAGTTTGCAGATTCCCAAGAGAGCCGAGTCTTTGGAAGTTGATCAGACCATGTTTAGTCGTTTCCCCAGTAGAGTGTTAAGCAGCTGAAGTTGTTTCCCCACAGAGTTATCATCCCCAGAAGAGTAGCCATGGCGGCCACGCAGTTCATTCTCGCGATTGATATCACTTTCTCTCAGCAGGTCCAGGTTCTCGTAGAGCTTCGTTCCCCTGCAGCAGTCAACTGAAGTTGTTTTCCCTGCAACAGTCAATCGAAGACCATTTCCCCAGACAGAGTCCAATTGATATTGGCGTGTCCACGCTCTCCTCAGCAGGATGATTCCTCTATCGGAGTAGTCCCTTCTCCTTGACAGGAGGAGTTCCCCCTCGACATTTATTTTGCCGACAGGATCGCATCATTGTGCATGATTGCATAGCATTTAGCATAAACGCATAGCATTTCCACCGTGTGGAGCATGGCGCCGAAGCATATGCATAATAAACATGATATAGGTTGTTACCATTCTTGTTTTACAGGTGTTCCGCCGAAGGATCAGTTACTCAGGACGAGTCCTGACATTCTCCCCAACGAGGTCGCGTGCTCAAGATGATTTTTGAGATCCCCAGCGAAGTCTTCAGGTCAAGATGATTCTCGAATCCCTCAACAGGGCCATTTGCTTAAGATGATTCTTAAGACCCCAGTGCAGTCTCCAGGGTTGGTCGCTCAAATTGATACTTGGAGTCTCCAGCTAAGATCGCCCAGGACGGTTCCTGAAGCCCCAAGAGAGCCGAGTCCTTGGAAGCTGCTCAAGCCGTGACCGGTCTGTCCCCAGCAAGAGTTGCCCAGGATAGTTCCTGGAATCCCCAACAAAGTGTTTGCTCAGAACGGTTATAAGTTCAAGATTATTATTGCAGTCCTCAGCAGAGTTGATTTATCCAGAATGAGTTCTGGACCCCCGGGGCGGAGTTACGTGATAGTTCTCCAAATTCCCCAGCGGCGAAGCGTCATCCCCAGCAGGTTTTCCAACGGCGAAGTTAGAATCTCTCCTGAAGACTCCATGATTGAGGTCTGACCGTGTTAATGAAGCGGTATGATCGGCTACGTATTACCGGTTACCGTGTGACCAATTCCCCAATGAAGTTTCTCCACTTTGACGGCGAGGTCAGATGTTTGTTTCCAGCGGTGAGGTTGGATGTTTGGATTTGACGGCGAGGTCAGATCATGTTTGTTTCCGGCGGCGAGGTTGGACGTTTGGATTTGACGGCGAGGTCAGATTATGTTTGTTTCCAGCAGCGAGGTTGGACGTTTGTTTTGACGGCAAGGTCAGATCATGTTTGTTTCCGGCGGCGAGGTTGGATGTTTGGATTTGACGGCGAGGTCAGATCATGTTTGTTTCCGGCGGCGAGGTTGGACGTTTGTTTTGACGGCGAGGTTAGATCATGTTTGTTTCCGGCGGCGAGGTTGGACGTTTGTTTTGACGGCGAGGTCAGATCATGTTTGTTTCCGGCGGCGAGGTTGGACGTTTGTTTTGACGGCGAGGTCAGATCATGTTTGTTTCCGGCGGCGAGGTTGGATGTTTGGATTTGACGGCGAGGTCAGATCATGTTTGTTTCCGGCGGCGAGGTTGGACGTTTGGATTTGACGGCGAGGTCAGATCATGTTTGTTTCCGGCGGCGAGGTTGGACGTTTGGATTTGACGGCGAGGTCAGATTACGTTTGTTTTGACGGCGAGGTCAGATCATGTTTGTTTCCGGCGGCGAGGTTGGACGTTTGGATTTGACGGCGAGGTCAGATTATGTTTGTTTCCGGCGGCGAGGTTGGATGTTTGTTTGACGGCGATGTCAGATTATGTTTGTTTCCGGCGGCGAGGTTGGATGTTTGTTTGACGGCGATGTCAGACTCTTTAAATCCCCAGCAGAGATGATGTTTGTACGACGGCGATGTCGGGTGTCTCTCAGAGTGATGTTTGTTTCCGACGGCGATGTCAGACTTAGTTCTCCAGCGGCGATGCGGGGTATTTTGATTGTTCGACGGCGATGTCAGACTTAGTTCTCCAGCGGCGATGCGGGGTATGTTGATTGTCCGACGGCGATGTCAGATTTAGTTCTCCGGCGGCGATGTTGGATGTTTGTTTCCCCGAGTTATGGTTGTTCTTGACGGCGATGTCAGGTGATTTGGTGTTCCAGCGGCGATGTTGGGCGTTCCTCAGAATTTTGTTTGCTTCTGACGGTGATGTCAGGTGGTTTAGTCTTCCAGCGGTGATGTTGGATGTTTTGGTTGCCTGAAGACGATGTCAGAAGAAATTTAATGTGGATAACTGACGGCGATGTCAGATCAGTATTTCTCCAGCTAGTTGTCGTGCAGCTAGTATTGCAGTGTTTGAAGGTTTGTCCCCCGCAGAGTATCGTGTGCTCGTGCAGTTGGCAAATTTTCGGGTTTACCGGTATTCAACCGTCTCGCACCTTGATTGGCTGAGAGCCGTTCGCTTCTCACCCAGTCAGGTTCAAGCCGTTTGAATAGGGGCAGCTGTTGCACCCCAAAATTTGACCAACAATTATTTATCCATCAAGTGTTTGAAGGTTCATACCTTCATCAGAAAGTTCAAGAGATCCTCAGAGGAATTGGTTGAAACCAAGGTTGTGTGCTTCATAGCTTGAGAGTTGTGGGAGCTCCTCAGATGATTCTGAGACTTTGAGGGTGAACTTGATGCTTTGAGAAAGTTTATGAGATGTCTTTAAAGCCATCATGAAGCCCAGAGAGGTCATTATGCAAGAATGCAAGAGATTCAGCCATGAATGGTAGAATTAGGGTTTGACTGGGTCAACCCTAGGTCAACTGATAATTTGGAGAAGGTTGAGACCTAATCCAAGAGCCATGAGATCATGAAATGATGTATGGAGATGTTATAAGGATGATTCCTAGACCAACTCATCATGATTGAGGAGTTTGAGAAGTTTTAAGCTAGGGTTTCTAAGGATGGACAGTGTAAAAACCCTAGTTTGATCCCTATCTTCCAGGCAGTTTTAGCTAAGGATGTGATTGTCATCTCATCTTCCACATAACATGAATGTTGTAGAGCTTGTTCTTAGCTTTAATTTGAGTGGTAGAAGTCCTTGATAGGATTTTCATAGCTCAAGTTATGGTTTTGACAAATTACAGGTCATCTGAGGTGTGTGAATCTGGGTCCTTGAAAGTCACCCAACTTGCAGACAACTTTTTCCCTAGTAGGATGATTCCTATGATCTCTTGGTCAACATGAATGTTGAAGAGCATCTTCTTAGCTTTCTAGAGAGTACTAGAAGTCCTTGATAGGATTTATAGAACTCAACTTATGGCTTTGACAAGACAGGGGTATTTTGGTCATTTGGTGATTATAGGTCATTTTAAGCAAGGGCCATATCTCCTACTTCCAAGCCTCAAATGAAAAACCTCAAAACATAAAAGTTGTTCAAAATGGCATTTTAAGCCTAGAAAAGTGGTCATGAGTTGTTGGAAAAGCTTGTAGCAAGGATTGACAAGAATGGGTGAAAATGACCTAAAAATGGCATATAAGTTAAATAAGTTCAAATTGGAAAATGGTTTGAGAGATCTACAAATCCAAAATAGGTCATGTAATATGTCATTTTGAATCTAAACAACATTTTGGAAACAATGGTTTAAGCACAATTTTGATTTGAGGCCTAAAAATGGGGGATGCTTTGTAATCATGTTACTTGCATATTAAGGCAACTTTGGAAAACTTCACACAAGGCAAGGAAATGCTTGTTTTTTGCACATTCCATCTCAATATCTCTTGTAAGGAGATTTTGGCACCAAAACAAAGGCTTAATGCATGAGATATGAGATATCCAACATGTCACCAAGTGAGAAGTTCCATCACATTCTAGTGGATTC